>CM035342.1:25998614-27198614 GCA_020226455.1 Prunus salicina | reverse complement strand
TCTTCTTTGAGGACCACATTATTTTCGATTTCTTGCTTGCACCGTTTGCCTTGTGATAGACCTATTATTATTATTTAGGTGCATATAAAAAGATTTTAAATGCAAATAAACACATCTGAGTCCACCTTCAACACCTTTAACCACCCACACCCTTTATTTGAGCAAAATAAATAAAAATATTCAAGAAAATTAAACCTAGCGTCAATACAATTTTAAATCCACTAGCCGATAGTGTTTGATCTTGTGACCAAATTAATAACTCATTGCTGAAATGTAGTGGTCCATTCGCGTCTTCATATATTAATGTTAGATGGATCCCATTTTCTACCGCAACGATATACTTTAGAAGAGTTTTTTTTTATTCTCAAATTTTTGTTATTAAAGTGACATATCGTGAATAACATGACAATATTTAATTATTAAAGATAGATAAAGCTTTGAATAGAACTCAAAGTAACGAATAAAACACTACCACATCAATTGGAAACTCCAAACGTATAATCAAAGTGCAATACAAGATACAGAGAAAATAAAGAACGTAGTCCCACAAAGGGTTCTTGCAAACAATAAAATAAGATACAAATAATAAATACAACCACTGCAAGACAATAAGCAAAATAAATTCAACATCTTAAACAACCAACTCACCAAGAAATTGAAAGATATCATCACTATATGATTAGCAGACTCAAGAATGAGTTCCAGCTATTGCGCATGTCGAATACCATTATGCGTTTACCAAATATTTCATTTCCCTGCGTCATCTTGACCAATATATATATTTTTTTCAATCTTGCTCTTATTTCTCTGTTGAAGCTTTTCTCCTTTTAGTCTTTACCTACCATTTCTTCATCAAAACCTAATTGCCAACCGAATTTGACCCTACACTAACTGATTCATCTTGTCTCCATTCATCTTAATTTGATTTTCTACAACTTCTATCACATCACAAGTCTATTTTCTACTCCTTGAAATTCTTGATTAGTGGAGGCTCACCAACTCCAAATAAGTTGTACTCAGGTTGACAAAGAGTATCCCAGCTCGCGAGATTATAACAATGTTGTACTAACGGGGCAATAGGAGTCTACTATATGTTTCAAATTATGCTCCAATACCTTAGGTTGGATTAGGCCCAATGGGCCTCTATATGTGGGGTTTCAATTTAAAAGACCTAGGGTAATTAGGAGTATACCTATATTTGAACTGTAGATTATTATTATATTATCTTGTATGAGACCAATTCGGGACTAACCTTGACATTTTGAGGGCTGTGCGAAACTTAAATTTGGGCCCTCATATAATCTAATACGAAAATACTAAAAATAATAATTTGATGTAACTTAATGTCATAAAACAAATTTTTTTTTTTATAACTAAAATTCATCATCAATTAGCATGCAATGGCAATCACCATCAAATTCATAAAAGTTTTAATGTTTTTATTTAAGAAAGTTAAATATTAGTATATTCAGTATAAAAACAAGCTTCTTACGCCCCCATAAGCTCCATTGCTACCACCAATAACCAATCTGTGTATGAAAAGAAAAAAAAACAATTCAATCACCGATTGAAGAGTAGTTGCATGCAAATGTCAATTAAAAAATCATTAAGAAATTTCAACAAGTTATCCTCCAAACCATGCAGAAATATTGTCCTTACCTTAATTAGCTAGATCCAATACACAATACATTGGGATTAGGCCCAATGGACCTCTAGGTGTGGGGTTTTAACTTAAAAGATGTTAGTGCAATTAGAAGTTAACTACCTATATTTGAATTGTAGATTATTATCTAATGTGGGACTTACACATCATAACTCGTATCGAGCCACCTACACCAACAAACAATACACACAAGAAAAATGTTAAAATTGTTAAAAGAGAAGAACTTGTAGAGAAATTTCTCTTGCGTTTTCATTGATATTTTAGCAAGCAGATACAAATCTTAAATACAAGAAAGGAAAAGTTGTACAAGTAAAGTTAACTAAACTTGTGCCTAAAGTCTTGCAATTGATTACAATCAGAATAATGGAAAGATTGCATAAGAGCAGATCCTACAATTATGGCTTGACTTAAACGTGACTAAAGAGATTTGCTGATATCAATAAAAAATAGGCTACAAAGACTTTATAAAGTGCAACACTTACAGAGCATTAGGTGGTCGGTATCAAGGTCTAAAATATCGGTGATATCGGAAATATCGGTAGTCCAAAAACACAGAAATTTCGATGGAAATATCGGGATATTATGGATATCAATAAAAATTGAATAAAAATCACGGAAATTGTAAGAAAAACTTGAAAATTTTTATTGAAATTTTGGAGGATGCTTATTTAGTCAATTATCTATTAGTTTATCACAAAAAATTGGAAGGAAATGCATTGCATGATGGATTTAACTAATTTAAGTTGATTATATAGCTAGCTGACAAATACTGTGAGTGTAGAAAATATGTAGTAATTAATGAAAGAAGATTAAACACACCACAATCATTTATATATAATGATTTACTACAATATTTTACATTTTATACATTGCATGGTAAGATAAATAAGTGACTTAGTACCACATAGAGTTCCTATGAGGTTCAAATTTTTCACTATCTTCATCATCTCTATGTGTAGAGTAAGTGTATTGTGAAGATTAGTCATCAAATGATAAATCCCCAAAATATTTTTGCATGTAATTGTTAACATGCCACCCATATGGATCCGAGATTGGTTGACGTTGTCCATGTAAAAATTTTATACTTGCAAAAAGTGTTTGTGTTAATACTAGAAACAACATTCTTCCCTCTTAGGACCTCACTTTGAAAGCAGCAAGGGTAAACAGTGCAGAATGACCCCCATTTTTATACAAATTAAGAAGAAATTGGTTTCAAGAGTCTCATTTTTATACATCCCAAAAAAAAAAAAAATGATATACATGTGTGAATTTTGTCAAAGTAAGAAATGTAAGGTCCATTATTCCTTGCCTGTCCATGTCTCAATATTCAAAAGAAAAAAGAACTTAACACTTGGACGCCATAATACAAAGCAAACCAAGGATAACTAATTTTACAAGAGGAAACACCTTGAATCTAGAGGTGTCAAACGGGACGGGCCGGCCCAGCACGGCACGAGCCCAGCCCAGCCCATTTAAATGAGGCACGGCACGGCACGAGCACGAATATTAATGGGCCGTGCTTGGCACGGCACGAAAACTTGGACTGGGCCGGGATCAAAAAATAGGTCCAATGGACCGGGCCGGCCCATGGCCCGACATGGGCTGGGCTTGGCCCGAGCCCGCTTCAAGCACGGCACGAGCCCAAGCCCGCTTCAAGCACGGCACGAGCCCAAGCCCGCTTCAAGCACGGCCCAAGCCCGGCCCATTTAACTTTTTTTTCTTCTCAAAATTCAAAATGCAATAATTTGACATCTAATGTCATTGTTTATATATATATATTTATTTTAATTATAAACATATATTTGATGTCTTTCATTTTAGGAAAATTACTTGGGTCCTTAATTAATTAAACATATCAACTACAAATTAATTAAACAACATTAGACTTGGTATCTAATCAATACATATGACATATACGCTTCTATTATAATCAAAGCAAGACATTTCTTCACATATAAAATAATAAGCTATTTAAAGATGAAAAGTTGAAGTGGACTTTGTGGAATTGGATACTTTTTGCCCTCCGCCCTTTTATATTGTTTGGATGTTCGATTGATTAATGTTTTCAAGTAGTTCATCATTTCTTGCCTATAATTATATTTTTAATGTTTATAATTTGAATTATCTAGTGGGCAAAAAAAAAATATCAAGTGAAAAAAATTCAAATTAAATGGGTTAATTCTTGGGCCCGATTATGGCACGAGCACGAGCACGGGCAAGGCACGGGCCCGGCCCGGCCCGTTTCAATATGGACATGGGCTTTGGGCCGGGCCGGGATTAATGATTTTACTAAATGGGCTAGCACGGCACGGCCCAATAAATTAAATGGGCCGGCACGGCACGGTACGAAAATGTTAAAAGCACGAATTTAAATGGGACGGGCCGGCCCGACACGGCCCGTTTGACACCTCTACTTGAATCCCCTTCGTGTTTTTTTCCCTTTTTTTTCCTTTTCCCCCCCTCTTTTATTTTCATTACATTGATATTTTCGATATTTTCAATATTATAGCGATATTATAGCAATATTGTACCAAAATATTACTGAAGTGTGAGCGAAATTATCGACGTCGATATTTTCTGATATTATCTTCGATATTCTCGATATATATACGATATGTGCATAAATACGTTTCGAAATATCTGTGATTCGAAAAAATGATAATATCCTCGATATTTCGTCGATATTATCGATATTTTAGACTATGGTCGGTACTGCATCTCAAATTGTAAGAGAAGTATATATATAAATTATGAGAGAATAACCCTGGGAGCTTGAAAATCTTCGATTATATACTCAGATTTAAGTCTAAGAATCGATATCTGAAAAGCTTATAAAAATATGTAGAATTGTTGTGCAGGGTGTGAGTCAAAATATTGTACAAGCCCCTTTTATATATTACTTAGCGTCTAGCTTGTAAAAGAATCTTTTTAAAACAAACAATATCCTTTGCATCTTTTTTTTATTTATTTATAAATTTTATAATACAAGTGATATTAGAGGATGGAGGATTTGAACTTAGGATTTCAGGTGCAAGGATCACTTGAGTTACGACCTCCTTGCATATCCTTTATATCTATAATCCTAAGCAAAATAGGATTCATTTCCTGACTTACTTCAATCCAAATTTTAGTAGAAGTGAGTGAGGTCAATTGGCTAGGACAATGAGCTGCCCTCTTGCATCCAAGTTCAAGGCCCTATACTCGTAGATTAGATTCATCTAAAGTATCGCTTGCATCAACAATCCAAATTCTTGCCCACAAAGTAATATTAATTCACAATTCTTATTGAAACTGAAACTTCAAATGGGCTCTTGATAAGACAAAACAAAATCAAGCCCAAGGCCACAAATTAAACTAAACTTGATAAGCACTTAAGCTCGAAAATATTAGGCCCAAACAAATTAAAGAAGATAAAAGAAGATGCATTTGCTAAAACTCTAGGTTTGATTGTGTCTTTTGATAGATATATTATTTTTATTCTTCAGATATGATTTCACCATCTCTACCACCACCATTTGTCATGACTATTACCACTGTTGCCGCAACCACCATCACCACCACTACCACCATCGGCGCTACGGAATTGCACCCACTACCACCACCACCACCATCACAACCACTGCCACCGCCACCCCTGCGTCACCACCACCTACCACCACTGCCACTACCACAACCGCAACCGCCGCCACCACCACCACTACCACCCCAATTACTACACCCACCATCACCATCACCTTTGCCACTGCCGTCACCACCAACCACCACCACCACTGCCACCATCGCCACCACTTGACATGGTTATTATCACCACTCTCCTGACCACCATGAATGCCTTTACTATCCCCACCACCACCACCATCTCTACTACCATCATCAACATCAAAGTAGATACTTCTTTAAAATCCATGATGAAAGTCAAACAAAATCCATAAAGTTCTAACTTCTTTAAAATCCATTAAAATCTTAATTGAATACACTCCCAAAACTTAAGCTGCTAAGTGAATTAATAAATTAAAGAACTTCCAGTTCAATGTGATAATAGAATGTTAGAACATTCTCAATATAGTTTTGAACTTCAAGTTCATAAGTTTAATTTTATTATCGATGGCTATGAACTTCAGCTTAAAACTTCAGATTCGAGTTTTATAACTTTGGGTTGCATTATATTTTGGCTATGAACTTCACCTTCATACAAGCTATCTACCGATTCTGTTACCACACATATCACTCCCATGAAGTCAGAGCAGAGAGGAGCCCGATACAAAATAAGAGGGTATGCCATAATTTTCTGTGATTTCCATCCATCTGTAAATATCTCCCAATGCTTCTTCTCGTATATACCACAAAACAAATGAAGAGACAAGGACAAAGAACAGTCAAAGAAACAACCTAAAGCGTTGCAATCTCTTCCGGCATCAACATCCACTGCTGCATTCGTACGTCACTTGCATGGTCGTAGCCATCAGCCATTAACACTTTCTCTCGGAATTAAACCTTGAAATAGCCCAACCCCAGAGTTACTTTCTTTCTGTTTCTGCGCGTTCTGCTTCTCTTATCTTTCTCTCTCTCTTGACTAGAATACCAAGGAGCCATGTCCTGCTTCAAGGGAAAGTATCATGGTACTTCAATTGCCTCTCGTTCTCTCCCTCATTTTCCTTTTCTTTTTGTTTACATGGGTTTTGTTCTTTTCGTTGTCCTTCTCTGTCCAGTTCATTGTTGTTTTCTTCATTTTTAAGTTAAAATTACTCTTAGTTACAAAGGTGGTGATCAGTAAGGTTATTAAATTCAATTATTTTGTTCAAGGAATGAAAATAAAAAATGTAATAACAAAACGGCATACTGTGTTTGGTTTGATTTGTTTTGTATTTTTGTTTAATAATTTGGCGTTCACATCTTCCTCAAGATGTGGAGACCCTAAATAACATTATTCATGTATTACAGATGAACTTGAAGCCAATGCTGCCTACATTGGTACCCCCGGGAAGGGAATCCTAGCCGCAGATGAATCAACTGGAACAATCGGCAAGCTTCTATCAAGTATAAATGTCGAGAACAATGAGTCCAACAGGCGAGCCCTGCGTGAGCTCCTCTTTTGCACCCCGGGTGCACTTCAATATCTCAGTGGTGTAATCCTGTTTGAGGAAACCCTTTTCCAGAAAACAGTTGGTGATAAACCCTTTGTTGATGTCCTCAAGGAAGGAGGGGTCCTCCCTGGGATCAAAGTGGACAAGGGCACTGTTGAGCTTGCTGGAACTAATGGTGAGACCACAACTCAGGGTCTTGATGGTCTTGCCCAGCGCTGCCAGCAGTACTATGAAGCTGGCGCCCGATTCGCTAAGTGGCGTGCTGTGCTCAAGATTGGCCCAAATAAGCCATCCCAACTTGCTATACATGAGAATGCCAATGGCTTGGCTCGCTATGCTGTCATTTGCCAGGAGAATGGCTTGGTACCAATTGTTGAGCCAGAGATACTGGTTGATGGATCTCATGACATTGACCAGTGCGCAGATGTGACTGAGCGTGTCCTCGCTGCTTGCTACAAAGCGCTGAATGAACACCATGCCATTCTCGAGGGTACTCTTTCGAAGCCAAACATGGTTACCCCTGGTTCAGATGCCAAGAAGGTTTCACCTGAGGTTGTGGCTTATCATACCGTAAGGGCATTGCAGCGAACGGTTCCTCCAGCTGTTCCTGCCGTGGTGTTTCTTTCTGGTGGGCAGAGTGAGGAGGAAGCTACCCTCAACTTGAATGCTATGAATAAGCTAAATACCAAGAAACCCTGGTCACTTTCGTTCTCTTTTGGGCGGGCTCTGCAGCAAAGCACTCTGAAATCATGGGCTGGAAAGGATGAAAATATGGAGAAGGCACTAGTTGCCTTCCTTGGTGGGTGCAAAGCTAATTCAGAAGCTACTTTGGGTACCTACAAAGGGGATGCTGCATTGGGAGATGGTGCTTCGGAGAGTCTTCATGTGAAGGATTATAAGTACTAAAGATTTTGCAGGTAAATTTCTGTTTCCTGTATTGCCACTAGTTAGAAAATTAAGGGAGAGATGAGACTTGGTTTTTGTTCTTGGAAAGTAACTGATTAAACTTCGGTAGCGTGTGTTGTCTCCATCTGATTGCGTCCTTGTAGTTTTTCGCAAAAGGTCACATTTTGCATTTCCAGGATTATGCTATTGAGTTTTGAATATAATTTTCTTCTCTCTTATTTTCTGTCATTTCAAGTATTTTAGTATAGCGCTATCCTTGATCTTGATTAGGTTCATGTGAAACAGATTGTATCTTACAGAAAATCATAAAGGCTGTAATTTTCTTTAAGATTCATTTTATTCTCAATTTCTGTTGAATTACAATTGATATCATGTTTCTCTATAATACATAATGCTGTCACAAGAAAAATCTAAAAGTAATAAGATCCTTTGAACAGCTACAAATAAAAGAAAAACAAGACCAATATATTATGTCTTAATTTCCTTGCATCAAGGATTGTCTGCCAAAACCATGAGTGCTACAAGAGAAAGCAAAGAGACCAGGATGTTACCCAAAGCATTGATGGATCCAGCCTTTGATATGACTTTGTTTTCTGCAAAACCCATTGGGAACACCAAGTCATACTATTTTTGAAATAATTGATAGATCTCATATATAATTTATATATAAACATATTCAGAGGTTATGAAATAGGGAAACTTACTGCACTCTTTAGGGTGGCATATGCACTTCAACCCAGCAGCACAATTGCCATTAGGCTTTTGACACTCGTCGCAGATATTGGGAATGTGGTCAGGGATGTCAAAAGAAACTCTTGTTCTCAACTTATGTGCTTCATAGCTCCCATCTAAAGATCTTCTATGCACCCTGCTGTTACATGAGCAATTCAAATCTCTTGGATGAAATCCCATGTCAAGCTTTGTGACATCATCAACTAGTAAGCAAGAAGAGGATGCAAGTCCACATGCATGTAAGCAGGTGAAGTTTTGAAACAGTGGTGATGATGAGGGTGTTTTGTTTGAGCAGTTGTAGAGTAAAAGTGAGTTGGAGGGGTTTAAGGGAGAGACATGGTGGAGTGAAGAAGAAGAAGGGTTGGAGATGATCAGACTTTTACATTTGTACTTAGTGTAGGAGACTGGGAAGAGGCTGTTAGAGGTTCTATTACTATGGTATAGTTTCTGAGATTTGCAGATGACTGTTCGATTTAAACGGGATAATGCAGTTGAATTTGGATTTGAAAAGGGTGTTTGAATCTTGAATTTTTCACAAATGCTTGTTGAAGCATCTTGAGGAATTGAAGTTGCTAACCAGAAATTGAGTAGCAGAAGGAAAGGATGTAGGATGCAGAGTTTCTTGATTGTCTGCATTTTCAAATAAACTGCATTATTGGAGTTATTTTGTTTCCCACTAGAATTAAAAGGAAACAAAGAAGAACAAGATAACAGAGAATCAACTTTTAATCTGCTGAGGACTATTAGTGTGTTTTTTTAAATCTCTTGATGGCTTTTGTGGACTTTTGGCATCTTAACAGGGATATGTATTTTCCTTTTGCACTTCCCTTTTTCTTTCCAGTGGCCCAAGGGAATATGACTTTTCTCCACCCTTTAGATCCTGCTTGATCTCCTCCTTTCTATCCTTACTGTTGGTAAAGTTATATGATTCTGATGGATCATCACAGCTATATGTTTTGTCATCGTAAATTATGGCTCACAAATGAATATGAGCCATAACTTGTGGTTTGCGGATAATGGTTGTACGTATTTGGAGTTTACCTTAAGATGTTGTATGCGACGAGGGCATGAACAGTAAAACTTTTACTAGTTCCCCAAAACAAAATGGCACCTTGATGAGCTTTCAGCAGGAAATTTATTTTTGCTAATGTTTTCTTCATTTGTTTTTTTTTTCCTCTTTCAAAATTTGAATATCTTGCTCTCTCTCTCTCTCTCTCTGGACAAGATATAGTGGCAGACAAAATTGTTAACATGGACCTTTGAATTTTGATCATAGCAAATAGTTGTTCTATTGCTTGAACCATCCACGACTGGAAGTCAAAAAGTACATATGCCTAACACCTTTTGCCATATTTATTATATTAGTGAAGTGGATGGAAACCAAATCCCAGAAATTAAGCTCCATGTCTTCATGTCTTCATGTCTTCATGAGACGCAAAATGACCATAATATATTTCCACACAAGTTGAAAATTACATTAAAACTCATTGACTTATCCCATAATTAAACAGTAAGCAAACATTAATTAAGGAAAAAACACACAAGCAACAGCATACATCATATTCTGTTTTGATGGAGTACATAGATTTGCAATTTTGAAGCACATCTAGATCATGCTGGTGGTGCTTCTGGTGGTGCTGCCTTGGGTGGTGTCTTGACAAGAGTAGGTGGAAAATCAAGCAGCACAAGCTTTTCTATAACTGCTGAAAATATTGCTGAAAATTCTTGATGTTTAGGGTGGCTCTGAAACACAGCATAATCTTCCCTCTTGTCGAATGTCATCACGAAGACATGGGTAAATCCCTGCCTAAGCATCTCTTGGCTTTCCAGATCCTGTCCCCTGAAACACATTGTTTTGTCTACTATGAGAGTATCAATTGGAAATGGGATGCCTGTTAGGGTCTAAAATTGTTTTCTAATTAACTATATCATGTGTAGAAATGTTCGCTAAAGTAACAGTCTGCCAACATAACATATTAAATATAAAATATCTGACAAAAGAACATTAGTCTAAAGAAACGCATACCATTCGAAGGACTTAACAGCATCAATCTCAGCAACCAAATTCTCCAGCCCTTTCAGAATCTCATCCACAACCACATCTTCCTTGAACTTAACAATCACCAAGTGCTTGAACTCCCCCATATTATTATTTCCCAGATCAACAGCACTACCCCTGAAGCAAAAATGAATGACCAAACCCCATAATTTATATCCACATTACATTATGAAATATTGTTTGTGTGTCAACCTCCACAGTCTTATCTGTCCTCTGTCACACACCCCATGACCCTATTTGGAGGCAATCAATCAGAAAAGGCTGGCTTGGGGACCTCTCCTTTTCTTGGGACAACAATATCTATTGCCCAATATATTTTTCAAAGGTACATATGTTGATGGGGCTATAGACCCACTGCTTAGCTACATAGCTCAACCACACGGTAAAAATTTGTCCATAGCTTTTGTCCTAACTTCGCTTTTTCATATGAATATGATGGCTGGGGTCCTTTTTGCCTTTTTGCCTTTTTTTTTTTCCTTCCCTTTTTTTGAAATTTCAGGGCTTTAGGTTACCATCATTGAATTTTTGATCTATGTGATGAATATATTCGATAATGCAATTCTTGTTGCTGGACTTTTCTCCATGTCCTAGCCATGTGCTCCAGGTCCAGGGTATATTATTGGACCCTAATGCATGGATTATATCACATACAATATTTAAGGAATCTTATGAAGGTGATCGAAATATAATATATGTGCCAGGCCAAGGTATGATGAATTCTGAGATCTATAATTTTTGGGAAATAAACTAATGTAGTGGAAGATTTATAGCTACGGTGATAAAATATTTTTCTAAGAAAAAATACTCAAGAAGAACAGCTTTTTGCAACGCATAATTAGGCCGTCTGTAAATATGGTCTCCCTATCTAGTATTATTCTTTTATTAGTGTGAGTGAGACTAAAGATCTTAATTTATCGCCATAACCTATCTTCCCGCGCAATCACTAATTTTATGAGTAATAATGTCTGTCCTCATTCTTGACATAACGTGCTGGTTAGACATTTCTGACCCCATGGCGTGTATAAGGCATGATCATTATTATTTCAACAATGTCACTTTCATCTGATCCCAAAAAAAAAAACAAAGTCACTTCCACAAACAAATTAGTCCCTCGGTAAATTTACTACCTACCCTATTACCTTGCTTTAAAAATGGGTAAAGCCACGGCATTTTTTCTAGTCACATTATACAATTTTGTTTTTTTCCATAGAGTTAATTGTAGAAATAGGCTTTTTTTTAGAAAGATCCAAAATGGAAATTAAAGGCACCCCTCGTGCATGGAATAAAGCCCTACTTTGATGCCTTGCTTGCTCAGAAAGCCCCAACGGAAGGCAGGTCAAATTGCAGAGACTTTCTGCCCCACCGACACTGCTACCACCATAACCTACTGCAGTCTACAACTACTCAAAGCATTAGCTCTAACTTTCGGTTTCAATAGTATTTTTCACATGCTAAGACCATCTCCAACCATATTGGGACTAAACTCAAATTTTCACCCTCCAAAATATAACTATTCATGTATTTTCGGGACTCAAAATTTTTTTTCCTCCAACCTTGCAGACTCATAATTTGAGTCTGCAACTTTATTAAATTGTTTAAGAATAATTAACCCCTAATTTTTTTTTCTTGTTAATTTTTCTTGATATTATTTTTGTTTCAATACTCATGATTTAATTTTCTAAACATTTTAACCTAAAAAAATTAAAATTCCAAAACATAATAGAATTTCACTTAAAAATAAAAACAATTACAACACCATACGTATGCCCGGAACTTTGGTTGAGATAACTTTCAACACCTTTCCCTTTCTTTTTTTCATCCTTCTATTTATCTCTTCCCAATGGCCTTGGAGTGGGCATGACCTCATCATCTTCATCTTCCTCCAAATTGACTGTATTGCCACTATGAGAAGAATCTTTGAATGATTTTGTGGGAGATTCACATAGGTCGTTCCATTTTGGGCAATCATTTAAGATTTTCCAAGCATGATACAATTTGAAAGGCCTATTTGGAGGTTTATTATCATTCATGAAAATTGTTTTTGCATTTATATCCTACCCATGAAATAAAATAAAAATCAAGTTAATAATTGAAAACAATTAAAATTATAAATTTAAGCATTGAAAAAAATGGGTACTCACCACATCTTCGAGATTGGAGCCACTCACATGCCTTGCATTGGCCTTTGTTAGACATGCCTTCCAAAGAGAACATTGTTGGTTGATGATCTTGAACCGAGAAGCAATAGCTTGCGGTGATCGTACCTCGGCTCCGCTCATGCCCGGATCATTTTCCAAAAAATGTTGGTACACACGCAACCAAAATGAATCATTTGATTGATTCGTGCCAATAGCCCCATCTTTAGAGACAGAAACCCATCCTCTACATAATGCCTCATCTTCTTGTGGTTTCCAATTCACACCTCTTTGGGGTTTTGGGGCCATTCTCAACAAGAATGAATGTAGAATGAAAAATTATAACAAAGGGAGAAAGGAAAACAAAGGGAGAAAGGAAAAAAAAGATTTTTGGTGGATTATTTACCAAATGAATGACTATTTATAGAGTTTGGAAAAGTTTTGGGGTTGGATCTGACTTAGATTAATTATAAATATTAATTTGACCTTTGGATTTAAATTTGAGCTGTTAGATGTGAAATTTTACTGTTGAGATTGCCTAAAATGAATCAGAATCGTTGATTTTATAGCTATTGGAATATTTATATAAAAAAAAAACAGCATAACAAAAATTTGAAAAACTAGCCATTGCTTGTCAAAAACGGAAAAGGAATGAAGATTCCCACTTGTCAAAGTGGGCCAGCGAACAAAGTTTGGCACATGGGCTGCTGCTTTCCTACAATAAAAAATTATATGTTAAAGCAGATTGGGCCCCACATAATTACCAGTCCAGGGCAGAATTTTGGGTGGAATTCCAGTCCAAGTTTGAGGCATCTCAAATTTTCACCTCCCAAAATACATGGGTTGGAGATGGTTTTTGGAGGCTAAACTCAAAATTTGAGTTTCCACCCCAAAGGTTGGAGATGGTCCAACTTTGAATGTCCGGAGCCAAATGATTTCAAATTAGATGCAATCTAATCTTAATGAAATTTGATGGATACATAAAAAAGAGAGTTTTACATGTGTTAGCAATGATAAATCTTAATTTATATACTGTATTACTAATAGTTATGGACAGTTTTCAAATTGCAATGAGAAAATAGGTTTTATTTATTTATTAATTTATAATTTTAGTTCCTTGGTGTCAATGTTATTCAAGGAGTTATAAGAAGGGGTGGGCACGGGTTAATTGAATCGGTTTTGATCCTAACCCATAACCCAACTCATATGTAGTGATTTATGATTAAAGAGAATAAAAACGAATAAGAAAAACCCTATCCCCACCACCTATAGACACAGACCCAGTCGCGCCACCAACCCTATTTTTTTCTCCCCCATGACATGACCACCCCAGACCCAAAACCCATTCGAAATCCCTATCCCCTTTCGTTGTTCGATCCATCATCCCATCTCCAACCGTCCGATCAATCCCACCCCACCCAGCACCTCCACCCTTTAATCAACCATCTCTTAACTTCCACCTAGTTCGTCCACTACCTCCAAGCCCTCACCTCCCTCGACATGAAACACGCCGTTTTCAAACTAGCCGAGTCCGACTCACTTGACTTTCTCGAAGACTTGTTGGAGTGCATTGACAGAGTGTACTTCGAGTTTCTAAAGAGAGAGAGAGAGAGAAGTGTGACACCTCGACCCAATTTTAACCATTTATTCAATTTGTTTAATTGAGAAATTATAATTTTGCCCTTGGAGTAGGGTCACGTTAGTTACTTTTCGATCCGTAAGGATTTCTGGGATTTGAGTGGCACTATTGTGTAGAGCTCGTCGATACAAGTTCATAGACACATAGTGACCCCAAATCGGAGTTTTAATGAAGAAGTTGTGGTCAACGGAAGTGCAATGGCACAATCGTAATTTTTTCAAAGTTGGATTTTTAAAAACCAGGTTAGCCCTTTTCTCTCGAGTGTCTCTCTCTCCCCTCCCTCTCATAGCCCGGCCACCAAATCGAATGGGACAAGTTGCACATTCTCTGTCTACTCATCCATAGCCATTTCCACCTTTGAAACTCCAAGATTGGTCGTGATTTTAGACTAAAACTGAGCCAAAACTCACCTTCCGTCGCTGGCGATATTCATGCTATTTTCGGCTATTCCGGAGGCCAAAATTGTTGAACCATGTATGAAACTTCATTTTACTCTTCGTGCTCTACCGTTTATGTGTTGGGTTTGGGTTAATTTTGAGGTTTTGGAGATCGATTTCTAACCCCCAATTATGCCGAGGGTTTCGGCTTTGTTTCGGCTAGTTTCATTTAGTTTTTGGCCATAGTCCAAGAACAAAAATCACTCCTCTTGTTGGTCTGAATGTATTGATATATGTATTGTAGGGTGTTTCGAGAATTTTCTGTCATCGAAATTCTCTCAAGACACCTACGCGTTCCTGGCGCGTGGACTAATGTGCGGCGGCCCATTATGTTAAAAAATGTTCCCCTTGTCGTCACGATCACGACGATATGGTCGGATTTGGAATTGGTTATTGTTTGACAATAGAACGGATTTACGCCTATTCGGCGATTTCTGGATCAATATGTTCGGACCGTTGAATCAGCTCCATTTCCAATTATGTTGTTCTCTATACCTCTAGGATCGTGTAGCAACTCACGGATCGTGAATCGGGGACCCGGATACTTTGAATCAATAATTCTAGGGTTAGGTAAATTGGTAATCGTTTGATCGTGCAATCGAGAGCAATCCGGCTGCTCAATCGAGACCAAACTTACAGGACGTGTTAAATAGGCTTTGTTGAACCCGTAGGAACTTTCGGATCGAAAATTGGAGGTTGAGGGTGCCGCGGGCCCTTTTGACCATTATGGGAAGTTTGACCTCTCAGTTGACCGTGAGTCTTCCGAGGTAGTTTCACCCTTCGAAAAGTACTAGAATAACCTTGTAAACGAGTCTTCATTGTTATTTGAGTTATTTTGATTATGTTGGATTTTGAGATTGTTTTATAGT
This sequence comes from Prunus salicina, assembly GCA_020226455.1. Lineage (NCBI taxonomy): Eukaryota > Viridiplantae > Streptophyta > Magnoliopsida > Rosales > Rosaceae > Prunus > Prunus salicina. The sequence goes on along the minus strand of CM035342.1, from coordinate 27,183,090 downwards.
ATTTTATGGAATTATTGAATATTATTTTGATATTTGAAGTTGTGGAATATATAATTATGAGATACTTGATTGATTTGTTGTGAAAGTGAGTCTTGGGACTCAACTGTGATTATTAAGAAGTGAGTGGACATTGTTTAAAAGAGCATTACTTTTCCAATATGGAATTGCATGCATAAATGAGATTTGATATATGTTTTGGCTATGATTTTATCAGAATATGATAGTTTTTTTAGGGATTATTATTATTATTATTATTTATTATTATTAAAGTATATGGATTGGGTGATATTGGGTTGTTTATGAAAGCCTATTGTTTTAATTGTGGAATATAATATTTTATGAAAATTATATGTAAACAAGTTTTGATTATTATTTGAATTATTTTGGGGTCATTATGAAATTTATGCTTTTGTGAGTTTTTATTTTTATTTTTAAATATACTATGAATAAATAATTGGATACATTGAAATATTGAGAATTTGGGAAAAATTGAATTAAAGGATGGTATATTAAATTTTTTATATTATATATATGGGTTGTGAATCTCAGTATTATACGTACCTTCCCTATTTATTATACCCACATGTGGCGTTGGATTTTCCAGTTTGTGTGCTCACTTGGATATTGGTTACTTTACCGCACGTGGCATTGGATTTTTTCACCGTGTGGTAAAAGATCTGGACACTTTGGTTACTGTTACTTTACTATGCGTGGCGTTAGACTCTCCGGGGTGTAGTAAAGTAACGGGGAGAGGAAAAATGATTATTATACTATATTGGGAAAAAGATTAATGTTTAAAAGAATTATGCTTAGCATATGTGAATTGTTAAAGGGAAAGGGTTGTTGAGTTATGAGTCTTAAGAATGGAGTGAGTGAAGAAAAATGGGTTTGTGTTCATGGGCTGAGATATTGTCACTTTAATTAAAGGGAAAAGATGATTCTAGAATTAACTTGTTGGTATTACTCAAAATGATTGTATGTTATTTGATTCGTGATTGTTGATATAAGAACTATGTGTGGCTTGATCCCTCACCACGGGGTACATAGGTAGCCTGGGGTTTCACCTAGGTGCAATCGAGAATTAAACTATTACTTTCGTTGAGTTTGGCTTTGAATGGGCTTGAAGCCCAATTGAGGTGAGATTAAATGCTTGATTATATTTCAATTTTACTGAATGATTGTGGTTAAAATGTGTTTGTGGGTATGACGGGTTTGAAACCCGTTGGATTGATGATTGATTCTGGCCTAAGTCTTTAGAAGTACTTGTGATTGTACATAAATTATTTTAATTCCATGTTTTGGCATCGTTTTACAAACGGTGGGGCAAGTATGTGGAAACTTTGTTTTAATTCTCTTACGATTTTTTGTTTTGCGCCCCCAGGTAGTAGCTTGATCTGAGCCGAGCAACCAAGCCAAGAATTGTACTTTCTCGCCCTAAACTTCTGTAGGGCATTTCTATTTGTTTAATTTCCGTTGAACTTCATTTTGGTTGTAAACTGAAGTCTTCCTTAGAATTGCTCTATTATCACCCATGTAGAGTTGGATTTAAAGCCGGAGGCCTATTCGGTAAAATGTGTGCTTTTACATTGTGCATGCTACCAGTTAGACTATTATTACTATATTTTGACAGGTTGAAATTTTGGGAAAGTCTGTTTTTCAAGTGAGACTGTCGAAATTTAGGTAGAAGCCTCGGCCCTTTTTTCCTTTGTTTTAGGAGAAGATGATGTTTGAAATTAGTAAGTGGGCTTGGTATCGGTTGGATGTCGAAAAAACTATAGGGTTCGTCACAGATTCCTAGGAATTCAGGGCGGGTCCTGTCAAGAGGGATGGGTGAGCAACCCATCCACCCCTCTGTTTATTAAAATGTTTTTTTTTTAAAAATTTTAGATTTCATATTATTTTATTTCACAATATTTAATTATTTTTACATTTTAAATGACCAATTTGTCCTCAAATTTAATGGCAAATTGGGGTAAATGTTAAGGATTTAGACGGGGGAAAATTGACCAAAAAAAGAAGTTAATATTCTTAATTTTCTATAAATAAATAAAAAAAGGATATGGTTCAATGAAAATTAAGTACAAATTCAGGGCCGATCACAAGTTTAGTGTTTTGGTAATCACAATATTTGCGTACTTGGAATTGGGTATGCCCTTTGAAGTGTTTACTAATTCTCAAATCGAAATGAGAGTAAAGTCTATTAACATTGAAATATTTATGAACTTGCAAGAATCGGAATAAAAAACGTGTATGTCCTTGTATTTTGTTCAACTACTTATGGATTAAAAATTTAAGATGATAATATGGCATCTTAATCAAGACCAGTGGGAGAAGCAGCTGATTAATATGTTGCATTATTGTATAGATAAGGATGAAACAACGAGTGGCAAGTAATTAACGTCCAATTAAGATTTTTAAAAACCGTAATACGGGACACAAATTGGGGCCCCTTGTTTTCTCAAAATCGGCCTTTTATGGTCTTCTGAAGATTCTGTTGGTGTATTTGTGTGCAAAATCTAGTGATGTCTTCTCTAAAATTGATAAACTGTATAGAGGGAGAAAAAGATGAAGGCATCTAAGGTTCCAAGATGTGAACGCATCTACTTCATACCAATGAGACAGAAGATTTCTTACTCGAAGTTCCAAGATGTGCATTTTTTTTTTTGTCGAATTAATTTTTGGCAAAAATTATGTTTTTTTGTGTGCATGCAACCGATAGTTTAACTGCAAGGAATGAGAGTTTCTTACACACACACGCTACCAAAATGTCATAGGAGTTTGAACCTAAGACCACTGGTCTGCAAGTCAAGGCCCATTTCCATTGAGCTATATCCCGTTGCCAATAAAAAGAGAGATGCAACATATATTTCTATATAAATTTTTGGTTGTTCAAATCTATATACCTTAGAAGGGTGTTTTTAACACATCTTTTTTGTAGCCGCATCAATTTCATTAATAAACAGGCATTATAAGATTATAGCCTGACGAAGGGCTCTTGTAAACAATAAAAGATACAAATAATAACCACAACTATTGTAAGACAATGCGCAAAAACAATTTTATATCTTAAAGACCTATCTTATCAGGAACTGAAAACATAAGAGGATTCATAAAACCACTACATTCGGTGTTGTATGTGGCCTCACTTATCTATTCCAGCGAATATAACCAGTTGTGGACCTACAGAGATGTAAGGAGGTGTAGCTGCATCTCTCCTCATCGGAAAAAGCTTTGGAGTCACCGGAAGTTGCCCCTTTGGTCTGTCTTGAAGTTGCCCACCAAATGTTTGATTAAATGAACGGGCGACTTGTTCTTTTCTATTCTTTGCTGAGCTGCTGTGCATAGCGCGCATTTGTTTGTTTGTTTTTTAATCCAGGCAAAAAAAAAATGATGAAAAAGAAGAACAAGGGCTGTGGTTTTCTGTGGGGCCGTGGGTGGCCCTGTTTTCCCAGTGGCCTACTGACCCTTTGGAATTCGTTGACCTGGTCGCTTTCACGTCACTCTCCACCCCCGGAGGCCATAGGCATTCCCCACAAACCGCAAAAATTCCTTCTTTAAAGATAATAACCCACCACAATTCGTTAATTTGTTCCCTCTCTCCATCCATCTATATTTGTTAATAACCTAAAACTTAAAATTTCAATTGGCTCCCATATGAATTAATCGAGATATGTTTGGAGTGGTGTAGTGCATCCATATGAACTCAAAGATTACGCAGAATTTGGACCCCATGGAGAATTGACATGGGAAATTGAATATTAATTTTTCCAGTACATATATAATTTAATATTAATTTTGAATGAAGAAGAATATTCATTATGAGTCATGAAAATCAAGGAAAATATTGTCTAGCTTTATTTGAGGGAAACTATACTTTTTTAAACATGACTATATTAGCCAAAACGTTGCACCTCCGTTGAAAAATTCTTAAATCCGCCAGTAAATATAACTGTACATATATAGCTGACATAGAAAGAGGTAAAGGTCATCTTAGGCATTCAAATGACTAAAAACAGTAATTTTCCTTGTTTCGGTATAATTACATGTATGCCATATAAGAGCTAGCTTATGACGGTTGTCAACCATGCATTGTATGCATCATAAGTCAAACAATATGGGTAGAATATTTTTCAGATATATTTCATTCTCCGAAAGGAGGTATTTATAATACAAGGTTACAAACCCTAGTAGGGTTATACTAGGAAATAAGAAAAGTCCTAATTACATAATATCTATACAAAAAGGAAATAAATAAAATCCTAATAGAATAAGAAAGAAATATCCTAATAAAACTAGGATCTCGCTAACACTCCCCCTCAAGTTAGTGCAAAGATGTCACGCATGCCCAACTTGTCAACCGAGTTGAGAAAGACCATAGTAGACACAGCTTTTGTAAGAACATCTACCAGTTGGTACTCGGATGATATAAACGGAAAAGAAATAATTTCAGCATATAACTTCTCTTTAACAAAATGTCGATCAACCTCCACGTGCTTTGTACGATCATGTTGCACAGGGTTATGCGCAATTGCAATTGCAGCTTTATTATCACAATATAGATCCATGGGCTTCTGGGGTCCAAACCCAAGATCTCTCAACAATCTTCTCAACCATAGTAACTAAATCGCACACACCTTGAGCCATCCCACAGTACTCGACCTCGGCACTAGATCTAGACACCACTTTTTGCTTTTTACTCCTCCAAGTAACAAGATTACCACCAACAAATGTGAAATACCCAGACGTAGAACGTCTATCAGTGACTGAACCAGCCCAATCAGCATCCGTATACCCTTCCACATCTGTATGACCATACTTGCAAAACATTAACCCCTTTCCAGGAGTTACTTTCAGATACCTCAAGATGCGCATCACAGCACCCATATGATCTTCACTAGGAGAATGCATAAACTGACTCACTATACTTACTGCATATGCAATATCAGGACGTGTATGAGATAAATAAATCAATTTCCCCACAAGTCGTTGATAACGCTCTTTATCTGTAGGGACTTGATCAGGATACAACCCCAACTTATGATTCTGTTCACTAAGGGTATCAATTGGTTTACAATCTAACATTCCAGTCTCTGCAAGTAAATCCAAAATATATTTTCTTTGAGACAGAAAAATACCATGTTTAGATCTAGCAACTTCAATCCCAAGAAAGTACTTCAAATCACCCAATGACTTCATCTCAAACTCGGAAGCCAGATACTTCTGAAGATTTTGCATTTCTGGCCCTGATCATCTCCAGTCACAATCATATCATCAACATAATAATTAAAGCTGTCAATTTACCTTTATGACGCTTTAGAAACAAAGTATGGTCTGAGTTACTCTGTACATACCCAAATTTCTTCATAGATGCTGGCAAATCTCCCAAACCACGCTTTTGGGGACTGCTTTAGTCCATATAAAGACTTTCAGCTTACACACAACACCCTCCTTGAGGTTTACAGGAATACCAGGAGGGAGATCCATGTAAATCTCCTCTTTGAGGTCACCATGTAGAAATGCATATTTTGGCATCGAATTGTAATAAGGGCCAGTCGCGGTTAGCAGCCAAGGACGAATAGTACACGCACAGTATTGAGCTTTGCCACTGGAGCAAATGTCTCAAATAATTCACTCCATAGGTTCTGAGTATAACCCTTTGCTACGAATTAGCCTTGTAACGATCAATGGAACCATCAGCTTTATGCTTCAAAGTAAACACCCATCTGCATCCAACGCTTTCTTCCCTCGTGGCAAAGGAAACTAAATCCCATGTTTTATTCTTGTTCAAGGCATCCATTTCAACATTCATGGCATCCATCCTTTTGGGTTAGATAAAGCATCCTGCAGCTTAGTTGGCACAATACACTAGCATAATTGACACAAATATGATGCATATAACTTAGACAAACGATGAGTTGACACAAAATGGCTAATTGGGATACTTAGACTTGGCATGTATATCAGGAGAATATTGTAACTTTAGGTTTCCCACGAGTGGTTCGTGGTGGTAACTGATAGTTGACACAGGTAGATCATTAGAAATTACCTCACTTGATTCACTTCATGAGTAAGATTGGGGCAATGGCAGGGCAGAAGGGGTTATTACATCGAACTCATCCATACAAGAATCACTGTCATTATTTTCGATACAGGCACTGGTCACTTGCTTCAGTGACACCGAGAGCACCTGCTTCATCTCTAGATATGGGCGACTGATCGAGTTCCAAAGGGCGATTGAGTAGTTTCTTCACAGGGACACAAGTTTCATCTTCAGAAATGAGTGACTGGTCACTTGCTTTCAGTGCGACAGGTCGTTCTTTCCCAAGAGCAGCATCTTCAAACACATCATTCTCTAATCCAAGACTCTCCAATTCACTCCCCCCTCTCCCATGAATTGGAGAGGAGGGAGATACATAATAGGGCACTTCTTCATGGAAAGTCACGTCCAAAGTAACATGCACCTTCGGGTAGGTGGATGATAGCACTTATAACCTTTTCTGGAGTACGATAACCAATAAAAACACATCGAGAGCACAAGGATCAAGTTACTTCGTTGATGAGAGTAGACATGAACATAGGCAACACACCCAAAGACTTTAGGGGGCAACTCTACGAGACTGAGACAGGGGAAACATGGTCACCAAACACATCATGTGGAAGTCTTGAAATCAAGAACCCGGTTAGGTGTACGATTATCAAAATAGGCAGCAGATATAAAACAGCACATGCCTCCAAAGATGATGGGGAACAGACATGTCCAACATAAGGGAGTGGGCAACTTCAAGTAACTGACGATTCTTACGTTCGACACACCATTCTGCTAAGGAGTATAAATGGGTTGTCGTTTAGGTGAATAATACCTTGAGCACGGAAGAAAGATGCCAAGTGTTATTCACATTTTCGCCTTCGTTATCAGTCTGGAATACTTGACCTGAGCATGAAACTGAGTAGACACCATAGTAATAGAACTACTGGAATGATGGACGCAACATCATGTTTATTTTTCAGCAAGAAATACCCAAGTGAGTCGGGTACAATCATCAATAAATGTGACGAACCAACGAAAATCCGTTCGAAGTAACGCGAGCCGGAACCCCACACATCAGGGAATGCACTAAACAAAAGGCTTTGCAGCTTTACTGTCACTCAAAGGAAACACAGTGCGATGACTCTTGGCCAAAATACATGTCTCACACTTAAAATTTGACTCATCACAAGAGCGGAATAAAGATGGAAGCAGACGCTTAAGGTAGCCAAATGATGGGTGTCCCAAGCGACGATGCCATAACCAAATTTGCTGTTTGTCTTTGACACTGCAACTTTGAACAATATTAACGACATGATCACGAACTGGTGCAGAAGGCAATGTCAAATAATATAACCCCCTATCCGTTTACCATGCCCAATCGTCTCGTGAGTCTTGAGATCCTGAAAAGAGCAATGCGTAGGATAAAAGTAGCAGAAGCATTAAGTGTATCAAGTAATCGACCCACAGATAACAAGTTACAATGGATATTGGGAACTAGTAACGCACGAGACAAGGACAGAGTAGGAGTGAGAGAGATTGTGCCCTCACCAGTAATTGGAGAGGGCAAGCCATTAGCACTAGTTATGTATGGGTCACGGGTGTTACTAGACAACTCATCAAAAAATTTAGCATCATAAGTCATATGATCAGAAGCACCAGTGTCAATTATCCAAGTATTGGAGCCAGTACCTGGAATAGAATCAGAGACACACAAATTTGTAGAGGCAGTAGCAACAGCAGCAACAATGGAGTTATCACCCATGAATGCAGCAGAAATTCAACAGATTACGGCAGAGTATACGGCAGAACACAGCAGAGGCACAAATACGGCAGATGCACGAAGACAGGCACGAACACAGCAAAGTACACAGCGGAACGCAGCAAAGGCACAAATACGGCAGATGCACGAAGACAAGAATGACACGAACACAGTAGATGCACGAACACTACAACACGACACGCAAACCCAGGAGGGCACACACGGCACAGGCAGAGAAAAAAATATGGGGATAGAACACGGGTGGGCACAACACACAGGTCACCAGAAAAGTAGGCTCTGATACCAAGTCAAACAATATGGGTAGAATATTTTTCATATATATTTCATTCTCCGAAAGGAGGTATTTATAATATAAGGTTACAAACCCTAGTAGGGTTATACTAGGAAATAAGAAAAGTCCTAATTACATAATATCTATACAAAAAGGAAATAAATAAAATCCTAATAGAATAAGAAAGAAATATCCTAATAAGACTAAGATCTCGCTAACATCATACTCAGTATATCGACTTCAACCTTTGTTTATTGCTAAAATTCCATAAGGAATTTTGTACATTTATACAGCCTAGAGTGGTGTTTTGTTTACAAATAATCTGAATAGACAAAATAGTTAATCTTCAGAAAATTAAAAGAAAAAATGTTAGTGTCCTATTATTTTTGTGTGTAAAGAAATAAGAAAGAAGAACAAATGACTACGCTGCACACTAATGCATGCATACCAAGTAACACCTAGCTCATGATACTTGTCAATCATGCATGTAGACTATCCAGAGCCAATCATCGATAAATACTTCATATTATTATTATTTTTTTCCTCATTATAGTTTGTATGTAACCTCACCTATCTACGCTAGCGAATAAAACTATCCATGTATGGCTGACAGAAAGAGAAAGGTAAAGGTAGTTTCAGGAACTTGAATTAAAAATGGTAGTTTTCCTTGTTTTGGTATAATTGCATGTATGGCACGTAATAGCTAGCTCATCACGCTTGTGGTTGTATAAATGTATTTGTTTTGTGTGGTATGTAGCACTACTTTACCCTCACCGACTGATCCCCACAAGATTTGTTTTGGTAATTATTTTCTATGAGTTTCCCTCACTTTTCTTGAGCAAATCAAAATAATGAACCAGAAAAACCATGATGGTGTTTCCGATTATGATGTTTTTGCACATTCAACATTATTTTGCTCTGAAAAATAATGTTGTTGTTTTGGTGGCGGTGGTGGTGGTACAACAAGACCCAATTGTAGTTCGACCAAAACCAGCTCACCCCAGGAGCACAATCAGCTAGTCCTTGTGACTACTGTTGATCAAGATCAGCCCAAACCGAGGCGAGGCCCGGGAAGACCCAAACCTAGTCGTATACACACATTGTCAGCAGACTGGCAGATACAAACTAGAACCCGCCGGAAGGGTGCTACTGCTGGTCGCAAAGACAAGGTAAAGAAACAAGGCTTTTTATGTCATTGTCACATATTGATTCATATATTTCATGCCAGTTAATTTACTTCTTTCATACAATGGCCAAAACTAAGACTCTATCATCATACCTAATATATGTGTGCAGTACTATATAAGCCCAGATGGAGAACAGTATCGATCCCAGACGGAAGTCTTACGCAGCCTGGGTATTGAAGAGGTATCGTGTTGATTGTATTTGCATTACTTAATTAATCTCATGATTTGACTGTACATCTTACTGAATTTGTATCTGATTATGCAGAAGGATAGGAGTTGGGTTTGATCTTAATCTTAAGCCAGAGGGGTGCTCACAGATTGTGGCGCAAGAGCGAGGACCAAGCAACGAAGACGAGGATCAAACAGGTCCACTTCCTCAAATTGAGGACATAGGTCTAGTACGGTGGACTCCTAGCTAAGGAAAAATCTCCATGTACAGCAGGGATCGAGTTTTGGGGGACCATTTTCACAGGCCTAGGATTTTGCTTGTTTTGGATTGCTTAAAATTTTGTTTTATTGGGTGTATATAACTGATGAGTTTCATTTCGAGATATTAAAAACATAGTCTTTATCTTTTTATTTTGAAATCACACAAGCTTTCAACAACAATACATATACTTATTAAACAGAGATGTGCACACGCATAATAGCAAAACCAAATACAATCGCATCGATCAATACATATATAATATTCATAGGTTCATCCATCCATGAATTCGCTGCTAGTTGGACTGTGATTTATTGTGAGGAAAAACTCGAATTGGAAGTCCTTTGGTAGGAACAAGCGCTGGGTCCCACACGAATTTCTCGTCAGGAAAAACCTTCTCCCATCTGTATCTCGTGACAACGTTGTGCATGAACACCAACATTTTGAGTCGAGAATATTCTTTGCCTGGACACATCCGAGGTCCTCCTCCAAAAGGAACAAATGAGTAAGGAGGTGGTCCTTGTCCCTCAAACCTCGACGGATCAAACTTTTCTGGATCTGGGAAGTACTCTGGGTTTTTATGTGTCGAATGCACGTTCCAGTTCAGCTGCATCCATCCATCCATGTATACATACATATACAAATTAATTCAAAATTAAAATCACAAGAAAAGATAATTTATATTAAGCCAATCATTCAGTCCAATATCTGTCCCCTATCAATATGTTGCTAATCCGTCCATCTTAATTTTATAGTATGGCGGACGACGATGTTAAGAGTTCCTGCTTGTTGAGCATATAGTATCAATAAATATCCACGTATTCTACGTGGCAATACTCCAGTGACATAATATTATTACTCTGAGTTCTTATTGTCACTAAAAAACAATTATATTGTACTTCTCTTTTATAAAAACATAATCTATTACTCTTTAATGAGTGAATTATGACTTTTTTTTGGAGTGTAAATAAAGATTCCTTAAATTATAAATGAAATAAATTATATTTTATGTTACGTACCTTCATTCCTTTTGGAATCAGATACCCTTCATAGACGAAGTCGGAAATGGCTTCCCTAAAAGTCCCGGAATTTGGTGGCAACAATCGCATAACTTCACATGCCACACTCCATGAATATTTCATCTTTTGTATATCCGTCCAGTTCAACAGCTCTCCTGCTGCTTTTGAGTCTGCAATCTGCCTTTGCTCTGTTTCAGTTTCATTATCCACCCACAAATTAATCCTTAATTTGTTAGTTACAAAATACATAATTAATCAAGGATTTGATTGACAATATCTTCATTCAAGTCCGTAAACTATTATATTCGTTGAAATACTTGCAATAATGTGTTTATTTATATAAATATTTATTAATCTTGGAATTGGCCCTAAGACAGCTACCAAATCTTGATAGTCAAAAGATTCTCTCAAAAGAAAAGGATCAATCAAATAAAATAGGGTTAGTCTAATTTGATCCACCACATTAAAATATCATATGATAACTAAAACAAATTTATATATAGTTGACTACCTAACCAATAATTATACTAAAAAATAATTATTGTGATTGCCCTTTGTGATTAGTTTTGTATTGGCATTTTGTGGATAGTGGCTTTTTCGGCTGAATTATGAATCCAATCTCAGAATTTCTCAAAGAAGAAAACCAACAATTATATCAACCAACAACTCGAAACTAAATTTTTTATTTACAATTATATCAACCAACAACTATAACCTTATCATTATAGACAATTAAGTAGGGAACGAGGGATAAATATACCATAAACCTCAATTAATTAATATTTTAAACATGCACCTGCTGGTCAAGTGGCCATGTTAACCACATGCAAAACTTTATGTGTTTGTGACTTCAAATTTAAATAGACAAATAACTCATGCAATATTTACAACTCACGTTAACACTTACACTATTCATGGTCGTAAATATAATAAAAAATTTGGCATAAGTCCAATTATGAGGAAAGACTTTGGGTGCAATCCACACAGAAATTGTTGTTGATCCAAGTCCTTTGACTTTTGGGCCACATAAGATTACATGCCTATTTCAATTTATTAATATTTACTTTTTTTTATTTTTTATTTTTTGTTCCAGTTATGCACCTAAAACATAAATAAGGTAAATTATGAATTCCTAAAACTAGTAAGTTATTGATTTGTATGATATTAATTATCATATTTGATTTGAATTTAATTGCAAATTTATTTTTTGAATTCTGAAATTTTCCCAAGGTATACCGACATAAAAAATTGTAATAAGAGTTCATAAAAACTTCAAACCTTAACAATAGGTAAGGTACCTATGCATACACCTCGTATGCAGTATGCAGGTAATTAAACCCAAAAATTACCTCTAGTCCAGATAATTAAATCCATAAATTACCTCTAGTCTAGGTAGTTATACCCTCTAGGCCAGCTAATTGAACACATATAATATCTTGGTATGGATCTTTAAACTCAACTGAGATAAAAATCCATGGAAGACATGTACGTATGTATATAAATATGAACCTTCAGAAAAAACTGCTTAATAAAACTCAAGAAAAAAACACTTACCTGTAAGGCAGGTACATATATACCTTTATGTATTAACATTATTTACCTGTATGTTAGGTACATAATTTAATGTGAGTGCTTGTCTGATCGATTGATATAATATGTGAGTCTTTACTTTTTATTGATTAAATTGTATTTTTCTATATATTAGGAATATTATCGAAAAAAAATTCAAAAGTCAAAATTTGGAATTCAATTTCAAAGAAATAATGCATTAAATTTAGATTTTCAATGTATTTTCCTTATTTACCCTAAAGGGTAAAATCGACACAATAAAAAAGTAATAAATGTCAAAGGACCTACATCTAAAACCAAAAACACAAGAACTAGACCCAATGATAGCTAATCATTTTGGATCTAGATCTAAGAACCCCTTAACTTATTTGTATTTAAATTTTTGTTCATATTATATCCCTATTGTCTAAAATGAGTAAGATAAGAATTTATATGCCATTATTTTTATTTTTGTTCACCCTATGGTAGAGGTATAGTATATACTCTTGCAGATAAATTATCCTATGGTGTAGGTATATTGTCATATTGCCTATTGCATAGGTATATATTTGTTTTTTCATATTTTAGACAATGAATAATAGTATTTTATGTACATTTTTTTTTATAGGTAACATACAATTTTATTTGTTTATTTTTGTATCTAACTTATAGGTAGTCTTCTAATTTATGTTCCTAACTTAAAGGTAGTATTCTAATTTATATTCATGACTTATAGGTAACACGATTTATCACTAAGTTTTTTTTGTTGCTAATAAGAACATTATTTACCTGTATGTTAGGTACATAATTTAATGTGGGTGCTTGCCTAATTGATTAGTATAATATGTGGGCCTTTACTTCAATTGATTAATTTGTATTTTACCCATATATTAGGTAAATATTATCAATGAAAGAATTCCAAATTTAAAATTTGAAATTTAATTACAAGTAAATAATTCATTAAATTTAGATTTTGAATGTTTTCCTTATGTACCTCAAAGGGTAAAATCGGCACAATAAAAAGAGTATTAAAAGTCAAAGGACCTACAACTAAAACCAAAAATGCGTGGACTAAACCCAATGACAGCTAATCGTTTTGGACCTAGATCTAAGAAGAGGAGGACCTAGCAACGAAGACGACGAAGATAGAGGGGTGCTCACAGATTGTGGTGCAAGAACGAGGACTTAGCAACGAAGACGACGATCAAACAGGTCCTCTTGCTCAAATTGAGGACATAGGTCTAGGACGGTGAACTCCTATAACTAAGGAAAAATCTCCATGTACAGCAGGGATCGAGTTTTGGGGGACCATTTTCACAGGCCTAGGCCTAGGATTTTGCTTGTTTTGGATTTATTAAAATTTTGTTTTATTAGGGGTATATAACTGATGAGTTTCATTTTGAGATTAAAAAGATAAGTCTATTTTTGAGATTTGTATCAACTCGAAGACATCACGATTGGGAGAAATATGTTGGCTTAGTTTGAAGTAATCTAACAAGAAAAAACAAGATTACTAGTATTCAGACCCAAAAAAAAAAAAAAGATTATTAGTTGGAATTATAAATCACACAAGCTTTCAACAAAAATATATATACTTATTAAACAGAGATGTGCACACACATAATAGCAAAACCAAATACAATCGCATCGATCAATACATATATAATATTCATAGGTTCATCCCATCCATGAATTCGTTGTTAGTTGGACTCTGATTTATTGTGCGGGAAAACCCGAATTGGAAGTCCTTTGGTAGAAACAAGCGCTGGGTTCCACACGAATTTCTCGTCAGGAAAAACCTTCTCCCATCTGTATCTGGTGACAACGTTGTGCATGAACACCAACATTTTGAGTCGAGAATATTCTTTGCCTGGACACATCCGAGGTCCTCCTCCAAAAGGAACAAATGAGTAAGGAGGTGGTCCTTGTCCCTCAAACCTCGACGGATCAAACTTTTCTGGATCTGGGAAGTACTCTGGGTTTTTATGTGTCGAATGCACGCTCCACTTCAGCTGCATCCATCCATATCCATGTATACATACATGTACAAATTAATTCAAAATTAAGGTCACAAGAAAAGATAATTTAAATTAAGCCAATCATTCAGTCCAATATCTGTCCCCTAGTATACGGTCAATATGTTGCTAATCCATGCATCTTAATTTTATAGTATGGGTGGACCACAATGTTAAGAGTTCCCGCATGTTGAGTATATAGTATCAATAAGTATCCACACTCATATAACAAGTGAACGAGTTATACGTGGCAATACTCCAGTGACACAATATTATTACTCTGTGAGTTCTTATTGTCACTAAAACACAATTATATTGTACTTCTCTTTTATAAAAACATAATGTATTGCTCTTTAATGAGTGAATTATGACTTTTTTTTTGGGAGTGTAAATAAAGATTCCTTATATTATAAATGAAATAAAATTATATTTAATGTTACCTTCATTCCTTTTGGAATCAGATATCCTTCATAGACGAAGTCGGAAGTGGCTTCCCTAAAAGTCCCGGAATTTGGTGGCAACAATCGCATAACTTCACATGCCACGCTCCATGAATATTTCATCTTTTGTATATCCGCCCAGTTCAACAGCTCTCCTGCTGCTTTTGACTCTGCAATCTGCCTTTGCTCTGTTTCAGTTTCATTATCCACCCACAAATTAATCCTTAATTTATTACTTACAAAACACATAATTAATCAAGGATTTGATTGACAATATCTTCATTCAAGTACGTTAACTATTATATTAGTTGAAATACTTGCAATAATGTGTTTATTTATATAAATATTTATTAATCTTGGAATTGGCCCTAAGACAGCTACCAAATCTCGATAGTCAAAAGATTCTCTCAAAAGAAAAGGATCGATCAAATAAAATAGGGCTAGTCTAATTTGATCCACCACATTAAAATATCATATGATAACTAAAACAAATTTATAGTTGACTACCTAACCAATAATTATACCGAAAAACAATTATTGTGATTGCCCTTTGTGATTAGTTTTGTATTGGCATTTTGTGGCTAGTGACTTTTTCGGCTGAATTATGAATGCAGTCTCAGAATTTCTCAAAGAAAAAAACCAACAATTATATCAACCAACAACTCGACACTAAATTATTTATTTACAATTATATCAACCAACAACTATAACCTTTTCATTATAGACAATTAAGTAGGGAACGAGGGATAAATATACCATAAACCTCAATTAATTAATATTTTAAAAATGCACTTGCTGGTCAAGTTAACCACATGCTACACTTTATGTGTTTGTGACTTCAAATTTAATTAGAGAAATAACTCATCTAACATTTACAACTCAAGTCAACACTTACACTATTCATGGTCGTAAATATAAGTATGACTTAGATCATGATCATCATTGAGGGATCAATACATGACTATGACTAATCTATGAGCACGACTTAATTAGATCTTGATCTTCATCAATTAGCAGTTAATTAAAATCCATAAGAATGAATGATTTTATAGGTTACCTTTAAGGACGGCATCATAAACATGAGGAAGCTCTGCTAGACACATGACAATGGCAGCCAACGTGCTGCTGAAAGTGTCATAGCCACTAACTATAACGCCGTACAACTTGCTGGCAATCTCCGAGTCGCTCAGCCCTTGCCCGTCGCTACTTGTGTCCAAGATCAAGCTGGACAAAATATCTAAACCATCAACATCTTCGTCCACCTTACGGGTGGAAAGATGTATCCTCCTTTGAGTGACAATATTCTTAATTTCTTCCCTGAGTTGCCTGGACCCTTGAATCGCGCGGTTAAACTGCGTGCCGGGCAGATCGATCGGCAATGAAGTGAACCCTGAAGACAAATCCTTCGTTAGGTTTTCTAGTTTGGTAAATACTTGTTGATCCTCTGTGTCTAACATGAGCCTGCATGCCATTGTGACCGCATACCTCTTTGCAAGCGAGTGAACCTTGATCACTTGATTATCTTCCCAGTACATATCCAGATGTTTTTTGGTGAAATTGTCCATGGTCCCAACATACTTTTGGAGACCCGCGGGCTTGAGATATGGAGCCATAGTATTGCGAAATCGCGTGGACTCTTCAGTGATGAATGCTTTCGCTTTCTCGTCAGGAGCAGAGTCGGCAAATATGAGCTTGTCCAAGTGAGGCGGCCACCAAGACTTGATCAGCTTCTTCTCGTTCGAAAACAGGAACTTGTTTCCGGCGGCAGTGCAGAGCACTGCCATGTCTTCGAACAGCAACGATGTCTTGAAGACCTTGCAATTCGCAGAGGAGGAGGAGGAAGAGTTCTTGTACTTGTTCCTCCTGTCTGCTATGAACTTTTCTGGGACACCCTTTTTCCCTGTCCTTAGATACTCGAGGGTTTCACCTATGATTGGCCAGCCTGTGCTTCCCGGTGGGAGTTTATGCTGATCAAGTCGTTCATTTTTCGTGCCGTTGACACGGATCTTAAAAATGTAGTAGTAGAGAGGTACACACACAAGCACAGAACTAATTAGGATCACGAGCAGCTCCTCCATTATGCTTGATCTACTTAATTATATTTGGATCCTTATTTATAATGGAAGGATGGACATTAGAAAGCAATTAGCTCTAATTAAGCAAGTTTCGAGCTCCAAAGAAATCGTGATTTTGATTTTGTAAGGAGTGAGAGAGCTACATTTCGAATTTTAAACCCAACCCTTTTACTTATAGCTAGCATAGTACACCTTGCACTGTACTAACCTCTGTTTTAAATGAGAATTTATCAAAAATAGTCGATCCCCAATTTTAAAAATGTCAATTTTTGTAAACTATTTCAAATATAGCAAAAAATTCACCTAAATAGACATAAATGCCCTCAAATTTAAAACCCATATAAATCTAATAAAGAAAACCTTATTAGATTGGGAATATTTGTACATACGTTTGCAGACGTATTGCTGCCCTAGTCAAACCGTAAGTGCAGTTCTTCCTTGATTCTTCATTCAATTTCTTCTTCGTGTATTCTTCATACTATTATATTACATATAGGGTAGACATCCAACAACAATTTATTTATTTATTTATTTTGGTGAATTAAACAGAAAATTGTATACCGTGTGAATCTGAATTATGAAGCATAAGAGACATAAGCCAGACTTTTTCCATTCACATCAAGATAAAAGTTTTCTCTGTCTGCAAATTACTGCACTTTAAACTTCCTTGCCCAACTTCTGTGGTGTTTACTTCCCTTTTATATTTAACTTGCATTTTAGGTATTAATATGGAGTTTTAATTACAATTATGGCAGTTAATGAAATGCTTAGAATACATTATAAATAAAATTTGAAGTCTAGTGGCAACGATGTAAAAACATAGGAATATTATGACCTCTTATATCTTACTGGTCATTTAAGTTTAAAATTGGGTTTTACACATAGATTTATAGAATTATGGGTATATGTCTAGGAAATAAAAATTGTAGGGATCTATATTGGACAAATCCTAAATTTTATTAAGAAACCACAAAAAGGCACAACAATACAACAAAAAGTAAAATCCAACCAAGATTATATCATGATTTGATTTTTCTTTGGCCTACAAATCAATTCTTTTATGTGGAAAATTCTTTTGACTTTGTCATTCAAAATTGTACAAATATGGTTGTGTGGTTTTTAAAAGGCAACGTGACGTGTGGGATGGGCTGCCAATTTTGAAACTTATTAGCTTCTTCGAGAAGCTGATGCGACATTCATGTGTGTGGGGAACACTCAGCAGATTGATCCATCATAGAAGACAAAATAATGGTGTCATTCGGACAGACTTGGGCAATTGATCTGGCAACAAGTCTTTCAGTCATTTGCCAAGTTGGTCCCTTCAGCCTTGTTTGTTACGGAAGATTGTCTTGGCATGAACTATTCTCAGAAATTGTCTTGGCTTGAATTGGCTTAAGTTGAATAACACTTAACCGATGTTTGGTGATGCTTGGATTGGGACTAAATTTAAATTGATTAAAATATCAATAACTAGGATGATTTATTTCAACTTTTGTTCTTCCATACAAACGTGGGTTAAAAATATTCCAAAGTTTTATTTAATAAGTTTTATACGGGTTTTTAATTTGAGGGCATTTGTGTCTATTTAAGTGAGTTTTTTGCTATATTTGAAATATTTTACAAAAACTGACATTTTGGAAATTAAGGATCAAGTTTTGGCTATTTTTGATAAATTCTCGTTTTAAATTATAGAAAATTTGAACTAACAATATTACCTAGACTTTTAGCCCTATATGATGTCCACCAACTTTTATTTTAAAATTTTTGACTTGAAAGGAGATTACCACATGGAAAATACTTCCCTCCTTCTTCCGTAAGTAGAAACTTCTACATTCTTATCAATGGCAATTTGACATGTATGCATAAGTTTTTCTTTTTTAACTTTTTATTAATTATTTTTACAGATGTGTCAAACCATGATTTGTATGAAGTTCCCAGGAAAAAAGGCAAACAATATCCTTTCCACATATATGACCTAGACTTTCAGTATTTGCCACTGTTTTTTTGGTTTTTTTTTTTTTTGGTTTCAAATGTGTGCTACTTACTATGTGAACTAAAAAAAATAAAATTATGATAAAAATCTTGATTAATTTGTTTATAGGAGTATAAAATCACCACCATGAGATATTAGTATATATGTGTTGTGTTTAATATTGGTGTTGTTAAACGAACCCTAAAATTAAGTGAGTACACCATATGATTTAAGTACCCCATAATATTTTAATGAAAATATAAAATTACCTAAGTAAACCTTATTTAACTATCAAAAATACCCATAATACACCCCAATACACTGTATCAAATAACACCAAACTCGTTCATGAACTGAACACTATCAGACAACCAAACTCACCTTATTATGATTAAGGTCTAAAATTTCAATAAACATGGTACTTCAAGAAAGTATTAAAATTTCAATAACTCAATTGAGTGGTCAAATGATATCGGATTCAAGTGATTTTTTGTAGAGATGATCTTTGAATGAGTATCTACAAAATAGAAGGTTTAGATGAGTGAAATACAATCTGAAGTTGGCCCTACAAGAGGTGTCTCTCAAATAAGCTTATTTGAGGGATCCTTTTTGGTTATTTTATATTAGAATAAATTAATAATTCAATAAATAATTTGGTTGTATGGTGTACTCAATTCATTTTCAGGTTCGTTTAACAGTATCTTTAAATATTTAATTTACTTCACACCAAAAGGAAAATGTATTCTATGGCTGTCTTGTTTGACCTTGGTTCCATTGACTGCCTTTCTTTGACGGAAGCATGGAGTCCTAACATATATGCAGCTTATTTCCATACAAGATAAAACAAAAAACAAAAAATAAGAAGAAGAAATACACGTGCCATATAATAAAATCTTTATTCGTAGGTGGTCAACATCCAACAAAGCTCCAACAAAGCTTGGCCGCGGCCAAAAATGTGGAAAATTAGACTAAAACTTTGGCTCATAAGACAAGTCTAACAATATAGCTAGATTTGTCTTCTTTTTGCATAATAAGTTTCATAATTACACGAAAACTCCTTGAAACTTTTTTATATATTTTTTATTTGCATAATCTCATACTAGCCCCTTGGCACATGCGTGTTAGTTTTCTCTTTTTTCTTTTTTATTTTATTTTTAGAATTAAAAAAAGATAATATGGATAGTTATGTTCCATAAAAATACGATCTATTATCTGATTTTGTTTTTAATTTTAATATCAAAATGTGAATTTACCATATTATCCTCATTTAATTAATAATTTTAATTCTTAATGTTTGAATTAACTAAGGGTATTTTCTAGTATTTTGAATTTTTCACCATTTTCTGCCTTTTGCTATATATATAGATTGATTGTTTTGGTAATTATCTAGCATTTACATTTTCTTGATAATCATGTAAACCGTCCGTATTCCTAGATCAAACGGCCACTATTAATGTAACCAGTGAAAATATGTAGCCCGAAAATTCCAGATTTCCTTGTATAAAATGTATGTGTTTGGTTTGCCATGGTATATCACTACCTTTACCCCCTCGCTAAAATAATTTTATGTCATATCTTACTTTTCCTCACTTATTATTTTCTTCAGCAAAATAAAGTCCCATGGTACGAACATATCACTTACTCACGTTGAATCTCAGTGCAGTGCTAATTGCTCTTAACCACTTACAAGCCATGTAGCCTATAATTCTTGTTGATGACCAAAAGAGGCTCAACCAACTGAACAAGACATACCACCACCCAACAGAGCACAACTAGGAGCACAACCTAGTTGCTCGCTTTGACACCATCGTTACATCATCATCCAATTAGAATTTCTCGAAAAGAACTTTTGTGGGCACCATTATGCATCAGAGAATAGAATAGGTTATGCATCTTCTTTCTTTATTGTGCATCCCTTTGGCTCTCCCCTCTTTTACCTATAACTTTGCTTTCTTTAGTTTCTCCACAACAGAAGTTTTAAGTAGTAAAAATTCTGTATTGTTTTTTACTATATGTGAATATATCAAGTTGGGATATCTATGGAATTAATTTGAATTTGTTTGGACCAAAAATAGAATTTTTGCCCTAGAATAGGAGATATTGCTCTTTGAACAAGAATATAGCCAAAAAAAGGGCCAAGCATGATCAAGCATAGCTGCAGTCAGCTGCATTGTATCCGACAGTATATTTCTATTCTCAAATGAAGTTGCTTTCTTCATGAAAGATGTTCCTACAGATATCTACCATCACGTATTGAACAAGTATTGCATCCTCCAACGGACAAACACTGAAGCATGTCCAAGAGGCATTTCAGTATCAATCAGCTGCAGTCAGGGAACACCCAAATCACCATAATCTTAGCACTCAAACAAGAAAGTGATCACATTTTGTGACAAACTACTTATTCTCTACGCTCCATGTCTAGCAGTTTAACATTAAACAGGGCCAGTGAATTAGGGTGCAGAAAAACGTACCTAACTTCCCCAGTAAAAACGTCTCACTTCTCTGGTTATAGTTATTAGTAGTAGACAAAGGGCAGGATATCAATGAAAATCAACTTAATTACAAGAAAAAGTAGATTAAAGTTTCCTATCACTTGCCGCTATAGGAAGTGTACATCGCTACATGGAACTTTATTTAATTGAAGTTTTACTACTATCTATCTATCACTACGGGTTTGAGCGCGAGGGTGAGGTTTCTAGAGGTACCTCAAATGAAAACTTTCGTATACATCCCTCAGTGGCAATTCAGGTGCAATTTCTCCTGCTGTCATACTTCAGCTAATTGAACTGCAACAGAAGCCTGACTGGGATCTACTTGGCTAGAACCATTAGCAAGGGAACCTTACAAAAGGAAATATATTAGCAACAGAAGCCTGACGGACTGCTATAAGGTTCCCTTTTGTAATTATGAGATTCTTGAGATCAAATAAACGAAAGATAAATTCATTCTGCTAATGCGTAATTCATGCTCCACTAGCCATTTCTCGCTACAAACATCATCTATACTTAATAAGTTTAGAGCAAGCTCGTATCACATCGAATGTGATAGTCATACATGCAATTCATGTTATAATATCCAAAACTGTGATAAATACAAAATCATTTACATTATTAGAAGTTAGAACTATAGATTTTGAGAACTTACAATGAGGGGAATGAATGAGATCCAGAAATAGGCATGCCGACCTGAATACAAACATCGGAAGTGTTGAGAATGATCTTCATGGTGGGTATTGTGTAAGCTCCAAATCCAATAACTTCTGATTCTTGTCAATAAAACATCAATCTCACTTTCAGGCCCAAAGATTGAGCATCTTATGGAAAGCAAATGAGTCGTACAATTTCCTTAGCAATGTATTCATTTGCATTCTAAACATGGTAGATGACAGGGTAACCCAAATTTTTACTGAGAAAGAACAATAACCGTGTAGTCATTACGAACCCAAAATTTAAACGAAAATGCAAAGGCTAACCCCAGACATTCAACAACAAGAAGACAACCACATAGAGCCAAAGATACCAACTGCAAATGACATTTAAAAGTAGTGGTGTGATTTATTAACAGCGGGAACATTCCATGGACATGAATTTGAGCTTCCATTTATACAACGGCTTATAATTAAATATTTAAGATAAACTTTTTATGCCTTGGCTTCATGTGCTTGTTTAAACTTAAAATTTAAGACATTTATTATGGATGGGAAAGAGTAAGGCAGTAAGGGTAGCCTGTCAATGAGGCTGCAGCCATCACAGGGTTTCGGACTTATCCCCATTTTAGCAGAGCGCTGTTTGGTGAGCTCAAAGAGTGAGGCAGTGAGCTAACTACGAAAAAGAAGCAACTAATGAAAATTAAGGGCATGACGTAATCTTATAACTTGTAACTAACCTTATTCCAACGACTCTCTTAAAATCTGCTTCAAGGACACGCATCATCATATACTCTGCTTTTGTCACAGACCCAAAGAATTGCTTGAAAAAAGAGGGTCGCTATAAGATGGGGGAGAGAAATATGCAACATTGCTTATTAGACATTGGATAGAGAGGGATTTTTCATCAGCTGTTTGATACATCAATTATTGATCAGGAAAGGTTCCTTACAATGCATACTACCTTGGTCTCTAAGTCTCAGAAACTATAAGAATTCTATACTAAAATATGACTAAATGACTAAAATATGACAGAATCCTCCCAATGTTTCCATTCACGAATCTACTTCAATAATGAAAACATGAAAAGGCAAATGTAAAAAAGAAAAAAGAAAAGCAACGAATTTGAAAGCACAGAAAATCATGACAGTATATATAATTAGTCAGTTAGACAGACAATAACAGCGAAAGGTAAGAAATCTGAGAAAGGTACCCTCTTGCCCTTGCAAAAAGAATGGTTAGGATAGAAAAAGTCGCATGCACCGTAGCTAGCACAAAGATGAACATCTGAAATGGGACCTTCCTCCGGAAAACAAATTAGATTAATGGTGTGTTTACTAATTGGGAATTATAATTCTTATCATGAATTGAATTCCACCTATGGAGGATTCATGGCGTTTACTTCACATCAAGAAATTGAAAAACAAGTGGGGCCCACACAAAATTAGGAATTGAATTCCTGATTTTGGAGGAATTTAATTCTTGGGTGGGAGGTGGTATTCTAATTCCTGAAGAGCTAACCCATTAGGAATTCATTTTTTTTACCCATTATATCCTCACACAATTTTAAAATTTTAAAATTTGTCATCTACTTTAACCTAACAACGAAGACATTTTAGTAATTAGTAACATTCTTACCCCAATTTCATATGATTTAGTAAACAACTTTAATAGGAATCTGGAATCTAACTCCCCTCAATCCATATGGTTTAGTAAACAACTTCAATAGGAATTCAGAATCTAATTCTCCTCAATCCAACTCCTCCTCAATTCAATTCATCCTCAATTCAATTCCTCCTAATCCAATTACGGATTAATAAACATGCCATAAAGGAGAAAATATATCAGATTCCCTAGTCCTTAGGTGTGTGACCACCTTTTGGCAGCAAGGGCCATCCATTCAAGACCGTATACCACTTGATTGAATATGCACTACCTGGTGATGTAATGAAATCCCAAAATTCTTTGAGAACAATTTGGAGTACGTATATAAACACCCCACGTTTACTAAAACAAAAGAAATCAAAAATATGTGTGTCCCACCTTAAAATTAGTAATCGAATACCGTCAAAAGAGGAAATTGATCAACTATACGGGGTTGTTGATCAAATTTCAATTTGTTACACTCCCTATTCCTAAGTTCCCTAATTCCTTATTAGTTTCCTTATTCTAAGTAACTAAACATGTCATTGACGTATTATTTATCTTCTTGTAATTTGTGGGAGAACGACAAGTCTCAAGTCATTGGGTGTAAAGACACCAAGATAAATGTGTAGGTGCTTGCAGAAGAATAAGAACACTGAACCCGATCAAACTATGAAAACCAGAATGGAAGTCTTCATTCACATGTCAAGCTAGAACTCATGAGTAGTAATGGTGCAAACTAATCCTCAAGCCTAAGACATCACAGTTGTGTTGTAGCTCTCTTGTTTGTCTTTGATGATTATTCATACTTGAAAGTATAACTTGAGATTAAATTTTTTTATTCCTTAAGGTGAACTACAATTGGGTCTTGTTGCAGAGTACTAGAACAAATCAAACAAAACTCAAACAGATCAATTTGCGGCTGCACCTAGGGTAACCCAGGTTGCCTATGTGCCCTTAAAGAGGGATCAAGCCACACGTAGTTCTTCCGACTAAAAAGAATCACAATTTGGAAAATATACAGATATTGTCCAAGTAAAACCAACGTTTAAATTTAGATTCATTCTCAACTTCAATTACCACAAGGCATATAACTAAATGTTTAATAAATTCCTTTCTTCCCATGATTCATAACTCAAAACCATTTCCCTATAAAAACTCACATGTATTATGCATAACTCTTTTAAAACTATCCGTTTACTCTAAACTCAAATTACTTTTCTGAAATCATTTCTTTCCCGCAACTATATCCTATCCAAAGCGTATTGTAAAACAACAATGTCCAAACATCATAACAATGATCACACTTGTGCAGAGCACTCACCATGCACATGCTCAAGAAATCCTAACCCATATGCGAATCCACATATTTTCCCACATATATAAATATATATATATATACACACCCTACACCATCATCATGTACTAGGGGAAAACAATCCAACACAGGGATTGTTTGACTAAACCACATGGAAGAATCTTCAATTGACCATATGGTTAGGGAACGAGTCGTCCAATCGGGGGACTACTGCTTTACAGCACACATGCTGGCAAATCCAATGCCACGTGTGGGCAAACTAAACAATGTCCTACGTGCGTAGATTGCCCCACCAAGGGCCTACGACACACCCAACCAAAGGTGCTCGGACCTTTACCACACCCCGGAAAATCCAACGCCACATGCCTTAAAGTGATAGTAACTAAGTAAGCCCATAGCTAGGAAAATCCAATACAATGTGTGGGTTACGTAACCAGGGGAGGTACATATCATAGTACACATCATGTACCGGAGGAAAACAATCCAACACGAGGATTGTTTGACTAGCTCGCAGGGTTTCAACTTCCTACCCTGCATCTAGGGATCAGTTGTCCAACTGGAGGGCTACCGCTCTACAGCACACATGCCAGAAAATCCAACACCATGTGTGGCCAAACCAAACTATATCTTACGCACGCAAACTGCCTCGCCAAGGGCCTTCGGCACACCCAAAGGTGCCCAAACCTTTACCACACGCCAAAAAATTCAATGCCACGTGTGGTAAAGTGATAGTAACCTGTATCCAAGGGAGCCTACAAGCCGGAAAATCTAACGCCACGTGTGGGTATAGTTAGCAGGGAAGGTATATATGATGGTGAGATTCACAACCCATATATATATAATATAAAATAATATACCCACCCTTAATTCAATTTTCCCAAATTCTCATTATTCCACCATACCAAAATATTTATTCATAGTATAGAAAATAAACTCTCAAAAATATAAATTCCATAAAGACCCAAAATATTCATCAACTTCAAATATCATTATAACATCCGATAATCCCACAATTAAAACAATAAAATAATCTCATAATCCCAACATAATCAAAATAACTCAAATAACAATCAAGACTCATTTATAAGGTCATTGTAGTACTTTTTGAAGGGTGAAACTACCTCAGAAGACTAACGGTCAACCGAGGGGTCAAACTTCCCATATTGGTCAACTGGCCCCGCAGGGCCCACGACCTCCGATTTCTGATCCAAGAAAATTCTTACACATTCAACAACATCCACTAAACAAGTCCTGTAAGTTTGGTCTTGATAGAGCGATCGGATGTGAGCTAATCACACGATCGGATAATGATCGCTTAGCCTAACCCTAACATCATTGATTCGGAGTATCCAGGACTCCGATTCTCGATCCATGAGTTCCTACACGATCCTACAGGTATAGAGAACAACATAATTGAAATTGGGACAGATCGATCAATCTGAACCTACCGAACTCTGATATCACATAATAGGTAGAATATCCGCTCAATAGTCAAACGACAACCAATTCTAAATCCGAGCATACCGTTATGCTTGAGACAACTGTTGACGTCGCAAATCTCACGGCCTGGTGCTCTGGGCCGAGGGGATGTGCGCTAACACGTGATGTCCTTCTTTTGGATACAGTGCGTTTTGTGCGCGGGCGTGCCAGCACGGTCTACCGTGCGTCGAGGTTTTGATAGGGTTTGGGTAGGAGATGTTTAAATGATGCGCCTATTTGGGATTGGACTTCTAACCAAACGATTGTGGCCGAGAAAGGAACTTATCTCGGCCGTCAGGTTCACGGCCTGAGCTACAAGGCCGTTTAGTGGTGGTGTAGGTGGTGGATTTTGGGCGTTGCTCGAGGAGCGACGGTCGTATGATATATGGGGTGAATGAGGCGATAACAGGGGTGGTGCTCCGGCGCCTTGAAAAATCAAGGGTCGTATGATATATTGATGAATGGATTTCTCTTACAATCTACCACTACTCCTAGAAAAACACGTAAATGTATTGAAAGTGCATTACAGAAAAATAAGTTGCTCCGTGGGAGGCTTTTGGTTTTGGTGTTGGACCCTTTGAACGTGGTCTTGAGCTTGGTATTTATAGGAGTCCTGGAGAGCTAATCGAGGCTTGACAAGACCAGCATGGTGGAGTCTGATCAGAGCAAGCATGGTGGAGTCTGATCAAGGCAAGTGGGTCAGTCCAATCGGCATTTGGGATCGTGAAACTCAGTGGTGTGACTCCCATAAATCCCGGTGAATCTCGGCCACCGCCTTGATCGTGGGCTCTGCACCTCTGGCCGTGGGAACGCATTAAATGCCCTGGTCCAGTGGTTGGTGAAGTGACCGCAATTTGTAAGAACATTTGCGAGAATGTTTGTACCTAACCACTCTGATTACCAAATCCTGACTTCAATCACTTCCCTTCTGCCCTCATGCATTAAATGCTTCATGCCCCAATGGATTTGCTGTGACGGACAGAGGCACTACTTCATTAAATGGGGCGTGGGACCCTGAAACCACGTGACCTTTTGACCATAATATCTTCGGTCGTGCTTTGTATGGACCTCGGCCTCGGCCCATAATGATATGGTCAAGAGGCCGAGAAAACCCCGCCCTTGTATTTCCCTTGTGTTTTTTAGGAACGCAAGGCACCTGACGAAAACGCGGTCGTTCTACCTTGTGAACAGAAGTCATGGCCGAGAAGATGCCCCCTTTTCACGGCCGTATTTTATTAGGCACAAACAACAACGGGGGAGGTGTTTTAGAACATAATGGGCCAACATCCAGCAGTACACGTGCCGCCACCCGTCTCTGGCGGTGCGTGGGTGTCTTAAGAAAATTTTGATGACCGAAAAATTCTTGAAACACCCTACCATACCTATACCAATAGATCCAGACTAACTAGGGGATCAATTGTTGTTCTCGGACCATGACCAAAAACTAGCCGGAACTAGCCGGAAAGGAGCTGAAACCGTTGGCCAAAAATGGGTATTTTGAACTATCTCTAAAACCTCAAAATCAATCTACAATACATATATAAACAAATAGAGCATGATGAGGGGATGAATTTTCATACCTCACTCGACGGAATTAGGCGTCTGAATCGCCGAAAAATGTAAGAACACCGCTGAAAAAACCTAACTATTTTCTCAGCTTCGAATTGAGCTCACCATTAACAAATCGAATCGGGTTTTGGGTGGGTTTTATAGAGGAAGGAAGTACAATAAAGGTGTAATAACATCATAAGGAGAAGTCGAATGCGATGCGTAAGGAAGTTAGGTTTTTGTTTAAGGGTGTGGCACGATTGATGATAGGTTTTGTTTTACATGTGAACCAAGTTCTAACTGGGCCATCAATTGTCATATAAAGACCCATTGATGATTGATCCATGATGTAGAGCTACATGAATTTTGAAGAAAATCATCAGATGTGCAACCCTTATCCTACATACAATAATTATCATCATATATTTTTATTGTCATTGTCATATGATTTGTTATAATATAACTATCTTCATATGTTTTTCCTTATATTTCTTCATTTATCTGAATTAATAACATACCTATTAATTTAAAACTAAACTCCTTAATCATCATCATTCGAATTACTCATTGTTATATTATGTGGTTAATCATCCAACGTGAAATGTTGATCATACATCCAATAATCATTATCATATGATTTTATTGTAAATATGATAACATTTAGATATTTCGTTATTTTTCTTCCTTTAACTGGTTTAACATACTAATTAATTTAAACCTAAACTACTTAATCATCATCCGGTTATGAGACTAAGTTCATAAATCCATAGAGATTATTAGGATTTACTTCTAGAAATGACACTCATAGTCGAACTCAAAAGAGGTAAATATGAACCAAGATTGAACTGGGCCTATCTTAGTATGTACTGCAAGCACAAATACGCCAATTTAGCCGCGTACCCCTTAGCATATACATGGTTGGATACAACATGAGAGAAAGAATTGCAACTATCTCAAAATACAACAATATGTACAAACTTTTTTTTTTTTTCTTTTGTTAACTTATTATCATACGGAAAAAAAAAATTGCAATCGGCTTTGCTTCTTGAAGACTTGTCTGGTGATTTGTTCAAGGATTGATTGATTAAAGCAAGCCATTTTTTTGTTAGTTTATTATCTTATGGAACTAGTACATTTCCAGCATTTAAATAGACAATTTCCAGAAAACCCAAGACATATATGTTTGAGTCATTGTTAACCTGAAGAAAATCGTCCATATTTGGGCAAGTACGAGGAGATTTCCCTCCTACATTCCATGTTGCTACAAAAAAAATGGTGTGTCCTACAAGCACGAATACACATATACGCGGTTGGATATAATATAAGATAAAGAATTGCAACTATCTCACAATACAATAATTTGTACAAACCATTTTTTTCTTTTTTCTACTTATGAAGAGATGGGAAAATGATTGCAATCTTATTGTGTGAAGTAAAAATCAAGCATAAGCATTTGTACGCTCCAATACATGTAGAAGTCAATAGATAGACTATTTGACTGACGGATACGTTTATCTGACATTTCGGACATGACCTAATGTACCACTTGTTGGAGAACCATTTACACCTTTGTAATGCAAAGAGTTATGCATCATTAATTTTACTTCATCTCATCTAATTAGGAAAACATGGTATTTCTTCAACTTGGCGATAGTTAACACTTTAGAACCTATTAAAAGTGCCACATGGGATTCAATTTCTCCTTTTGAAATGCTCTAAAAACTCTTAAAATTTAATATTTATATTAGAGCTAGGTAGTTCATTCTTCAATTCATGCTCATTGACAACATCCACAACAAATGTTGCATAAACTTGATCGTCGTCAGACAATCGGGAGTCTCCGCGTGTGTAAGAAAATTGTTAATCTCATTTTCATGCCATAGTATTCTATCACACCAAGATGGGTTTCCTCTGTTCTTTTTAGAATATTTTTTGTCTCTCCAAAGTACATATCTTTATTATTAAAATATTTGTACATAGGTGCAAAGTAGATTTTTCCCTATGTCCATCCATTGAATACTTATTATGCTTATATTTTAATCTTGTGTTGGTGTTTGTTAAGAAATGCATCCCAATCATTGTTTCCAAAAGCTTTCGGATTTCGGAATAGTTCAAAGCAATGTTGTAATTTAAGTCTCCTAACCATATGATCATATCATGTCCTGTAATTTTATTCAACATCATGTGATGAGTTGTTTTGAAAATCTTAGGAAATTGAGTACTCTTAAATATCTCTAACATATCCAAATTTCTCCCGAGCTCATCCACCTCTTTCTAACAAGATGCCAAGTGACTGCATACAAAGCAAACATTTGTCTTATGTAATAAAAATTAAAATAAATACAACCATTGTTTTCAAGACATTCCATGATCCCACCACTTACGCAAGAGATTCTTAAGTGGCTAACAAATTGTATATACTACATCCTCGCCCAAATGGTAACAAAAATTTGCACCATTTGCTTACTAGCTATAAGGTTGTACTTAAAATGGTTCCTAGTAGACGCCATTAAAATTTTCGATGTATCAAAAACATTTGATCCATTTTCATCTTGATCAAAAATGCTGCTGCAACTATTCAACCTCATTTTACTCTTTGTTCTTAGAGTTTTAGTGAAATTTTTAGGGGAAAGCTTTGAGGAAAATAGTGAACCATCAACTTTGCTTCTTAAAGACCTGTCTAGTGATTTGTTCAAAGACTGATTGATTGAAGTAAGTCATTTCATTGCAAGTTCATTATCTTACAGAACTAGCACATTTCCAGCATTTAAATAGATAATTTTCCGAAAACCAAAGACATATATGTCTGATTCATTGTTAACCTGAAGAAAATCATCTATATGTAGGCAAGTAAGAGGAGATTTCCCTCCTACATTCCATGTTGCTACAAATATATATATATATATATATATATTGGTGTGTTCTTCACGTAGGAATACGCCAATTTAGTCGCGTACGTCATAGCATATATGCGGTTGGATACAAAATTAGAGAAAGAATTGCAACTATCTCACAATACAAGAATATGTACAAACCATTTTGTTCTTTTGTTAACTTATGAAGAGATGGGAAAAAGATTGCAATCTTATTGTGCGAAGTAAAAATCAAGCATAGGCATTTGTACGCTCCAATACATGTCAGAGTCAACAAATAAACTATTTGACTAGCGGATATGTTTATTCGACATTTCGGACACGGGACCTAATGTACCACTTGTTGGAGAACCATTTACACCTTTGTAATGCTAAGAGTTATGCATCATTAATTTTACTTCATCTCATCTAATTAGGAAAACTTGGTATTTCTTCAACCCGGGTATTAGTCAACACTTTAGAACATATTAAAAGTGCCACATGGGATTCAGTTTCTCCTTTTGAAATGCTCTAAAAACTCTTCAAATTTAATATTTATATTAGGGCTAGGTAGTTCATTCTTCAATTCATGCTCATTGACAACATCCACAGTAAATGTTGCAAAAACTTGTTCGTGGTTAGACAATCGGGACTCTCTGTGTGTGTAAGAAAGTTGTTAATCTCATTTCCATGCCATGGTATTTTATCACAACAAGATGGGTTTCCTTTGTTCTTTTTGGATGTTTTTATCTCTCCAAAGTACATGTCTTTGTTATTAAAATATTTGTACATAGGTGCAAAGTAGATTTTTCCTTATTTCTATCCATTGAATACTCATTATGCTTATCTTTTAATCTTGTGTTGATGTTTGTTAAGAAGTTCATCCCAGTCCTTATTTTCAAAAGCTTTCAGGTTTCAGAATAGCTCAAAGCAATGTTGTAATTTAAGTCCCCTAACCATATGACCACATCATGTCCTATAATTTTATTCCACATCATGCGATGAGGTGTTTTGAAACTCTTAGGAAATTGAGCACTCTTAAATATCTTTAACACATCTATATTTCTCCCGATCCTCCTATCTCTAACACAATGCTAAGTGACTGCATACAAAGCAAAAGTTTGTCTTATGGAATAAAAACTTAAAGAAACACAACCCTTATTTCCAAGGCATCCCATGATCCCACAACTTATGCAAGAGATTCTTAAGTGGCTAACAAATTGTATGTACTACTTCCTCACCCAAATGGTAAGAAAAATTTGCACCATTTGTTTGCTAGCTATAAGGTTGTACTTAAAATGGTTGTCAGTAGACGCCATTAAAATTTTCGATGTATCAAAAACATTTGATCTATTTTCATATGGTTCAAAACTGAAGGTGCAACTCTTCAACCTCATTTTGCTCTTTGTTCTTAAAGTCTTAGTGAACTTTTTATGGGAAAGCTTCGAAGAAAATAGTGAACCATCGACTTTGATTCTTGAAGACCTGTTTGGTGATTTGTTCAGGGACTGATTGATTAAAGCAAGCCATTTTGTTGCAAGTTCATTATCTTGTGGAACTAGCACATTTTCTGCATTTAAATAGATAATTTCTTGAAAACCCAAAACATATATGTCTGCTTTGTTGTGCGAAAACACTCCAAAATCTTGTCGTTGGTGGGAGATCGTTCACAGGGGTTATGCTGATCCTACCACCATCTCCTAAGTGGAGTTTGAGCGGATCTTCTATGAGCAATTCTATCCTCACTCCTATCGGGATCCGAAGCAAAACAAGTTCTTGAGGTTGAAGGAAGGGGCAATGTCTGTGTTGGAGTATGAGCATAAGTTCAATGAGTTGTCCAGGTTTGCTCCAGAGTTAGTTCCTACTGAGGAAGAAAAGTGCAAACGGTTTGAAGAAGGACTAGAATGAAATTCATATTGTAGTGACTAAGCATACTTACCCTTCCATGAGAGTGTTGGCCCAAGCAATCGATCGAGTGGTAAAGAAGATTAGTTCTGGTGCAACGAGAAGTCGTCGGGATACGTATAATTTGGTGGACCAAGTCAAGGTTCATTAAAGAGAAGAGGATCTAAATCTGGTTCTGCAGGAAGCGGTTGGTTAGGGGGATGGGGATCAAGTTCGGGAAGTGGAAGATCTGGACCTATGCTAAACTGGAGTCAAGACACGAGTCAACAATCAGTTGCCACTACAGTTAGAGATTCTTCACAGCGGACTGGCTCAAGTTGTCACAACTGTGGACAAG
This sequence comes from Prunus salicina, assembly GCA_020226455.1. Lineage (NCBI taxonomy): Eukaryota > Viridiplantae > Streptophyta > Magnoliopsida > Rosales > Rosaceae > Prunus > Prunus salicina. The sequence continues at coordinate 27,150,097 of CM035342.1, read as the reverse complement.
TTGGGCACTTTAGAAGGGATTATCGGCATCCCGACTAGAGCAGTGGGCTGAGTCAGAGAACTAACCTAGGTTTTTACGATTTTCTCTATCTGAGTGGTCCAGTAATACACGGAATAGTAGCCTAGTATGGGCAGGGTAGTAGTGGTCATAGTTAGGGCTAGAGTATTGCCTCATCCTCGACCTTAAATTGCCCAACTTGTCCACAGTTGTAACAACCTAAGCCAGTCCGTTGTGAAGAATCTTTAGCTGTAGTTGCAACTGATTGTCGGCTGGTGTCTTGACTCCAGTTTGGCCTAGGTCCAAATCTTCCACCTTTTGAACTTCATCCACGTCCCTCTGACCAATCGCTTCCTGAAGAACCAGAACTAGATCCTCATCTCTTTGATGGATCCTGACCTGGTCCACCAAAGCTATACGTATCCCGACGACATCTAGCCTCACCAAAACTAATTTTCTTTGCCCTTCGGTCGGCTACTTAGGTCAACAATCTCATGGAAGGTTAAGTATTCGCAGCCACTGCAGTCTAAATTTGATTCCACAGTTCTTCTTCAAACCGTTTGCAGTTCTTTTCCTCATTGGGAACCAACTTTGCGGCAAACCTGGACAACTCATTGAACTTGTGTTCATACTACAACACAGACATTGCTCCTTGCTTCATAGTGAAGAATCTCTAGCTGTAGTGGCAACTAATTGTCGACCCGTGTCTTGACTCCAATTTGGCTTGGGTTCAAATCTTCCATTTTCTGAATTTGATCGGCGTCCCCTTGACCAATCGCTTCCTGAAGAACCAGAACTAGATCCTCCTCTCTTTGATGGATCTTGACTTGGTCCACCAAAGTTATACATATCTCGACGATGTCTCGCCGCACCAGAACTGATTTCTTTCACCACTCGATCGGCTGCTTGGACCAACTAGTTGAGAAAAGGACATCTCCAGTCGGCAACGCAATGACAAATCCCCCGCCAATCGATGTAGGTGCAATAAACAAGTGTGTGGCTCTGGGATCTATTAAAACACGTGCAAGATAACCAAAGACAAGTAACATATCAATGATGACGTACAGTGTGGCATGTGCCTCCTGCTAGGTCATAGCAAACACACGGGCTTGAGTCATTGGACGCCCTGGTTGACCTCTTTGATGCCTTCTACCTCTACCCCTAGAAGTAGACTAAACCCCAATAAGTAAGGACTCGCCAATAACCTTGTCAGTGTAGTAAAGGATTCTCTCAACCGCTAGAGAGATGAACACTACGACACAAGACACCATAGCCACCACCCCTATCGGCGTGTACTCTAACGTTGTTTGTCCTTGTGCCATGAATGAACAAGATGATCAATCTTATGTTTCTGTTGTGTCTCTTCCATACATATATTAACTGGTTTCTTGGTCCCCTATATATACTTCATCCATTCCCATTGCAGAGACTCCTAAAAGCAAATTCTATTTTCTTTTTGTACATGTAGGACAATGTTGCTCATTTTGTGGGGGTTTCACTGCACTTGCTATGTCCAAATTGGTCTCAAATTAGGAATTTAGGAGGCGAAAACAAGGAATAGGGTTGACTTGCTGACCTCTATTCAGCAATAGAATAGTTCTATAGTTTCTGATTATATATAAAGTTGGCATCTCGATGAAAAATATTACAAGACAGGATATGAATGTTCAAAAACTACATGGAACAAGTGAGGGGGTGTTTGATATCCTATTTAAATAGAGAACTCAAAAACTTTGATTTTTCTTAAAAACAGGGAGTTGTTAAATCTGTTTTTAAGATTCAAAAATTTGTTTGGTATGCAACTTGAAAACTGTTTTCAAATCTTAAAAATTTGAGAACTTGTGGGTTATTAGAAAAAAACATATATTTTTAGTTTTTAATAATTGGGATGTTTTTTAGTTGTTCTTGAGTTTGAGTTTTTAAAAATAGGGCTACCAAATAGGTTTTCTTTGTTCTGGACTCAAATTTTGTTTTTGAGTTTAAAAAGTTGGATTCAAGTTGAATACCAAACAGGCCCTTCTCGAGGTTTTCTTTCACTTTCTGCATGTACATCAAATGGCTGAACTTCGTTGTGTTGAAGTTTTGCTACTTTATTTATCACTTTGGGGTTGAGTGAGACAGTGAGCTTTTTCATTTTGGTGACCTCAGTGGCGGTTCAGGCTCAATTTCTCATGTGGTGCCAACTTCCACTGAAGACTCATTAACTGTCACACAAGCCTCTTTGGGATCTACATGTCTCGATGGCTTGTTCTTTTGTGCTGACCAAGCCCATCCAATAAGGCCCTATTGCATATGTTCTTCAAATATGGCCTTCTTGAATGAACTTCCCATCTTCATCATTGCAACCAAAAGACAGAAATCTCATTCTAAAATCTGGAAAAGGATAACAAAAAAAGGAATGAAATTGCAGCAGTTCTATATAATCCTGCAAAACTCCTGTGTGACAATTGAGTATAGCGGGAGAAGGTATTGTAACTGCAGACGAACTGAATGAATGCTCTAAGATTGGATATTTGGGGAAAAGGTACATATCAGATTTATGAAACTGTGTTAGGGCACATATAAAAACACACATATGAACATGATTTTACTCGATAATGAGTCTTGGTGAACGAGACAGTTCTTGTGAAGCCCAATTAAAGCATCACCTTCGTGAACGAGACAGTTCTTGTGAAGCCCTCTTTATTTGAATACCCACCTGCGGTGCTTTCTCATCCAACCGGCAAGCATGTTCCATTCTGATAGAGCATCACATGTTTTGTCCCAAAAAGAATTATACTATAGAGAAGGCATCATAAGTACATAATCTATGTTTATTGATCAAAATCATCGTTCATATACACATCACTTCAATATATTCTACAAAAATTATGTAAAAACCTCTCTCTTCTTGGTTATTGTTAATAGACAAAGTGCAAGATAAGAAAAAATAGATGAAAATTCAAAACTATGTAGAACCATTGAGCTTCTCAAGGTTTCCTTCCACTTGCTATAGGCTATATGTTGTCGTAAGACATAATTCAGGGATCCCGTGATCCCGGATTTCCTGGTGTAATTCATGTTACCTAATTAGAATAGTTACCTAGTTAGGATTCCTTGTAATTAACTAATTACTTTTTCTTGTAGGAAAAGTCAATTGTACTTGTATATATATCCTCTTCATGGTGAAATATAATATCATTTACAATTATTCAATCCTCCTGTGTTTAGTTTGAGTCTATAGGCTATAGGCAGTGTACATTATTAAGCAATTTTTGCTTTTATGCTGAAAAATATTAGATTCATTTATGTAGGCTTTAGTTTTCTCTTTCCCATGATTTTGTGTGTGTTATAGATTCATTTATGCTTTCATGGGAAAGATTCATTATATTCATTTAGTGACATAATATTTTTTATATTTCATTGGCAAACATGTTGTGTCCGTGTGAAATTTGTTTTCATTATAAAATTTTATGGGTGGTGCTAGAGGCACCAACTTTGGGCACCAACTTTGGCACCAACTCTCTAATAGAGGTGGAGCCCGCCAGCACAACGGGTCCCGCGCTCTATTAGAGAGTTGGTGCCCAAAGTTGGTGCCTCTAATATTTTCCAAATTTTATTATGAGACTAACTTGTCTTCAATTTTGATATGTAAATGTGTGTAACTAATGATGACCTTGGTATAAAATTTTGGTAGAGACTTCTTAGTGTCTTATAGGCTCCTATAGAGAATCAAGAAGAAACAATTTCAACTTGGACATGTGATCATGATTTCAGCCATTTGGAGTGCACAAAAAGGGAGTAAGAGTATCCTGAAATACTTAGTATTTATAATTAAATTTATTTAATGAATTAAGCATTGCATAGTTTGTTCATAGCTTCATTAGGTGCACTCAAAGTTTCAAAAATTATTGCAAACCCATATTTGAGTACCAAAATTTGAGAGGTATTCAGATTATATGAATTTATATATAGTGGAATTTCCGTTATATTTCAATGTATACCAATGTGTAAATAATTTTCAATTATACTGAGGTGAAATCTACTTATAATTTGTGTGCAAGATTGTGTAGGAAATATTTTAATAACATGCAGGTTTAAAGCGCGCTAAAGTGGAAAACAAAGACATGGCCCAAATTATATATGCCTTATAAAGGCTAGTCATGATATGCATGCCTCGTGGAGGAGGCTATTAAATGTCGAGGGGGATGTGCTTAAGCCCATAAGGGAGTCACCTAGGGAGGTAACCCAACTTCTGTGATTGGCGATCCCATGAAGGAAGTTCAGTGTGGTAGAAACAATCCATATTGTGTGACTCATATAGCACTCATAAAACTATGGAGCTATCCTTGAGATATTCTTTTGCTCATCCCTAAGGCAAAATGCTATTTTATGTGACGTCAGGAAGGGATTTATCCCTGAATGAGTTTCAAGGCGGGCAAACTCCCGCAGGGTGTAGGTCACATGTACTCTTGGAGAACTCACCTAAGTGAGAGACGTCGTGAGGCCGCAACTGTGCGAATTGGGCTATTCTCTAGTAACTCTCATGAGAATCAAGATTAGCGCATGGCCATAAATAGCACTACCCCGCATCCAAGTCTCAACCAATACTACGTGTGGGATATGTTGAAGTTTGGTCAAAGGTGCTGAGTTCAATACTTTGTACACTCGGGTTCCTCAAATGGAGACTATCATCACTAAGTGAAGGTTCAAGCCCGAAAGGCACCTACACCTATTGCATAATATTATACTGCCCATATATATATATATATATATATTTTCACTTTTTTTTTTTTTTTGTCATGGTAAAATTTTGAAAACCTTGTGGGGGATTGTTGGAATTTTAAAAAAGGTTTTAAAAATTTAACCGTTTTTATTTATTTATTATTTTGGCTGTTTTATTTTATTTATTGTGGGGGTTATAAATATTTAATATTCAAGTTTTATTTCTATATTGAATGCCTTAATTTTCTGGTTGGTGAAGGTTGCACGTTATTGGATGCCTATAAAAGGCCACTCCTCCGTCATATTTGAACAACCACAATACACCATCAAAATATCACATACCACAATCACCACCACAAACTAATTCTCTCATTTTCTACTTTTATATATATTTTGTACTTTATATTATTATTTTGGCAATGGTTCTATGACTTGGATGCCTATATCTGTATATGAACGTGCTCATAGCGGATCTTGAGTTTGTGTACAAGGGGTCGTATCTTGGAGTCTTGTAGATCGTCCCTACTTGCACGTAGGGAGGCTGCAAAGGCTTTAGGACGGTGTCTTTGATGACTCACCTTCTTACTTATAATTTATTTTACTTTTACTTACCTATTAATTTGTTTTTCTTCAATTTCATTCTACCTTAATGGTGCGTTTGGATGAGGGAAATAAACTTGGGATTTTGACAAAACTTAGAATTTTTAAATTTACATAAACCAGTTTCGGTGTTTGGATAAGAAAAAACATAGAAATTTAGAAATTCCACATGGGAAAAAACATGGAATTTGGAGATCATAAATCACAACTTTAAATTCTATCTAAAAGTCGTCATTTCTAAAATCCCAAGAGAGATTAAGTTTTTAAAAAAGATAACTTTACAAATAAAGATTAAATTCCGTGTTTTAAATCCGTCACCCAAATAAGAAACTTTACAAATTCTAGAACATTAATTTCCGTCATTTTAAATTCCATCATTTATGAAATCCTTTGTACTTTTAAATTTCTTCATCCAAAAGCACTATAAAAGTTTTCCAATTTGTTTATACGTTATTTATAATATAAATGTTTTGTATTTAACTTGACGGAAGAGGAAAACTATATTTTTTATAACACGAACTTCATTTAACTGAAGTTTTACTACTATCTATCACTACGGGTTTGAGTGCGAGGGTGAGGTTTCAAAAGGGACCACAAAATGAAAACTTTCAGATTCATTCCTCAGTGGCAATTCAGATGCAATTTCTCCTGCAGACTCATTATGTCGTACTTCAGCCAATTGAACTGCCACAGAAGCCTGATCGGGATCTACTTGGCTAGAACCACTAGCAGTTTCTCTCCACGACTTTTTCCTTTTTGCCTCCCGTCTCCACTTAGCAAGTTTACTACTTGTATTGTTTTCAAATATTGCCGGCTTCATGTGAGTTCCCATCTTCATTACAAGTAACCAAAAACATATGAGTCTAAAATCTTCAAAAGGAAGCATAACAAACAGGGAATGCAATTGCAGTAATTCTTTATAATCCTGCACCTCACCTGTGTGACAATTGTGTACAATGGTAAGGTGCTGTAACTGCAGAGGAACTGAATGAATGCTCTGTTTGCATAGGCATGTAGAATAAGAACAAGATTAAAAAAATAAATAACATATCAGATTTATGAAACTATCCTTAAATAAATAAATAGGTTTTACCCGATAACGAGTCTTGGGATGATATAATCAACTTTCCCCATCATGCAAGAATGAAATTTATATTGAAACTGCAACACATTTAAGCCACCAATTATGATAAAAATGTACCGCAACCAAATTGATCTGGATAAAAAGTCACTACTAGGTAATGTTTAGGTCATAGTCGTACCAACGTCCAGAAGAAAAATGCCAGTTGTAAAGAATTTTGGAACAAGATGATATGAATCAGAAAGAGAAGCAGATCGGGCCTCTTGAACCAAAAGTGATCATTTGAAGGTTGAACAACCAAGTCCCCTTCAATTGCATTGTATCTCTCTGCAACCTCATGAGCCAATTGCGTAATTACATGCTCCAACTTAGTGCCAACAGCAACTAAAAGCTGTAGGAAAGAAATCAGCATAAATATTGAGTACCCTATCCTACAAGGTTCCCTTTTGTAATAATGAGATTCTTAGGTCAAATAAACAAAAGATAAAAGCATTCTGCTAATGTGTAATTCATGCTCCACTAGATATTTCTCGACATACAAACATCATATATACTTATTAAGTTTAGAGCACGCTTGTATCACATTGCATGTGATAGTCATACATGCTGCATGCAAGTCATGTTATAATATCCAAAACTGTGATAAAGACAAAATCATTACTGCATTAGAACTATAGATTTGGAAAACTTACAATGAGAGGGATGAATGACATCCAGAAATAGGCATGCCAACCTGCATGAAAAGTGTTGATAATGATCTTCATGGAGCAGGTTAAAAATGCAGATGAAGATTATGGCATGTCGGTATGGTGGATATTGTGTTTAAGCTCCAAATCCAATAACTTCTGATTCTTGTCAATAAAACACCAATCTCACTTTGCCTTGGTTGATGCATCAAGTGATTAAGGACTCAGGACCTCTACCATAAACTATCAATCTCACTTTCATGCCCCAAAGATCGAGCATCTTATGGAAAGCAAATGAGTTGTACAATTTCCTTATCAATGTATTCAATTCCATTCTAAACATGGTAGCTGACAGTGTAACCCAAAATTTTACTGAGAAAGAAAAATAACAGTGTAGTCATTACAAACCCCAAATTTAAACCAAAATGTAAAAGCTTACCCCAGACATTCAGCAACAAGAAGATGACCAAAAAGAACCAAAGATGCCAACTGCAAATGACATTTAAAAGTATTATTGTGATTTATTAACACAGGGCGCATTCCATCCATAGACATCAATTTGATCTTTTATTTAGACAATGGCTTATAATTAAATAGGAAATTAGTTAAAGTATATAAAAAATAAATTAAATAAAAAAATTGCCTTTGCTTCATGTGTCTGTTTAAACCTTAAAATTTAAGATATTTATTTTATGTCATGGATGGGAAAGAGTAAGGCAATAAGGATGGCCCTGTCAATGAGGCTCCAGCCGTCACAGGGTTTCAGACTTATCCCCATTTTAGCAGAGACTTTGTTTTCTGTTTCAAACATGCAACCTCTAGGTTGTTGCTTATCCTCAAAGAGTAATGAGCTAACTCCGAAAAAGAAGCAACTAATGAAAATTAAAGCATGATACTTGTAACTAACCTTATTCCAACGACTTTCTTAAAATCTTCTTGAAGGACACGCATCATGTAGTTGTAGAAATTATACTTTGAACCTCTACTGAAATGGGCCTACAGAAGAATTACAATAAATTTTGAAGCAGGAATTGTGCATAGCAAGGGAGGAAAAAATAGTCTGAATTAAATAAAAGGTCTGTTATAAAATCTAAAGGTTAACATAACTTACATGCATGAAGCCTAGTCGCATCATCATATAATCCGTTCTGGTCATAGACCCAAAAAATTGCTTGAAAAATGCTAGCTGAAAACAGAGGATCGCTATAAGATGGGGGAGAGAAATATGCAACATTGCTTAGTAGACATTGGAGAGGGCATTTGTCATCAACCGTTTGATACATCAATTATTGATCAGGATAGGTTCCTTACAATGCATACTTTAAACTAGCTTGTTTGATCAGGTTTTGATATTATGATCCACATTTTTCAGAGTCTCATAAACTATAAGAATTCTATACTTAAATGATAAACAGACAAGAAAAAAGGAAGCATCTGCCATATTGCCCTGTGATGAGATTGATAAAGAGTTTTTTAGGTTCTTTATTGTAGTTTAAATTTTGACGGCCAAAGATGTTATGACTCACCAACCAACTTAGAAAAGCTGACTTGTTTCCACCATGATCCTTGATAAAATTACGGGCGTGTGTTGATGAGCTTCTGAAAACTGTACCATTGCGTTCTTCTAAATAGTCTGCGACAGAATCCTCCCACTGTTTCCATTCACGAATCTACTCCAATGTTGAAAGCACAGAAAATCATGACAAGATACAGAATTTGAAAGCAGAGAAAATCATGACAAGATACAGAATTAGTCCATTAGACAAGAACAGCAAAAGGTGAGAAAATATGAGAAAGTTACCCTTGCCCATGCAAAAAGAATGGTCAAAATAGAGAAAGTCGCATGCACCGTAGCTAGCACAAAGATGAACATCTGAAGATGCTGCCAAGCAGTGGCAGTTAGCAATGGGACCTTCCCCTGGAAAACAAATTACATTGAAGGAGAAAATATATCAGATTTTCTAGTTCTTGGGTGTGTACTGTGACCACCCTTTGGCAGCAAGATATTTCAAGTGCAAGAATGAAGCAAGGGCCATCCATTCAAGACATTAAACAACTTGAAATTAGTAATCCAGTTAATACCTTTAAAAGAGGAAATTGATGAAGTAGGGGGTACTTGATCAAATTTCAATTCATTACTCCCCTATTCCTAAGTTCCCTCAATCCAAGTAACTAAACATGTCATTGATGTATCGTTTATCTTCTTGTAATTTGTTTTACAACGTCACCCTTTAAGATTCAATTAGTTGGCAAAGAACCCACTAGTGTAGTGGTTTGGAGTAATTACTCCCCCAAGCAAGGTTCTGGGTTCGAGTCCTAGCATCCGTGTTGTGTGTGGGAGTTTTGTATATTATCACCCCCCTCAATAGGAAAGGTTCTCATAAAAAAATAAAAATAAATAAAAAAGATGCAATTAGTTGGAATCATCCATTGTACCTGTGAGTGCAAACAAATTTATAAAATATTCAGTTTGGAGTGCAAAAGTCACTAGAGTTAAATAATATAAATAAATAAATAAATATATGAAAAGATTATTTAAAATGGAAAAGAAAGAGACAAAAACTAATGATACAGAAGTACCTCTGAACAGTCGCCCTTGGAGAGAGGACCTTGTTTCTTACAAGGAAGCCAATGACTGGCTTGTTTCTCCGTTATGCAGATTTTGCCTAAACGATCTTGAAACACCGACAGCAGCAGAGCTATAATCCCCAAAATCAACTCTGCACAATGTTAAATATACACCGGCGGTGATATATAAATATGTCCACGGAGCTTCAAATACTCAATATCAATCAATTTGATCAGTGGATGGAGGAAGAAGGACCTTGTTTAATCTTATGCAACGCCTCAAACACATGTTCGTGGGTCTTTTCCTTCAAATACTGCATGCAAACACCTGATTATAAATCAATTAATCTCTCTCACACACACAAATATATGCATGCATGCATGACTGATGAGATGAGAACTGAGATATATGTGGATATGCATGCCTTGTCAGTGTAGTAAAGGATTCTCTCAACAGCTAGAGAGATGAAAACTACGACACAAGACACCGCAGCCACCACCCATGTCGGCGTGTACTCTAACGTTGTTTCTCCTTGTGCCATGAATGAACAAGATGGTCTATCTTATGCTTCTGTTGTGTCTTCCAAACACATATTAACTGGTTTCTTGGTCTCTATGTACTCCATCCATATACATTGCGGAGACTGCTAAATTTTCTTTTTCTTTTTCTTTTTTGTACATGTAGGACAATGTTGCTCATTTCGTGGGGGTTTCACTGCGCTTGCTATGTCCAAATTGGTCTTAAATTAGGAATTTAGGAGGTGGAAACAAGGAATAGGGTTGACTTGCTGACATGTATTCAGCAATAGAATTCTTCTAATAGTTTCTGATTATATGTGAATATATAAAGTTGGCATCTGGATGAAAAATATTACAAGAAAAAGGAGATGAATGTTCAAAACTACATGGAACAAGCGATCTTCTCGAGGTTTCCTTCCACCAAATGGCTGAACTTCCTTCTGTTGAAGTTTTGCTACTTAATTTATCACTTTGGGGTTGAGTGAGACGGTGAGATTTTTCATTTTGGTGACCTCAGTGGCGGTTCAGGCTCAATTTCTCCTGTGGTGCCAACTTCCACTGACGACTCATTAACTGTCACACAAGCCTCTTTGGGATCTACACGTCTCAACGGCTTGTTCCTTTTCGCTGATCGAGCCCATCCAATAAGGCCCTCTTGTATATGTTCTTCAAATATGGCCTTCTTGAATGAACTTCCCATCTTCATCATTGCAACCAAAAGATAGAAATCTCATTCTAAAATCTGGAAAAGGATAACAAGAAAAGGAATGCAATTGCAGCAGTTCTATTTAATCCTGCAAACCTCACCTGTGTGACGATTGCGTACAGCGGGAAGGTACTGTAACTGCAGACGAACTGAATGAATGCTCTGAGAATGGATATTGGCATTCAGGAAGAAAAGGGAAAAAGGTACATCAGATTTATGAAACTGTGTTGGGACACACATAAAAACACACATATGAACATGATTTTACCCAATAATGAGTCTTGGGATAATATAACCGACTTTCCCCATTATGCAGGAATCAAATGAATATTGATACTGCAAGAGATTGAGCCACCAAATATCATAAATCTACCACTACCATTTTGATATGGATTAAAAATTAATTACTGGGCAATTTTTAGAATCCATTCTCACCCATAACCAGAAGAAATATGCCAGTTGAAAAGAATTTTGGAACAAGATGATATGTATCAGGAAGAGAATCAGTCTGGGCCTGTGGAACCAAAACTGATCATCTGAAGGTTGAACAACCAAGTCCCCTTCGATTGCAACGTGCTTCTCAGCAACCTCATTGGCCAATTGAGTAATAACATGCTCCAACTTTGTGCCAACAGCAAGTAATAGCTGTAGGAAAGAAATCACCACAAATATTAAGTTCCCTATCCTTAGGTTCCTTGGTTTAGTCTACATATTTGTGGAGAAAACGCACAAAATTTTGGATGACTGGAAGACAAGACAAATGAGCAAAAATAGACCTCATGCATCAAGCAGCTTCAATTATACATCACTACTACGAAGAATGAGCATATGCAAAACAGATACGATCAGATGTGTCAAACCATCAATAATAGCCTTTCCCATGTCTTCCCTGTCTCATGCTCTGTAACCCAAATTAACAGAAAGTGCCAAGAATGACTTTCTGAATATCGTTCTGGTTTTCCTTCATGTGAAAACTAGTTTAACTACTCTTCCCCATCACTTATAAGGAGTGATGTGAATTCTTCATTTGATATGTGCATGTGTGTGTGTGTGTGTGTGTGTGTGTGTGTTAATGTTGAAACTAAAAGACAAGTAAGGCTCAATGATCACTTAGGTAAAACACTTATTAATGACATTCATTTATAGTTGAGTAATTACATAGAGAATCATATCAGTGGTTTTATCTTTTTGTAATTATGATATGTTGAAGGAAGTTGAGGTTCCACCCCAAAACTAATTGGCAATGAGGGGGTAACCCAACTCCTTATAAACCCAAGCTTGCTCCCTTAACTTTTCAATGTGGGACAAATACTCTCAACATGCACGTGTGGCGAACTTTCAAGCCTAACACGTGAACAACACATATTGGGTGACGTGAGAGCACGTGTGGCCATTGGGCACAACACGTGAAGCCTTGCTATGATACCATGAAGGAAGTTGAGGTTCCACCCCAAAACCAATTGGCAATGGGGGGAGTAGCCCAACTCCTTACAAACCCAGGCTTGCTCCCTTAACTTTTCAATGTGGGACAAATACTCTCAACATGTAGTTGATTAATTATGCAAACATTTTAAGTCAAATAAAGTTCATACACAAAAAAGGCATTAAAAAGCATTTTGAGTTTTAGAGCACATATCGCATCATACATCAAAGTTGTAATAAAGAAAAAATCAGCACTGCAATAGAAGCATAAATTTGGAAAACTTACAATTAAGGGAATGAAAGCTACCCAAAAATAGGAATGCCAACCTGCATATAAAGATAATAAGTGTCGGTAACGACCTTCGTTCAACAGACTAAAAATGCAAGTGAAGATTATGGCAAGTCTATATGCTGGGTTTCTGTTAAATGCCGATTCCATCAACTTCGGATTCTTGTCAATAATGACCTCTACCATAAATATCTATTTCACTTTTAGGCAAGGAGATGGGGTATCTTATGGAAGGAAAATGAACTGTACAACTTGCTTATCAAAATATTCATTTCCATTTAAACATCGTAGAACAACAGTGTAACATTTTACGAGCTTAGCAGAATTTTATTGAGAAAGAACAAAAACAGTGTAGATGAACCAAAAATAAACCAAAATGTAAAATCTTACCCCAGACATTCAGCAACAAGAAGATGACCACAAAGATCCAAAGATACCAACTGCAAATGATAGTTCAAAACTTACAAAGATCCATAGAGTAAGAATGATTAATTGAAAGTAGTATGTTTTATAAACAGAGAGAACATGGAAGAGACATTTGAGATATTTTTGCTGCACTTGATGTGCTTGTTTAAACATTTGAGATATTTTTTATGCAATGGATGGGAAACAGTTGGGAGAAGGTCATCAGATGCACATAGCCTTATCCCCGTTTTAGCAGAGGTGCTCTTGTTTGCTTCAAACCTGTGACCTCTAGGTTGTGACTTTATCCTTAAAGAGTGAGGCAGTGAGCTAACCTTGAAAAAGGAGCAAATAATGAAATTAAGAGCATGATGTGATACCTTATTCCTACTACACTCTTAAAATCTGCTGCAAGGGCACGTATCATATACTTGTGGAAATTAAATTTCGGATTTCCCCTGCAATGGGTCTACCAAAGAATTAAGTACCATAAATTTTGAGACAGGTATCGTGTGGAAGCAAAATTTATAATAGAATTACAGGAAAAGAAGAAACAGAATTAAAGAAAACATATGATAGGAAATCTAAAAATTAAAATACTTACCTGAACGAAGCCATGTCGCATTGTCAAATAATCTTCCTTGCTCACAGACCCATAAAATTGTTTCAAAAATGCAAACTGAAAAATGAGGAGCCATGAGATGATGGATCAAAATGTGCGATATTGCTTATAACACATTGCATAGGCAGGCTTTTGAAATTAGTGTTTGATATATCAAATTATTGATAAGGAAAGGTTCCTTACAGAGCATAGTATATTTTCCTTCAAATAGTTTGTTTATCAGATTTTGATATTATGATCCACATTTGTCAGAATCTCAGAAACTTTTAAGAATTCTTGTCACTGAAATATAAAAGTGATATAGAAGAAAAATTATCTGTAATGTTTCACTGTGTTAAGATTGATGAAATACTTTAAGAGTGTTTTAGTTACTTTAGTTAAGTTTTAAACTTTATCTACCAGGAGGATGGAGTAACTTGATGCAAAAAGATATTATGACTCACCAACCAACCTATGAAATCTGAGTTCCTTCCAACACCCAGAAAGCGACTCCTGATAAAAACATGTTCATGGACGGCAATGACCTTCCTTTTCAAAACTGCGCACATAATATTTTAGTAATAAAAAAATATTTTAGAAAAAAGCACTCACCAAGTTGGCTATGAAAGAAAAACAAAAGAATTTGAAGCACTTGAGATATGAAGCTATGATACTATGAAGAAGGTAATTGTTAACAGCATTACCTTCTTCTGGAAGGTAATCCCTTTTGATAGAATCCTCCCAACGTTTCCATTGACTCATCTACTCCATTGAAAGCATAGAAAAGAAATTCTCTTTTTTTTAAATTAATAAAATAACAATTTGTAAGCACAGAGAAACTTGATGGCACATAGAATTAATCAATTAGACAGACAAGAAGAGTGAAAGATCAGAAGTTACCTTTGCCTTTGCAAAAAGAATGGTTAGCACACAGAAAGTTGCATGCACCGCAGCTAGCACAAAGATGAAGATATGAAGATGATGCCATGCAACGGCGGATAACAATGGGACCTTCCCCTGGAAAATAAATTGGATAAAAGGATAATATATCAGATTTCCTATTTCTTAGGTGTGCGATCACCCTTTGATAGCATGATATGTCCAGTGCAAGAATGAAGCAAGGGGCATCTATAAGCCATTTAAGACGTAAAATAACTCGATTGGATATGTACTACTTGGTGGCGCAATCCAATGCCAACATTATTTGAGAGCAAGCAAGCACACACAAACACACTCAGGAAAATTACCCTAACAATTTATAATTAAAGGCTTTCTTTAGGCAGGCATCTACTCCCATTTTCTTTTTTTCTTTTTCTCTTTCTTTTATCAAACCAATGAATTTGAAAAGAAAATAAATCATGCCAAGTTACTCTGAAGTTTCTCTCTGCCCAAAAATGTGGACGGTTCAAAAGTATTGTTAACAAAAACTAAAAGTTTCAGGAATTGATTAAAGAAAATGACATAAAGAATCTCCAAGTTCTCTTGTAAGGAATATCCTCAGGTGAAAATTTCTTGAAACCTCCCTATTGCAATACCTAAACTTTCCCAGGCAACTAGCTAATCTTCTTCCAAATGTTAGGTGATACCCGCTGAACTGCCCTCTATGGCAGTATAAGCATTGAGCTAATCTGAGTTTAGGATAAATAAGCCTTGTGTGTTAAATTGTGTATGCACTTAGTCTGTTAAATGACAAGTGAGAGGCCTTCAATATATAAGGCTAAAATAGCCATATGTAGCAATTTTAAGAATAGCTAGATGTGAGGTTGAGATCTAATATGACGTGTGTGGATCCAGCTAAGGCTAACGGTTATGAGATGCTCTTTGGCGTGCTCATTTTTCATTAAGAGAAATATAGTCCTCTCTGCTTTTCTGGAGAGAGAAGGAGAACTCTTCATTCATCATCGTTTTATTCTTTCTTCTTCATTTTCATACCCAGATAAACACAAACTCTAACAATTTTATGGTAATTTCAAGAGAAGGGGATGATGAGAAGATTTCATTTTTTGCACACAAATCATACAATACACTGGTGGCTGCTGCTAATATCAATGTTTGGTTAATGGTACCAATATCACCTTGATCCATCCATGAAACTAATCATAAATTCATAACTAAATCGAAAAGCAACCACTTTTAGTTGCAAATGGGATATTGGCAATATGTATAATCAATAAAATGAAAAAGGGAAAAAAGCACCTCTGAACAGTAGCGAGGAGCAGTAGTACTAGTACTCATGTCTTGTGTCTTACAAGGCAGCCATTGGCTGCCCTGTTTCTCCGTTATGCAGATTTTTCCTAAACGGTCTTGGAACGTCGTCAGCAGCAGTGGCTATAAGCCCCAAAAGCAATTCTGCAAGGTGAATGTACATCATCATCTAGTTGATTGTAATTCATTAATACGCATATATCTACAACAGAAGGGTAGGCCTCATATATTCACTATCAATTGGATCATTGGAGGGTGGACCTTGTTTGATCTTCTGCAAGGCCTCAAAGACAGGTTTCTGGGTCTTTTTCTTGAGATACTGCAAACATTTAATCATTTTATTTATAAATAAATAAAAACCATCATTGCAATTTGCTGATATGAAGTATACATATGATTCTTTATAGCATAGATCAATTGCAAAAACATACACAGTAACTTACTGGAGGATCCATATAAGGCCGAGTGAAGGCCATTGCCCCCACTCAACCTTCTTTCTACCCATTGAATTGACCCAAGAAGCTGCTCGATAAAATGCCTCAAAGAAGCTGAGGCAAGCGCAAGCACGCAAGCAAGCAACTGAAATTTACTTAGCTTCTTCATCTCAACCCACCAACAAAACAATTCCTAGATAAATATATATATATGCGTGAAATGAGATGAGAAATGAATGCATGCCTTGTCAGTGTAGTAAAGGACTCTCTCGACGGCTAGAGAGATGAGCACTACGACACTGCACACCGCAGCCACCACCCATGTCGGCGTGTACTCCAAGGTTGTTTCTCCCTCCGCCATGAAAGAACAAGATGATGATCACTCTGTCCTCCAAAGACAGGTTCCAGCTGGGTTGACTTGTTGACTTGGTTTCTTGCTCTTGGTATACAGATTTGGTCAATTTTATAAAGTATTCCCTACCTACTCCCACGAAGTAAGATGCTGTCTGCATGTATATTAATATAAGTTGTTTTTTATTACTTTTTGGTTTGGAGGCCACGTGAGTGCCTCTTACTATTGTCCTCCGTTTCTAGTTCCACCGTTGTAGCAACGTCCAAATTGTCATCCGTTCATAGTGGATCTGGATGGAGGTTGACATAAGGAACAACAGGCGGGGCCTCGGATTGACTTGTTGACTCTTTGCATTCATTCTGGTTAAGGAAAGAAAGAAAACTGGAACTATGTCCAGACTTAAAAAAAGGGTTTCCAAAACAAAACCTACATAAGCCCAGCGCAAACTTAAAAAAGGTTCCCTATACACGTGCTGCCCACCCGAGTCCCATATCTTCTCCCTCTTGGCTGTGTGCAGCATCAGCTTCTTCTCTCGCTTGGCTTCATATTCTCCTCTTTATCTTGGGTTGGGAAGCAAGATCTTGGGTTGGGCAGCAGAAACATCTTCTCTTTGGCAGTAGCTTCACTTCTCCTCTTGTCCACAACAAGTGTTCTTCTCTCATTCCCTAAACCAACCCTATAAGTTTAATATTAGTTTTAATTTAAAATTGAGTATTCTAGGGTTTAATTAGGAATGAATTATAAGTTAGGGATTTTGTTGAAATTAATTAGGGCTTTACTTTTAGGAATTTTTTTTGAGATGTTTGATTTGTTGTTGATATTGTTGAGATATTTGAATTGGTATTGTTGAGAAGCTATTATAAAATTTTATTTGATTTGATATTGTTGAGATGCTATTATGAGAATTTGTTTGATTTTTTATTGGTCTGTTTGATTAGTTGTAGGTCATCTTTTATTATGTCGGACATAAAAGACGTATAAAACATGACCTATAATATAGGTCATCATCCAGTAAAATTCCTTCGGCCACATCATTTATAGGTCATCTTTTATTATTGTCCTTTTATTTTCATATTAGGCAACGTAATCCTGGATCACATCATCCAGTTGAAAGACTTGAGTCTCAAAGAGTCGATAATGATCAAGATTTTAATATCAATTATCTTGAGCGTGATCCAGGATTATATCGTATAATATGTAAATATCCGGTCAATGAACAAGATAATGTGTGAAGAGCATCTATTCTTTTAGGACCAGGTCAACCCAAGTTAGAAGATTATCCAAGCCACTTAGAAGGGCAGAACTTTCATCAATTTAATAAAAAATGGTTTCGCCAATTCCCTTGGCTTGAGTATTCAGCTGCTAAGGCTAATGTATTTTGTTTTTCGTGCTTCCTTTTTTATAGGAATCAGACACATCCAACCTTTATTGTTCATGAGTATCAAAGTTGAAAGAGAATTGGTGAGAGTCAATGTGCATTTTAACATCATGTAGGCAAGCTAAATTTGCGGCATCATCTTGCTATGCAAAAGTGGATTAGCTTAAAAAACTCATCTTTTCATTGAAAACTACTTTGGCAGAAAACTCTTTGATTAATAGGTTTGATTCGATTGGTGTGTTGACTCTTCATGTTTCTACTATAACAACAAAATGAGTTTTTGTAAAAGAGTTACTTCGAAGTGCCATAACTGATAAATTTCTTATTGATTGTATGATTCTCCACATTTAAATAGAGTTCACTAATAATATGTATAATGCAACATAATTGGGGAATTTAAGCCTCGCAAGGTAAATTTTTTTTTTTAAAATAGTATTGTTTTGTTTTGCATTATATTTACTTGTGGTTTTTGTTTTAATATTTTTTTTAAAGCTTTTATTTATGTGTAAAGATGCATTTGAGGGTAAGGCACATTACGGTCCCCCTGACTATATGAATCTTTTTATGTTTATTAATGAAATTCACTCATAAAGTTTAGTATGTAAGTTTTGCCCACCCGACTTTCAAATCCTAGATCCACCAATGTGTTGGGACCAAAACTAATGCTTCAAAGTTGGCATGGTTGGTCTTGAGTTTTTTAAGTTTAGTGTTC
Source organism: Prunus salicina (assembly GCA_020226455.1). NCBI lineage: Eukaryota > Viridiplantae > Streptophyta > Magnoliopsida > Rosales > Rosaceae > Prunus > Prunus salicina. The sequence goes on along the minus strand of CM035342.1, from coordinate 27,131,441 downwards.
CTCTATAGACAAAGTAACCACCGACTGCAGAGGCTTTCTTTGTTTACATTTAATAAGCATAAAGTCCACTCAAATATTTTGGTTATAACCATTTTAGTTTTCAGTTTTTGTTTGGTAACAAATTTTAGATTTTAGAAAAACTGAAAAATTGTTTAAAAGTTATTTGATAACTTATTTTAATTTTTTAAAAAAATGAAATGGTTATCAAACGAGCCCTAATATTTTTCTATACTGTAGTTTTACAAATCAACCAGACCTAAAATATCATTTTTTATACTCATCATTTCAGACCTCAAAATCTTTTTTCTTTTTTTTTCTATATACCATCCTGCTCTGGCCCAGGACCGGCCTTATGGTTGGCTTGCATTAGCCATAATCTGACAACACTTACCAGAATGATAAAAGTTTTAGCAATCGCTAGTTATCTGTTTTTTGGTTGGCTCAACATAACATCAAGAAATTTCTAATCCTTTTCTTCAGAATTACAAAAGCTGAAAAAATTAGTCAGGTTTAAATATTTTTGCTAATTTTCCAGAATGAAAAACCTTTTGTTCTAAAAACTTCTCTTCGATCAAATGAAAAAAACGAGCATCTGCAAATTTTTCGAGCTCCAAACATGTTTTTTGGGACAATTTTATGTTGAACAATTGAAACAACCCACCGGAAATACAAACCATTACATTGCATTGATAGTTTCTAATGTTGCACTGGCACAGTATAGCGAATTACAAACCATTACATCCCAGCTAAAATATACGCCTTCTTTTTCGTTTATAGTCCTTGAAAATGTCAAAAAAAACAGGGTTATACTAGAATGAAAACTGAAGATCTCTAACTACTGCCTCTATGTTGAGGCGGCTGCGGCTGCTGCTGCTCCATTGAGAAAAATCCTTGAGACTTTTTAAGCCGAGACATTCGTTTGCGATGGCCACGACCCTGCTTGTGTTGTTCCCACTCATGTGCTCCCCTGAGGATCTTGTCACCACAGGCCTAGCAATGGAAAAGTCATTTGCATACCAACTTAGCCAAATTCAACTAAACCACCAGTATATAAGCACAACCAACAATAAAAAAACAAAAACAAAAATGACGGACAGAGAAATTGAACGAACAGATACTGTGCCACTCAGTATTCAACCGTTCCTAACCTTGCATGTATACTGAGTCCATAAGTCCCTCTGAATCACATTCATCCCACTGCTGTTTGAGGTATCCAAATCAGGCACCAAACTCGCATTCCGATTAAGGAAAGATCTAATCATTTCCACTGCAGGTCCAACCACTTCCGCAGCCCATGTATCATCTGATTTGCCTACAATATGTTTTAAAAGGGCAGAAAATGTTTAGTTGATAAGTTCAAACAAGAGCAATATTAGGCTCCAGCCCCGCTGAACAACATAGAAACAAACAAAAAACAGCAGGACAAAGAAAAGGCCCCAAGAAGCCATACATAATATGAATTTCGTTGCATCAAGGAAATGTATGTTCCATCCAAACAATGCCTCCAGTCGGTTTATCCTTCGTTTCTGTGGAACAACAAATTACATTATAAGCATTCTCACTTTTGTTTCATGAACTGATTAACATTGTAAGACTTACAATTATTCACAATATCTTCTCTTCCAAAAAAAAAAAAAAAAAAACAGAAAGCTTAGTGACTATCTGGTAGCAAATAGGTTCCATTAAAAGTTTGGGAGATCAAAGGAATTTAACAAAGAGGAATGACTTTTGAAGTGCAAGAGATAACTTATACCTCAAAAGATCTAGAATTGGTTGTTAAAACACTGAAAATATCAAGGGCGTCATGTTCATTAAACATATAAATCTTTGAAATATTGAAGGATTTCCATGGATGAATAACAGCAGAAAAGGTGCTCAAATAAACAAGGTTTGTTCATAAATTGGGAGTACTTGTACCGAAAAAGTACAATGGCCAGAAGTTAAGAAAGTTTAGCCAGTGGAATGTTTTATACGGTGTAAACATCTATATTGAAAAGTAAGAAAAGAATTTCAACAGAAATTCATACATGAAAAACTCGGGTAAAATATGTGACAAAATCAATTTACCTGATGACGAACTAGTCTTCGGGTGTTCATTTTCATTTTATCAATAGCTTCATTTAACGCAATTTTGGGTTGGCTGTCACTGAGGGACTTAAGGATTACCCTCATGTTCTCCTTCAGTATCTTATCAGGCAGGTCTACTGACTTCAAAGACATCGACTCATCTATCAAATTATGTGCTTCATCATTGGCTTCAGTAATGTAAGCTCTCAAAAAAATTTCGAACTCACGAACCCCAATGGCCTGCCGCAGACCTCGAGTATAATCTGCATTCCGAGTGAAAATTTCATAGACTTCATTAAGCAAACCAGCATCAATCATGCAATCTACTCTTTGTTCCACAAATTGGTCCAGCACAGGGAGAGAAGCATCCACGCATATAAAACAGCAATTGTATCTGAAATTATCAACTCGACCCCAGTTCTGCCAAGCCGCATGCAAGATTAAAGATCGTGTTGGCTTCATCTTATTAATATTATTATCAATATTAGTATATTGGCAATGTAAGGAGGTCCAATCTCAATGTTCACTAGAGCAATTATATTGCAACTTTAAGATTGGGAAGAGTATGAATCAAGAAAAATCAGAAAACTAATATATGAGCAACCAGGAATTTGGAGTTATATAAGCAAGTCCTATTGCAATTCAAACTTTGACAGTGAACGCATTGGTTTAAACAAAATGAAGGACAACAGAAATGGTGCATTATGCTCAAGCTAGAATGATGTCATAAACGACACGTCAAAATCCAAGGAAAAACATAATAAATGGCCTGTCCAAAATCAAACATAGCTCCTCTAAGGACACAGAAGGTTCAGTTTGATGGTGAAACACAGATATCACATTAACACAGATTAAAATTTGCATACAGACTAGAATATCACAGAATATACTAAGAATAGGAAAAGGAAGATTACACACTTCAGCAGCCTTTCCCTGAAGAAGTTGGCTAGGGAGAACACCGTGATGAGCATACAGACTAAGGTACTGACTAATCTGCAAAAGATTCAACCACATATAAGATGTGCCACTGAAATACACCTGCCTGCTACAAGGCATCAGGTGAACCATACTTACAAATGAACAGCACATAAAAGCTAGTAGAAAATTTTGCAACTCGTTACACAAAGACGGGACAACAAAAATTGTGAATTACTGAGTGACAACTTGCTTAAAGGCACAATACGAAAATTTTATTAAACCAAAAGGACTACTCCACTCCATGCTGATTATCTATTGAAGGGTCAAATCTTTTGTAACCTTTATCCAAAAGTATCAATATGAGAGAAAAAGAATCTAAGAAAACACTTATAAAGTTCTTGACTTGTAACACAGTGATTGCTTCAAAAGACAATCTAAATTGAAGGAATCGCTACTTCCCTATTTGATCACCTATTCAATAACTTCCACATATGAAGAGAAAGTTGGCAATGGAACCACCCTAAAGGCACACGATGTTAAATCTAAAATTTGACTATCGTAACATGCATAATGTCCATACAACATTTTCTGCCTATATATAATATTGACATGCACAATATATGATCCAAAAATCGGGGAAACCTAGATAACCTCAAGGCAACCCCATATTCATGATCACTGATTGCTTAATGGCTCTAGCACAAACATTAAATTGAGTGTCCAATTTGTTAGACTGAGGCATATCCTTAGAAACAAGAAAAGGGTCAAACACACAAATCACTATTCACATACAACTAGAGGACAGTACATAATAATTCAGAAACCCACTTTTCTATGGTTATTTGGATGGATTCTGTTTGCTGCAATTGGATCAATGCCTTTAAGATGGTCATAATTATAACTGGAACTGTCTACTTCAGCAACCAGGTCAGCCTGTGGTTGTCCATCTCCTGGGAGAATAAATAAATAAATAAAAAGGCAGTGTGAGTATATTTCTTTTATCCGAATAAATCATGTACTTAGAAAAAGTAAAAAATAAATAACTATGTGAAAATGAAATATTCTTAATTATGAAAAAGTAAAGTGAAGTTTGAAGTATAAAAGTAGCTATTCACCTTGTTGATCACCTATATAGCTTTCATCCATACCTTCTACTGTGTCATCTAGAAGGAATGGACTAACAAGAGCCTAGAGTAGTAAGAGGAAAGCACCAAAAAACAAAAAAACAAAAAAACCAGAATAAGTGAGCTGGCAAACATATAAGTTAAATGGAAAAAAGCTCTGTTGATTTTTCTAAAATTCTATGTCATCACTAAGATTTGCCCAACATTAAATCACCACACACACATATAGGTAACAACACCCTTCTATTCATGAGGAAAAGAAAGTAGTCAGTGCTTAAGCCCCGTTGGTTCCTGAAAAGCAATCACTTTTCAGTTTTCATTTTCGCTGACAACTAAAACAAGGCACCTTTCCTTTTTTTAAAAATACTAGTCACTTTTGGAAAACCTTTTGGAACCCTTATCAAGAGAGAGCTCCTCACTTATTTCGGGAAGCAAGCTACCAACAAGTACCTGGACTTGATCAAGAGGATGCACCAGCTCAAAGACAAAGACATGGCCACCGTAAATACTTCGTGCATGGCCTTGACTGGGACATCACCATCAAATGAGAACTGTGTTCAGAAAATATGGAAAGATTGAGGTTCCCATGGCCATCACTAATAATATTTCAAGCAAGTCCAAGGGTAGAGTTTTAACTTTGGGTCGAAGAAATGACTGTCTTGTGTTTTTGGGAAAGTAGAAGAATGGAGTCCTATATAAGAGTTAGGACTATGTTTCGTCTGGTTTTTATCCAACCGGTTAAGTTCCGAAGGACTTCATTTTGGTTTCGGTAAACATTTTCACAAATCAAAGTTGAGAAAGCCAAAATTGAAATTTACCGAAACATTCAGCGATATATTGTGAGCATATGATATATATATATATATATATTACAAGTTCTAAAACTCTTAATTGCCATAATACAGTATACTTAACTGGAACCCTTAACTTATATTAGACTCTTAATTGCATACAATTCTAACATTATCGAAAAAAAATACTGACATTTTTTTTTAATATTTCAAAACTTGAAAAACAGACAGATTACCAATTGGTCTGGTAATCATTAAAGTTGTTTTTCAAAACCCAAATTTTGTCTTTGAATGCCAAAAGCTAAATTAAACCAACCAAAAATTTGTTTGTTTTGGTTGATTCTACCAATTAACAGTTTTTAACGAATTTCAGAAACTGAAAACGAAAAAAGTTTTGCTTGATCAATACAATTTTCAAATGCCTTAGCTTTCTAAACAAAAACACTCTTCTGGATAATGAAAAATGTTCACTCCACAAACCAAACGAGGCCTTAGGTTCTAAGCATTGGATCAAGAATATGCACATCACTATACTCTAGATTCAAGAATATGCACAAAGAGGTGGCTTCAATCATGTTTTGGGCCAATCCACCAATAAATATTTAACAAACTAACAAAAGTTGAACGTTATCCAGAGCATGATCCATCAACTATAAAATTGTAAAAATTAATAAAATAATATGAAATTTATCTACTACCGAATGACAGAATGAAACAGGCTTCTACCTGGATGTAGTAATTTGTGCCCCCAACTATGACTGGCAAGCAGTTGCGAGACAAGATGTCATTGATGAGCTGAAAACCCATATGCTGAGTCAATTTCAAAAAAACAGAGACTGCAGTATTGATGAAGATTTGCAATGTGAAAATAGAAGGAAAAGAGTGGAATGAAACAGAAAATATAAGATGGTACAAAGAATGCGCAAATGCAATCAAACATGTTTTCAAACACTAAAACTCTACATCTGCAGTTGTTTCCATAGAGAGAAGCTGACTACAGTCCGATCTGATCCATATCCTTGGACAGAAAATAAAGTCTTGGAAATAGAAATTAACTGTTTGCTAAGTCAAAGAAAATGGACATCGTGAACTTCATTGACCTAAAATCACTATACTAGCAAACAGCACCAGATTGCGTCTAATAACATTGAATTTGACTGGACAGGATTCCAATGATGTTGGTGTAAGATTGGACTATACCAGATAGGGTCTAATTACATTTCAATTAGTATTTGTGATTTCACTTTTAAAGATTGATGATTAAGACATAATATTCATTAATTTATCAATACCAGACAGATTAACCAACTGAAAATTTACTCAAAAATGTAAACAAAACCAACACCATGTTGCTTCACAAAGCCTTGGGAAAGAATTCAACTAGGATGGGTGACTTTCGAGAAAGTACCCGTCACAGCCCAGTTAGAAGGAGCTATTACCATCACAACTATGACAAAAGTTTAACTCTTGCCTCGCCTCCCCAGGTCTTAGGCCCCTCGCCAATAATTTTCTAGAGAAGTCTCAAACATTAGACTAATACCATGAATGTCTAACCTGCAGCTAAAAGAATTTGGCAAATGACTCGAGTTCAATACAAAAATCAATATTATACCAACCATTATCATCGAGATTTCAGAAGTTGGTCAGAGTAAAAAACGTAAAGGTCTCCAGAGTGTAGCAATTTATTACATATAAGCGCACGTGAATTGTTGGGTACCTATACTGTACATACACGAAACAACAGCCCAAAAAAACCCAATATAAATACTTAAAACTGAAATGGGATTACTTACAGGAATGGCAAAGTCCCTGAATTCTTTAGCTGTGAACTCCACGTTTGGGCTTACAGTCCCAAGAAGATGATGAGGCACTCCTGCATCATGCAACCCACCCATTTGCACAATCAAAACTTACAATTTAATTGAACTTTCTTCAAAAATAAAAAAGAAAGGAAGGATGGGAAGAAAGTAAGTACCTTTTTGTTCATGCAGTGGAACCTTGTTGGTGAGAACATCCAGACCATTGTAGACCTGCATGGAATCAGCATTGATGACCTCGACGGGGAAGTGGGATGCCAAATCAATGGCCAGCTTGGACTTCCCTGAGCCTGTGGGTCCCATTATCACCACCACCTTCGGCTTCTCTTCATCGGGTCCAGGGTTTTGGGTTCTCTGCGTTTCAATGGAAGCAACGCCTCTCGCCATCTCTCCCTCTTCTCTCTGTCTGCGTTTCAAGGTATAAAAATTAGTTAAGAGGAGACTGGAATATGGACTTTGAATTTTCTACATGGACATTGGCTTTGGGCCCAATAGCATTCTCGTCTACTCGAGCCCATTTCATTGAATTTTAATTTAGTAAGGCCCAGTTTGAGATTGCTGTAACTTTTAAAAAAAGTTGTTTCTGCTGTGCTTTGAAAATATTTAGCTATAAAGTAAAGCAGCTTCATGTTTGGTAAACAATATTTTTAAAGTGCTATTAGTACAAAAAGCAGTGTCAAAACCATTTGGTAAATTTTAATATAAAATTCTTGTAACTGTGAATAATTACTAAAATAGACATGATATTAAAAGTGTTATGTACTAATCATGTGGTGGTAGTGGTAGTGATGGAGTGGAGGTGGTGGTTGTGGTGGTAGGCAGCACGGTGGTTGTGGGGAGGCAGCACGGTGGTGGTGGTGGTGTTGGTTTGGGTTTTGGAGGAGGAGGTGGTAGTGGTGGTAGTGGTGGTGTTGGCGGTGGTGGTAGTGGTGGAAGTGGAGGTGGAGGTGGAGGTGGAGGAGATGGTGGTTGTGGTGGAGGATGAGGCAGAGGAGGATGTGTGTGGTGGTGGTGGTGGGGTGGTGGTGGTTGTGGAGGTAGTGAATGTGGTGGTGTAAGTGGTGGAGTTGGATAGGGAAGTGGAGGTGGTGTCATTTTTTAAAATGAATTATGGTATTTTGGGAATTAAAAAAATTCATTAAAAGTTTATCTCTGCTTCTTTTGAAAGCAACTTTGAAAAACAACCCAAAGCTTGTTTAAAAGTTGCTATCAAAAGGCCACTGCTTTTAAAATAATCAAGATATTTTATTTTTATCAAACACTTTAAATTGCTTAATTTTAAAGTGAAGCAGGTTTTTGGCTTTAAAAAAAAAAAGCAATCCCAAACGGGGCCTAAGGATCTCCCTAATAAGGGGCTTTAAATGAGCAAGAATTCTATAGTAAGGATATATGGTTTTTAGGTAAGGTCCTATTTTTTAATCGTTGAATTAAATTGGTTAGCCTGATTCATAATTTTTGTCCTTATGTTCTTAATCGATCAATTTTGTCCTCCACGCATATGAGGTATTTAAAATCCTCAATTTTGGTCCTTTATGGGGCGTTTGGTATCTTATTCAAATAGAGAACTCAAAAACTTTCATCTTTCTTAAATCTATTTTTAAGATTCAAAAACTTGTTTGGTATGCAACTTGAAAACTGTTTTCAAATCTTAAAAATTTGAGAACTTGTGGGTTGTTAAAAAAAAATTGAAAAAACAGACATTTTTGTTTTTAATAATTGAGGTTTTTTTTAGTTGTTCTTGAGTTTGAGTTTTTAAAAATAGGGCTACCAAACAGGTTTTCTTTGTTTTGGACTCAAATTCTATTTTTGAGTTTAAAAAGTTAAATTCAAGTTGAATACCAAACAAGCCCTTAAGTTTGTTGATATAAAGCGCAACTTGAGTTACATAATAAATAAATAAATAAATTTTAAAGAAATGCTTTAAAAGTTTATATAAAAAAACTCAATAAATTGATTTAAAAGTAAAAAAAATCCAAACCCCAATATAAATACTAAAAACAGAAATGGGACAATGGAAAGAAAGCCGCAAGACAACGGCCGGCATAATGGAGGAATGTGTTGCCCAGTAAATCAACCTTAGAGGGGGGGGGGGGGGGGGGGGGGGGGGGGGGGGGGGGGGGGGGGGGGGGGGGGGGGGGGGGGGGGGGGGGGGGGGGGGGGGGGGGGGGGGGGGGGGGGGGAGGGGGGTGAATAAGGTTAATAGTGTTTGTGCAAATAATCTCACGGGAGAATATATCGCTTCTAGATCTTCCTCGGTCCCTGTAAAACAGATTGGAGTAAGTAGACCACACCCGGGGGGTGTTGGCCAAAGGCCCTCCGATGCCTAAGTTAGTTCGAGTGTTTATAGGAAAACAATAGCTAAGCAAAGGGTACGGAGTTTATGTATGGTGTGAACCGGGCGGCCGGAGCCGTGTGTGGTGGCCGGAGCCGTGTGGAGAAAATATGGAGAGTGGAGAGGGAGAGAGAGATACGGGTATTTTTCTCGGGTATTAGGAGTAGGTTTTCTGAAGTGAGTTTAGATGTACCTTGAATGATGAATGAAGTCATCTATTTATAGGAGCCTCGGGGCTAGGGTTTCGTAGGGATCGAGTCGGACTGAGATAATATCTGATTTAAATGATTATTATCTCTTTTTATGGAGATAATATCTTAATTAAATGATATTATCTCTTCTTATGGAGATAATGTATGAGATAATGACATTATCTTCTCTTTATTAGGATAATATCTTAATTAATGATATTATCTCATTAAATAAAGATAATATCATGTTAATTAAGATATTTATCCCAATTAATTAATTGGCCAGATAAACTGGTTCAATTAATTAATTAAAGAGATAATCTTCTTTTCCACGTGGTGTACTGCGATTGGAGACGAAAATATATGCTCCCACAAATAGCAAATTTAATTTTAAACGCGGATAAGTAAATTGACAAGCACACTAATAAAGAGATAGGGAAAGAGAAATTCAAACTCAGAGATTTATACTGGTTCAGTCCTCCTGACCTACGTCCAGTCCTCAAGCACACCACTTGAGAGTTCGATCCACTATGTTGAAAAACTCCTTGCAGGTGGAGTTGAAACCTTTACAAAGCTAGAGCACACCACTCCTTCGCTCAAGGTGAAAGACACCCTTCTCACCTCACAGGGTCAAACCAACCCTTTTTACAAGTTTGAATGGAAATCAATCTCGGAACAAAAAAAGTCTCTCCTATTTGAGAGGGATATACAATTGAAGCTCACACAATGGAAACTCTCCTTTCTGAGTAGATAATACAAAGAGAATTCGAACACTAGAACTCTTGTATGAAATTGAACAGGATTGGCTCAAGAGAAAAAGATATTCAGAGTATGATGAATGCTTGTAGACTTGGATGAATATCTTGAGTTATTTTTACAAGAAATCTGCCTACGTATTTATGAGTGTAGAAATATAGTCGTTGAAAATATAGTCATTATGGTTACAGCTATAATTAGGATGATAGCTTCCAAGTAGGCTAGGCTAGCAAGCTTTACATTAATTACAACATTAATTGCTAAGCGTTAATTGCTAGGCGTTAATTGCTAGGCATTAAATGCTAGGCGTTAAATGCTAGGCATTAATTGCTAGGCGTTAAATGCTAGGCGTTAATTGCTAGGCATTAATTGCTAGGCGTTAAATGCTAGGCGTCAAATGCTAGGCATTAATTGCTATGCATTAATTGCTAGGCATTAATTTCTAGGCATTAATTGCTAGTCATTAAATGCTAGGCATTAATTGCTAGGCATTAAATGCTAGGATGAGACTTCCATGTAGGCTAGTTTTCTTATTTGAAGTATAAGGAATAAAAGCCGCCAAAAATTATTTTGAGAAAAAAGAACATTTGGAAAAACATTTTTCATACTTAGCCAATATTTGATAAAAACAAATATTTCATGTATGATGTGAATGCATGAAGGAACCTAAGGTCGATCTAGGTAAAGAGCCTTTAGATGTTCAATTCATAAAGAGTTTTACAGGAATAACCTAACTCTTCTGTATTGAAGAAATATATGCTTGAGTGTCGGCTTCTTGCTTAGTGTTCCAAACGTTTTCCCGTATGTACAGTATTTTTGATCCATTTGGGATTACCTGCTCCTTACAACTTATCACACTTGAAATACATTAGATAAATAAGGAATAATTTGTTATCATCAAAATATGCACAACAATATTAAAAACCGTAAGGCTAACAGAATGAAAACTCTTACCACAAGTAGCAAAATAGGAGCAAGGCACAATATCTCCGTAAACTTATCTATTGTTAAAAAAAACTAATCATAATAGGATTCGAACAAAAGAAATTAACAATGATCACTCTTTTAATGTAATTTTCCTTCTGACCGAAAAAAGGAAAAAAAGAAGTTAACAATGATTACATTGCATCAAACAAGTTTGAAGTATTTATAGCTAGCTAGGTATTACTTTAAGCCTTTCCTACACATTCTTTTCTTGTATAAATCTTGTCTCTATAATCATCTTCCTACACAAATTAGCCCTTCATCACTACTGTTTCCGGCATTCGACGTCAAATGGCATCTCAATTTCTTAACATCCGATAGCCGGAGAGGCTTTAGCAAGAACTCCTCAGCTCCTTCCTCAAGGCACCTATTCAGGCCAATAAATGTGAGGGATCATTAATTAAACTGCTAATTAATTTCATCATTTAAGAAAGAAAAAAAAAAAGAGAGAAATTTAGAATGGACGTGGGACAAAATATATAAATTGGTAGTTAAATTGCAAGTTGCTTACTTCTCAATTCTGGTGGGTATGTTCTCAGATGAAACAACAATTACTGGTATCTGCTTTACTTTTGGTGATTCCTGTTTAGAGGGAGAGATAATTGGCAGGGTTAGATTAATTAGTCAACTATATGGCATACCAAATAGTTATCTCATGAATTTCATGTTTCACATGGCATGTTAAATGTTCAAGTCATGATTAAATGAGTGATCAGTTTTGTAATATTAAGGTTCAATCAAGAGTTAACATTACCTTAATTTTTTTTAGAAGCTCATACCCTGTCATTCCCGGCATACAGTAATCCGTGATTATCATGTTTACATTTGAAACCTGCAAAGTCACAAATGCAAATTGAATTTCCGAATGTTCATCACATGGCAGTGTGACAGTTTCACCCCCAAATATTTTCAAATGAAAAAATATAATAATAAAGGCAGATGAGGTTGACAAAATCTACTTATGGTCAATTGACTTACGGTGTTGCTAAAGTTTTGTTGCCCGTCTGCCAGGCCCAAGAGTTCCAATGCTCCATGTGCGTTCTCTGCTGTGGTCACTGCCATAACAGGAACCCCAATATTATTACTAAAATTTATACCATAACTATATATATAATGAGTAAATAAATTTTCCGTTTCTCTAAATTTTTAAAATAAAATAAAAAAATCTGTTAAACGAATTTGTAACACCACTTTACTGCCACCAATTAATTTTTCAAAGGAAAAGAGATAGATTAGTAAAAAAGAAGAAAAAGAAAGAGATTATAAATATACCTTTGCAAGCAGAGTGGGTGAGTAACCTTTCAATGATTTTGCGGTCCACAAAACTATCATCAACAGCCAAAACATGTGGTACTTTATCACCACTGTCCAACCCCATTGATGAAGCAGCAAAAGAAGAAGAAGAAGGAGGAGGAGGAGAAGCAGAAACAGCAGCCATTCTCAATTAAATCTCTCGAAGCCCAGACAAATTAAGCCACGAAATAACAAACACAGCCCTTAGGTGAATATATAACCAAACAAGGCATACAAAATCAGGGAAAAATCAGAGAAAGATCAAATTGTCACAGATATTTTGTCATGTTTTTAGGTGTTTGTTGTGATATATATATTATATGATATGATATAATGTGTGTTTTTACATGAACATCTCCGGAAGGAAGAATATAGGGCCCCCTTTCAGATTCACTGCTTATTAGAGATTTTGATAATCCACTCCAGCTCATCAAGATTTCGTGTTCGTCTAATTCATTGATAAAGCGGAAACTTCTGGGATTATGTATCCTTAATTGTATCATCATATATACTAAGCAAAGAAAGCGATCGTGATTAATTCCTAGTACGCAGATCAATAAAAATCTACAAGATACTGAAATATATAGTATCTCATAAATCTTAGTATCCCACGAGCCAGGAAATACCAAAATTAGAGGGCAAGCAAGGGAAAAAATCGGCTAACAAAAAAAAGAGGAGAAAAGAAAAAGCAATTTGTAACTATGTACATTCTATTTAATCAAATAAAGGACATGAAAATTAGGCAATCTTTTAAGAACAATTGGCTGGTACAAACACACAAATTAGGTATGTGCTATTTGCATTTTACATGTACTAAACTCTGATTTTTTACCATTTTATTTGGAAAATATTTAATAAAAAAAGGTTATCATATACCTGATGGCAACGGCGGAACTACCCTTGGGCTCCCAAGGCAAAATTTTGAAATTGTATTTTAATTATACCACATGAGCACTACAAAAAATAGTGACGAATGTCACCAAATGTCATCAAATAATGGTGACTATTGCCATTTTATTTTTAGTGGAGTCGTGACCGTGGAATTTGGCATAATAAGCCATTGCGTGGTTTGTTTAAGATTTCATTGTCTCCAATTTTAACTATTTTTTAAAAGATATTAAGCTTCGTTTTTCCTTTGAATGATGTTTAATGCTCCTTAATGCTTTCTAACACTCATAAATTAAGATTTTTAATGCTTTGTTATTCTCAACTGCGTGGTTTGAATGCTTTCTAACACTCATATAATTGGTTTTTTTGTAAAAGCTGTCTTTTTTTTTTCTTCCCTGTACTGGTTTCTTTTGTACTACAATTTCTACCCGTATGCATCTTCAATTTTGAGATATATCAAATTAATAAAATTTAGCCCACTCATTTGAAAATTCCTAATTTCGCCATTGCCTAGTGAACTCTTCATTTAGACAGAAGGGTGTGGATGATAATGGCAAAACCCGACCCAATCTAACTCGTTCCATTCCCATCTCTCAAAGCAACTCCAGCGGTTACCTTTGCCAAAGCAGGAGGGGGCCCAAGCCCTGCTTTTCGCTTCCAATGGTCCTAAGCTGCTCGGGCACCAGTTGGGTCCCACGAAACCAGGCCAGCCCAAAGGCAAAACGAGCCCGTACTCTAGCCCAGGTTTGTTGACGTCAGCGATGATATCAACAACCAAAAAAAAAAATCTTAAAAAATTCTAAGAATTTCAGAATTTTTTTAAAATAAATACTTAGTCATATTCTTCACTTCCCACACCAAAACTCTATATAAATTCATTTCCTCATATCTCATGTGAATAGTGGTTGCCATGACAATTGGTGGAAACACCACAAGCCTTTTGCAAGGGCTGCCACTATTCATGTGAATAGTAACAGCCATTGCCTTGCCCTTGCTCTTTGCCATGGCAAATGGATGGAAGTGTTCTAAAGTATTGAACTTAAATAAACAAGAAAAGAAAGGATTTATTGAATAAGGTTTCGAAAATGTGCATAATAACATAGTTCGGTAGATAAAACTAAAACAAGATTGTGGATAATCAAATGGCTAAACAATTCATGATTTAGCTTATTTTTTGCATGGGTCATCTTTGAAAGAGAACCTAAAAATTAAATCATTCTAATGATTAGATTCGTTGTGATGGTAACAACATCACGTGATATTTACCACTCCATTTATGTTATACATGTGTACATATTTATTCATATTATTATATTGTAAATCCATGACATATCAGTCTCATCGTCCACCCATATTATAATTTGTAAATTACTAACATCATGTGACGATGTGACCGTCACACTAAAAAATTTCTCTTAAATTACAAATTAGAAATAAGGTGTCCTTATTTTCCTTAAAACATAGACATCCTAATCCTAGCCTATCGTCCAATTTAGGGTTTAGGGATGACGTGTGGACATTTTCCAATTGTTGAAATACATTATTGGGTAGCCATAGGGATAGGGATGATGTGTAGACTTTTCTCACAATAAAGATTTCTTTAACATGGAAAAACTCTCTCTCTATATATACTTTTAGTTTATTTACTAGTTCATTCAACCTTGCGAAAAATGAAAGAAAAATATTATCAAGAAGATGAAGTTTTATACCGTAGGTACGTCTTGATTAAAAAAAAAGAAATTTTCTATTTAAACCTCACACTTCTCTTAGTTCACCCCAATACTTAAATAATTAAGCTGTAAGTTTTATTATTGTGTAAAAAGACAAAAAAAGGTCATCCAATTTAATACTTAACCCTAGTATATCTATACACACACCCCACACACCCCACAACTCTTCAATTGAGCTAGATGAAGTGAAAAAATGAATCAACCCAAAGTAAGTGCCCTAAGCTTCAGTACATAGTGTTTCCATGTTTGAAAACCCCACCAATTCTAGATGGCAATGCGCTGACGAAGTTCTAAGGTGAGATTTTTATAATAGAAGGACGAGAAGAACCAGAGTTACTTACAGAATCCATCAAAATATATTATGTTCTTTGAACTGAAATTCATTCCTTCCATGATAACTGGAATGACCTATATTGCTATCAAAATCTTGACTTGCTTGTTGTCGTAGAGCAATAGACTGATCAAATGTGGTCTCACCTGAGTTACCAGCATATTTTTCAAAATCATTATTCATCCCTTTTGTCCCATTGCTATGATTAACGTCTAGTGATCCAGCAAACCCAAAACCGCCATAGCTCTTATATAAAATTGCAACACTAGTTCTTTGAATAAACATTAAGCTATTGACATGCTTATGAGGTCTTGTCAGTTGTTCTCAAGGTACATGTACAACCTTTCATTCATTGCATGTTTTTGGTAAGAATTGAAGCATTAAAATAATAACAAAAAAAGGTTACTTTGAACAGGTAACTTAAGAAAGAAATTACCTCGTGTATATGCAATCTCCACATAACTGCCTTTGGACCAAGTCACATTTGCAGCAATGTGTACGCTGGCCAAGAGTTTTCTGCCTGCAAGGAAGTAAGTCATCTCTGAGCATAGTTTACCAAGTGAAAGGACACCTTTAATTAACAAGTAAAAAGTAAGCTCAAATAACGCATGATGAATGTATTGTGCGATTAAACAATGAAACCAGTATAACAGTAAATTTGGGCACTTTTTCTTATTTTTTTCAACTTGGGGTGTATTTAAGGGTAGTTTGGGAAGATAGTGGGGTTTACTTAGAAATTGTGAAAATTTAAATTAAAAGTTGGGGTGAACTTAGAACATGGGGTGAACTAAGAGAAGTGTGGGGTTTAAATAGAAAATCTCAAAAAAAATAAGCTCAAAGAATTGTGGTATTTTGGATGACCAAACATCTTCCAATCTAGATTATGTTTATAGGGGATCTTATTGTTCCACACTGCTTATTCCATTCGATCATTCTTTAGTCAGTTCATGACTTTTCTTCAAGATTGAAATGTGAAGAATAAAAGTTCCAAGGGTTACCTTAATTAATAATTATGCATGGATCATTGAAATTAAAAGCAGGTATATACATGTCATTGACGGAACAACATTAAGGACAAAAACAGATTACGTATTACTTTTTTTATGACTTTGGTGTTATCAATAAATTCATGTTATATATGTGTCAGTATGTAGTATTCTATTCACTAGGTATAGACCCGTCTCCAATTTCATGCCACAATTTGAACTGAATTTTCAAAAATCAAATTATGAATCATGTTATATATCCCCACTCCCCACCCACAACAATCAAATTCATTTGAAAAGGTTATATAAAGACAATCGAACTTATTATTGATTCAATATATAAACAAATACATGATGGTTGGTTGGTGCTCGTTCTTCAGCTCACTCAACTACCACAAACAAAAAATGACTTATTAGTTGAGAATTCATCACACTTGAATCCAGACGATGCAATTAGTTAGGGTTCCATTTAAAGCAAATGTCGTATTGGTTGGTATCAAAGTTAAACCTGCATGGGCCATTTGGTCGTATCTTGTAGAAACATTTACTGCAATATGGTCCGTCTCTCTTGTCTATATAGACATCAAAATAGTAAGATGTACCTGGCCACTCAAAACTACAGAAGAATAGTGTATTCACCGTGAAGGCGTTAGGTCTAAAACTGAATTCGAAGGACCAATCAGGAGGGGGGAGCACTTTGACACCAAGATCGTCGTTTTTGGATTTGCAGTAGTGAACGGTGAGGGTCAAGCCTCTGCCCAAATCATTTGTCACTCTAACATCTCTCTTTCCTTGGGACCAATATCCGCACCACAAATTGTAATTGTGAACAACAAAACCAGAACTGCCAGCAGTTCATTTCTAATGAACGAAGCCATGATTGTTTGAAGTTTTTGTTTTGGTGAAAAAACATTGAGACAAATCATGCTTTTTATAGTTGATAATTTGGTTCCATATGGCCTCAAAAGAAATTGTGTATGATTTGCATTTTTATGATAATCCATGAGGTTTATAGAACATGGTAACAATTTGATATGGAAAAATAAGTAAAAAAAGAATAGTAAAATTCCATAATATGTTTTTATTGTTTATTTTTGCCAAAATTAGTAATTTATTCAAGTAGATAACACATCAATAAGCACATGGGGTAGCACCACAGTCGAAAAGTGGGCCAAACTCTCCCTCTCTCAAAGTGCAAAAATCTTGAGACAACCCAATATAATACTCCTCCCCTCCCCCTCTCTACATTTAGTAGCATTCACGGAATTATGCGCATTTAAAAGAATCTTAACCATTTGATTAATCTAATGGAGATTAAGTATTACACCTCATAGTAGTTTATTAAAAACTCACTCGTTACACTGAATCACTTACTCTTCTCTCTTATAGTCTTTCTTTCTCATTCACTCTTATAATTATATAATTTTCATTATTATCCAAATCCGTAAATTGATCCCTTCATCCATGTATATTATGAACCATGTATTTTTTGGTCGAACTACAATTAGAACCACAATTAGACTAATTGCACATTGACCAACAAGCCATACAACCATGGAAATATGTTCAGATTCTCAAGAAGGGGGAAAGACACATGCTTCTCTCCTTGACTTTTAGGACCATGAAAAGAAATGCAAGGAAAGCTCAAAACTTGCTATTAAAATATTGAAAATTATTGAACCGCAATCAATTGTTGGGCTTGATATCAAGCAATTAACCTTTTTGGCTCCTGCTTTCTCTAAAAAAAAAACCTTTTTTTGGCTCATACATTATCAATATCATTATTACACTACTTTCCAAAACAAACATTGATTATTTATTGCCATTTTGGTGCCACTTTGTTCTTTGATACAATGAAAATTGTGAGTTTAAATATAATACAACTATTTTGAGGCGGAATAATTGAATGGTTAAGATTTTTTAAATGCATATAAATGCGTGAATGCTAAATGTTAAAGCTCGGGATTCGGTATGGAGTTATTTCTTTCCACTTTATTAAAAGAGGTTTTCAAGTTCTAATCAAAAGAAAAGTTTTTACTTTGTTGTTGTGGTGAAATACTTCTAGGCCTAATCTAGTAGTGCTATTGTGCACGGTGTATTGCAATGTAGTGCTATTGTGCACTACATTGTGAAAAGATTAGCTAACATGGCCTATGCCAATGGAGTGTAGTCCAGTAGAAAAGGGTCTTGACTTATAAACCAGTCGTCTTAAATTCGAACCCGCAAGACACATGATAATGTGTGTGAGCCCCCATTCCCCTTGTAGTTTAGACTATCATTTGCATTAAAAAAAAAAAAAAAAATACATGAGCACCAATCAGAAGCTCTAACTTGCTTTGGTTTTTTGTCTGCTGCTTAGCCTGCTCCTATTTCTCTCCCTCCCTTCATAGAGCAAATTAATAATTTACACAGAGAGAGAGAGAGAGAGAGAGAGAGAGAGAGAGAGAGAGAGAGAGAGAGAGAGAGAGACTTAATGACAGAAAATTGAAGCTTTTTGCTTAAAAATAAATAAATAAATAAATAAAAGAACTCTCAGCAATATTCTTGATGACACATCACTTTGGTGATTAAGATTAATTTCATAAAAATAGCTCCCTTTTCATTTCACAATTTCATTAGCAGACAAACATATCTCACAATTCTACATATACATTCAGTGGCAATATTGTTGGGGGTGTTTATGTCAATGCC
Organism: Prunus salicina; assembly: GCA_020226455.1. NCBI lineage: Eukaryota > Viridiplantae > Streptophyta > Magnoliopsida > Rosales > Rosaceae > Prunus > Prunus salicina. The sequence goes on along the minus strand of CM035342.1, from coordinate 27,112,542 downwards.
AGAGAAAACCTTTCTTGAATATAACCAGTGAAATAAAGAGACAAAAAAATCAAAAAAATGATATCAAGTGTAAGCACAAAGGTCCTAATTACAGCACACACGCACAGGCAGCCCATCTTAATCCTTGATTAGCACATCTTAACGCAGAGTCTCTACATGTTTGTTCAGCTCCTCCAGCTTCTTCATCCTCAACTTCTCACTTTCACCAACAAGCTGACAGAAAACATGTACATATTTTATATTATATGAAAGCTCTTATTAGATGTAATTGCTTGTATTTGCAGGCAAGAATGAATACTCACCTCCTTCAATCTGGAAACTAGTTGAGCTTTCTCTTTGTTCTTCTCGTTTAAAGCCTCGAGTGCTTCTTTGTATTCTTTCTCCTGTGACAAATTTATAGAGTCATCAAGGGGCTTAGTACGCGAATAAAATCTTGCACGAAATGTGTTGGGGGTTGTGTGGCTCGATACAAGTCATAGACATGGAAAAGACCATGATCCTATATCGGACAAGTACCACAATAATCTACAGCTTAAAAGTAGGGGCGGTTCACCACTGATTAATTTCATTTTCTTCTGTGATAACATGAGTAATTGCCATACAACTGAATGAGAGCTATAGCATAAAGAAACCAACTTATAGAGAAAATGGTGACAAAGTTTCACCTTCCTCTGGCAGCTCTGGCCTAGTGGCTTTAACTCCTTGTTAACTATGTCTATCCTCTTCCGAACATTTGCAACTTCCTTTCTCATTGGATCTGTCAGTGCTTCAAGCTCCTAAAAGATATCATAGAAACACAGTCTTGAAGCAACCTCCATATCTCATCATTGACAAGTTTTAGATGAGCAAATAAATAATAACACATATTTTTTCATCACATGAAATCTATATATACTTCTTTTTTCTTTTTCTCAATCATAAGTCATCATTGTAGACAAGAGAAAGACTAAAATATTAAACTCTTGAACATCCTAAGTGGAAGAGATAGAAACTTGTAATTTGGAAAATAAACCATTTGAATTCTAGCATAGTTCGGCAATTTTAGTTCATCACTTACTTCTTGAATCTCAGCCAAGCGCTTAGTTGTTTCTTCAACCCTTCCCATCTGAGCCTGGACCTTGTCCTTCACCTCCGATTTCTTCCTCTCAATCTCTTCCTCCTTTGCCAGGAACAAAGCAACCGCAGACCTTGACATTTCTTCTTCCTTGTCATCATTTACAGGGCTCCCATTGTAACTGACAATACCGGAGTTCTTAACTCGCTGCATCTGCGATTGCTGCTGCTCCCACATCTGTTTTGGCGTCGCCATTGGTTTCTCTGCAACACCCTTTCTTCTCTCCCTTGCAGCACTACTCTCTTCTCTCTCTCTCTCTCTCTCTCTTCTGCTCTTTTTTCCTTCAAATGATGGCTATCTTTCTCCTGTTGGAGTTGGTTATAGCAAAGCTAGCTTTAAAGGTATGGAACCCCCCCAACTTACTTTACAGCATAAACTTATTACAATGACCTCAAAAGACCAAAAACACCTACTTCCTTTATAATCATAAAGTTTAAGGGTGGGTTTTACCTTTGTTGAATGAGGACTTGCTCAAAAACCTCTTATCTTCTTTTCCACCTTTTCTCAAATTAATTATTGATAAAATGCATCAATTTTTCCCTTTTAAATAAATATAAACTTTGATGAAGGGTCTAGATGGAGCTGTTTTGGTAAGGTAGCTATTTTCTTAAGTTGGTATATTGGCAGATTCAGCTAACCAACTTCATTTCTCATGTCTTTATGTACAAAATTACACTGTTTATTTTGCTTATATTATACTTTATTAGCCCACTATCCACCTAGGGTGCAGAGGAACCACCTAGGGTGCAGAGGAAGAAATACACTACAGTGTAATATGCAGGAACAGTTTTTCATAATAATTCTAAAATGAAGTCTACTTGTATGCCAGATATGATTTGCATAAGTGAAAATTGGTTGAAGGGTCTAACAGAGTATTGGTAATTATTCTTTGTCCTTGAAGAGAGGTGCTTGGGGTGGAAGTTTTGTTTTGAGGAGTGGACTGTAAGGGCTCACCTACACATCAATACTGATGAGAGCCTTAGGGAACAAGACAGATTAGGAGAGATTGGCAGGCTAAGCTAGCTAGCTTCCTTTGTCACATATAGTTCTCCTTCCAGCTTGGGCATACAAGAAAGGAGAAAGAATTCCATAAAACGGAGATGACATTATTTTGCTATCCCTGATCAATAACACTATGACACGTATAACACTTTTACGTGACATAAGATAGCAAAACAGTGTCATTGCAACTAAGTTCTTCTCTCTCCTACAAGAAAGAATCTCCATTTGCAAACATAATTATATGGCTAATTACACCAAGGGTTTAGGTAAAATTATGAATGTTTGGAAAAGACTCAAAACACATACGTTTGGTGTTTTTGCGTAGGCAACTAACAAAAACCACTATTATACGGTAGATATTACATGATTGTTATTAGAGCCTAATGCAGTGCGTCTACTGTATAGAAACTTAAGATTTGATTTGGGTTTTGTAATTAACATTCTTAATTTCCAATTTCATTTTTTCAGGCATATATATATATATATATATGCATATTTGATATTGTTTTAAATTTCCAAAGCTAGGTACACCACGCGTTTGTACTATTTTTGATTCCACATGATTAGTTGATAGGATTTGGGACCCTATGAGCACTTGGTTATGAGTACATATCATGCTAATGAAGACTTTCCAGCATAACACAGTATGGTCCTGATTTTAAAACCAATCTTATAAATGCATCAATCTTTTCTTCTTTCTCATTCCATACAGTACAGGTGGTGGACTATATGATTAGTATTGCGACATCCACTTTGTTTTTTTTGGGTTTTTAATTTGTTTTAACTTTAAACCAATCTATCCATGTCTGCCCTGTTGTTGGGTCCATATCAAATTTGCAAAGATTCTGAAAAAAAATAATAAAAAGAGAAGAAAGAAAGGAACAATTTGACCACTTTGATTGAGTTTGGTGGTGGCGGGACTAAATTTTGAACAATGTGGCAAAATGTCTATGCTTGTTTGGTTGCCATTTCCTAGTGATTCTCTTGCTCTTTTGTTGGTGGTGGCCTGTGCTGGGCCAGGGTGGTCAGAGACCAGTTGAAGCCAGCAGGGTCCGCATGTTCACCCAAAAGAAAAGCCAGAATTTGCTTGATTTCATTTTTGTTTTCATGTGGCCAGGAGATTTAAACTAAGAACCTGGTTTGGAAGATTCGGATTAAGAATCCCCGTTCAATTGGAAACTTCATCAAAATTTCATTCAAATAAAAATCTATGTACCTTGAAAATTAAAAGGTTACAGAAACACTTGATTTTTCATAACAAAATAGACTAAATCCTAAGAAAAAATCATATAAAACTAAAGCGAAAATGAACATAAAGGCAAGGAGGAAGGAAGAGGCATCTACCATTCCCTAGTCGCCGGCACCTCCCCCTCCGTCTCCTTCCCCTTCCCCCCCATTGCCAGCCACCCCTTCACCTTGTCCTCTATCTTTTTTATAAACTAATCTTACTCATCACACCCATAAAGTTTATGTAATATCAATTCTGCACTTGTTTACTTGTTGATCAATTTTAGATTTCATAAGAGTTTCGAAGGAAAAAAAGAAAAGAAATGATGCTGTGAGATTAGTATTTACATACATGGATCATTGGGATAAGACTCATGTATGAGGAAGTGTCTTAATAATGATCTATAAAAAAATACGTTGTCTTTTCATATTTGGAGATTATCAAGGTTCATGTTATTAGTTCTAATTAGTTCGTATCTTTTCATAATTAGGGATATTTTTTTTAGTACAAGCAATTGGAGAAGAGTGGTTTACACAATTTTGTATTATTTATATTTATGGGTGGAGATTAAAAGAGCTCAACCAACCAAGCTATACCCCACTGGTAATATTTAAGGAGAAACACTAACATGAAACGGGGATATCACTATTTTGCTATTCCTATTCAATCACAATATGTCACGCGTAATAACTTTTCCATGTAACAGACTGTGATTGGCTATGGATAGCAAGTGTTATCCCCATTTTATACAAGTTTTTCTACATATTTAAGTGTCTTTTCATGTTTAGGGATTATCTAGGTGTAATTATCTAAGAGTAAGTAGATAATCAATAAGCTATATAGCCCTTTATTCTTGGTTATTTTCATTCTAGTTAATCAACAGGGCATAGGGCTCCTCTGTCAAAAGTCCCACAAGAGGTGTATCTAAAAAAATTTGAATCCAAATTCAAGCACCTGTTCTTTAAACCAAAAACAGATCAGCCACTCGGCCCAATCCAAAGTGGGTAAAGCCGAACCAAAGCAGCCCAGAACTGGTCCTCCAAAATCCAGCCCAAGTAGACGGTTGCCAGAGATTATCCATCCATAATTAACGGCCTAGTCTATCCATAAACCCAAAAAAGCCGAAAAAAGTAAAATCCCGCTAATCAAAATGCAAGGGTCCAATCCCATGCTCTCAATCAAACCTCCTGCCATCTCAGGTGCACCAATCCCAGCCCGCCACATCACCAGACTCACCAATCCATCTCCCACCTGATCACCACCTTCTTCTCCACGCTTCCCACAAACATTAAAATCCCCCAAAAGCCAACGCCAGCAGCAGCAGCAGCAACAGCTCTATTCTTTGCCCAACCAAAGAGAAGGCAACCGCAGCCAGCAGCCGCACCGCCCACAAAATTTTCTCAACTTTCTCCATGCACACGACGTCATTTAACACCTTTCCTTTTTCTTGAGTTTCATTCTCCGTTTTCGTCATCAGCTTAGGAACTCAGTCGTCCTCTTACGACGCCGTTGTGACGGTAGACTTTGCTGTCTAGGCGTACGGTTAGTGTTTTGCTTTTTCTCTCGTAGTGCTTTTCATGAGCAGGCGGAGGTTTGGGGACTATCCGAGTCGGTCTTCGGCTAGGGACCGCGAGGAAACCGACGAGAATCGTCGCTCGTACTCGGGTCGGGTTTCGCGTTATTCACGACCCGAACCGGAAGCCCGGGTGGAGTACGATACGCGTCGTTATCATGACGGCGGCAGAGATAGGCAGCCGCTGAAACTGTCAGGGTTGAGCGCGGATTTGCCTGTCTCCCAATCGACGTCGATGAAGTTTCAATGGAACCATTTACTCGCCCAGAAACCCGACGGTTCGAACCCGACCATGAATCCGGGTTTGAACCGACCCGGCTTCGGTTTTGGCAACGACAATAGCTCTTACAGGCTGAATGCTGAAAATGGTTATGCCGGAGGAAGCGGGAAAAGTGGGGTTCCGGATCCGGGTGTGGACCCCAGCAGGAAATATGGGTATTTTCGTGGTGGCTTGACGTCGCCATTGGCAAAATCCCATGTGGGTGTTCCAAAAGTTGACGACTTTAGGCATGGGGACCACCGTCAATACATGGGTCAAGAAGATAAGACCGTGTTTGGCTCCGGACCTGGGTGTTCAAGTGGTTTAAAGGAGGGTTTTTGCGGCCTTTCAGATCAATTCAACAGAAGCAGAGAAATGACTGCGGAGGGACGTATTGGCCTTGGTGGGTATTCTTCTCAAGGTCAAGCACCACGACTGAATGAGTTGCTGGACTCAAATTGGGCTCAGCATAGCCCAAATGGGGACTACAATGCCCCTGGAGTGAAGAGAAGCGAGCATGGTGAAATGGGTGCCTTTCCCATTCGTGACCTTCTCTGTAAAAATATGGCAAATAGTGTTGGAGAAGACTCCAGACCTCCAAGCTATTTGAGGCCTAGCATTGTGGATTCCATTATGGACAGAATTGATGGTGCCAATGGCGCACTTCGAGTAGGCACTCAGGAGATTAGCCAGTGGAACCAATATCATAACTTTACAGAACAGACACAACCGACTATACCCAGTTATCAATCCTTGGGTACTGAACAATCATTGCCTGATTATTCTGAAGCTTTGGGTTCCAGTTCGAGAACCCGGGACTTCGGATTTGGAGGGGATGATGCTCTTGAAAGAGGGCTTGAAGCTTTGTCATATGAAGGTGCATTGAAGAGATTAGCTCGGCTTGAGGGTGATCCAGGTTTCGACGATGTGACCACTCTGGAAATGTGCGCAATGAGAAAACGAGCTCTGGCTAAGCGACGAAGAGGGAATGACTCAAAATCTGAGTTGTTCCATGATTTGAGCGACTCTTGCAATGTACCTGACTTGAGTTATGGGGACAATCAGTTGACTAATGATGATGTAGAACAATATGCGACCATTGGAGAGGGTCAGTGGAACATTGACCAAGCTCTGAATTTGGGAGAGGATCGGTTGAATATTAACCAAAATATGAACTTTGGAGACTATCAACCGAGCATTGCCCGAGATGTGACCTGGGAAGAGGATCAATGGAACATTGAACAAGATGTGAGCTGTCGAGAGGCCCAATGGAATGCTGAAGATATCAACCAATTGAATTCTGACAATGTGTTACCATCCTCTAAAATGCAAGAGCATCACGGCGAACAATTCAAATCTGCCAGGGTAGATATAAAGAAGCGTTTGGGACCTTTGACATCATCTGGCAGTATAAGGAAGCGTTTGGAACCTTTGAACACGCCTGGCAGTGTAAAAAAACGTTTGGGACCTTTGAAATCGCCTGAGTGTAAAGAAACGTCTGGCGCCTGCTCAAAATGTTCCTGATCCCAAATACTTAGGTCATAAACTTGAAGATCAATACAAATCTCGAATAAGAGAAACAGATGATTTTAGTGGAAGCATTCATCCTCAAGGGGGTGGTCTCCCAAACGTTGAGGGGGAAACCTGCAAAAAAAGCACTCCCTGAAGATTCTGAGGAGTTCAAGAGGCTGGTAGATAGCGCCTTTCTTAAGTACATGAAGGGTTTGCATGAGAACCCAGCTCTAAAAAGGAAATTCGTGGAAGGAGGAACTGTTACTACAAAGTGTTGCATATGTGCCAGGTCTGTCATCTAAGACGTAATATGTTTCTATCTTTAAGTTTAAATTTTGCTCTTTCTGCTGGAACAAGGATTCGGGTATGATTATAACTTAAACTTATAGAAATTTAATATAGGATAAAACTGCCGTTAGGTAGTTTTAAGTTTTAGTTCTTGAATTTTCTGAGTATTGGCTGTCCTGGAGGGACTTTTCCAAATGTTGGTTGTCTTGAGGCTTTGACTTCGTGGCTCTTAATTGTTGGGTGACTGAAAATGCGAGTGTTAAGGTTAAATCTTTTTGAACTCTCTGCCATGGGAGATAAGGTTAATTATTGGCCTAGAAGATTTTTCAGGATATCCAAAAATTTAACTCCCACTACCACTGCATGAGTTGCAGTTTCCTTACAGTTGGTGAGTGCTATTGGAGGAGCAAACCTGAAATGGTTTTATTTTAGTTCAGTTTGTATTATAGTTTCATGATGCTTGTGTAACATGACCAAGTGTGAATTCTCCCATCTACAACCTATAAGATGAAGAGGATGTAAATTGTAGATGGAAGGAAAAATGATGGAACACATCTATTATTTTATTTTTTCATAAGAAGAAATGCTGATGAAGTTTATGGTCATGGCGGCAGCGTTAGTAATCTCAGGATGATAATTACATTCTTGGTAATGATGGGTTGTTGGCAGTAGGTAGGCAACCAGAGATGTTATTCCCACGATTTAAAGTTCATACTCTAACTGCTAGATTATTGAATTTTATCAGTCTATTTCTTCTTGTAGTAGCGACATTTTTGAAATTGCATCCGTGTGCATTGCACGCAGAATTAAGGCTTCCTTTGGGCTACCAGAATTGGCATATGAGATCCTTCTGCCAGGGAAAATATTATTTATTGAACGGCTGATGCCAGAGTGGTTTAGCGTTTGGAAATTAGAGCCTAGAAGACTATGTTTAGGTGGTTATGATGTCTGGGAGAATGTCCTTTCCTTTCTTTTGGGCATCTCTTTAGCTGAGTGTTCTATTTACCTCTATCCTGCTTATGCATTTTATACTTGAATAGGATGGACTACTTTCATTTGAACTATAGTGGCAGAGGAGAACCAATGGTTGCAGAGACTGAGATTGAAAGATGTTTGCTGTAGGTTTGCCATCCTTTAGTAATCTGCAGTTCCTGCTTGCTACTTTATAAAGAGATCCCTCCATGGCAATCCATATTTGTTTCTTCGTAGGTGGCTACATTTTCTGTGTCATCTGTAGTGCCTGGATAACCCAGTATTCCGAGTCTTTGGCTTTCTGCACTTTCAAATCCTGTAACCTAGTAACTCTTCACTCTTACTGGGTTTAAAGTTGGATTAGGAAGGCACTTATTTAGTAGTGTCACTGATAGTATAGGAACTTTATCCATGTACTACTACATGATTCACACTCTAGGGATATTTTTCTAATATCTGAACCAAGATATTGGCTCTGTTTTTCCCCATTTCACCTCATGTCCTACAAACTAATTTTGAAGTGATTCAGACCAAAAAATGATTGAAGTGATGCTGTAGTTTGTCCCACGTTTAGTTGATTTAGGCTTCAAAGGAATTGCTTAATGACTATTCAATCTGTCTGCCTGTTGTATCAGCAACTCGAAAGAATTTGCAGGCACGGTACCCTTGGCAACACATGCCTTCATGTCACCTATGGTTGGTTCCAGAGCAGAACACTTGGGTTTTCATAAAGCACTGTGTGTGCTGTTGGGATGGGACAGTGCAGCAGTCTCCAATGGTACATGGATTCAACGGTGTTTGCCTGATGCTGAAGCCTTGGCTCTGAAGGAGGATGTAGTTATCTGGCCTCCGGTTGTTGTCATCCACAACAGTTCCATAGCAAATAAAAAACTGGATGAAAGGGTGATTGTAAGTATTGAAGGGCTTGGGGCTATTCTCAAAGGTAACTAACTAATTGAAATTTCCTCATCTTCCACATATCAATGACTCTCTTTTTGGCTACTCTTGTAGCAGGTAGGTTTAATGTGATTTCCATCTTCTCCACTGAGATTATGTTTCTTGTCATATTTCTGTTTCATTCTATCATATCAACTTGTCTTTCACTTATCATTTCCTCCAAATTCCGAATTCTTCTCAGCACCAATTGACTAGCAAAAATCTTTTTGATCAGTTACAATATTTTTGGGTGGGGGGAATGGTTTTCCAAATTTAAAATCTTCATTATGATCCTACTTTAGTAATGTCAATGTTTAAATCGTGAAGCTATCAGGGCAGTTGCATCTGTCTATCTCAAGAACCAACTTGCTGCCTTTATTCCCTTTTAACATGCTTTCTCTAGTCGACCTTATAGCTGGTGTAATGCTTTGTTGGTTTTTTGCATGACATGTTTTTGTTTGCTTTGCATTTTTCATCCCAACTTGTTGTGTAGGTATAGGATTTGGTGGGGGGAAGACCAAGGTGTGCCGTGGGAAACCTGCAAATCAAAGTATCTTGGTAGTGACATTTAATGCCACATTTTCTGGTTTGCAAGAAGCAGAAAGACTTCACAAGCTTTTCGCTGAGAACAAACACGGGAGGGTTGAGTTCCAGAAAATCAGTTCTGCTGGCCTCAAAAACAGCAGCAACGGAAAGCAAGAGTTGCTGGCAGATGAAGCAAATTGTTTATATGGCTATTTGGGAATTGCAGAGGATTTGGATAAACTCGAAACTGAGACCAAGAAGCGGTGTGTGGTGAAAAGCAAGAGAGAGATCCAGGCTATTGCTTGTACTTCACTTAGAAACGAATGACGTTAACTGTATATCTATGAATTTTGTTTAACTCTCAAATGAGCCCTTTTGGTTTTTGTTCAATGGAAAATAAAAAATTCAGTTTATGAATGTAGCTCAAGGTTTATGAGCTGACCTTTTTGTTATTACTTGTGGTTATTTCATTGAGAAATAGGACAAAAGCACTCACAATGTTTAGGGCTCAAGGGTTGGGACATCCTCATCAAAATTTTATGTTCTGAACTTAATGCTCATTTTTTAATAAATTTGTTAGTGCAACAAATAAAATGAGCAAAACCACTATGTTTAATATTAAACATTTGTTTTTCCTTAGTCTCTCATATACAAAAGTTACATGCAAGAGAAAAATTGACTCACAAAAAGGCAGAAGAAATTACAGTTACAAATGAGGACATATACTGATACACACCTATCTGAAGCATGTGGCTTTTATCTCCTTTGAAAGTTAAGGAACTTGATGCCATAGGCAAAGATAAAGAAGAAGAGGAGGACCCAACCAACATGTGCAAGCACTACAGGCACAAGGAAATCATAGTCATAGCCCAAAAATTCCTTAAGGAATGCATCCACTGGCTTTGGTGCTGAACCAGGAATTTCAAGTAATGTCTTCTTATCACCGACTTGAGACGTGAAAATGCCATAGATTGTCCAAGCAACTGGGGAAGCCCAGTAGTACCACCTCCACCATATTGGGATTAGCTGCAACAGTAGAGCATGAATTACTTTGGTCACAGATTAAGTTTGTTGGTACGGTTTGATTGTTATTGATTGGATGGTTACTATGTTGCCATCTAATTGATGATTAGTTGCTCCGTTTTTCAGACTGCAATGTTGTATCTTATCTGCTTTCTCATCCTAATAAATGAAGATTAGTTGTAATGACATACCGGCCTAGGAATGAGGAAACCTGAAAACAAGTTCCAGAAGCTGAGGAAGAAGGACATAACAATGGCAGCAATTTGATGGCCAGGAGTTAGTGCAACCACCATCATACCGTACATTGAGAAGTATGTGAAGCACATGAATATGAAGTAGTAGAAGTACAAGAACTTTTCCACCTTCCAGTCGTAACCAATCATGGAATAGAGCAGAAGAGCATAGATGAAGGTTTGTATTGCAACATAAAATGTTTCTATAGCCACCTGCAGCGCAAAATGAAGAACATACGAGTGAACGAATATCAGCATCTAGATTTACAGAGAGGATAAAATGTGAAACAGATAGACATGCACCTATCTATTACCTGAGCAAATGCATAAGGCAACTCAGAATACATCCCTGCTGCTCTCTCGCGATAAAATACTGTTCTCTCAATCGCCACAACAGATTGCACTGCAGAAGCGTTAGAGGCTCCAAGGAAAAGAACAGCAGCATAAGTAGCTCCCAGCAGATTGATCAGGTCTTGCTGTTTGTGTCTGCAGACAATATATTATGCCATTTAGCGTCATATGAATTTCCATGTGCTATCTAAGTTTTTGCATCTTTTTATGGGAACATAAAGCAGTGTAGCTTGTTTTAAGAAACTTTGGACATACATCTGGTCTCCTTTGCCCCAAAAGATTACACCAAATAAGATACCAATCACAATTGTCATGAAAAACCGGATTGCATTGTATCGTGAATTCCTCCAGTAAGACCAGTGCTGTTTCCAGAAACAAGCCTTGCACTGAGTTATGAAGCTTTGTGAGTACCGCGTGGTGAAGTAAAGATCCTTGGAACCTGGTTGTGGAGTGCTTAGCTCCTTGATGAGCTCCTGATTTCTCCTGAAAAATTTGGGAAAACATCATGAGAAAATTCAGGACACACACAATGGGAAGGATGTTGAGAAGAATAAGATGCAGTATATTACTTACCTATAGAGGTCAGAATTGGCATAAACTTGTGCAAAATCAATTTTAAGTTGTGCCTCAACTGCAGTGGAGCTGATCTCTAACATCCATGTAGCAGGATTGTAACCCTCTTTTATTTTTTGAACCCCTGGAATAGCCTACAAGAGGTTTCAGATACCAGTCAAACTTGCACATATGTTCACCATCATCATTCTTGCCTTGTCCTAATCGAATGAACTCGGCCAGTACCTAAAATCCCATCTACATGCAATATCTCCTATTAAATTAATTTTTTCTTGAGATCTTTTGTGCTATTTCTTCCCAAGTAGTCTTTGTGGCCTCTTGGTCTTTATCTTCTGTTTTAACTATCTTATCACTAATGTTCCATCCAAAGTTCTTACAAAAACTCACCTCAAAGTATATTCAAATTGAGACAAGCATATATACAAAAACTCACCTCAAAATATTCAACAAGTTCGTGAGAATGACGACCTAGGGGTCCAGCATAAATAACTTTTCCCCCTCTTTTTTCAAAAGCAGCTGCAAGAGAAACAACATCAATTTGAGACAGAAAGCATAAAAATTGAAAAGGGTTGCGAACAGAACATTTACTAATACAATAGTTTCCAGGGATGAAACTTACCTCATCAAAAGCTTCAAAGATATCTATGCTTGGTTGGTGGATTGTGCACACCACGGTTCGACCAGTATCTACTGTGTTCCTTACTGCTCGCATTACAATTGCAGCAGCTCTAGCATCAAGGCCAGATGTGGGTTCATCCATAAAGATAATGGAGGGATTAGCAACTAACTCTACAGCTATGGTGAGCCTCTTTCTCTGTTCGGTTGAAAGACCGTCTACTCCTGGAAGTCCCACTAAAGCATTCCTCAAGGGGTAAAGCTCAACTAGTTCCATGACTTCTTCAACAAACATCTATAAGATAGACGAAAATTACTGTAAATTATGATATGGCATAAGCATATTTCCAATAGTTGATAATATTTCAAACTTTAGGTTGGAAAAGTAAGTTGTAAGTTTGTAACAGGATAAATTTTTCCATACAATAATCATTTAGTACCTCTCTTGTTTCCTTCTTTACATCTGAAGCAAGACGCAACCACGAAGAATACAAAAGAGATTCAAAGACAGTCACATAAGGAGAATGGATGTCATTTTGTTCACAATAACCGCTAACTCGAGCAAATGTAGCTTGGTTCTTTGTGTAGCCAGAAATGCTAATACTTCCTTCAATGTATCCGCCAGTCTTCCTTCCTGACAAAACATCCATCAAGGTAGTCTTTCCAGCACCACTGACCCCTACTAATGCGGTTAGAACACCAGGCCTGAAAGCACCGCTGACATCTTGTAGCAGTTGCAGTCTGCTCTCTACAACCCCTTGACTCTTCATTTCCTGATGGTAAAAGAACTATCTATTAAAGTTTATACCTCGTCTTATATAAAGTTTATATCAATTAGTATGTATTGTTGTTTTTTTTTAAGAAAATGAGCAGAAACTCTCATTTTTAATTTCTGTTAATGTTTTGTTTAAAGATGTAAGTTCTCATATAGATTTCTTAAAATTAAAACCTCAAAGGAAATATAATAAAAAATTGCTTACAGCAGGCATATCCACGTAGTAATTCACATGGTCAAAAGCAAGTGAAAGGGGCTGGAAGGGCAACACCATTCCTCTTCTAGATTGATTGATTGAAGAACTGATTGAGCTAGCAGTCCCTCTAGTGTTTCTCACCAGATTATCAGTGCCTACATTTGCAGATATAAATTAGAAAAGTTAGAACTAGTGCTTAAAATAAATGATCAATTACTGGGAGCAGAAGTAGCATAAACCACCAACCTTCTGGATTGGATGTCACTTGCTTCTTAGTATTGCTTTCAGAGTTTTCATCCGCAATTACAGCTTTCGAATCAACAAGTGCTGAAGTTGAGTGCAGGAAAGGAACAATGAGTACAGGGTTCCTCATTTTATTCAAAGCAAAGAACCAAACTAGAGAGGGGAAACTGCGACTTACGCTTTAAAAATGTCAGCGCTGCAATGAAAAGAATGTTAAAAAGGAGAGAATATCCCATAAGTGCTCCAATGCAAATCCAATACCAGTATTCATCTACAAACAGTCCTCTTTCCTTAAGGAGGGTCTTTCCCACTGTGGGTTGGCTAGAACCATTTATGGGCTGGGACAAGAGAATAACATGAGATGTAGGCAATAGCCAAATATATGAGCCAACTGAAGTTCAAAAAGAAATATGAGGAGTGTGTTTTTTCCCTAGGCATTAGGATAACTTACAGTGCTCCATCTTTTGTCGAGAAACTCATTGATAGCAATGGCATTTTGTCCATACATCATAGGAGAAATATAGTAGCCCCAAATCATCCATGGTTTAATGTCATCTGCACAAAGAAAAGTAATATGTATTCTTGCAACTCATTCAAAACTCTTATAGACTCATCAAAGAACCCGCCATTGTGTTTTTTTTTCTTTGAGTTGTGAACATACTGATCAATATTTGCAAGATTCCTGGTATAAAGCTGATATATGTAGCAACTTACTTCAAATTCATGACAACTCTAACCCTAAAAGAGAGAGATTAATCCTTACTTTTGGAAACTATGAAGCCTCCAAGCACAAAGACCATTAGCAAGGTAAAGGTGCCAATTGTGCTTGCAACTATTTCTGTTCTTCCAACAGCTGCAATGAAACGGAAGAGGGAGAGAGCCATCTGATGCACTCCAAAGAAAGCCAAGAATTGTTTGAAAAACCTGTAAATATTGAAATCTTTCAGCAGGAGGACCTCTCCTTCGTCAAACTACCAGATCCAGGCTGATTAAACCAATGAGCTAAAAATAGATAAATTGGAAGTTTAGCACCTACCTACTGGCAGCAGGTGCAAAACCAATGGTGTAGTACGTAAGAATGATCCAAATGCCCGACTCCACTAGTGAAATGGGAATTCTGAGGAGACAAATGGGCAAGCCAAAAGCCCATGCAGGGTAGAACAAAGCATCCCTTTGTTTAAAGAATAGTGGAAGCCTGAAAACTGTCATTGCAAGCTCTGCCATCCCATTAAACATGACATTGATGAGACTGAAAAACAGTGCTCCCCAAAACTTTGGTGCATCTTCTAAATGGCCTGCTCTCATTTGCGTTCTTAGGAATACAGTCAATGCAATTGTAGCCATGATTGTTATTTGGGTAGTTTTGAATATGTACACAAATGAATTGCGCTTCATCAGCAGCCATTCCCTTGAGAAACATGCCTTGAAGAGTTCCCAATGGGAGATTCCATACTTTGCTCTCACCAATGCAGCATGATGGACACTGGATCTGTCATAAGGAACTCTTAGATCTTCCGAAAGCTTTTGGAAAGTATGGAAGGAGTTGAATGCATGAGCAAACTCAGTTACGGATATGTATTTGTAAGGTTGATTCTTTCTAAACCAGTATTGCTCTTGGTCCTTCTTGGAAGTTACTTCTTGCAGAAAGTCTGCAACCCCTTTCCTTTGTGGGCATTGGAAGCCCATATGTTCAAAAAATTCGAGGACATTCTCACGGGGACCTTGGTAGACAATTTGGCCCTCTGAAAGTAGGATAATGTCATCAAAAAGGTCAAATGTCTCTGGTGCAGGCTGCAGGAGAGAAATGACCATTGTTACATCCATAATATGAACCATCTGCTTCATGTACTTGATAATTTGAAATGTGGTGGAACTATCCAAGCCTGTTGATATTTCATCCATGAAAAAGACTTTTGCTGGTCCAACTAACATTTCCCCTGCATCCAGTGTAAAAGGTGATTGAATTAATCCTCATTAACAGCTAACACATATATTCCTTCTAAAAATTATGCTAGTTATATGATACTGTTCATGTGATACTTGAGAACCTACATTACATAGAAACTAACTTGAAGGATCAGATGAAAAGAATAAGATATCTACAGATTAATATAAAGAGAAGGCAAGTCCATATACATGTGTGTATGCGTTTGTCTGTGCATGTATGTGAGAAAGAGAGAAAGTTATATATCATAGGAACTTTGTACATTACTACTTTTGCATTTAAAATAAATTGATCAAACATGTCCAAGAACTTTATTTTTAAAGATTTGCATTCTTTATTACAACAGTGCAGAAGTTCCTTATAAAATTAACCAGTACCAGTAGTTACACGCTTCTTTTGTCCTCCAGAGATGCCCCGTCTCATGTCATCCCCCACCATAATATCAGCACAAATATCCAATCCAAGTATCTGTTAAAGCATCAATAGATGTTATGCCTTTAGAGCAGCAGATGAAAACAGTGGTTTCATGTCAGGGCAACAAATTAACCTTGAGAACATAATCTGTGATCAAACTGGTTTTCTGGCCAGCCACTGCTGTCGCTTTCATGAATGCGTCAATCTCAGGATCTGGTTTTATACCTTCTTGTTTCTCGCGCCTTGATGCCTCTACCAACATCTCATACCTGGTTCCAACTCCGAGGCAACGTCCAGAGAAATCCAACGTCTCACGAACTGTCATCTCACCATAGTGAAGATCATGCTGGCTAATATAAGCACAAGTTCTCTTAGGAACAAATTCTGGCAATTCATGGCCACAATAGGTGACTTTCCCAGTTACCTGTTCACCCATTTTACCAGTAAGTGGACTTGGAATTGCGGACACAAACACAAACACAAAAAAAACTCCTGCGCAAGCACACACATACACAAACACAAACAAATGACCTCACACAGTGAAAGAGATTGAGAGAGGAAGACATACCCTTAAATCATCATCAAGCTTCCCAGAAAGTGCCTTTAAAAATG
Organism: Prunus salicina; assembly: GCA_020226455.1. Lineage (NCBI taxonomy): Eukaryota > Viridiplantae > Streptophyta > Magnoliopsida > Rosales > Rosaceae > Prunus > Prunus salicina. Next base: position 27,096,153 of record CM035342.1, on the reverse strand, counting down.
TTGTTTTACCTGAGCTAGGCGGTCCAAGAAGTAGGCACATTCTGGAACAATTCACAATAAATGAAGAAGGAAGTTCAGAATCCAAAATTGACAACAGGAAACATCAAGTCTATTTAAGTAGCAACAACTTCTGTTCTTCTGACAGGCAATGCTAGTCTAAGTATACCAATTGTAGCTAGCACAAGGTTTTTTAGCATCTACAACATGAAAAATTGCATCGTGAAAGCTAAAATGCTATTATAATCTTGCAAACAACTATAATATATGGAATATACCTTGATGGTCTCACTATTCCACTCACATCTTGAAGTATTTTGACTACCCTTTTCTTTGAAGGAGACAGTCCAACAAGTCCAAGAACCCCCTATACAAATTGCAACTTTATGAGAAAAAGAAAGAACCCTCTATGCAACTAAAAAACAAAAGAAATAAGCAAGAACATGAAACTACTAATCTGCAATTTCAAACTGTAAACTATCTGATCATTAAGGGGAATTCCATTTTGACGCATATGATGCAGACAAAGGTTGAAGAATGTGAAAATTTATACCTCTATTGCATTCAAGGTGGAATTGTACAAAGTTGGAAGTGCTCTGGTCCCAATATATGCATCTCCCTCAACTGATAAGTGCTCAAATCTCACTTCAATCTTAGGAACCTCAATTCCCACCCTACTTCCCAGAAATAAAAATTATTTAAAAAAGTCAGCGAGTCCCTAATTAATGCCTAAATTGAGACCACATTAAAGAAAAAACAAAAACTCACAAGATTAAAGTTGAACTTCCTTAGTTTTCCTCTATTCCTCACCACCCAAAATAACACAATGATGCAAAACATTGTAGACAAGAAAATACTAACCTGTCAGTTCTGTCCCTGAGCCTCTTGAGGAACTTCTCATTATCATCCTCCACAACTTTTAATATGCTGTCCATCAACTGCTTCTTGTCCTCAGTCCTAAGTTTAGTAACATCAACCTCATCATGCACCACTCGCCCACTGCTCATCACCTGCCTCATCATCCCCTTCCTTATCCTCTCATATGTAGGCAGCCGCTCTATGGCCGCCCACTTCAGCTCCTCCTCCTCCTCTTCAGCCGCTCCACTCCTCTGGAACACGTCTGGCTGCTCATTCCACATATCTTTAAGGCTTATCGTCCGCCAACTCATGTTACTTGCAGACCGCACCAGGCCATCTCCGGCCAATGCTCCCGCCATTTTTAAAAGTTTCGGGCCACCAGAAATTCAAGATAGGTACTAACAAATCCAAAAGAATATCAACTATTTTTTCTTATTGGCCAAATATTTTCATGCACAGTATATATGCATGTGTTTGAGAATACATAGTGGCACTAGCAATGAATGAATAAATGAATATAATGAAAGGGAAATTAACAAGTTTGGAAATCTTTACAGAAAACGTGACAGGCAGAATGTATATAGTGATCAGTCTTTCTTAGTCAGAAGAAAGTCTACGCCTGAGCCATTTGGATATATTGCTGACTGCTGAGAGAGAGAAGCAGAGAGAAGAGAAGGCGTATGGATGTGGAAGAAGAATCTCACTTTTCATATGCATATTTATAAAGTCAGAATTAGAGCAGGTGTTGGAAAACAATGCTATTTGAAATTATATTTATGGATGTGATGGAATATGGTGCTTTTGCTTTATTTTTATTTTTATAGATAGCAAAGTGAGAGTATTTGATTGATAAGATAAACAAAAAAACAAGTACAAGCAACCAGATTCCGAATATGGATACGATTAAAGTGCTTTTGCTTTAAAATGAAGGACAAATAGCTAGCATTATATCCAACTCACATACAATGATTTAAATGCGTGAAGTTACAGCAAAGCAATCGATTATTCTGTCTTGTTCTTTAAATCTCGCTGGGGGATTTAAAGCATTCTAAATACATTACATTAAACAAGCTCTATTGGCAACATAAAAGAAAGGAAATGTAACAACAAAAGAAAAGCACATTGATCAACTTGGGTAGAGAGCAAATCCGTCACAAATTTTGCTTTCGGGAAATTTAGTCGTGAAATTTCATGAATCACAGGGCTGCTCAAACATAATTATTGACAAGTAATTGAAAACAAAGAGAAAGAAAGAAAGAAAGAACATTAGTTCTTGAGTAGGGGAACATGTTTTGGCAAAATATTAATGCGATAACACAAGAGGCACTAACTTTTTCCCCTAAATTTATTCACCAAATAATGCATGAGTAATTATAAATCCCTTTTTTTTTTTTTTTTTAAAAAAATTTCCCGTTTGAAAGCTAAAATGGATATCAGATGTTTCTTCTTCTTCTTTTTTTTTTTTAAAAAAAATTTAATAATTCAGTGTAGGGTACATTTTAGAGTGACTTGCAATCTTGGTATAGGCTCAGCATGACTATCCTAATTACAATGGTCACTTTGTTGGATGTAAAGTTATCGGGTCTGGCTCGGTTCGCCAATCAACGGTTAGGCTTCGGAGGTCATTGCGTCGGGTCTGGTGGTCCTGGGTCTAGCCATTTCGGGTCTGGTGGTCTTACAGGTAGGGTTTGCCAATGGGTCTCGCAAGACTAGCTGGGCCTAAAAGATTCAAGCTAGAGTTGGTTTGGACCTCGCCATTTCGCTCGCATGTATACTATGGACCTAATATTTACAAACTACATTTAAAATATAAAATAGGCCATGAGATTTGGTTGGGTTTTAAACCCCGAACCCAATAAAAAATGGAGTTAGCACTCTTCCGTCGGTGAACACACGCAACCCATCTGAGCCCTAGTTATGGGATCAAGTCTGACGATCATTGGTGTGGGTCCGTGGTTATTGGTTCGGTCTTGAGGGTGTCCTAGTCGAGTTCGGGGGTGATAGGGTTGGGTCCGATGGTCACTAGTGGAATTTTGGGTCTGCAAGTCCAGGGCCATACTTGGTGGAGTCAAGAGGTCAAGTTAGATTCTCACAAGGGGTATATAAAATGTGGTCTTTCTAGCCATTTTCTTCGATAAACAAATCTAGCGAGTTTAGCACTTTTCTATTTCTTAATACAGTTTGTTAAGCATATAAAAATTGATTTAATCAAAGGTAAAAAATTGTCTCTTTTTTTTTTTAAATTAGAAAAGTGATATGAATTATTTCGGTAAAAAGAGCTTCTTCTTTTTTGAGGGTCAAAATCTCTTGAGACTCAATTATTTTTACAAGCTTAAAGTCAATTTTGGTAACAAATCAAGAATTAGTGACCAATGATCATACAATAAGTTTATTGTTGTGATGAAGTCACTGGCGGAGCCAATGAAAGCTGAGGATGATCACTTGGCAATTCTCAACTTTCAAATTTTGTCATAATTCATATTTTAATTTTGGTTTATTTCCTTAATTTCAACCATTCTGAGTATCTCCAACCGATGTGTCAAAAGTGCTACATAGACCTTTAACAGCTAGAAATAATTTAATTTAACATATCGGGGTGGAGTGTAAAGCTGTGTAAGATGTCAAATAGCCACATTAGCCATCAAATTTAAATTTGATGTTTGGTATTTGACATCTCCCTTAGAGATGCTCTTTGTATAAAACCAATTAAAGTTATTTTCATAAACTTATACATTTATGAGAACAATGTTCAGCTCAATGATAAATATTAACCAATCGTAATCATTAAGCACATTTCAAACATTGAATATTCACTAAGATCAAACAGAATGGCTTGATTTATGGACTTTCCACAAATAGGCCCATTTTAAGAGACAAATATTAAACCATTGTAAACATAAGATTACACTTGAAATCAATTGAGGGCGACATGACCAATATATTTTGCTTAAGTGAGAAATATTTTATGTATATTGTCAACAACAAAAAAACTTTTATATGTATCATTTGCATTTACTGTAATTTTCCTTCGAAAATTTGTTTAGAATAGATATAAAAAATTGTCCTTTCTTCCAAAGAAAAAAAAAATTGTCAATTGAAAAAATGGAAGAGAAATAAATAAATTAAAAAAAATGTGTTAGTTTAACTGTCGGTGTATGTCCAATTGAGTTTCTCATTTACTTGTTAGCTGTACAAAATCAATTTATGAATTAAGGATAAGGAGAGGACAGACTGGTCATTACTCCCTTATGGCTAACAGCTGCTTTCCCGTTGGAAGGAGTATGGTATAATATCCATTATGCCCTTGTTCTCAAAGTCTATAAATGCCGCTATAGCTCCCTGTGACTGTCTCATCTCATCACCATCGATATTCACTACTTTCCACAACAGTTAAATTTGTCTGAGTTTTTGATCGTCTGGTGATTAATCGCACTTGCAGCATCTCTAATCTCTCTGTTAATTTAATTAATTTCAACTCGAAATTGATTAATTAATTCATCAATGGCTCTTCCTAAATCAAACCCTAAGAAATCAGAAGCCATGAAGATGAAGAGGGTTGCTGATGCTATGAAGCCTCTGAAAACGGCCATGGCCAAGAGATGCTCCGCCCTGAGGAAGAAGAAGACCAACGAACTCTCTAAGCTGAGGAGGGTTTTGAAAGGTCAAATTGAAAAGGGTTTCTTGGAAATTGTTGAGGATCGAAAAAATTGGGATTTGGGTATTCAAGATGATTGCTTGGAGTCCAAGTTAGAGGCTTTGAATGAAGGGATTGGAGCTGTGATGAGGAAGATGAGGATCGTGGAGAGTTCTGTGGAACCGGAAGCAGCAGATCAACAACTACCCTGTAATGGTTTCGAATTTGATGATTATGAGCCAACGGTTGATACTCTTGATGATTTTCTCAGTTGGGTATTGGGTGGTGATCATCATAATGATATTGCTGTAATGGAAGATGATTTGCGACTCTATGATCTTGACACAATGTTGCCAGAAGAACCACAACAGCTGGAGCAGCAACCATTTTCTGTGCAAAGTATGGTTACAATTACTAGTGATGATGATTTGAGGTTGCTTTTGAGTGATTGTGGGATTGGTTTGATGCAAGATGATTTGCAGTTTTGTGATGATGACCTGAGCCATTTTTTGGCCCCTCTTGAAACAATGTTGCTACAACACCCACAGGAGCAGCAGCCTATTAAGTGCCTATTAAGTTTTAGTTTTTATCTGTAATTTTCTTCTTGTTATGTTTGAATTTCTTATCAAGTGTGATCCTAAAAGCTATATTTGGACATAATGAAAACTACATGTTGATTGTTTATCTCTGTTCTTGTTCTGTTCAATTCCTTATCTGTTCTGTCCTTAGTTATTAATCTTAGTTATTGTGTTATTACAAATATTTTCAGAAACTTTATATTTCAGAAGAGAATTTTCAACTAAGTCATAACTATTGAGCAATCTTAATTATTTAAAGAGGAATATTGGCTACATTTCCTCTTGACTTTCCTTAATTCTCATTCACTTTATAAAACACGTATTCCACTCACCCATAACCCTTAAAACAAAAACTAATGTCCTTATCATTAAAAAAAATAATAATAATAATAAAGAACCAATAAACAATCACACATACTGGAAACCAATCTCTTAGCTACATTACCAAGTTTTTCTCTAGTAGTAGGCGATTTCTTACTTAAACATGATCTAGAAAATGAATAGGTTGAGAGGTGCTCTGACTTCAGTTTAGGATTCTGTTTGCACTAGCATTTTCATACGCTCCAATTTCTCTTAATTTTTGAAATTTTGGAGAAAATTAACCGTTTTGCCCTTCGCGAAAGGTGACTTTTTGGTCCACTTTTGTTTAGGACGATTTTTGGAAAATTTCTTCTTGCCATTACGCCGATTCCTTTCACGAGTTGGCAAACGTGTACTGCGTGCGAATCGGAGTTGTAGTGAAAAAGTTATGATCAATGGAAGTGCAAGGGCATTATTCTCATGTTGGAAACAAATTGTTAAAACCCTAACCCTAGAAGGATTTTTCAAACAAAAATGGATCAAATTTTTAAAAAATATGATAGTATTTGCAGTGCATATATGTAGATGATATACTTGTCCATAGTTATAAGTATAAATAAAGTAGAACTTCAAGTTATGAATTTTTAGTCATGTATATTAAATTAGGAACCATACAATTGCAGGAACATATAGCTAAAAAAGTCTTTAAATTTTCAGATAAATTAGAAGATAAAAAACAGTTACAAGCATTTTTAGAATTATCAAAGGGAGCTGATTTTCTCAGTCCTCTTTTATTCACTTACACTCACTTTGGTAGAAATTGTATGTTCCCACTCCTCTTTTGTCTGCTTACACTCCCTTTTTTGTTATAGTAAAAACTATTAAAAAACAAAATGCTAGCAATTTCATTCCTAATTTAGGTAGAAAGATAGCAACATTACATAGTAAAACTAGCAAAATATGTCAAAAATATTTTAATAGAGAAGATTTCAAACTAGTTCAAAATACTAAGCAAGATATAACACATATTAAGCCATTACTATTACCATTAGCATTAGACAAATAATATTGTAATATATAGTAGAGACAGATGCATCATCAATAGGATGAACATGAATTCTAAATCAGATACTGATGAACATGAATTCTATATCAGAAAAAGCACAAAGAGGAACCTAAATCTGAAACCACAAAAAAAAAAAAAATGAAACTGTGGTGATATGCCTCATCAATTTGTAGATATGCCTCATGAAAATGTGGTGATATACATTCTATACTTCCAGCCACAGATTTAGAAATTTTATGAGTTGTTTACAGTAATGAGCAACTTCTATTGAAACGACAAACAAATTGTTAAGCAAAAAGAAAGCTACAAACAAAATTTTGTTTTTATTCAATTGCAAAGAGGAAAAAAACAAAACTCTACAATAAAATACTGCATTTATTGTAATACCGATAGTGTGATGATATACTACTTTCCCCGTAACGGTTACTTTCCCTGTAATACCAACTATACCCTCAGTCGCGGACTCTATAAATACCGCCATACCCTCACCTTCCTCGCTCACACTCTCTCATTTCTCGCGATCGCTACATTCGCTACCTTTCACTGCCATTCTCTACAAGTTTTGATCAGTCGCTAATTAATCGCACTGACTGCATTGCTCTGTTATTCAATTAATTTCCACTCGAAATTGATTTATTGATTTATGGCTGTTCCTAAATCAAACCCTAGGGTTTCAGCGTCCATGAAGATGAAAAGGGTCTCTGATGCTATGAAGCCTCAGAAAACTGCCATGGCCAAGAGAGGCTCCACTCTGAAGAATAAGGCCGGCCGACTCTCGAAGCTGTGCGATATTGCCGTTTACATGATCGCTGTTGGTGCCGACGGCAAGATCAACGATTGGCCGGAAAACCAACAAGATTTGAAATCAGTTCTACTCAAGTACAAGAATCTGAAGAGGGGTTTCAAAGATCGAATTGAAAAGGGTCTGTTCTCCGTCGAAAAGGGTTTCTTGGAAATTGTTGATGATCGAGAAAATCGGGATTTGGGTATTCAAGATAATTGCTTGGGGGCCAAGTTGGAGTATTTGAATGAGAGGATCGGAGCTGCGACGATGAAGATGATGGTGATGAGGGATGATGGTAAGTGCAGTTTCATGGACTTGTACAAGAATATCATGGAACCAGATGCAGCAGATCAACAACAACTATCATCTCTTAATCTTAATTTGAATCTCCATCCAACTGATCTCGTCGTACCCACACCCAAACCAAATTTAATTGGTGAAATTAATTTGAATCTTGATCCAGGTGATCTCGTCATACCCACACCCAAACCCAATTTAATTGGTCAGATTAATTTGAATCTTGATCCAGGTAATGTCGTCATACCCACACCCAAACCCAATTGAATTGGTCAATTTCAGCAAGATTATCTTTCATCAATTCATGAGCCAACTGTGGATGCTAATGATTATCTCAGTTTGGTATTGGGTAATGATGATCATAATGATATTGGTCTAATGGAAGATTATATTCAACTTTATGATCTTGAATTGCCAGAAGAACCACAAGAGCAGCTGCAGCCGCAATCACCTTCTGTGCCAAGTGTGGAAATTAGTGATGATGATATGAAGTTGCTATTGAGTGATTGTGAGATTGGTTTGATGGAAGATGATATGCAGTTTTGTGATAATCTTGATGATTATGAGCCAACTGTGGATACTATTTATGATTTTCTCAGTTGGGTATTGGGTGATGAAGATCAAAATGATACTAGTGCAATGGAAGATGATGTGCAACCTCAGAGTACTAATCATATTACTGATGATGAGCATGATGACATTAGGTTGCTGTTGACTGATTGTGAGATTGGGTTGATGCAAGAAGATTTGCAATTCTGTGACAATGACTTGAGTGAATTTTTGGCGCCTCTTGAAACCATGTTGCTACAAGACCCACAACATCAGCCTCATTCCGAGTTAAATCTTAATTTCTAGTCTTCATCTGTTATTTTATGTTTTTCAGTAGCTTAGGTCAAAATCTGTTGTTTTTCTGTTTGGTTGATTGGATGGCAATCTCAGTATCAATCCTTATCAACCAAAATCTGATGTATATTTTGCAATAGTTTGGCACTTAATAAAGACCAGATTATAGAATTCAAGTACTGTTTGTATATTCTGCAAGTACTGATGTATATTCTGCAATAGTTTGGCACTCAAGTGATAATGAAGAGCATAACCAGTATTTTCATATTATGCTAATTTTACCCTGAACGTGACATCCTGAAGGTCACTCAGCTCAGCTGCAGAGTGAAGTAGTTTATCTCTTTTGAAAGTTAAGGAACTTGATACCATAGGCAAAGACAAAGAAGAAGAGAAGGACCCAACCTATATGAGCGAAGAACACAGGTTTTACGAAGTCATGTTCATAACCTAGATTTTCCTTAAGGAATAGATCCACTCTCTGAGGTCCTTGAGGAGTATCAATAACGGTCTTAATGTCACCAAATTGAGATGCAAAGATGCCATAGATTGTCCAAGCAATTGGAGATCCCCAGTAGTACCACCTCCACCACACTGGGATTAGCTGCAAAATTAAGCATGAATTGTTATTATGGTTGCAATGATAAATTAAGACGACTCCTCGAACTGTGTTCCTTAGAAATTTGAACATCTGTTTAACATTCTCAGACATGAAAATAAGAAGAATGACTGAGTTTCAAATGACATACCGGCCTGGAAATGAGGAAACCAGAGAACAAGTTCCAGAAGCTTGTGACGAAAGATGAAACGATTGCAGCAATTTGATGGTTAGGAGTTAGTGCAACCATCATCATTCCGTTCATTGAGAAGTAGGAAAAGCACATGAATACGAAGTAGTAGAAGTACAAAAACTTGTCTAGCTTCCAAGTGTACGCAATCATAGAATACAGAATACATGTGTACATAAAGGTTTGGATTGCAACGTAAATTGTCTCAATAGCCACCTATTACACCAAAAGATGCATCAATAATGAGATTTTAATGACATGAAAAATGAACGCAAAACCAAGTATAATTTCCAGTATTCTTACCTGTGCAAATGCATAAGGCAACTCTGAATACATTCCCGCTGCTCTTTCACGGTAGAACACTGTTCTCTCAATTGCAATCACGGATTGCACAGCAGAAGCATTGCTAGCTCCAAGGAAAAGAACAGCAGAATAGGTAAATCCCAAAAGATTGATCAGGTCTTGTTCTTTATGTCTGTTTACAAGATAAAATCAGTATAAGTAATTAAACAAAACATGAAACTTAAATCGTATAATCACAAATTAAAAGGAAGATATTAACAAAAGATGTTGCTCATAATGAAGTTCTTAAACTTACATCGAGTCTCCTTTGCTCCAGAAGATTACACCAAAGATTATGCCAATGATAGCCGTAATGAAAAACCTAATGCCATTGTATCGCGAGTTTCTCCAGTATGACCAGTGTTGTTTCCAAAAGCAAGCCTTGCATTGAACTATGAAGCTTTGAGAAAACTGGGTGGGAAAGTGAAGGTCATTGGAGCCGGGTAGTGGAATGCTTAGTTCCTTGATAAGTTCCTCATTTCTCCTGAACAATTGAAAATAATTGTTGAAGAGTTTTCGTGCATACAAAGAAGGGGTTTGTGGGAAAAAGAAAATAGAAATTAATTGAATACAATACATCTTGCTTACCTATAGAGCTCAGAGTTTGCATATACTTCTGCAAAGTCAATGTTAGTTTGAGCCTCAACTGCAGCAGAGCTGACATCTAACATCCAGGTAGCAGGATTGTAGCCTTCTTTGATCTTGGGAACTCCAGGGATAGCCTGCAAGAGGATTAAGATATTATTCAAACTTTGCAACTCTAAAACTCATTGGTCCAAGGATAATATTTCTTGCTGGATAAGATCATAGAATTGCATTGACATAGAGGATTCAATCATTAATATATTCAACAATACGCACCAGAGTCTAAATGCATCGTTAGGAGATAGAGTAAGTTAGGCCTAACATAAGAAAATTTAGGACAAAAGGGCTAACCAAATTCAGTTCCAGTATAATCAATTTGGATATAATTTAATAGGAACTGAACCTACAAGGTAAAGTATAAACTTACCTCAAAATATTCAACAAGCTCATGAGACTGATGACCAAGAGGTCCAGCATAAATCACCTGTCCTCCTCTTTTCATTAAGAAAAGCTGCAAGGAAAAAAAATCATAAATATGGTACATGAAATGAAAACGTTACAAATTCAATAAATTGTATTAGTTGTTCCTACCTCATCAAAAGCTTCAAAAATGTCAATACTTGGTTGGTGAATTGTGCATACAACAGTTCGTCCTGTATCGACTGTGTTTCTTACAGCACGCATAACAATAGCGGCTGCTCTAGCATCAAGACCTGATGTTGGCTCATCCATAAAGATGATGGATGGATTTGCAACCAACTCTACAGCAATAGTGAGCCTCTTTCTCTGCTCATTTGAAAGTCCATCCACTCCTGGCAGTCCAACTAAAGAATTCCTCAACGGATTAAGCTCGACCAAATCCATAACCTCATCAACAAACATCTAAAGAACAGAAGAAGAAAATCATAGTCAGCTACATCATCCTTCTCATCCCGTTCTTATATGGAGCAATATGATTGTCAGTTCAGTGACATGTAGTCAGAAACTAGATGTTGGAATAGCTAAATATTGTGGTTGTTAAATAAAAAACATGCCTTTTGTTTATCCCTCGCAAGACGCAGCCAGGCCGAGTATACGAGAGATTCATAAACAGTAACATACGGTGAATGAATGTCATTCTGTTCACAGTAACCGCTGACCCGAGTAAATGTGGCTTGGTTCTTTGGGTATCCAGAGATACTAATACTTCCTTCAATGTATCCGCCAGTCTTTCTTCCAGCTAAGACATCCATCAAGGTGGTTTTTCCAGCACCACTAACACCAACCAATGCAGTCAGAATACCCGGCCTAAATGCACCACTAACATCTCGAAGTAGTTGCAGTTGAGTCTCTTCAATCCCTTGTCTCTTCATTTCCTGAAAAGCACACAATCGTACTACCAAGAATCATATTTGACACAAGACAGTGTTTGTCATCACTAAATCCAGCTCATAGTTTCTTAGACATAAATTCATGTCAACAGTTAATCGAAAGTAACTATTGTGAAAGATGAAGTAAAACTAAAATTTTAAGCCTTTGAAGCCTGTTCCACTTTATAACTCTAGTTAGCTTTTCTTTTGATAAGTTCTCATATAAACTCTAGAAATATAAAGCTCAGAGGAGAAAAAAGAAAAAGCGAGTTACCACAGGCATGTCCACATAGTAATTGACATGGTTGAAAGCAAGTGAAAGGGGCTGGAAGGGCATAACCATTCCTCGTTTGGCTTGACCACTTGCACCATTAACATTTGAACTAGTACTTCCTTGAGCATTTCGAACTTGCATATCAATACCTGCAATTGTTCATCATATATGAGACGAGAAAATTATTTATGTAGCTAATCTGCTACTCCAGATGTAAGGTTTCTGCAGTAAAATTTGTAGTACAATCACAATGTGATGACACAAAAGAGAAATATGCAAGTGGTGACTAGAATTTGCAGCTAGTAAAGGCTGAAGTAATTCTTTATCAGACATATAAAATGCATCCCATCTTGCAGAAACAGTGAAACCATCCAAGTTAAGATCCACAAGATATATAATATTTCAACCTTCTGAATTGGACAATCGCTGTTTCCTTTTTGTTTCAGAATCATCAGTCTCGATCAGAGTTTTGGTTTCGCCAAGAGCTAAAATTGAGTTAGAGAAAGAAAAAGAAATAATCAATGCTTTAATCCATATTACCATAAAAATAGCCCAATGAAAATAAATAAATTAATTGTTTACTTACGGTTTAAGAAGGTGAGTGATGCAATGAAAAGAACATTAAAAAGAATTGAGAACCCGAAGAGTGCCCCAACACAAATCCAGTACCAATATTCCTCAGTATACAGGCCTCTTTCCCTGAGAATGGTCTTTCCGACAGTGGGCATACGGGAGTTATTCAAAGGAGTGCTCCATCTTTCGTCAAGAAATTCATTGATAGCAATTGCATTTTGTCCATACATCATAGGTGAAACATAGTATCCCCATATCATCCATGGCTCAATGTCATCTGCACACCAAAATGAGAATATGTTGAACATTTCTAAACATATGAAAAAATTGATCTAACAACAGTAGCTTACTTTGAAACAAAATACTTTGACAGTAAACAGGGAAGGATTCTAACCTTTAGCAACAATGAAACCTCCTAGAATTAAAACCAACAGCAGTGCAAAGGAACCAATTATGCCCGAAAGAACCTCACTTCTACCAAGGGCAGCAATGAAACGGAAGAGGGAGACTGCCATCTGATGTATTCCAAAGAAAGCCAAGAACTGTTTGAAGAACCTGATAATATTGGACACATGTCAGATAGAAGAACCACCACTAAATTGTTTCGTTTTTCGTCATTTATTTAGCATCACAAGGCTAAAACTTGTGACAACAATGTGAGAATAAATTACAACTTACCTACTAGGAGCAGGTGCAAATCCTATGGTGTAATATGTTATGGCTACCCATAAAAAAGATTCCAACAGCGAAATGGGAATTCTGGTTAGCCAAATGGGCAAGCCAAAAGCCCACCCAGGATAGAACAAGGCATCCCTCTGCTTAAAGAACACAGGAAGCCGGAAAACTGTCATTGAAAGCTCTGCCACTCCATTAAACATGACGTTGGTGAGACTGAAAAATAGTGCTCCCCAAAACCTTGCTGAATCCTCTTGTTTCCCATATTTCATTGTTGTCCTCAAGAATACCGTGAAAGCAATTGTTGCCATTATTGTTATATGGAAAGTTTTGAATATGTATACAAAAGAGTTACGCTGCATCAGCAGCCATTCTCTTGCAAAGCATGCCTTGAAGAGTTCCATATTCGATATTCCATACTTTTCCTTCACCAAGGCAGCAGGATGGGCTGCTCTTTTATCATATGGAACTCTTAGGTCTTCCAAAAGTCGTTGGCCAACATGAAAAGATCTGAAAGCCTGTACAAAGTCAGGCACTGAGACATATCTGTAAGCTTGGTTCTTCTTATACCAGTATTGTTCTTGGTCCTTCTTTGAGGTCACTTCTTGCAAGAAATCTGCAACACCTTTTCTTTCAGGGCATCTGAACCCCATATATTCAAAGAATTCAAGCACATTCTCACGTGGACCTTGGTATACAATCTGACCCTCAGAAAGAAGGATAATGTCATCAAAAAGATCATACGTCTCCGGTGCAGGCTGCAAGAGAGAGATGACCATTGTCACATCCAGATTATGAACCATCTGCCTCATGAACTTGACAATTTGAAAGGTTGTGGAACTATCCAGCCCCGTTGATATTTCATCCATGAAAAAAGCTTTCGCTGGTCCAACCAACATTTCTCCTGCATTCAGACCAACCACCACCAGTTATAATCATTGCAGAAAATGTTTGCACATCAATAATCATTCCAATTATTAGTCTAGTAAAATATATTTAAACTTAAAACTACATATGCAGAAATATCATGGTCAATATATTACACATTCATATTCAGAGACAGATTGGAAAGCATAGAGTAACATACCGGTAGTTACACGTTTCTTTTGTCCACCAGATATACCCCTTCTCATACCATCACCCACTATTATATCAGCACAGATGTCTAATCCAAGTATCTGTCATTAGAACAAAAATTTGTTAGGTTTGTAGAATAAGAGAGCAATGATATAATATTGTGATTGGATCAACAGACCTTAAGAACATAATCAGTGATCAAACTAGTTTCCTTGCCCGACATAGATGTGGCTTTCATGAATGCATCGATTTCGGGATCTGGTTTGACACCTGAATATTTCTCTCGTCTAGAAATCTCTGCTAGCATATCATACCTTGTTCCAACTCCCAGGCAACGTGCAGAGAAATCCAACGTTTCACGAACTGTCATCTCACCATAATGAAGATCATGCTGGCTAATATAAGCAGAGGTTCTCTGAGGCACAAATTCGTTGAATTCATGGCCACAGTAGGTCACTTTCCCAGTTACCTGTTTATAACCCCAACTTGTCAATACATATGAAAAGCCCCTACACATGTATGCACACTAATACTGATAAAGGTAAGGAGACAGAGAGGATTGCAAACCCTTAGATCCCTATCCAGTTTGCCAGCAAGTGCTTTTAGCAGTGTTGTTTTTCCTGAAGACGGAGGTCCAAGAAGCAGTGTCATCCTGAAAAGAAAACAAACAATCTCATGGTTGGAGTTCAGAAACGAGCCTACTTCACGCGAGTAGCATACCAATAAAATAGTTTCCATCTTCTTGTCAGAGAAACATGAGTATACCTTAAAGGTTTAACAATACCGCTCACATCATGAAGTATCTTGACAACTCTTTTCTTTGACGATGAGAGTCCAATCAATCCCATCAGTCCCTATTCACAGGTATAGAAATTTAGAAATCTAGGAATTCACTAGCGGAACGCTAGGGCATTAAAAAAATGTGGAAACAATACCTCTAGTTGGTTCAAGGTGGAATTTAGCAGAGTTGGAAGTGCTCTGGTGCCAACATATGCATCTCCCTCTATTGATATATTCTGGTATCTAACCTCAACCTTTGGAATGTCAATACCAACCCTGTCTCCCAAGCAACAAAAGTGTTTTTTTTACAAGGTAATCCAAATCAAACATGTCAATACCAACCCTGTTTCCTATAGCCTCAAACAAAAATAAAAAATAAAAATTTCTGATTCAAAATCCCAATTCATTTTTTTCCCCACAACCTGAACTTTTCATGGGAGACAATTCAAACCTGTCATTTCTGGCCCGGAGCCTCTTCAAGAACCTCTCATTGTCATCCTCAACAACCTTAAGTATGCTCTCCATCAACTGTTTCTTGTCATGATCCCCAAGGTGTGCAATATCAACTTCTTCAGCTAAAACCCTCCCATTGCTCATATATTGTCTGAGCAACCCCCTTTTCATCCTATCATACGTTGGCAACCGCTCTATGGCGGCCCACTTTAGCTCCTCCTCCTCATTCACCGTCTGATGCCTGCTGCTCTGCTGGAACACATCCTCTGTGTTCCACATTTCTGTAACACTGGTAGAACTCCAGCTCCTCCGGCTGCTAGTCTGCCTAGCTAAGTCATCTCCCCCAAAAGCCGCGGCCATTTTGATGGCCCGAAACCAATCAAATAATTACTCTCAACTCAAAATTTCAGATGAGAGTAATTATTTGATTGGAAAAGTATAACCAAATTGAGTTCACCTATTGTTTGGGAAGTGACTGAACTCAATACTCTGGGAATGGCCAGAGTATGCTTTTCTTTCGTCTTCTCAAAATTCTTCACACTTGGATCATTATTATCTGGTGAAGAATGAGAACATGCAAGGAAGAAACTACATTTGTGAGGAGCTTTGGGTGAGAATTTATAGAGACATAAGGAAGAAAAGTCTCCAAACTTTTTTGGTTAACTAAAAGAGCAAGAAAAATATCTACTTCATGTAAACTGTCTTGATGAAAAATTGAAGTGGTAGCTTTGGTTAAGGAACAGGGGGCCACGGGGTCATAGAAATATATTTGGAGGTTCACTTGAACTGACTGTGCGACTTCATGAGAAGCCCTCCACCTGTTTGATATAAGAGGTGTTTTTTCTAGTAAAATTCTTGATGGAAGATATTTCCCTTGGAGAGCTAGATTTCGGATACCTATTGAAGTTGTTTATTAAATTATATGGAATTGGGTTAGGAGTGGTTCTAATTACTAAAATGTCCTTGTTGTTGGGTTAAAGTAGATGACAAATTTTAAAATTTTAAAATTTATAATGGGTAAAAAAAATGAATTCATAATGGATTAATTCTCCAAGAATTAGAATACCATCTCCCACCCAAGAATTGATTTCCTCCAAAATCAAGAATTCAATTCGTAATTTCCCACTGACTTTTTAATTCGTTAATATGAAGTAAACACACGAATTCTCTACAGGTGAAATTTAATTCCTGATGAGAATTCAAATCCAAAATTAGTAAATACACCATCAAAACTTTCCTTTCTGCCATAAGGGCCCAGTTTCTTCTTCTTCCTATTGGTCCTTTAGCATGAGCCAACCATCTTTTAACAAATTTAAATTAGGTTAATTGTTTTATTAGTCCCTGAACTTAGACTCGATTTGCATTTGAGTCCCTCAATTTCCAAAATCGTTCCCGTGGTCCTTCAACTTCAGTTTCATTAGGACAAATGGTCATGCCGTCAATTTTGTTAACTTTTCTATTAAATGCAGGGGAAAATGGTATTTTTGTATTAAATTGATTAAAATATGAAAAAAGATATTAAAATTAAACTTTTTCTCTCTCCCCCTCTATCCCATTTCTACTCTCCCAAAAATTTAATTTTCTTTATTTTTTGTTGGTTTTTTATTTGCTTTTCTTTTATGTTATTTTAAAGATATAATTTTTTTATTCTTTTTTTATTTTAATATAAAAATACCATTTTGCCCTTGCATTTAATAGAAAAAGTTAACAAAATTGACGGCAGAACCATTTGTTCTAAAGAAAGTGAAGTTAAAGGACCACGAGAACGATTTTGAAAATTAAGGGACTTAAATGCAAATCAGGTCTAAGTTCAGGGACTAATAAAACTATTAACCCTTTAAATTATGGACTGAATATTTTTTTTGGGAGATTCACTATTATACCCAATATAGGAGCATAAATTATAATAAAAAACCTTGTATGAAATGGACTTTAGAAACACCACCAAAACCCATTTACAACATAACAAAAAGATTTTTAACTTTTTTTTAAATTAGAAAACTGCCATTGATTTCTTAAAACAAACCCAACCCCAAAATCTTATATAAAAAAAGCTCAAAACACTCAATAGGGCATCAAAGTAATTTAATAATCAAAATTAAATTCAATAGGTCAAGCTGTCATTTTTTGGGTTTTTTTTGGGTATGTTTATAAGAATTAAATGATGTAGGGCTTGTTTATAGTTTTAGTATTAAGAATGGGTATATGACTAAATATCTCTATTTTTTTAGTATTAAAACTTTGATGCTTTTAGTCCGAATATCTGTCGCTTATACCAAAAAAGGATGCGGGGAGTGGACCTTTTAATCATGTTGAAGATTTTATGAAAATCGTCTACTAGTACTTTTGCATTCTTGTATATATTGTAAATTAAGGATGACAATTTTTCCTAGGTGGCTTGAGAAGCCCGGCACGAATTTAGTGGGTTTGAGGTACTATATTTGACATGAATCTACGTATGAGACACATTTTTGACAAAAAAAGAAGAAGTAAATCATGAATAAAAATGACTTAGAAAATGACTCATTTACCTTATTTCTCAATATCTATAAGGTGGGTTGGTTGAGTTGATAAGGATCGTTCTCTTCGCTATCAAGGCCTAGGTTCAAGTTTTGTTGTCAACAATCTCTATTGGTAGAGAATTTGTAAAAACCAAAAAAGGGGCTATGACCCCCTCTATAAATTCTCAAAAAGGCCTTGGTATGCTCTGATCCTGGGATGGTGTAGCCTCTCTCCCCCTTAAAATTTTTGTTCACAAAAAAAAAAAACTATAGTACGAATATTTCCGTTACACACAAAAAAAAAGAAAAAAAGAAAAGGAAATTGTTTTTTTTTTGTTGTTGAAGTTTGTAGTTCTAAAAATATGTATGTTAGTCTAAATATAACATGAATAATTAACTTGTTAGGTTAGTCAAGATTAAAAAGTTGAGTTATACTTAAATAATTTTCAACATGAACATGAAATGGCATGACGTAAATGTGATATGCTAACTCAAATTGTCACCTCTAATATGATTGTGATGAAGGACTAAAATATCAATAATATCGATGAAATGTTGAGGATAGTATCGTTTTCCCAAGTAAAAGATATTTTGGAACATATCCATACACATATCGTATAAGTATCGATAATATCGAAAAATATCAATGTCGATAATTTCTCTCACACTTCAGCAACATTTGGCCAAAATATCACTATAATATCGATAATATTGAGATGATGAAGACAATGACAAATTTGAAGAGTTATTTACACTAACACCCCCTGAGGTTTCTTGTGTTTTCACAAAACCCCCCTCATTTCTTGTGTTAACATAAAACAAATACATATCAAATGCAACAAAAAAGGAAGAAGATATTATCAAAATGAAAATATGCTCAACAACAAAATTGAAAGTGTACCTATTTCAATATGTACTTTTATTGCTACATTGCAACTAAATTCATAAATAATTAAACTTTTTTTGGACTTTATTAAATTAATACATATTAATAAGGCGGCTTATTTTCACCCATTCAGCTGGGGGTGGTCCTAATCCTAAGGGTAGGGTAGGCAGCCGCCTACTCCATTTTTAGTCTAACCCAATACAATCAATTCTGCCTATTCAAACCTAACCCACTAGGGCCGTCCTACCCTAAGAGCAGGGTACGCCCCTTCCCCCTTCCCCCTTCGCCCCACCTTTTTTTCCAAGTTCTATCTTCTCTCGTGCGCGGAAAATTAAAATGAGAGGCGGGCTCTCTGTTCTCTCCAATGGCTCCATCGCCACGGACCACGGTGACAGGTAAGCCCCTTTCTTCCTGCCCTGCTTTGAATCAATGTATAGTTGTGTCATGTGTAAAGAAATCTAGGGTTTGGTGTCTGTCTTGGTTATGGTAAATAGTTTTGAGCAAATCAATTGATGTTTCTTCAATTTGATTTTAGGGTTAAATTTGGGAACTTGTCGCCGATGTTCTCATCGTTTATCTTTGTATACTGACTCTTGTGAGATCTCGAGACTGCTAATTCATTTGGGTTTTCAACTTTTCAATTTCTTCTGGGATTATGAATTTGCAGATAGGTGAGGATTTCATATATTTTTGGACTAGCTGCAGATTAGTGTATAAAGAGCCGATAAATAATCACACCTACTAGAAATCAATCTCTTAACTCCATTACGAAGTTTTTCTCTAGTAGTAGGCGATTTCTTACTTAAACATGATCTAGAAAATGAACAGGTTGAGGGCTGCTCTTGACTACAGTATTTTGTTTGCACTAGCATTTTCATACCCTCCAGTTGATGACGTGCTCTTTGTTTTCTTGGTTTGCCATGTAGTGAAGATTGAATTGAGGAAATTTGTAACCTGACCACTCGAGGAAATTTGTCGTTTCACTTTTGTAATAGGGATATGATTTCCTCACTCTTTTTTGCTTTTTTATACTTTTGAATTAATTTTGTTTTTGTTGTTTTTTTTTTAATACTTAATTTTCCAACTTACACTCCATTTTTTATATATATTTTTCCCTTGAATCGAATAAGAAATTAAGTTTTTTTTTTTTTTTTTTCCTTTAGTACTGAAAATGGAGTGAAGATCATGCTGGCTAATATAAGCACAAGTCCTGACATCTCATGGCCACAATAGGTGCAAGCACACACATACACAAACACAAACAAAGACTGAGACACACACACACACACAGTGAAAGAAATTGAGAGAGGAAGACATATCCTTAAATCCATGAAGCTTCCCAGAAAGTGCCTTAAAAAAAGTTGTTTTACCCGAGCCAGGGGGTCCAAGAAGTAGACACATTCTGAAAAACAATTCACAATAAATAAAAAAGGAACTTCAGAAACCAAAACTAACAACAACCAACGGCAATTCTATGTAAGTAGCAACAACTAAAAATTCCTGTTCTGAAAATTTATACCTCTATTGCATTCAAGGTGGAACTGTACAAAGTTGGAAGTGCTCTGGCCCAACATATGCGTATCCCTCAACTGGTAAGTGTCAAATCTCACTTCAATCTTAGGAACCTCAATTCCCACCCTATTTCCCAGAAATAAAATTATTCAAAAAAGCCAACAAGTCCCTAATTAATGCCCAAATTGAGACCACATTAAAGAAAAAACAAAAACTCACAAGATTAAAGTTGAGCTTCCTTACTTTTCCTCCATTCCTCACCACCCAAATAAACACAATGATTCAAAACATTGTAGACAAGAAAATACTAACCTGTCAGTAGACAAAAATGAAAATGCATTTTCTGCTCATTTTCCTTGCAGGTATTAGGAGAGCAGAAAATAGCAGTTTCATTTTTGTCTACAAATAGGAAAAAAAAGTTTCAAAATTCTTTTCAAAAATCAGTTTAATTTTTTAAATTATTCTTCTTTAGAAAGGAAAAGGAAAAAAAAAATATCAATTACTAATCATGTTTTCAATTTAGATTGTCACAAAGGGTATATAAAATGTGGTCTCCCTAACAATTTCCTTTGATACACAAATATAGCGAGTTTAGCACCACCTATTTATTAATAGAGTTTGTTAAGCATATACAAATTGATTTAATCAAACTTAAAAAATTCTATCTCTCTCTTCTTCTTTTTTTTTTTCAGAAAAGTGAGATGAATTATTTTGGTAAAAAGAGCTTCTTCTTTTTTGGGGGTCAAAATCTCTTGAGACTCAATTATTTTTACAAGCTTAAAGTCAAATTTGGTTACAAATCAAGAATTAGTGACCAATGATCTTACAATAAGTTTACAAGTTAGAGATGCTCTAAGTGGATTCCAGCCAGCTCACAAATGCCTCTCTCTAAACAGAGCAATTTTTTTGCTCCCAACCCTAGCCCCCTTTCTTTATCGCCGCTCAAGGAAGGACATGATTGCTGATCCTCCTCCCCTCTCCCCTTCCTCCTTATAATACCCCACTCCACTTCTTTTTTTTTTCTTCTACTTTCCCTCTACCTTTTTCTGGTTTTTGTTTCTTTTTTCTTTCCCCCCTCCTTTTCTCTTTAAATCTCGCTGGGTTTTAAAGCATTCCAAATGCATTACATTAAACAAACTCTACTGGCAACATAAAAGAAAGGAAATGTAACAACAAAAGAAAAGCACATTGATCAACTCGGGTCAGCGAGCAAATCCGTTACAAATTTTGCTTTCTGGAAATTCAGTCGTGAAATTTCATGAATCACAAGGCTATTCAAACATAATTATTGACAAGTAATTGAAAAACAAAGCGAAAGAAAGAAAGAACATTAGTTCTTGAGTAGGGAACATGTTTTGGCATAATATTAATGCAATAACACAAGAGATGTTGGCGTGAGTCAACTAGTCTTATTAGGAATAGAATTATGTAATTATTGTACTTTATTATAGTTAACTAATTTGTGTATATGTCCTATTTGTACTGTCTTTGTATGTAGTATATATATCCCTCCGTGAGAGAAGAATAAACCTATCAATTTAAACCCTAATTACTTTTGAGTTGGTATGAGAGCGGTTTACGATCCGTTTCTACAATATATAAAAACCTAACCTTAAACACTACCATTTTTTTTCTGCTACACTATATTCATAGCCGCTCTAATCCCATTTCCGCCGCTAACGCATCTAGCCATCCCTTACTCCACCGTCGCCACATCCCTCTCCGTCGATGCCACTGTTGCCTGTCACCATGTCGGACGTCAACAACTTCATTGTCTCACCTAATTCACCTATTGCTACTCTTACCCCTATTATGACGATTCACATTGAGTCATCCCCTAATCTACCCAACTATGAAATATGAGCTTCAATGATCGAACACCATGCTAATACACAAGGCAAATTGGGTTACCTAACTGACAATACTGCTGCCCTGGGTTCCCAAGACTCACAGTTTGGGAAGTGAAAGATTGTTGATGATGCTGTGAAAAGTTGGATGTTGCGAACTATAGAACCCAGTTTGTTGAGTATGTTTCATACTCTCCCTACTGCCAAGGATATTTGGGATGCTATTAATCAGATGTTTTATGATGACTCTGACATATCCCAGCTCTATGAACTACAGTGCCAGGTTACCCATCTCAAACAAGGTGGTCGTCCTATCTCCACTTATTTTGCTGAAGTCAAGACCATCTGGCTTGAACAGAACAAGAGACGTCATTTTCAAATGAAGTGTACTAATGATATGAAGATTTTTCAGGCCAATGTTATGACAGATCGTGTGTATGTTTTTTTAGCTGGCCTTGATGATACTTAATGATAAGGTGCGCAGTGATATTCTAAGGAGTTATAAGGTTCCAAGTATAGAGAATGTATTTTTTATGATTAGTTGCGAGGCTCAACGTCAGATTACTATGCTTGGATTTAGTACCAAACCCGGGGAACTTACTATTATGTTTGCTTCCAAAAACATTGCTCTGGTTTCTCGGACTTCAGGATTTGGCTCTTCTGTTGTTCCGTCCCGTTGTCTGACTTCTGTAAAAGAAGATAAACTGAAGTGTGAACACTGTAGTGATCGAAGGCATACTATAGACACCTACTAGGTGTTTCATGGGTTTCCAGAGTGGGAAAAAGTACGGACGCGCTAGAAAAAGGAACAACTTGGCGACAAAGCTCATATGGCTGATGCCACCACCCCTGTAGCCGACATCTCTACTGGGCACAGCCACCTGGTTGTCGCCTCTGCTCCGGCCATGTCCACATCCTCGGGTATTCCACGAAAATTGATACCAATGTTGAAATTGGCAGAGCTAAATCAGTTTTAGACATGGAGAGGCTTGTCGAGTGGGCAGAATTGGGAGTTCGCGTCTGTTTTGACTGTTCTGGAGGCTATCTGTATGAGATTAAAACATCCTAGTGTCTTTGTTGTGGTTGTACTGGGATTTCTTTACCCTAGTTTGGATTGGAAGTAGCTGGATTGGCAGCTGTTGGCATGTAATTGAACTTATGTACCTGTTCTGCTTGACTGGGGATCACCTGTGAGCTATTCTGGTGAGCTTAGGACATCAAGGTGTTTCTGAACATTTGTTGAGGTTTTCATATGATGAACAACTTGAGTTTTGCTTGGTTCGCCTATTTTGAACCGAATTTGTAACGACAAAAAGCTAAGTTCTGCTTGATTATTCTGAGCTGAATCGTATTTGTAACGAGAAAAATCACATTTTTCATATTGGTGAGCTGCTTCTCCGAGTTGGATTGAAGTCAGAAATCTAGTTCTGCCTGTTTTGTTGAGAGTTAGATGGCTTTTGTAAGCTAGATTGCTTGATTGGTTATGAGTTTGAAGGCTTTTGAGATTATATGATTTTGCCTGATTTTTGCCAGTTTGACTGAGAATTCTTGGTTGTTTGTTTTTGTTGGTTTGATTTGATTTTTGGCTTACTCCAGTTCACGTACTTTTGTATTTATAGAGAAATGCATAATGAGAACTAGAGCACAATTGCTAGAAAGTGTTAACCCACTGATCCTTGGCAGCTCTAAGCGAATAAATTAGCTTTCTAGTTTTGCTTTTCTCAACCCATTTCCGCAAAAGCCTCATGTCAACAGATTATTCTTTGGCTTGTAGTTGCCTATTTTCCTGGGAAGCCACTAGTTGTGGTTGAGAAGAGTGTCGAGTGCTGCTTTTTCCTCCTTTCTAGCTCTGAAGTTGCTGATTTGGTTTTGAGTTGGTAACCAACGGTGATGATCAAACCTAAAGCTCAAAATATGTAATCTGGAAACTGGGTAAAAAATAAACTAATTAAATTTGGGTATTAGATTAAATCACCATTAGTGGTATTTAAAATCCATCCTGTGAAAATTACTTTGGGTAATTGATTTATTTTAACCCTAATTCTTTGAAATGACCTGGGCTATTCTCTAATTTTGGAAAATAGAGCCAAAGTTTGTTTTATTAAAAATTACCCAATAGCCAAATGGGCTGGTGTGTAGAAATTAGGCCCAAATAGGATAAAATGAAAGTGTTCTACACTTATTTTACAGAGCAAGAAACCATTCATTGATTGGTTGTAAACTTTTGTGGTCACAACTCCAAAAGAATATTTGTCTTTACAGATTGAAATCTTAGATGACTATTTCATGATCCCATGAGTAAACAAATTAATAAAATTATTACTATTATTGAAGATATTATAACTAACAAAACTTGAAATTACAAGAATATCAAAGCATAGGAATCTGAAGTCAACCTCAGGGGGTTTTGTTCTTTTTGTGGCGTTGAACTTGTACTGCTACACAAATCTTCTTCCAACAATGGATGGAAATGAGGGGTTGATATATTACACCCCTTCTTGTGCCTTCATCAGTGCTCGATGCGTTGTTCGTGGGCATCAAACAATCTGAATATGGTGAGTAGGGTGTACTTATTAAAATTATATTTGTTTTACAATTCGATATATTATTTTGGTCATTTCATATTGGGATAAATTAGTAATTTAATAAATAATTTGGTAATAGGGTATACTTAATTAATTTTAGAGTTCATTTAGCAGCACTCTAATTCTATTACCTTGACCAAACGAGTCACACTATATAGCGAATGCATCTACTATAAGAAAGACTTTAACATTAAAAGAAATACATATAAAAAAAAGTATCAAATTGTACATTCACTGGAATAATACAATTATATACAACAATTTAAATACAACAACAATATACCTAAATAATATTGAAACGACAAACAAATTGTTAAGCAAAAAGAAAGCTACAAACAAAATTATGTTTTTATTCAATTGCAAAGAGGAAAAAAATAAAACTCAACAAAATAAAATAAGACAATAAAATACTGTATTTATTGTAATACCGGTAGTGTGATGATGTACTACTTTCCGCGTAACGGTTACTTTCCTTGTAATACCAACTATACCCTCGGTCGCGGATTCTATAAATACCGCCATACCCTCACCTTCCTCGCTCACACTCTCTCATTTCTCACGATCACTACATTCGCTACCTTTCACTGCCATTCTAATTAATCGCACTGACTGCATTGCTCTGTTATTCAATTAATTTCCACTCGAAATTGATTTATTGATTTATGGCTCTTCCTAAATCAAACCCTAGGGTTTCAGCGTCCATGAAGATGAAAAGGGTCTCTGATGCTATGAAGCCTCAGAAAACTGCCATGGCCAAGAGAGGCTCCACTCTGAAGAATAAGGCCGGCCGACTCTCGAAGCTGTGCGATATTTCCGTTTACATGATCGCTGTTGGTGCCGACGGCAAGATCAACGATTGGCCGGAAAACCAACAAGATTTGAAATCAGTTCTACTCAAGTACAAGAATCTGAAGAGGGGTTTCAAAGATCGAATTGAAAAGGGTCTGTTCTCCGTCGAAAAGGGTTTCTTGGAAATTGTTGATGATCGAGAAAATCGGGATTTGGGTATTCAAGATAATTGCTTGGGGGCCAAGTTGGAGTCTTTGAATGAAGTGCAGTTTCATGGACTTGTACAAGAATATCATGGAACCAGATGCAGCAGATCAACAACAACTATCATCTCTTAATCTTAATTTGAATCTCCATCCAACTGATCTCGTCGTACCCACACCCAAACCAAATTTAATTGGTGAAATTAATTTGAATCTTGATCCAGGTGATCTCGTCATACCCACACCCAAACCCAATTTAATTGGTCAGATTAATTTGAATCTTGATCCAGGTAATGTCGTCATACCCACACCCAAACCCAATTTAATTGGTCAATTTCAGCAAGATTATCTTTCATCAATTCATGAGCCAACTGTGGATGCTAATGATTATCTCAGTTTGGTATTGGGTAATGATGATCATAATGATATTGGTCTAATGGAAGATTATCTGCAACTTTATGATCTTGAATTGCCAGAAGAACCACAAGAGCAGCTGCAGCCGCAATCACCTTCTTTGCCAAGTGTGGAAATTAGTGATGATGATATGAAGTTGCTGTTGAGTGATTGTGAGATTGGTTTGATGGAAGATGATATGCAGTTTTGTGATAATCTTGATGATTATGAGCCAACTGTGGATACTATTTATGATTTTCTCAGTTGTGTATTGGGTGGTGAAGATGAAAATGATAATAGTGCAATGGAAGATGATGTGCAACCTCAGAGTACTAATCATATTACTGATGATGAGCATGATGACATTAGGTTGCTGTTGACTGATTGTGAGATTGGGTTGATGCAAGAAGATTTGCAATTCTGTGACAATGACTTGAGTGAATTTTTGGTGCCTCTTGAAACCATGTTGCTACAAGACCCACAACATCAGCATCATTCCGAGTTAAATCTTAATTTCTAGTCTTCGTCTGTAATTTTATGTTTGTCAGTAGCTTAGGTCCTTATCAACCAAAATCTGATGTATATTCTGCAATATTAGACCAGATTATTCTATGTTTTTCTTTGTACAGCTCAAGTGAAGAGCTTTTGGTGTAGAGCCTTTTATTCATCATACTTTCACACCCTAAGTGATAATGAAGAGCATAACCAGTATTTTCATATTAACAAGAACAAATCATAAGGCTTTTTATTAGATATTGAAGAATAAAATTGATTATACAAATTAATAGGGAAAAGCTGTCCAAGCCAATCAAAATTACAAAATGTATATATAAAAAACAAATCACAAGGCTAATTTTACCCTGAAAAATGTATTTGACATCCTGAATGTTACTCAGCTCAGCTCAGCTGCAGAGTGAAGTTGTTTATCTCTTTTGGAAGTTAAGGAACTTGATACCATAGGCAAAGACAAAGAAGAAGAGCAGGACCCAACCTATATGAGCGAAGAACACAGGTACTACAAAGTCATGTTCATAACCTAGATTGTTCTTAAGGTATAGATCCACTCTCTGAGATCCTTCAGGAGTAGTAATAAAGGTCTTATTGTCACCAAATTGAGATGCCATGATGCCATAGATTGTCCAAGCAATTGGAGACCCCCAGTAGTACCACCTCCACCACACTGGGATTAGCTGCAAAATTAACCATGAATTGTTATTATGGTTGCAATGATAAATTAAGAAAACGACTCGAACTGGGTTCCTTAGAAATTTGAACATCTGTTTAACATTCTCAAGACATGAAAATAAGAAGAATTAACTGAGTTTCAAATGACATACCGGCCGGGCAATGAGGAAACCAGAGAACAAGTTCCAGAAGTTCGTGAAGAAAGACGAAACGATTGCAGCAATTTGATGGTTAGGAGTTAGTGCAACCATCATCATTCCGTTCATTGTGAAGTAGGTAAAGCACATGAATACGAAGTAGTAGAAGTACAAAAACTTTTCTACCTTCCAAGTGTACCCAATCATAGAATACAGAATACACGAGTACATAAAGGTTTGGATTGCAACGTAAATTGTCTCAATAGCCACCTATAACACCAAAAGATGCATCAATAATGAGATTTTAATGATATGAAAAACAAACGCATAGCCGAGTATAATTTCCAGTATTCTTACCTGTGCAAATGCATAAGGCAACTCTGAATACATTCCCGCTGCTCTTTCACGGTAGAAAACTGTTCTCTCAATTGCAATCACGGATTGAACAGCAGAAGCATTGCCAGCTCCAAGGAAAAGAACAGCAGAATAGGTAGCTCCCAAAAGATTGATCAGGTCTTGTTGTTTATGTCTGTTTACAAGATAAAATTAGTATAAGTGATTGAACAAAACATGCAACTTAAATCGTATAATCACAAATTCAAAGGAAGATATTAACAAACAATGTAGCTCACAATGAAGTTCTTAAACTTACAGTGAGTCTCCTTTGCTCCAGAAGATTACACCAAAGATTATGCCAATGACAGCTGTCATGAAAAACCTGATGGCATTGTATCGCGAGTTTCTCCAGTATGACCAGTGTTGTTTCCAAAAGCAAGCCTTGCATTGAACTATGAAGCTTTGAGAAAATTGGGTGGGAAAGTGAAGGTCATTGGAGGGTAGTGGAATGCTTAGTTCCTTGATAAGTTCCTCATTTCTCCTGAACAATTGAAAATAATTGTTGAAGAATTTTTGTGCATACAAAGAAGGGGTTTGTGGGAAAAAGAAAATAGAAATTAATTGAATACAATACATCTTGCTTACCTGTAGAGCTCAGAGTTTGCATATACTTCTGCAAAGTCAATGTTATTTTGAGCCTCAACTGCAGCAGAGCTGACGTCTAACATCCACGTAGCAGGATTGTAGCCTTCTTTGATCTTGGGAACTCCAGGGATAGCCTGCAAGAGGATTAAGATATTATTCAAACTCTGCAATTCTAAAACTCATGGGTCCAAGGATAATATTTCTTGCTGGATAAGATCATAGAATTGCATTGAGATGGAGGATTCAATCATTAATATATTCAACAATATGCACCAGAGTCTAAATGCGTCGTTAGGAGACAGAGTAAGTTAGGGCTAACCTAAGAAAATTTAGGAAAAAAAGGGCTAACCAAATTCAGTTCCAGTATAATCTGTTTGGAGATAATTTAATAGAAACTGAACATACAAGGTAAACTATAAACTTACCTCAAAATATTCAACAAGCTCATGAGACTGATGACCAAGAGGTCCAGCATAAATCACCTGCCCTCCTCTTTTCATTAAGAAAAGCTGCGAGGAAAAAAAAAATCATAAATATGGTACATGAAATGACAATGTTACAAATTCAATAAATTGTATTAGTTGTTCCTACCTCATCAAAAGCTTCAAAAATGTCAATACTCGGTTGGTGAATTGTGCATACAACAGTTCGTCCTGTATCGACAGTGTTTCTTACAGCACGCATAACAATAGCGGCTGCTCTAGCATCAAGACCTGATGTTGGCTCATCCATAAAGATGATGGATGGATTTGCAACCAACTCTACAGCAATAGTGAGCCTCTTTCTCTGCTCAGTTGAAAGTCCATCAACTCCTGGCAGTCCAACTAAAGAATTCCTCAACGGATTAAGCTCGACCAAATCCATAACCTCATCAACAAACATCTAAAGAACAGAAGAAGAAAATCAAAGTCAGCTACATCATCCATCTCATCACGTTCTTATATGGAGCAATATGATTGTCAGTTCAGTGACATGTAGTCAGAAACTAAATGTTGGAACAGCTAAATATTGAGGTTGTTAAATAAAAAACATGCCTTTCGTTTATCCTTCGTAGCATCCCTCGAAAGACGCAGCCAGGCAGAGTATACGAGAGATTCATAAACAGTAACATATGGTGAATGAATGTCATTCTGTTCACAGTAACCGCTGACCCGAGTAAATGTGGCTTGGTCCTTTGGGTATCCAGAGATACTAATACTTCCTTCAATGTATCCGCCAGTCTTTCTTCCAGCTAAGACATCCATCAAGGTGGTTTTTCCGGCACCACTAACACCAACCAATGCAGTCAGAATACCCGGCCTAAATGCACCACTAACATCTCGAAGTAGTTGCAGTCGAGTCTCTTCAATCCCTTCGCTCTTCATTTCCTGAAAAGCACAAAAAATCGTTACTACCAAGAATCATATTTGACACAGAACAGTGTTTGTCATCAATAAATCAAGGTCATAGTTTCTTAGACATAAATTCATGTCAACAGTTAATAGAAAGTAACTACTGTGAAAGATGAAACAATGTTCTTCCAGTTTATAACTAGAGTTAGCTTTTGTTTTGATAAGTTATCATATAATAACTCTAGAAATCTAAAGCTCAGTGGAGCAAAAAGAAAAAGCGACTTACCGCAGGCATATCCACATAGTAATTGACATGGTTGAAAGCAAGTGAAAGGGGCTGGAAGGGCATAACCATTCCTCGTTTGGCTTGACCGCTTGCAACATTAACATTTGAACTATTACTTCCTTGAGCATTTCGAACTTGCATATCAATACCTGTAATTGTTCGTCACATATGAGACGAGAAAATTATTTTGTTAGCTAATCTGCTACACGAGATGTAAGGTTTCTGCAGTAGAATTTGTACTACAACCACAATGTGATGACACAAGAAAAATATGCAAGTGGTAACTAGAATTTGCAGCTAGCAAAGGCTGAAGTAATTCTTTATCAAACATATGAAACGCATCCCATCTTGCAGAAACAGTGAAACCATCCAAGTTAAGATCCACAAGATATATAATATTTCAACCTTCTGAATTGGACAATTGCTGTTTCCTCTTTGTTTCAGAGTCATCATTCTCGATCAGAGTTTTGGTTTTGCCAAGAGCTAAAATTGAGTCAGAAAAAGAAAAAGAAATAATCAATGCTTCAATCCATATTACCATAACAATGGTCCAATGAAAATAAATGAATTGTTTACTTACGGTTTAAGAAGGTGAGTGATGCAATGAAAAGAACATTAAAAAGAACTGAAAATGCGAAGAGTGCCCCAATACAAATCCAATACCAATATTCCTCTGTATACAGGCCTCTATCCCTGAGAAGGGTCTTTCCCACCGTGGGCATACGGGAGTTATTGATAGGCTGCACCATGGGATAAAAAAAGTTTGATTAGGCTTAAACACTAGTTGAACCTGAATGTGAAACTCAAAATTATAATTGTTAAATGTAGAGTGAGAATTTAGTTGAGAGAGATTTAAGAGAAATTACAGTGCTCCATCTGTCGTCAAGAAATTCATTGATAGCAATTGCATTTTGTCCATACATCATAGGTGACACATAGTATCCCCATATCATCCATGGTTCAATATCATCTGCACAGCAAAATGAGAATCTGTTGAACAATTCAAAACATATGAAAAAATCTAGCAGGAAAATTGATCTAAACAGTAGCTTACTTTCAAACAAAATACTTAGACAGTAAACACGGAAGGATTCTAACCTTTAGCAACAATGTAACCTCCTAGAATAAAAACCAACAGCAGTGAAAAGGAACCGAGTGTGCTCGAAACAACCTCACTTCTACCAAGGCCAGCAATGAAACGGAAGAGGGAGACTGCCATCTGATGTATTCCAAAGAAAGCCAAGAACTGTTTGAAGAACCTGATAATATTGGACATATGTCAGACAGAAGATCCACCACCACAAAATTGTTTTGTTTTTCGTCATTTATTTAGCATCACAAAGCTAAAACTTGTGACAACAATGTGAGAATAAATTACAACTTACCTACTAGGAGCAGGTGCAAATCCTATGGTGTAATATGTTATGGCTGTCCATAAAAAAGATTCCGCCAGCGAAATGGGAATTCTGGTTATCCAAATGGGCAAGCCAAAAGCCCACCCAGGATAGAACAAGGCATCCCTCTGCCTAAAGAACACAGGAAGCCGGAAAACTGTCATTGGAAGCTCTCCCACTCCATTAAACATGACGTTCATGAGACTGAAAAACAGTGCTCCCCAAAACCTTGCCGAATCCTTTTCTTCCCCGTATTTCATTGTTGTCCTTAAGAATACCGTGAAAGCAATTGTTGCCATAACTGTTATCTGGGTAGTTTTGAATATGTATATAAAAGAGCTACGCTTCATCAGCAGCACTTCTCTTGCAAAGCATGCCCTGAAGAGTTCCATATTCGATATTCCATACTTCTCCTTCACCAAGGCAGCAGGATGGGCTGCTCTTTTATCATATGGAACTCTTAGGTCTTCCAAAAGTCGTTGGCCAACATGAAATGATCTGAAAGCCTGTACAAAGTCAGGCGCTGAGACATATCTGTATGCTTGGTTCTTCTTATACCAGTATTGTTCTTGGTCCTTCTTTGAGGTCACTTCTTGCAAGAAATCTGCAACACCTTTTCTTTCAGGGCATCTGAACCCCATATATTCGAAGAATTCAAGCACATTCTCACGCGGACCTTGGTACACAATCTGACCCTCAGAAACAAGGATAATGTCATCAAAAAGATCATACGTCTCCGGTGCAGGCTGCAAGAGAGAGATGACCATTGTCACATCCAGAATATGAACCATCTGCCTCATGAACTTGATAATTTGAAAGGTTGTGGAACTGTCCAGCCCCGTTGATATTTCATCCATGAAAAAAGCTTTCGCTGGTCCAACCAACATTTCTCCTGCATTAAGAGCAACCACCACCAGTTATGATCATTGCAGAGAATGTTTGCACATCAATAATCATTCCTATTATTAGAAGAAGAAAAAATTTCACTTCTTGGTATTAATTGCATTAGTACCTACGTTTCTAGTAAAATATATTTAAGGTTAAAACTACATATGCAGAAATATCACGGTCAACATATTACACATATTCATATTCAGAAACAGATTGGAAAGCATAGAGTAACATACCGGTAGTTACACGTTTCTTTTGTCCACCAGATATACCCCTTCTCATGCCATCACCCACCATTATATCAGCACAGATGTCTAATCCAAGTATCTGTCATAAGAACAAAAATTTGTTAGGCTTGTAGAATAAGAGAGCAATGATATAATCTTGTGATTGGATCAACAAACCTTAAGAACATAATCTGTGATCAAACTGGTTTCCTTGCCCGACATAGATGTGGCTTTCATGAATGCATCGATTTCGGGATCTGGTTTGACACCTGAATCTTTCTCTCGTCTAGACATCTCTACTAGCATATCATACCTTGTTCCAACTCCCAGGCAACGTCCAGCGAAATCCAACGTTTCACGAACTGTCATCTCACCATAATGAAGATCATGCTGGCTAATATAAGCAGAGGTTCTCTGCGGCACAAATTCATTGAATTCATGGCCACAGTAAGTCACTTTCCCAGTTACCTGTTTATAACCCCAACTTGTCAATACATATGAAAAGTCCCTACACATGTATGCACACTAATACTGATAACTGGTAAAGAGACAGAGAGGATGGCAAACCCTTATATCCCTATCCAGTTTGCCAGCAAGTGCTTTTAGCAGTGTTGTTTTTCCTGACGATGGAGGTCCAAGAAGCAGTGTCATCCTGAAAAGCACACAAAACAAGCAATATCACGGTTGGAGTTCAGAAACAAGCCTACTTCACATGAGTAGCATACCAATAAAATAGTTTCCATCTTCTTTTCATAGAAACATGAGTATACCTTGACGGTTTAACAATACCGCTCACATCATGAAGTATCTTGACAACTCTTTTCTTTGAGGGTGAGAGTCCAATCAATCCAATCAGTCCCTATTCACAGGTATAGAAATTTAGAAATCTAGGAATTCACTAGCGGAACGCTAGATCAAGAAATAAGGTTCGGTATTGAAAAAATCTTGAAACAATACCTCTAGTTGGTTCAAGGTGGAATTTAGCAGAGTTGGAAGTGCTCTGGTGCCAACATATGCATCTCCCTCTATTGATATATTCTGGTATCTAACCTCAACCTTTGGAATGTCAATACCAACCCTGTCTCCCAAGAGAAAAAAAAAATTACAAGGTAATCCAAATCAAACATGTTTAGCAAGTAAACTAAGCAAAAATACATCTTTCAATTGTATGTTTTATGAAGCCAAAGACAACCTAAACTTTCAAAGTCCAACACTTTTGTTTTCCCCCTGCTTTCTCATCAACCAAACAAACTATACATAACAGAAAGGGAGACAATACAAACCTGTCATTTCTGGCCCTGAGCCTCTTCAAGAACCTCTCATTGTCATCCTCAACAACCTTAAGTATGCTCTCCATCAACTGTTTCTTGTCATGATCTCCAAGGTTTGCAACATCAACTTCTTCAGCTACAACCCTCCCATTGCTCATATATTGTCTGAGCATCCCCCTTTTCATCCTATCATACGTTGGCAACCGCTCTATGGCGGCCCACTTCAGCTCCTCCTCCTCATTCACCGTCTGCTGCCTGCTGCTCTGCTGGAACACATCCGGTGTGTTCCACATTTCTCTAACACTGGAAGAACGCCAGCTCCTCCGGCTGCTAGTCTGCCTAGCTAAGTCATCTCCCACCAAAGACGCCGCCATTTTGATGGCCCGAAACCAATCAAATAATTACTCTCAACTCAAAAT
Source organism: Prunus salicina (assembly GCA_020226455.1). Lineage (NCBI taxonomy): Eukaryota > Viridiplantae > Streptophyta > Magnoliopsida > Rosales > Rosaceae > Prunus > Prunus salicina. The sequence goes on along the minus strand of CM035342.1, from coordinate 27,062,065 downwards.
TTCAGATGATGGGTTGGAAAAGTACAACCCAATTGTTTGGGAAGTGATTGAAAGAATTGATGATCAAATATACTCCCAGAGTACGCCTTTCTTTTGTTTTCTCAAAATTCTTCACACAGAGATCATTATTGTCTGGTGAAGAATGAGAACATGCAAGGAATAAACTACATTTGTGAGGAGCTTTGGGTGAGAATTTATAGAGACATAAGGAAGAAAAGTCTCTAAACTTTTTTAAGATATTAAAAAAGCAAGAAAAATATCTACTTCGTGTAACTCCAATGGGAATTGTCAGCAAAATATAAAAAAATACCAACCAATTGGGACTTTCTCGCGTCGTTTCTTAAAACATATTTTTACGTGTGAAATTAATATCTTTGCTGCTGCTATGGAGGCGTTCTTTCTATTAAAATTATTGATAGAAGATATTTTCATTTGGAAAAAATGCGATTTATGATGGCTTAAGAAATTTCAAAAGTCCCTTAACGTTCGCAGGAGCTGAACATTTCTAGATGGTCTTATTCTTATGTGCGTAATTCAACTGGTTTAGTAACGGAGACACAGTGGGGCCACGGGGTTAAACGACCCTGTGCATTTCATTGAAATAAATTTGGAGGTTTACTTGAATTGACTCTGCGACTTTCATGAGAAGCCCTCCACCTGTTTGATATTAAGAGGTGTTCTTTCTAGTAAAATTCTTGATAGAAGATATTTCGTTTGGAGAGCTAGATTTTGGATACCTATTGAAGTTGTTTACTAAATTATATGGAATTGGGTTAGGAGTGGTTCTAATTACCAAAATATCTTCGTTCTTGGGTTAAAGTATATGACAAATTTGGAAATTTTAAAATTTATAATTGGTAAAAAAGATGAATTTCTAATGGGTTAATTCTCTAGGAATTAGAATATCACCTCCCACCCAAGAATTGATTTCCTCCAAAATCAGAAATTCAATTCGTCATTTTGTGTGAGCCCACTGACTTTTAATTCCTTAATGTGAAGTAAACGCACGAATTCTTTACAGGTGGAATTCAATTCATGATGAGAATTCAAATTCCTAATTAGTAAATACACCATCAAAACTTTCCATTCTGCCATAAGGGCCCATTTTCTTCTTCTTCCTATTGAGAAAAAAAAAATTGTGAGAACATATGTCAAATCCCTGTTTGCAAAAGAAAAGAACCTTGTACATATAGAGTTGTATACATCTGTTCTACATGGACACTTGAGGGGTAATTAAGAATCTATATAGTTTTTATATACTGTTATATGCTGAGCTTTGGAAGTCTGTCTTTGACATGTGAGAAAAAGGTTACAACAAAAACAAACAGAGAATTGTGAAAAAGGGGCAAGTTAAATATATTCTTTGTGAACTAACTGTTTGGTCTCTTGTGTCGTCCCCCCCATGCTTAAACCTTTTTCTTATCTTTCTTTTTTTCTTTTTTCTGCATTCTTGGTCAGTTAACTTCATTCATGAATTTTTGGTCTTTTAAATTAGTTTTGTTGGATTCTTTTATTCTCTTGTTTTATTTGGCAAGACATTTCTATGTAATGAAATTTCCCATTTGGACCAAGAATTTACAGACCTGGATAATTTTCATTCTTGCGTGCTTGTAATTTCTAGACCTTCATTTTCATTTTCTGATATGTTGTTTTAATGCAGGTAATAGTGGTTGTAATTATTTTTAGTACCATTTGCACCTTCTTTTGGACATGAAGCATCACATCCTCTCAAACTATCATGGAGCTCATCTTTTTGGTCTATTTTATTTTGGACAGTGCAAGTATCAAATCTTCTCATACTTCATAGGATTGACTTTGTGGGATTAGTTAAAGACAATTTTTAAACTTGCCATGATGTACTAGAATCATATTGAGTAATATTAATTTGAAGTATATTAGCCTTTATGTCTTTGGTTTTGCTTCTATATATTAATTTCTTTTTGTAGAATTAAAAATGATGGGATATATATGATATATATATCAGGATTTTTTTATTTTTATTTTATTTTATTTCAACGACGTCTAACTCTATGTCATGAAAAATATTTCAGGGACGTCTCAGGAACGTCGTCAAATTCAATGACGTGCACGCTGCGTCATATAAAGTGGGGATATTTGTTGAAATGTCACATGAACTTATACATTAGTTTCAATTTGTCACCTAAAAAAAAAATTTAAGTGAAATGTCACCTGAATTTTTCAAAATCCATGATTTGTCACCTAAGTTTAACATCATCCAATTTTCCATCTATTTTCAAGGGTATTTTAGTCTTTTCATTTAAGGATATTTTAAAAATGGAAAAAATTATTATTAAAAAAATAAAGCTTAAATGTAAAAATGGCTAGGGGTTAAATGTGAAAAGATATATAATTTTTATAATTTTCAAGGGTCTTTTCATAATTTTTTTATAATGATTTTTTCATTTTTAAAATACTCTTGAAAATAAAAAGACTAAAATACCTTGAAAAATAGTTGGAAAATTAGATGATGTTAAAGTCAGGTGACAAATCATGGATTTTGAAAAATTTAGGTGACATTTCTCTTAAATTTTTTTTTCAAGTGACAAATTGAAACTAAGGTATAAGTTTAGGTGACATTTCAATGAATATCCCTATAAAGTGCTAATAGATGGCGTTAAAAGGAATTTCATATTCTTAATGATGTCTAATTGACGTCATTAAAACATCATCCTCGACATCGTGCACGCATCATGGAAAGTGTAGGACGACACACAGACCACGTCGTTGAAACATCATTCTATGACGCGCAACAGACGTCATGTTTTTAAAAAAGTTTCCATGACCCCCCCTTTCGACGATGTCTGTTACAACGTCTTGAACGCATCATTAAACGCCTTCCATGACTCATATCAGACGTCGTCGAAGGGTTTTTCTCTTGTAGTGTCTTTTAACAAATTTAAATTAGGTTAATAATTTTATTAGTCCCTGAACTTAGACTCGATTTGCATTTGAGTCCCTCAATTTCCAAAATCGTTCCCGTGGTCCTTCAACTTCAGTTTCGTTATGACAAATGGTCATGCCATCAATTTTGTTAACTTTTCTGTTAAATGCAGGGGCAAAATGGTTTTTTTGTATTAAATTGAATAAAATATGAATAAAAAATTAAAATTAAACTCTCTTTCTCTCCCCCTCTATCCTGATTTCTACTCCCCCCAAACTTTAATTTTCTTTATTTTTTGCTGGTTTTTTTATTTGATTTTATTTGATTGTTATTTTAAAGATATGATTTTTGTTTCTTTTTTTTTCGTTTTAATATAAAAATACCATTCATTTAACAGAGAAAGTTAACAAAATTGACAGCAGAACCATTTGTCCAAAAGAAAGTGAAGTTAAAGGACCACGGGAACGATTTTGAAAATTGAGGGACTCAAATGCAGATCGAGTCTAAGTTCATGGACTAATAAAACGATTAACCCTTTAAATTATGCACTGAATATTTTTTTAGTATTAAAACTTTGATGCTTTTAGTCCTAATATCTGTCGCTTATACCAAAAAAGGGTGGGGGGAGTGGACCTTTTAATCATGTTGAAGATTTTATGAAAACCATCCACTATTACTATTGCATTCTTGTATATAGGTTCAAGTTCTGCTGTCAACAATCTCTCTTGGTAGATAATTTGTAAAAAATAAAAAATGGGCTATGACCCCCTCTGTAAGTTCTCAAAGAGGCCTTGGTATGCTCTGACCCTGGAATGGTGTAGCCTCTCTTCCCCCCTAAATTTTTGTTCACAAAAAAAAAAAAAAAGACCATAGTACGAATATTTCCGTTACACAAATAAAAGGAACTTGTATTTTTGTGAAGTTTTTAGTTCTAAAAATATGTATTTCTGTCTAAATATAACATGAATAATTAACTTGTTAGGTTAGTTACTGACAAGATTAAAAAGTTGAGTTATACTTAAATAATTTTCTACACGAACATGAACTGATATGACGTGAATGCGATATGCTAACTCAAATTCTCACCTCTAATATGATTGTGATGAAGGACTAAAATATCAATAATATCGAAGATAGTGTCGTTTTTCTAGGTAAAAGATATTTTGGAACATATCCATACACATATCATATGAGTATCGATAATATCGGAAAATATCAACGTCAATAATTTCTCTCACACTTCAGCAACATTTGGCCAAAATACCGCTATAATATCGATAATATTGAGATGATGAAGACAATGACAAATTTGAAAAGTTATTTACACTAACACCCCCTGAGGTTTCTTGTGTTTTCACAAAACCCCCTCATGTCTCAAAAATTACAAGAACACTTCCTGAGGTTTCAGTTTGTTTTCACAAAACCCCTTTTCATTGATTGTTTGTACAAAATTTGATGATTTCATTGAAATAAACTTATGCAAATGACAAAATTAACCTCAATGAAGTATATGCAATCTAATCTCAAAGGCCAACTTTGTCATTTGGAGATTTTTTTTTTGTATAAAATCATCAATCTTAGGATGAAAAATCAATGAAAAGGAGTTTTGTGAAAACAATTTAAAACCTCAGGGGGTGTTCTTGTAATTTCTAAAACCTAAGTTTTGTGAAAAAGTAGAAAACCTCAAGGGGTGTTAGTGTAAATAACTCAAATTTGAACTTTATAGGAACTCTATGTGGTCCTAAGTCTCCCAGAAAACCTCACGATCTGCAATTTTGGATTTCTGGGTGAAATGGATGATCAGCTCGTTGACTGCAGGAGGAATAATATCAGCATGGGGACCATGGGTGTCCCACCAGTGGAGGAACCAATAAGGAAGCTCATTATTCCTAAACTTGGCATCAAAATTGATAAACCAGGAATGGGAAAACTCAGGTGTTTGATGTAAGAAAATATAATACCAGGCTTCAACATAATCTGCATAAACATATTGGTACTTAGAAGGTAGGGTTCTTAATTCATGGGGACGGGGACCCCAATGCCTAGGATGTAAAACTTGATGAATGTAAAGAGAATGATATATAATTTTAGTGGGATCAGTTTTATCCCGAATAGGCTTAATTTCGACAGACTTAGTTTCATGTAAGATTTCTCGGTAGAATTTCAGGGATTTGTAAGGAGTATTAGGCAAGTAATGAAAACCAGGAGGGAAATGATGGGCTGCAATTTGGGCAGGGCTCATAGATGTAGAAATGTGGGACTCAAGGATTACAAGGTTGGATGTATTCTGTAAAACATAAGGAGAAACTTTCTGGAAAAACTGGGGAGACAAAGGCGTTGCAGTTGGAGGCAACTGAAACGGATCATAACTAGAGACTAATGCAGAATGGTAATTTGGCCTTGTAGGTGCAAGTGTAGATCCTAAGGGACTAAATCTATTACTCATAACTGGTATAGGTGCATGACCAGGGTAAGGTGTAAGTGCAAAAGGCTCAGACTTAATTGAAGAGGAACTAGACTCATTTTTTACTGATCTTGTAGGTTTTTGGCTTAGGGAAGCAGGAAGAATCCGGGAAGGAGGATTCTGACTCATTTTTTGCTTATCTTTTGATCCGGCCATTGTTTATCCTGCAAAAATTCTCTTGTAAGAAAATCAGGAACAGAATTTGCACTGCCTCTCAGATACTCAATATCAAAGTCAAAAATACTTAAAAGGGCTTGCCATCGTGCAAAAATCTGTTTGGATGCAATGTTTTGAACATCTTTTTCTAATACATGCTTAGCAGACTTGCAGTCGACACGAACTAAAAACTTTTGATTTAGTAAATCATCTTGGAATTTAGTAATGCATAATACAATAGCTAATATTTCTTTTTTAATAGTACTATAATTAGACTGTGCAGATGTCCAGATACCAGAATGAAAGCGTACAATTTGCTCAGAAGGAATAGACTCAGATTTCTGCTTAAGAATACCACCATATCCTATATCAGAAGCATCGGTTTCAACAATTTTAAAAGAATCTGCAGTGGGGATGCCAAGACAAGGAAGTGTCTTAACATGACTCTTGATCTGTTTAACAATATCTGTATGAATAGGCGACCAGGGGGGGGGGGGGGTGACTCTGCAGTCTGTCAAATAAGGGTTTGCATTGTTTTCTCAGATTTTGATAAAAATCAGAAACATAATTAAGGGAACCTAAAAATCTCTGTAATTGGTTCTTATCAATTATCTGGTCAGGGAACTTATCAGCAAAATGAATAACTCTATCTATAGGCTGTATTTGTGACTGACTTATGTTGTATCCTAAGAATCGAACATTAGTTTGGAATAACTTAATCTTCTTTGCAGAGACAACTAAACCATTAGACTTTATGATATGCAAGAATTTATGTAGATGTTTCCAGTGTTGTTCTACTGATTCAGAAAATACAAGAACATCATCAATATAAACAATAGAAAAATGACTATAAGCATTAAAGATTTCATTCATTATATTTTGAAACTCACTGGGTGCATTCTTTAAACCAAAAGGCATAACATTCCATTCATAATGACCAAAGGGAGTGACAAATGCAGTTTTATATCTATCAGACTCATCTATCTGTATTTGCCAGAAACCACTCTTCATATCAAATTTAGAAAAAACAACAGCTTTATCTAAGCGTTTAATCAAATCTCTTTTGTTAGGTATAGGGTAACGGATCCATTCTAACACAGCATTCAAGGGTTTATAATTAATAACTAATCGAGGCGAACCTCTTTCTAACTCAGCATTTTTCTGTACATAAAAAGCAGGGCAAGACCAAGGAGATTTACTCTTACGAATTATATTTTTCTGTAATAAATCATTAATTTCAGTTTTGCAAAACTCCATCATTTCATGATTCATTTGAATAGGCCTAGCTTTAGTGGGTATATTTTTCTCAGAGAAATTCTTAATATAAGGCAAACAAACAACATGATTCTTCCTATGCCAGAATGCAGTAGGTAAATCAGAACAAACTTCAGAAATCAATTTCTTCTCAAAACTAAGAATTTCATGCTGCAGGGAGGGACTGGATAACTGAGACTTAATTCTTTCATTTTTAACTTCTTCCTGTAAATGACTTAAATGATTAGTTTTATTTTTAATTAAGGTAACTGTCTTAGATAAATCATTATCATGCAAATGCTTCAAACTATGCAACTCAAGCTTAGATAAAAAAGTAAACTTAACTTTCTCACCCAAGTAATTAGAAACAACACCATCAAATTCAACTTGAAAAGGGTAAAGCATGCTTATAAAAGGTAACCCTAAAATAACTTCATCAGTTATATTCTTAATTAAAACAAAAGACGTTTTAAAACAAATCTTATCTTGACAAACATGTGCTTTAGGAATCTCATAATTTAATTGCAGTGATTTTCCAGAAGCAGTTCTTAAAGACTCTGTAGATTTCTTGTAATATTTAGTGGGAATTAAACCTTCCTTAATACAATTAAGGTCTGCACCGGAATCAAACAAAGCAACTGTATTAAACTCATAGTTCTTAACAACAATAGTGACTTTAGAATACCATTTTCTAAAATTAACCTGTTTAATTAAGTTAACAGTTTGTTCTTCTTTATCAGATTTATGAACAGGACTACTAGGTGGACTACTAGGCTCAGAGGGTTCTTTTTCTAATAAAGCATTTAAAACTTGTCGAATATCATAATTCTCAGCTTGTAATTTATGACTCAATTGTTTTAACTCAACTATTTCTTTCTTGACTATTTTTACCTCAGAATGTAAATCCTGTAAAGAAACTTCTTTTTTCTTATTGAACCTTTCTAAAGTAGAACTCAGGTTGATGACTGAGCTTATATGACTTGTACCTGTTTCTTGTGCAGTAATAATTTTTCTCAGTTTCTTCAGATACTCAGATTTTAACTCAGGATTATCAATTTTACTAATTAAATCTAACAATAATTCTTCCTGTTCTTCCTGTTTAGTTAGAACAGAAACATGCTTAAGTGTATTACAACATTTATCTCTGCATCCTAATTGGATTCTAGGTGAGCTTAGCTGGGAATCAGAAGACTCATAATTGGCTGACTCAGACTGGCTAACCATAGTCTCATTTTCACTAGACTCAGAGTTACGTAACTCAAGGACTTTAATTAAATTATCTTTTTCTTCATCTGTAATTTTTAATTGTCGAATAGTATCTTTAACCTTACAATCATTTGCATAGTGACCATACTTTTGACATTTAAAACACTTTACTTTACTTTTATCTTTAGCTTTACCTTTGTCGGTTTTTTTATTAAAGCGAGCATCTTTATTGTCTTTTGACCATCCTTTTCTAGGGGAATATTTTCTTTTCCTGTAAAAGTCATTTGGTTCATAATTTTGTCTGTAAGGCTTTCTATAATTGCTATAATGCTTCCTACGGATATGACTAGGATGACTAGACTTATTTTTCTTAGAAGGAGGTGTAGAAATTAAACCATATTGTTCACAGAAATTACCTAACTCATACTTAGTAGATTTACGCTCAGAATGTATCTGTTTACTAATTTTCATATCTATACACATTTTCATTCCTTCTTGATTAATTATACTGATTATATTTCCATAAGTTAAATTATCATAATCTATATGACCTAACTCATTACTCAATACAGTTCTAATTTTATGGGCAAATAAATTAGGCAAACCATTTATAAATTTTTCTTTCCAAAAGGCTTGATTACTATCTTCACGTAACATAACTCTAGAAATGAATACATCTTTATACCATCTAAAATCACTTAATTGAGGACAACGTAAATTACTCAACTGATCATGTATTCTAGTTTGTGTATGGCTTGGTGTACCTATAAAATGTTCAACAATAGTGTAAAGTAGTGTGTTAACTCCATCTTCTATACCACGACCTATATCAGTATCAAATAAAGGAAGACCATCTTCATTTAGCTTAACAGCATGTATTATACTATTCTTAGATTCATCTGTTAAATGTCTATCCCACCATGAACGCAAGGTTCCTGTAAAACCAGTTTCTAATAAAGGAACTATCTCAGATTGACGCAAACTGTGATTTGTAATGTAGCTATTAGCAACCATAGACATATGTGTAAGTTTATTCATTATTTCTTGCTCAGAAAGACCATCAATATTCCATTCATACAATTTATCAGAAGAGACAGAAAATTGGCTCATTGTATTACGTTCTTCAAATTGAATATCAGGAGGTGTAGGCTTAGGGTACCAGTTCTTTGTAAGACTAGTAGGATTAACTCTATTAGTTAACCGTTTGACTTTGAATTCAGATTCTAATTCTAAATTTCTAAATGCATTCTCAATTTTAGAAATGTTACTAGACTCAATAGTTTCTAAACTATGCTCAGAATCAGAAGCAGATAATTCAGGTAAGTCGAAGGAGGAGGATCCTATAACTTTAATACCAGATTTCTCAGGTTTCAGAGGAGATAACTGTGCAAGCATATCTTCAATCTTTTTAGTAGTAGAGGAAGTTTTTAAAGAAAACTTAGGCTGTAAATCTTGAAATTGAACTAAAGGCTTATCTGTAGATTTAAGCTTAGGTGCAGAAGGAAGTAATTTATCAATTTTAATTTCTATTTTATCTAATTGTCGACCTACAACAACTAAACTTTGATTTGTATAATTATTTTGCTCAATTAATTGTTTATTAGGCTCATTAGTAGGATCAGGGATCTTAAAAGGAGAAGCAACTATGGTTTTTGTACCAGGGGTAATCAAAATAGTTTCTGCAGGAGGATGACTCATAACAACTTCAGTCTTATCTAATTTAATCCATTTTTCTTTAGTCAAAGTTTTCAACTTATTAGAAATATAACGGCTTTCAACAAAATCAAGGTAATTAATTTCTACTTTAGCAGATCGCATGTAATCTTTCCATTCGTGATGGATCTTATCTCTTTTATCTTTATCAGGGATAATCTTATGGTAGAGACTTCTTCTAGATGCATTTGCAGGGTCTAATAGATGGGTTTCTAAGGCTTTCCAATTAATTTTAAATGACTCAGGCTTTCTAAGTACCTTTAATTTAAAAGACTCAGATCTAGTAAGAACATTTATTCTATTATCTATATCATAAACATGTGCAGCAGCAATTTCACTAGCAATGAAATCAGACTGTGTAGGAGATGTAGGGGGAGATGCAGGTTTAGGCTCATGCATGAAAGGATCACTGGTTTGAGTGCCATAACAAGGATGACTAACTTGATCTTTTTTCTCTAATGACCTAATTTTTAAATCAATAAGGGCTTTTTCTAACTCTAAATCTCTAACTGTAGTAGAGGAAGAAGCGGCAGAAGAATGCCGTGCAGGTTCATGTCTTTTAGAAGGACTAGGTGTAGGCAATTGCTGTAATTGAACTGTAGACTTAGGTTGATGCTGAAAATTAATTTTAACAGTGCCATCTAGATATTGCTGAATGTAATCTAAATTATTCAGACTACGCTGTATGGGAACAGGATGAGACTCAGTGACCAAAGTCCAATCTGTAGGTAAACTAATGTCAGACCATTTAACAGTATGAGGAATTCTAATATTAGCATCAGGTGTGCAACTATGTATTAAAAGTGTTTGATCTTTAGGACTCTTATTCAAAGCTTGAAAATTCATATTTGTACCTGTAACTTTATAATATATTCTATAGACCAAAGCTAAAGGCTGAGTGCCAGGTAAAACATTATAACCAGAAGTTTTAATATTCAAAGTTAATGTTTTCAAGATATGTGGATCATTTAAACTAACTGTAAAATCAGGATAGCAATCAAAATGTACAGGACCATTACAAAGACTAGATTCAATCATACCAAGAACACTATCATTAAATTCAGTAAATCTAGCATCACGTAAACATAAAAGAATAGAGGCTTGTAATCCTAGTCTAGTTAAAGGCTTAACTGCAACTTGAACAAGACCAATATGCAAGAAATTATTTCCATCATGCTTATGCTTCTTAATTGAATCTAAATTAAGTAATTGACAGGACTCATGTTCTTTACTTAATGCATAAACTTGTTCTACTGTCTTAACATGTGTAGTAGAATTAAATGCAGATAAAGACCATTTTTTCCTATATATATTTTGACTAGGGACTTTAGGTATATTCCAATCTCTATAATCTAATTGTTCATCATTATTACTATTATACTCAAATTGTTCTTCATTTACAATCTCAGGTAAACGACCTATAGTGGTTCTAGAGCTGCTCGAACTACAAGAGGTGGATCTAAAGAGGCGACTCATTTTCACTCAAGTGAATGGCTTTGGAAAACTGGAGAAGAAGAAAAATGATAACTTCTGAACTAGACTTCTACCCAACAAAAAAACCTGATGATACTCTCTCCCTCCGCTCACGCCCACCGCTCGTGCCCGACTCTGGGACTTATCGTTTGGAAAAAGGACTCACTGTTTGGACACCAAGAGAGAGAACCAACAAATTAAAAGTAGGAATAAAAGAAAAGCAAAGAAAAAATCAAAGAACTTCAGCTCAGAAATCCTAAACCAGCCACTTGGGTTGGATGAGCTGCGACTTAGACGCGACTCTCACAACTCTTACGGCTCTGATACCAGAAGGGGACTAGAACCAGCGTCTGCAGTAGGAACGATATATTGTGCAAAAACATACATAATAAAATAATCGTAACTTATGCATGAATCTAATTAATGAAAATAAGAACATTGCAAGAATGTAAGTAAACATAATATATATATATTTATATATATATATATGCATATGGTTTTCAACATTGTTATCTAAACGGTGGGGTTACTATACATTGTTTTCAACTAACGGAAACTTTATTTTTGTCCACTCACACTTTTCTATTTTGCGGCCCCCAGATAGTAGTTGACTGAGCTGAGCGGCAGAGCCGAGTCGTGAACTTCTGAGTCCCGAGCTTTGTAGGACTCTTTTATTCATTTCTCTCTGTTAAACTTCATTTTCGTTTGTAAATTGAAAACTCTTAGATTGCTCTGTTATCGCCCGTACTAGGGTTTAATTTGTGAGGCCAGAGGCCTATGTTGTAAACAGTTTAAATGTATCTGATGCATGCTGCCTGTTGGGATATATAAATGTGTTTTTAATAGGTTGAAAAATTTGGGAAACGTCCAATTTTTAGGGGTGACTGCCGAAATTTCGGCAGAAAGTCTCATGCCTTTAGTAAGTGGGCCTGACATCGGTATGATGCCGAAAATATTACCGGATTCGTTCCGTATTTCGAGGAATTCTGGGCCGGTCCTGTCACCTGTAGTGATTGAAGGCATACTATAGACACCTACTAGGCATTGCATGGGGTCCTAGAGTGGGAAAAAGAACGGAGGTGCTAGATAAAGGAACAACTTGGTGACAAAGCTCATGAGGCCGATGCCACCAACCCTACAACCGATATCTCTACTGAGCATGGCCACCTAATCGTCGCCTATACTCCGGCCATGTCCACATCCTCAAGTATCCCACCATCCCATGCACCTCCTCCGTCTTCAGGTAACTTTGGCACAACTTTTCTTGCTCATGATGCACAGGATACAGTTTAGATTATTGGCTTTGGTGTACTGACCATATGACGTATAATTCTGATTTATTTTCTACTACTATCGTGCCTCATCGTGATCATGTTCTGACTACTAATAATGCTATTGCTCCTGTCACGGGGGCTAGTTCTGTACTCTTGACACCTACTTAGCCATTAGATAAAGTGTTACTCGTTCCATCTTTGTCGAGCAATCAATTATCTGTGCCACAAGTTATTGAGCAATTAAATTGTGTTGTGCTGATGTATCCATCTGTTGTTTTGCTACAGGATATCCAGACTCGGGAGATCTTTGGTCCTAGTACTAAAAATGGGGGGCTTTATTATGTGGATGACGTGGCAATTAGTTGAGTCCTTCGTGCTGGTAAAGCCGAAACTTCTCAGCTTCGCTGGGCTTGGTTGCTACATCGCCATTTTGGTCATGCCTTCTTTGTTTATTTATGACATTTGTTTCCTGCATTATTTAGTGGCGTCTCTAAGTCTGCTTCCAATGTCAGACTTGTATTTTAACTAAAAGTCATCAGGTATCGTATGCTCTAAGTTGTAATAAATGCCTTATGCCATTTGATTTAGTTCATCATGATGTTTGGGATCCTTCCCCTCTTTCTGCTGCCTTGGATATTCGCTAGTTTGTGTTATTTATGGATGAATGCACTCTTATGATGTGGCTATGTGGGATGAAACATAACAGTGACGTGGTCACTATCTTTCCCTGTTTTTATAAGATGATTCAGACTCAATTTATGCTCCCCATAAAAGTTTTTCGATATGATAATGGTGGAGAATTTGTAAATTTAGCTTTATATCAGTTTTTCCATACTAAAAATGTTCTTCATGAGACTACCTGTCCTTAGACACCACAATAGAATGGGGTTGCTGAACGTAAAAATGGGCAGATCCTTGCTGCTGCCCGTGCTCTGCTGCTTGGTGCCTTAGTTCCAAAGCATTTCTGGATGAATTGTGTTACCCACACAGTATATCTCTTGAATTGTCTACCTTCACGAGTCTGAATTTTCAAACTCTTATGCAGGTACTTACCCAACATGTTTCGGTCTCTTCTTTGCTAACTATGTCTCAAAAAGTGTTTGGGTGTGTTGCGTATGTTCACCTCCATACAAATCAAAGAAGCAAGATGGACCCTTGTGTTCTCTACTGTGTCTTTCTGGGTTTCTCTCCTCACCAGAAAGGCTACAGGTGCTATCATCCTGCTACTCGACGTTTATATGTCTCTATGGATGTTACCTTCATTGAGGATGAGATGTTCTTCTTTGATACACCCGAGCATGTCTTTCAAGGGGAGACCAGTTGAGCCAACTATTTTGGCTGAACCTACTAATTTGACCGAAACTCATGCTTTGGTGCTGAACTGATTCCTCCCCCTGCTTCTCAAATAGTACATGATCAAGATTTCCTTGATAATCCTGAGGTAAGCACTTCCATTTCTACTACTGAAAATTCTTATATTATCCCACATAAAAGGCAAAGCAATGAATATTGAGATGGAGGTGCTGCAAAAAAATAATACATGTGATATTGTTGATCTACCAAAAGGAACGAAGCCTATGAGATACAGATGGTTGTTCACAGTGAAATATAATGCAGATGGTACCATGGAAAGGTACAAGGTAAGATTAATAGCTAAAGGGTCCACTCAGACGTATGGAGTTCATTATCATGATACTTTTGCACCCGTGGCTAAAATGAATACAGTCAGAGTTTTGTTGTCCTTAGTAGTAAACCTAGATTGGACCCTAAGGCAATTTGATGTAAAAAATGTATTCTTACATGGTGAACTAGAAGAAGAGGTGTACATGAACCTTCCAATAGCGTATGGCGTCATTGTTATGTTTTCCTATTTAGATCGGCGCACTAGATACTAAGTCATATCAGATTTGATAAGAGTTTAAATTAAGTTGTACCTTGAGGCCCAAATCCGAGTGAAATAAGGAAGGGTTTTGAGGCCTATTAAGGGGTCCTATTATATTTCCATTTATGCGTGAACCAATTAAGTGGACTTGGAAGATAAGTCAAGTCGGCCCTCGGTGATTAGTAGAGACGACTTGACCTAGCCCTATATAAGCTAAAGGCCCTGCTCTCATCAAACACGTTCTCTAAACCTATTCTCATCAAACAGAGAGAGCTGAAATAGATTCTAAGATAGAGCAAAAGTCTTGAGTCGTTCCTGTTCTTGCTAGGATTGCTGCTGCAACGGATTGGATGAATTCAGAAATTGTGTACTCAAGGAAGATGGCTCCAGGTATGTCTTCATGTGTTACAGGTTGTGTGTAAGATCTAGAACATGCATATAAAGTGTATGTACCATATCCGACCCCCCCCCCCCCCCCCACTCACGACATGACACGTGGAATACAAAGAAAGCAGAGACCAGCTTAGTAGGCCATGCCGAATGTTTAATCAGCATGCTCCACTGATTCATACGTAGTGGTCAACTCGACTAAGGGCCTACAGGCTCCCCCACGCCGACCTTCGGTACAGGATGCCGAGCGACCAACAATCACATCAGTCCGATTCTGACAGATCGGTTCAAAACTCCCACCAGAACCTGTCAGAGCAATGTGTCAACCCCCGAAGACACTCCCACAAGTCCCACATCGAAACTAAGTACTAAGAGCATCATAAATGCTCTCTATAAATAGAGCTCCTTGGCCTAGCCAAGAGGTAAGACTGTTTACTTGACTAGTGCTTTCACATTGTCGATAAAATAGCTCTTAATCACTAACTTTGGCATCGGAGGGTCTTCGGCAGGCACCACACCGGTGTTCTTGACTGCACATGCCGTTTCCGTTATTTAGTTCGGATTCGGCATCTACCCAAATCCCGGGACGCATTAGGAAGAAAGTCCCTCCGATCTGCGATCATTAACATACCCGTAAGTTAGCCTAATCTCTTATCTGTTTAGATTTAGCGCGAACATAAAGAATCTAATAGTCACTGGTGACATAGGGCTTAAAGCAGTCTCCTCGGAGCATGGTTTGGCAGATTTATTGCAGCCATGAAAAAGTTTGGTTACCAACAGGGCAATACTAATCATACTCTAGTAATTAAACATAAGGTTGGTAAAATGACTCTTTTGATTATTTACGTTGATGATATGATTGTGACTGGTGATGATATTATAAAAATTGATGAGTTGCAAAAACGTTTAGCATCTTAATTTGAGATGAAAGATTTGGGCAGTCTAAAATATTTTCTAGGAGTGGAAGCCACTCGGTCTAAACATGGCTTATTTCTTTCACAAAAAAAGTATGTCATGGACCTGTTAGCATATACTGGGATGCTTGACTATAAACCAGCTGAGACGCCTATTGTGGAGAATCATAAACTTGGGATTTATGTGGATTAGGTCCCAACTAACAAATAGAGATACCAAAGGTTGGTTGGGAAATTGATCTATTTATCACTGACACATCCTAGCATTGCATATACAATAAGTGTTGCTAGCCAATTTATGCATTCACCTAGTAAGGATCATATGGCTGCTGTGATAAGTATTCTGAGTTACTTAAAGTCTGCTCTTGGTAGAGGTTTATTACTTAGAAAACATGGTCATTTAGACCTGGAAAGTTACACTGATGCAGATTATGCAGGGAATATTATAGTTCTACATCAGGTTACTTCATCTTTGTTGGTAGTAACCTAGTTACATGACCTAGCAAGAAACAAAATATTGTATCTCAGTCTTCTGCAAAGTTCGAGTACAGAGGGATTGCCCAGGGGGTTTGTGAGATAATATGGTTGAGATGGTTGCTTACTTAAATTGGGTTTATGCCAAGCCGTCCTACTAAGCTCCATTTTGATAATCAGTCTGCATTTGAAATTGCGAATAATCTCATGCAACATGGTCGAACTAAGCATGTAGAAGTTGATGGGCATTTCATTAAAGAGAAGATGGAGCATGAGCTAATTGCTATACCTTTTTGTGCCTTCTTCATAGCAGCTTGCAGATATGTTAACCCATGTCATGTCAAAACGACGTTTCGAAGACTCACTTGACAAGTTAGGCATTACCAATATCTATGCACCAACTTGAGGGGGAGTGTTGGCATGCGTCAACTAGTCTTATTAGAAATAGAATTATGTATTTTTTTTATTTATTATAGTTACCTAATTTGTGTATATTTCCTATTTGTACTCACTCTATATGTAGTATATATATCCCTCCTTGAAAGAAGAATAAACATATCAGTTTAAACCCTAATCACTTTTGAGTAGAGACATCAACTTTTTCCACTAAATTTATTTACCAAATAATGCGTAGTGATTATAAATGCCTTTTTAGAGTGCGAAACGTTGGATTGTGATAGGGGTCTCTCATTTAACCCAAGCCTACCACAGGGAGGAGGGGAAGAAAAATGGTTTACATTTTAGCAATTTACCCCAGTCTATCACAATTAGGACAGTGATTGCAAATCACTCTAAAATGTACCCTACATTGAATTATTAAATTTGTTGGTAACCATTTTATTTTTCAATTAGAAACTAAAAATATAAACAACTAGTTTAGTTCAAAATCTCTTGAGACTAAATTATTTTTATAGCTTAAAGTCAATTTTGGTTACAAATCAAGAATTAGTGACTAATGATCTTAAAATAATTTACAAGCTAGCATCGGCGGAGCCAATGAAGGCTGAGGATGATCACTTTGCGATTCTCAACTTTCAAAGTTTGTCATAATTCATATTTTTATTTTGGTGTATTATATCCTTAATTTTGACCATTTTAAGTGATGTATAAAACCAATTAAAGTTAGGGAGTTTCACTAAAACACCCAAAATGGGGGCTGAAATTATAAAAAAAAACCCAACACCCAAAACACTTTATGAACACACCCAAAACCCATCATTACACACACTCAAAACCCATTTATAAACACACCCAAAAAATATACAATTGTTGATTTTGGGGTTGATTTTGGGTGTGTTTCTATGTTTAAATAGTGTTTGGGTTTTTTTATAAATACATGTCTAGGATTGGGTTTATTTATAAATTTGTATTAAAGTTACTAATCTTAGTTACATAATTAACATATATTTTCATAAACTCATATATTTATGAGAACAATGTTCAGCTCAATGATAAATATTGACCCATCGTAAGGGTACTAGGGCCAAGAGATGCTCCACTCTGAGGAAGAAGAAGACCAACGAACTCTCTAAGCTGAGGAGGGTTTTGAAAGGTCAAATTGAAAAGGGTTCCTTCTCTACCGAAAAGAGTTTCTTGGAAATTGTTGAGGATGGAGACAATTGGGATGTGGGTATTCAAGATGATTGCTTGGGGTCCAAGTTAGAGGCTTTGAATGAGAGGATTGGAGCTGTTAATCATGGTGATCTCATCGTACCTTGTAATGGTTTCGAATTGGATGATTATGAGCCAACGGTGGATACTCTTAATGATTTTCTCAGTTGGGTATTGGGTGGTGATCATCATAATGATATTGCTGTAATGGAAGATGATTTGCAACTCTATGATCTTGACACAATGTTGCCAGAAGAACCACAACAGCTGGAGCAGCAGCCACTTTCTGTGCCAAGTATGGATCCTACTGATGATGATATGAGGTTTCTTTGAGTGATTGTGAGATTGGTTTGATGCAAGATGATTTGCAGTTTCGTGATGATGACTCGAGCGATTTTTTGGCCCCTCTTGAAACAATGTTGCTACAACACCCACAGGAGAAGCAGCCTCCTTCTGTATTGGCTTCCCCATTAGCCTATTAATTTTTAGTCTTTATCTGTAATTTTCTTCTTCTATAGTTTAGGTGGTTAATGGATGGTTGAGAGAGTAGGTCAATTTTTGTTGGGTTTATTGGAATTTGGAGGGCAGAGCAGGGCAATGTCAGTTTGAATTCCTTATCTAGTGTGATCCTAAAAGCTATAGTGTTCTTTTTGCTATATTCCACTCACACATAACCTTTAAAACAAAAAATAAATTTCCTTATAATTAAAAAAAGAAAAAAAGAAAGAACCAATAAACAATCACACCTACTGGAAACCAATCTCTTAACTCCATTATGAAGTTTTTCTCTAGTAGTAGGCGATTTCCTACTTAAACATGATCTAGAAAATGAACAGGTTGAGAGGTGCTCCGACTTCAGTATTCTGTTTGCACTAGCATTTTGATACCTCCAATGATGGCATAGTCTCTGTTTTCTTGGTTTGCCATGTAGTGAAGACTAAATTGAGGAAATTTGTAACCTGACCACCCGATGAAATTGGTTGTTTCACATTTGTAATATTGTTAGAAATCTTAAAGCCATTCATTTGGACTTAATTATACATTTCTCAAGCTTTGGATAATCATGAAACATATGCCATCACTTTAATTTATTCTCCGCACCCACCAAGCTTGAATAGAACATTGTAACAACCCGTCCCAAAATTTCTCTTACTTTTTGAAATTTTTGAGGAAATTGATCGTTTTGCCCTTCGCAAATGGTGACTCTTTGGTCCACTTTTGTTCGGGACGATTTTTGGTAGATGTGTACTGCATGTGAGTCGGAGTTGTAGCGAAAAAGTTATGATCAATGGAAATGTAATGTAAGGGGGCATTAATATTATTCTCATGTTGGAAACAAATTGTTAAAACCCTAACCCTAGAAGGATCTTTCAAACAAAGATGGATCAAATTTTTTAAAAAATATAATAGCTTCTGCAGTGTATATGTAGATGATATACTTGTCCATAGTTATAAGTAGAAATCAAGTAGAACTTTAAAAACAAGTCATGAATTTTTAGTCATGTATATTAAATTAGGAACCATACAATTGCAAGAACATATAGTTAAAAAAATAGGGAAATAGCTCTAAATGCCACGCTTTTTATAATTTTAAATGAAAATACCACCCCTCCCCAATTTTTTTGCAACTATCACCTATAAATATATATTTATTGTCCACTTATTACACACATATCACTTATGCTGAAATTTTGTTCCCTCTCAGCTCGCTCAGCTCGCTATTCACTCTCGTTGTGTTCGCTTGCTCTCTCTCTCTCTCTCCTTCTCTCTCTCTCTCTCTCTCTCCTTATTTGCTCTCTCTCGCTCTCTCTTCTGAATCGCAAAACCCTCCCTCGACCCATCAACCCCATCTTTTAGGTATGTCTTCTGAATAGCTGCTTGCAACCTTGAAGCTCTACTGGATTGTCGACCTCAAATATGTAGTGTTGACGGTTATTTTCTTAATATCTGTGGGATTCTGTGAAATTGGTTTTATTTTGATTGCTTGAGTTTCTGTTAAATTGGTTTCGGCTTTAATTGCTTTCGATTAGGTTTTTTGAATCTTCATGCTCATCCATCTGGGTTTTTATCAATTGCATTTAGATTTTGGATATGTGAATCTTGAAACTTTGGATTTTCCATTTGATGTAGTAGATTTGTATAGTGTGATTGTGATGAATCCTTGTTCACTGCTTTGTTAGTGTTGTATTGATGTTGTGTTCATGTTATTTTGCTATCGTATTACTGTTATGTTGTTGTTATACTGTTGTTATATTGCCATTGTATTGCCTGGTTATTGTGGTTGTATTGTGTTAATGAAATGTTGTTTTGTCATGGTCAGAAACGGAGACCATTGTTATTCTGGTTTGCTACAATGGAAAATGGGTAACCTCAAAGAAGATGTGCAAATACGAAGGGGGTGACTCAAAAGGATTAATAGTTCCACGAACCAGCACATTTGCTGAACTATTGGATCGTGTGCATCAGATTGGTAATACAAACAGTAGGGAAGACAAGATTTGCTTAAAGTTCTCAGTTTTGGTGCCTCGAATGAGTGGAAGCACATAAAGATTGAGTTGCAGGGTATCCCACCGCCCAAGCAGCCATCTAGTATTGGGCATCCAATGGATAATTAGGGGAAAGAGGAAGGAACATGAGGTTTTGTGGTGTCATGTTTCTGTAATTTAGGGGGGATGTGATGGTGGTGCAAGGCATGAATTGTATATTTAAAGTCCATATTGAAGGTGTGTAATGTAGGCCATATGTCTTTTAAGGGATGTATACTTCATCATTTTTCTATTTTTTTATTTTTTTATTTTTTTTATTTGTAATTTTTTTGGACCAAATAATAACAAAACACAAAGTCTGATGCAGTACCTACTACAATAGGATCATATTGTAACTCTATTGTGCTCTTATTGAACTCTATTGTGCTATTATTACAATCATATTGTCATTATACGCATGTGTATTGTGGAGTTATTGCCACTATAATTGTTTGAACTTGACACAAATGAAGGAAACTGTATACGCATAAATGCAAACAAAGGCATCATAATTCCATTAAATTCAATTTCGAAACTTACATAATACAACAAGAGGTCACCCCATAGTTACATAATACAAAAGGAGGCCACCTCATAGTTCCATTTTATAGGTAGTTTCCACTACATTTTACAATGTCCAAAGTCATATTAAAGTGTCACAAGTTTCCTGTTGTTGACACATTCGGAGTTGCATACTCTTCGGCGACCGCGACCCATGAAATTCATGACCCCGCCCACAGTGATGTTGTCCCAGTTTCCTTCTGGATCCACTATTTTTGCAAACTTGCGAAATAATTCGAAACCGATTTCCACTTGTTGTTGCTTCAACTGGCCATTTCATCAAATTCCTTGAATATCATAACTATAGTGGCAAGGAACATAAATACTATAAGCATAATATGACGTGCAAACGTTGAGGCCCCTGTCAAATTCCTCTTGCCTCAATGTTTTGATACTTGCTTTTATACAACTTTTACATATCCAAATAATGGCTTCCTACTCCATATGTAATTTCACAATAAACATATATACACAGATGTATATGTTGTCATTCTGATATATTTCAATATCTTGAAGAATGACTTACTAGAATTTCTAAGCATTGGATGCCACAAAACAGGTAATGTAGAGACTATAAATGACACCTACAATTTCCCTTCTTTGGATGAAAAAAACAACAGGAAACACAGACTTCAATTGCATAAATCGCCAAAACCATTAAAACCATAATGGAACGGGAATAAAACCATAATAAACTAGCAATACAACAGCACTAAAATGCCAATACAAAACCACTAAATTGGCAATACGATAGCAAAAAATAGCACTAAAACATCAATAACAACAGCAAAATAATAGCAAAACAATAGAATCCCAAATCAAACGCAAGAATCAATCTATAAAGAACAAACCCATTCAATGTTTCAAACAAGGAATCATCATAATCAGACAATTTCAAAGAAACCCGTCAACCCTAAACCAATTTTAGAGAAACCTCTAAACCAATTTCAGACAAACCCCTAAACCCTAAACCAATTTCGTAGAAACCCATAAACCCTAAACCAACTTCAGAGAAACCCCTCAACCAATTCAAATTGATGATGAACAGTACCTTTTGCAGGTGAACGATGGAAGAGGAAGACCACTGCGTCAGAGAGAGAGATAGAGAGAGAGAGAAAGCTACACGAGAGAAAGCTGCGCAAGGGAGGCCGAGAGCTTCCCGCGACTGTGAAAGAGAGAAGAGAGAGTTGAGCGACAGAGAGAGTGAGAAGCGCGATAGAGAGAAAACAAAATTTCAACAAAAGTGATATATGTGCAATAAGTGGTCAATAAATATATATTTATAGGTGATAGTTGCAAATTTTTGGGGAGAGGTGGTATTTTCAATTAAAATTATATTAAAAAAAGTGGCATTTAGAGCTATTTCCCAAAAAAATATTGAAATTTTTAGATAAATTAGAAGATAAAAAGCAGTTACAATCATTTTTAGAATTATCAAATTATGCTAGCAATTTCATTCCTAATTTAGGTAGAAAGATAGCAACATTACATAATAAAACTATCAAAATATGTCAAAAATATTTTAATAGGGAAGTAGCTAGATTGGCAGCTGTTGGCCTGTAATTGCACTTCAGTACTTGTTTTGCTTGATTGGGGATCACCTGTGAGTTATTCTGGAGAGCTTAGGGCATCAAGGTGTTTCTGAGCATTTGTTGAGGTTTTCATATGATGAACAACCTGAATTTTGCCTGGTTTGCCTGTTCTTAACTGAATTTGTAACGACAAAAAGCTGAGTTCTGCTTGATTCTTCTGAGCTGCATCGTATTTGCAATGAGAGAAATCTCGTTTTTCTTGTTGGTTAGCTGCTTCTCTGAGCTGGATTGAAGTCAGAAATCTGAGTTCTGCCTGTTTTGTCGAGAGCTGGATGGCTTTTGTAAGCTAGATAGTTTGATTGCTTCTGAGTTTGAAGGCTTTTGAGATCGTATGATTTTGCTTGATTTTTGTCAGTTTGACTAAGAATTCTTGGTTGTTTGTTTTTATTGGTTTGATTTGATTGTGTTGATTTGATTTTTGGTTGTCCTTGCTCCAGTTCATGTACTCTTGTATTTATAGATAAATGCATGATGAGAACTAGAGCACAATTGCTGAAAAGTGTTAACCCACTGACCCTTGGTAGCTCTAAGAGAATAAATTAGCTTTCTAGCTTTGCTTTTCTCAACCCATTTCTGCAAAAGCCTCATGTCGGCAGATTATTCTTTGGCTTGTAGTTGCCTATTTTCCTAGGAAGCCCCCTGGCTGTGGTTGAGAAGAGTGTCGAGTGCTGCTTTTACCTTTCTAGCTCTAGAGTTGCTGATTTGGTTTTGGGTTGGTAACCAACGGTGATGATCAAACCTCCAGCTCAAAATATGTAATCCGGAAACTAGGTAAAAAATAAACTAATTAAATTTGGATATTAGATTAAATCACCATTGGTGGTAATTAAAATCTATCCTGTGAAAATTACTTTGGGTAATTGGTTTATTTTAACCCCTTCTTTGAAATGACCTGGTCTATTTTCCAATTTTGGCAAATAGAGCACAAGTTTGTTTTGTTAAAAATAACCCAATAGCCAGATGGGCTTGGAAATTAGGCCTAAACAGGGTAAAATGAAAGTTTTCTGCACTTCTTTTACCGAACAAGAAACCATACATTGATTGGTTGTAAAGTTTTGTGATTAGAACTTCAAAAGAATATTTGTCTTTACATATTGAAATCTTAGATAATTATTTCATGATCCCATGAGTAAACAAATTAATAAAATTATTACTATTATTGAAGATATCATAACTAACAAAACTTGAAATTACAAGAATATCAAAGCATAGGAATCTGAAGTCAACCTCAAGGGGGTTTTTTGTTTTTTGTTTTTTTTTTGGGCGTTGAACTTGTACTGCTACACAAATCTTCTTCCAACAATGGATGGAAATGAGTGTCGGTATTAAAACCCACCTCCTTGCTCCTTTGAACATTTAACGACACCTTTTTATGCCTTTGTTAGTGCTCAATGCATTATTCGTGGGCATCAAACAATACGAAAACTTCTTTACATTTGACTAAAGTTGAATATAGTGAGTAGGGTGTACTTATAAAAATTATATTTGTTTCACAATTCGATATATCCTTTTTAGTCATTTTATATTAGGATAAATTAGTAATTCAATAAATAGTTTGGTAATATGGTGTACTTAGTTAATTTTAGAGTTCGTTTAGCAGCACTCTAATTCTACTAACTCAACCAAACGAGTCATGCTTTATAGCTAATGTATATACTATAAGAAAGACTTTAACATTAAAAGAAATACATATAAAATAAGTACCAAATTGTACATTCACTGGAAAAATACAATTATATACAACAATTTAAATACAACAAACCGTATACCTAAATAATATTGAAACGACAAAAAAATTGTTAAACAAAAAGAAAGCTACAAACAAATTTTGTTTTTATTCAATTGCAAAGAGGAAAAAAATAAAACAAAAAGAAAGCTAAATAATATACTACTTTCCCCGTAACGGTTACTTTCCCTGTAATACCAACTATACCCTCAGTCGCGGACTCTATAAATACCGCCATACCCTCACCTTCCTCGCTCTCACTCTCATTTCTCGCGATCGCTACATTCGCTACCTTTCACTGCCATTCTCTACAAGTTTTGATCAGTCGCTAATTAATCGCACTGACTGCATTGCTCTGTTATTCAATTAATTTCCACTCGAAATTGATTTATTGATTTATGGCTCTTCCTAAATCAAACCCTAGGGTTTCAGCGTCCATGAAGATGAAAACGGTCTCTGATGCTATGAAGCCTCAGAAAACTGCCATGGCCAAGAGAGGCTCCACTCTGAAGAATAAGGCCGGCTGACTCTCGAAGCTGTGCGATATTGCCGTTTACATGATCGCTGTTGGTGCCGACGGCAAGATCAACGATTGGCCGGAAAACCAACAAGATTTGAAATCAGTTCTACTCAAGTACAAGAATCTGAAGAGGGGTTTCAAAGATCGAATTGAAAAGGGTCTGTTCTCCGTCGAAAAGGGTTTCTTGGAAATTGTTGATGATCGAGAAAATCGGGATTTGGGTATTCAAGATAATTGCTTGGGGGCCAAGTTGGAGTCTTTGAATGAGAGGATCGGAGCTGCGACGATGAAGATGATGATGATGAGGGATGATGGTAAGTGCAGTTTCATGGACTTGTACAAGAATATCATGGAACCAGATGCAGCAGATCAACAACAACTATCATCTCTTAATCTTAATTTGAATCTCCATCCAACTGATCTCGTCGTACCCACACCCAAACCAAATTTAATTGGTGAAATTAATTTGAATCTTGATCCAGGTGATCTCGTCATACCCACACCCAAACCCAATTTAATTGGTCAGATTAATTTGAATCTTGATCCAGGTAATGTCGTCATACCCACACCCAAACCCAATTTAATTGGTCAATTTCAGCAAGATTATCTTTCATCAATTCATGAGCCAACTGTGGATGCTAATGATTATCTCAGTTTGGTATTGGGTAATGATGATCATAATGATATTGGTCTAATGGAAGATTATCTGCAACTTTATGATCTTGAATTGCCAGAAGAACCACAAGAGCAGCTGCAGCCGCAATCACCTTCTTTGCCAAGTGTGGAAATTAGTGATGATGATATGAAGTTGCTGTTGAGTGATTGTGAGATTGGTTTGATGGAAGATGATATGCAGTTTTGTGATAATCTTGATGATTATGAGCCAACTGTGGATACTATTTATGATTTTCTCAGTTGTGTATTGGGTGGTGAAGATGAAAATGATAATAGTGCAATGGAAGATGATGTGCAACCTCAGAGTACTAATCATATTACTGATGATGAGCATGATGACATTAGGTTGCTGTTGACTGATTGTGAGATTGGGTTGATGCAAGAAGATTTGCAATTCTGTGACAATGACTTGAGTGAATTTTTGGTGCCTCTTGAAACCATGTTGCTACAAGACCCACAACATCAGCATCATTCCGAGTTAAATCTTAATTTCTAGTCTTCGTCTGTAATTTTATGTTTGTCAGTAGCTTAGGTCCTTATCAACCAAAATCTGATGTATATTCTGCAATATTAGACCAGATTATTCTATGTTTTTCTTTGTACAGCTCAAGTGAAGAGCTTTTGGTGTAGAGCCTTTTATTCATCATACTTTCACACCCTAAGTGATAATGAAGAGCATAACCAGTATTTTCATATTAACAAGAACAAATCATAAGGCTTTTTATTAGATATTGAAGAATAAAATTGATTATACAAATTAATAGGGAAAAGCTGTCCAAGCCAATCAAAATTACAAAATGTATATATAAAAAACAAATCACAAGGCTAATTTTACCCTGAAAAATGTATTTGACATCCTGAATGTTACTCAGCTCAGCTCAGCTGCAGAGTGAAGTTGTTTATCTCTTTTGGAAGTTAAGGAACTTGATACCATAGGCAAAGACAAAGAAGAAGAGCAGGACCCAACCTATATGAGCGAAGAACACAGGTACTACAAAGTCATGTTCATAACCTAGATTGTTCTTAAGGTATAGATCCACTCTCTGAGATCCTTCAGGAGTAGTAATAAAGGTCTTATTGTCACCAAATTGAGATGCCATGATGCCATAGATTGTCCAAGCAATTGGAGACCCCCAGTAGTACCACCTCCACCACACTGGGATTAGCTGCAAAATTAACCATGAATTGTTATTATGGTTGCAATGATAAATTAAGAAAACGACTCGAACTGGGTTCCTTAGAAATTTGAACATCTGTTTAACATTCTCAAGACATGAAAATAAGAAGAATTAACTGAGTTTCAAATGACATACCGGCCGGGCAATGAGGAAACCAGAGAACAAGTTCCAGAAGTTCGTGAAGAAAGACGAAACGATTGCAGCAATTTGATGGTTAGGAGTTAGTGCAACCATCATCATTCCGTTCATTGTGAAGTAGGTAAAGCACATGAATACGAAGTAGTAGAAGTACAAAAACTTTTCTACCTTCCAAGTGTACCCAATCATAGAATACAGAATACACGAGTACATAAAGGTTTGGATTGCAACGTAAATTGTCTCAATAGCCACCTATAACACCAAAAGATGCATCAATAATGAGATTTTAATGATATGAAAAACAAACGCATAGCCGAGTATAATTTCCAGTATTCTTACCTGTGCAAATGCATAAGGCAACTCTGAATACATTCCCGCTGCTCTTTCACGGTAGAAAACTGTTCTCTCAATTGCAATCACGGATTGAACAGCAGAAGCATTGCCAGCTCCAAGGAAAAGAACAGCAGAATAGGTAGCTCCCAAAAGATTGATCAGGTCTTGTTGTTTATGTCTGTTTACAAGATAAAATTAGTATAAGTGATTGAACAAAACATGCAACTTAAATCGTATAATCACAAATTCAAAGGAAGATATTAACAAACAATGTAGCTCACAATGAAGTTCTTAAACTTACAGTGAGTCTCCTTTGCTCCAGAAGATTACACCAAAGATTATGCCAATGACAGCTGTCATGAAAAACCTGATGGCATTGTATCGCGAGTTTCTCCAGTATGACCAGTGTTGTTTCCAAAAGCAAGCCTTGCATTGAACTATGAAGCTTTGAGAAAATTGGGTGGGAAAGTGAAGGTCATTGGAGCCGGGTAGTGGAATGCTTAGTTCCTTGATAAGTTCCTCATTTCTCCTGAACAATTGAAAATAATTGTTGAAGAATTTTTGTGCATACAAAGAAGGGGTTTGTGGGAAAAAGAAAATAGAAATTAATTGAATACAATACATCTTGCTTACCTGTAGAGCTCAGAGTTTGCATATACTTCTGCAAAGTCAATGTTATTTTGAGCCTCAACTGCAGCAGAGCTGACGTCTAACATCCACGTAGCAGGATTGTAGCCTTCTTTGATCTTGGGAACTCCAGGGATAGCCTGCAAGAGGATTAAGATATTATTCAAACTCTGCAATTCTAAAACTCATGGGTCCAAGGATAATATTTCTTGCTGGATAAGATCATAGAATTGCATTGAGATGGAGGATTCAATCATTAATATATTCAACAATATGCACCAGAGTCTAAATGCGTCGTTAGGAGACAGAGTAAGTTAGGGCTAACCTAAGAAAATTTAGGAAAAAAAGGGCTAACCAAATTCAGTTCCAGTATAATCTGTTTGGAGATAATTTAATAGAAACTGAACATACAAGGTAAACTATAAACTTACCTCAAAATATTCAACAAGCTCATGAGACTGATGACCAAGAGGTCCAGCATAAATCACCTGCCCTCCTCTTTTCATTAAGAAAAGCTGCGAGGAAAAAAAAAATCATAAATATGGTACATGAAATGACAATGTTACAAATTCAATAAATTGTATTAGTTGTTCCTACCTCATCAAAAGCTTCAAAAATGTCAATACTCGGTTGGTGAATTGTGCATACAACAGTTCGTCCTGTATCGACAGTGTTTCTTACAGCACGCATAACAATAGCGGCTGCTCTAGCATCAAGACCTGATGTTGGCTCATCCATAAAGATGATGGATGGATTTGCAACCAACTCTACAGCAATAGTGAGCCTCTTTCTCTGCTCAGTTGAAAGTCCATCAACTCCTGGCAGTCCAACTAAAGAATTCCTCAACGGATTAAGCTCGACCAAATCCATAACCTCATCAACAAACATCTAAAGAACAGAAGAAGAAAATCAAAGTCAGCTACATCATCCATCTCATCACGTTCTTATATGGAGCAATATGATTGTCAGTTCAGTGACATGTAGTCAGAAACTAAATGTTGGAACAGCTAAATATTGAGGTTGTTAAATAAAAAACATGCCTTTCGTTTATCCTTCGTAGCATCCCTCGAAAGACGCAGCCAGGCAGAGTATACGAGAGATTCATAAACAGTAACATATGGTGAATGAATGTCATTCTGTTCACAGTAACCGCTGACCCGAGTAAATGTGGCTTGGTCCTTTGGGTATCCAGAGATACTAATACTTCCTTCAATGTATCCGCCAGTCTTTCTTCCAGCTAAGACATCCATCAAGGTGGTTTTTCCGGCACCACTAACACCAACCAATGCAGTCAGAATACCCGGCCTAAATGCACCACTAACATCTCGAAGTAGTTGCAGTCGAGTCTCTTCAATCCCTTCGCTCTTCATTTCCTGAAAAGCACAAAAAATCGTTACTACCAAGAATCATATTTGACACAGAACAGTGTTTGTCATCAATAAATCAAGGTCATAGTTTCTTAGACATAAATTCATGTCAACAGTTAATAGAAAGTAACTACTGTGAAAGATGAAACAATGTTCTTCCAGTTTATAACTAGAGTTAGCTTTTGTTTTGATAAGTTATCATATAATAACTCTAGAAATCTAAAGCTCAGTGGAGCAAAAAGAAAAAGCGACTTACCGCAGGCATATCCACATAGTAATTGACATGGTTGAAAGCAAGTGAAAGGGGCTGGAAGGGCATAACCATTCCTCGTTTGGCTTGACCGCTTGCAACATTAACATTTGAACTATTACTTCCTTGAGCATTTCGAACTTGCATATCAATACCTGTAATTGTTCGTCACATATGAGACGAGAAAATTATTTTGTTAGCTAATCTGCTACACGAGATGTAAGGTTTCTGCAGTAGAATTTGTACTACAACCACAATGTGATGACACAAGAAAAATATGCAAGTGGTAACTAGAATTTGCAGCTAGCAAAGGCTGAAGTAATTCTTTATCAAACATATGAAACGCATCCCATCTTGCAGAAACAGTGAAACCATCCAAGTTAAGATCCACAAGATATATAATATTTCAACCTTCTGAATTGGACAATTGCTGTTTCCTCTTTGTTTCAGAGTCATCATTCTCGATCAGAGTTTTGGTTTTGCCAAGAGCTAAAATTGAGTCAGAAAAAGAAAAAGAAATAATCAATGCTTCAATCCATATTACCATAACAATGGTCCAATGAAAATAAATGAATTGTTTACTTACGGTTTAAGAAGGTGAGTGATGCAATGAAAAGAACATTAAAAAGAACTGAAAATGCGAAGAGTGCCCCAATACAAATCCAATACCAATATTCCTCTGTATACAGGCCTCTATCCCTGAGAAGGGTCTTTCCCACCGTGGGCATACGGGAGTTATTGATAGGCTGCACCATGGGATAAAAAAAGTTTGATTAGGCTTAAACACTAGTTGAACCTGAATGTGAAACTCAAAATTATAATTGTTAAATGTAGAGTGAGAATTTAGTTGAGAGAGATTTAAGAGAAATTACAGTGCTCCATCTGTCGTCAAGAAATTCATTGATAGCAATTGCATTTTGTCCATACATCATAGGTGACACATAGTATCCCCATATCATCCATGGTTCAATATCATCTGCACAGCAAAATGAGAATCTGTTGAACAATTCAAAACATATGAAAAAATCTAGCAGGAAAATTGATCTAAACAGTAGCTTACTTTCAAACAAAATACTTAGACAGTAAACACGGAAGGATTCTAACCTTTAGCAACAATGTAACCTCCTAGAATAAAAACCAACAGCAGTGAAAAGGAACCGAGTGTGCTCGAAA
The DNA here is from genome assembly GCA_020226455.1 of Prunus salicina. Lineage (NCBI taxonomy): Eukaryota > Viridiplantae > Streptophyta > Magnoliopsida > Rosales > Rosaceae > Prunus > Prunus salicina. The sequence goes on along the minus strand of CM035342.1, from coordinate 27,031,687 downwards.
CAACCTCACTTCTACCAAGGCCAGCAATGAAACGGAAGAGGGAGACTGCCATCTGATGTATTCCAAAGAAAGCCAAGAACTGTTTGAAGAACCTGATAATATTGGACATATGTCAGACAGAAGATCCACCACCACAAAATTGTTTTGTTTTTCGTCATTTATTTAGCATCACAAAGCTAAAACTTGTGACAACAATGTGAGAATAAATTACAACTTACCTACTAGGAGCAGGTGCAAATCCTATGGTGTAATATGTTATGGCTGTCCATAAAAAAGATTCCGCCAGCGAAATGGGAATTCTGGTTATCCAAATGGGCAAGCCAAAAGCCCACCCAGGATAGAACAAGGCATCCCTCTGCCTAAAGAACACAGGAAGCCGGAAAACTGTCATTGGAAGCTCTCCCACTCCATTAAACATGACGTTCATGAGACTGAAAAACAGTGCTCCCCAAAACCTTGCCGAATCCTTTTCTTCCCCGTATTTCATTGTTGTCCTTAAGAATACCGTGAAAGCAATTGTTGCCATAACTGTTATCTGGGTAGTTTTGAATATGTATATAAAAGAGCTACGCTTCATCAGCAGCACTTCTCTTGCAAAGCATGCCCTGAAGAGTTCCATATTCGATATTCCATACTTCTCCTTCACCAAGGCAGCAGGATGGGCTGCTCTTTTATCATATGGAACTCTTAGGTCTTCCAAAAGTCGTTGGCCAACATGAAATGATCTGAAAGCCTGTACAAAGTCAGGCGCTGAGACATATCTGTATGCTTGGTTCTTCTTATACCAGTATTGTTCTTGGTCCTTCTTTGAGGTCACTTCTTGCAAGAAATCTGCAACACCTTTTCTTTCAGGGCATCTGAACCCCATATATTCGAAGAATTCAAGCACATTCTCACGCGGACCTTGGTACACAATCTGACCCTCAGAAACAAGGATAATGTCATCAAAAAGATCATACGTCTCCGGTGCAGGCTGCAAGAGAGAGATGACCATTGTCACATCCAGAATATGAACCATCTGCCTCATGAACTTGATAATTTGAAAGGTTGTGGAACTGTCCAGCCCCGTTGATATTTCATCCATGAAAAAAGCTTTCGCTGGTCCAACCAACATTTCTCCTGCATTAAGAGCAACCACCACCAGTTATGATCATTGCAGAGAATGTTTGCACATCAATAATCATTCCTATTATTAGAAGAAGAAAAAATTTCACTTCTTGGTATTAATTGCATTAGTACCTACGTTTCTAGTAAAATATATTTAAGGTTAAAACTACATATGCAGAAATATCACGGTCAACATATTACACATATTCATATTCAGAAACAGATTGGAAAGCATAGAGTAACATACCGGTAGTTACACGTTTCTTTTGTCCACCAGATATACCCCTTCTCATGCCATCACCCACCATTATATCAGCACAGATGTCTAATCCAAGTATCTGTCATAAGAACAAAAATTTGTTAGGCTTGTAGAATAAGAGAGCAATGATATAATCTTGTGATTGGATCAACAAACCTTAAGAACATAATCTGTGATCAAACTGGTTTCCTTGCCCGACATAGATGTGGCTTTCATGAATGCATCGATTTCGGGATCTGGTTTGACACCTGAATCTTTCTCTCGTCTAGACATCTCTACTAGCATATCATACCTTGTTCCAACTCCCAGGCAACGTCCAGCGAAATCCAACGTTTCACGAACTGTCATCTCACCATAATGAAGATCATGCTGGCTAATATAAGCAGAGGTTCTCTGCGGCACAAATTCATTGAATTCATGGCCACAGTAAGTCACTTTCCCAGTTACCTGTTTATAACCCCAACTTGTCAATACATATGAAAAGTCCCTACACATGTATGCACACTAATACTGATAACTGGTAAAGAGACAGAGAGGATGGCAAACCCTTATATCCCTATCCAGTTTGCCAGCAAGTGCTTTTAGCAGTGTTGTTTTTCCTGACGATGGAGGTCCAAGAAGCAGTGTCATCCTGAAAAGCACACAAAACAAGCAATATCACGGTTGGAGTTCAGAAACAAGCCTACTTCACATGAGTAGCATACCAATAAAATAGTTTCCATCTTCTTTTCATAGAAACATGAGTATACCTTGACGGTTTAACAATACCGCTCACATCATGAAGTATCTTGACAACTCTTTTCTTTGAGGGTGAGAGTCCAATCAATCCAATCAGTCCCTATTTACAGGTATAGAAATTTAGAAATCTAGGAATTCACTAGCGGAACGCTAGATCAAGAAATAAGGTTCGGTATTGAAAAAATCTTGAAACAATACCTCTAGTTGGTTCAAGGTGGAATTTAGCAGAGTTGGAAGTGCTCTGGTGCCAACATATGCATCTCCCTCTATTGATATATTCTGGTATCTAACCTCAACCTTTGGAATGTCAATACCAACCCTGTCTCCCAAGAGAAAAAAAAAATTACAAGGTAATCCAAATCAAACATGTTTAGCAAGTAAACTAAGCAAAAATACATCTTTCAATTGTATGTTTTATGAAGCCAAAGACAACCTAAACTTTCAAAGTCCAACACTTTTGTTTTCCCCCTGCTTTCTCATCAACCAAACAAACTATACATAACAGAAAGGGAGACAATACAAACCTGTCATTTCTGGCCCTGAGCCTCTTCAAGAACCTCTCATTGTCATCCTCAACAACCTTAAGTATGCTCTCCATCAACTGTTTCTTGTCATGATCTCCAAGGTTTGCAACATCAACTTCTTCAGCTACAACCCTCCCATTGCTCATATATTGTCTGAGCATCCCCCTTTTCATCCTATCATACGTTGGCAACCGCTCTATGGCTGCCCACTTCAGCTCCTCCTCCTCATTCACCGTCTGCTGCCTGCTGCTCTGCTGGAACACATCCGGTGTGTTCCACATTTCTCTAACACTGGAAGAACGCCAGCTCCTCCGGCTGCTAGTCTGCCTAGCTAAGTCATCTCCCACCAAAGACGCCGCCATTTTGATGGCCCGAAACCAATCAAATAATTACTCTCAACTCAAAATTTCAGATGATGGGTTGGAAAAGTACAACCCAATTGTTTGGGAAGTGATTGAAAGAATTGATGATCAAATATACTCCCAGAGTACGCCTTTCTTTTGTTTTCTCAAAATTCTTCACACAGAGATCATTATTGTCTGGTGAAGAATGAGAACATGCAAGGAATAAACTACATTTGTGAGGAGCTTTGGGTGAGAATTTATAGAGACATAAGGAAGAAAAGTCTCTAAACTTTTTGAAGATATTAAAAAAGCAAGAAAAATATCTACTTCGTGTAACTCCAATGGGAATTGTCAGCAAAATATAAAAAAATACCAACCAATTGGGACTTTCTCGCGTTGTTTCTTAAAACATATTTTTACGTGCGAAATTAATATCTTTGCTGCTGCCATGGAGGCGTTCTTTCTATTAAAATTATTGATAGAAGATATTTTCATTTGGAAAAAATGCGATTTATGAAGGCTTAAGAAATTTCAAAAGTCCCTTAACGTTCGCAGGAGCTGAACATTTCTAGATGGTCTTATTCTTATGTGCGTAATTCAACTGGTTTAGTAACGGAGACACAGTGGGGCCACGGGGTCAAACGACCCTGTGCATTTCATTGAAATAAATTTGGAGGTTTACTTGAATTGACTGTGCGACTTTCATGAGAAGCCCTCCACCTGTTTGATATTAAGAGGTGTTCTTTCTAGTAAAATTCTTGATAGAAGATATTTCGTTTGGAGAGCTAGATTTTGGATACCTATTGAAGTTGTTTACTAAATTATATGGAATTGGGTTAGGAGTGGTTCTAATTACCAAAATATCTTCGTTCTTGGGTTAAAGTATATGACAAATTTGGAAATTTTAAAATTTATAATTGGTAAAAAAGATGAATTTCTAATGGGTTAATTCTCCAGGAATTAGAATATCACCTCACACCCAAGAATTGATTTCCTTCAAAATCAGAAATTCAATTCGTAATTTTGTGTGAGCCCACTGACTTTTAATTCCTTAATGTGAAGTAAACGCACGAATTCTTTACAGGTGGAATTCAATTCATGATGAGAATTCAAATTCCTAATTAGTAAATACACCATCAAAACTTTCCATTCTGCCATAAGGGCCCATTTTCTTCTTCTTCCTATTGAGAAAAAAAAAATTGTGAGAACATATGTCAAATCCCTGTTTGCAAAAGAAAAGAACCTTGTACATATAGAGTTGTATACATCTGTTCTACATGGACACTTGAGGGGTAATTAAGAATCTATATAGTTTTTATATACTGTTATATGCTGAGCTTTGGAAGTCTGTCTTTGACATGTGAGAAAAAGGTTACAACAAAAACGAACAGAGAATTGTGAAAAAGGGGCAAGTTAGATAAGTCAAATTTCAGAGAGACGGGCCAGTGATCCACTACTAACAACACCGATATTGTCCCCAACTTAACCACCTATAAAGTCCATAGGTGTGGGATTTTATCACAAAAGGCCTCGGTATTATTAGTAGTAGAACCATTCATTATATTTTGTATTTTATTTAGTCAAGTTTCCGATGTGGGACTCATATTCTTCAACACGCCCCCTCACGTGGGACCACCACATAGTGGGCCACACGTGGAGCCAAGTCTACATCGAAGTCAATCAATCAAGCCCAACACGTGAGCACCACGTATTGGGTAAAGGGTAGGGGTAAACATTTAGGCCCAACATGTGAACACCACATATTGGGTAAGGGTAGAGGCCCAATTCAGGCCTAGTCAATCAACCCGCTCTGATACCAAGTCAAATTTCAGAGAGACGGGCCAGTGATCCACTACTAACAACACCGATATTGTCCCCAACTTAACCACCTATAAAGTCCATAGGTGTGGGATTTTATCACAAAAGGCCTCGGTATTATTAGTAGTAGAACCATTCATTATATTTTGTATTTTATTTAGTCAAGTTTCCGATGTGGGACTCATATTCTTCAACAAGATATATTCTTTGTGAACTAACTGTTTGGTCTCTTGTGTCGTCCCCCCCATGCTTAAACCTTTTTCTTATCTTTCTTTTTTTCTTTTTTCTGCATTCTTGGTCAGTTAACTTCATTCATGAATTTTTGGTCTTTTAAATTAGTTTTGTTGGATTCTTTTATTCTCTTGTTTTATTTGGCAAGACATTTCTATGTAATGAAATTTCCCATTTGGACCAAGAATTTACAGACCTGGATAATTTTCATTCATGCGTGCTTGTAATTTCTAGACCTTCATTTTCATTTTCTGATCTGTTGTTTTAATGCAGGTAATAGTGGTTGTAATTATTTTTAGTACCATTTGCACCTTCTTTTGGACATGAAGCATCACATCCTCTCAAACTATCATGGAGCTCATCTTTTTGGTCTATTTTATTTTGGACAGTGCAAGTATCAAATCTTCTCATACTTCATAGGATTGACTTTGTGGGATTAGTTCAAGACAATTTTTAAACTTGCCTCATAGGATTGACTTTGTGGGATTAGTTCAAGACAATTTTAAAACTTGCCATGATGTACTAGAATCATATTGAGTAATATTAATTTGAAGTATATTAGCCTTTATGTCTTTGGTTTTGCTTCTATATATTAATTTCTTTTTGTAGAATTAAAAATGGTGGGATATATATGATATATATATCAGGATTTTTTTTTTTTTTTTTTTATTTCAACGACGTCTAACTCTATGTCATGAAAAATATTTCAGGGACGTCTCAGGAACGTCGTCAAATTCAATGACGTGCACGCTGCGTCATATAAAGTGCTAATAGATGGCGTTAAAAGGAATTTCATATTCTTAATGATGTCTAATTGACGTCATTAAAACATCATCCTCGACATCGTGCACGCATCATGGAAAGTATAGGACGACACACAGACCACGTCGTTGAAACATCATTCTATGACACGCAACAGACTCATGTTTTTAAAAAAGTTTCCATGACCCCCCCCCTTTCGACGATGTCTGTTACAACGTCTTGAACGCATCATTAAACGCCTTCCATGACGCATATCAGACGTCGTCGAAGGGTTTTTCTCTTGTAGTGTCTTTTAACAAATTTAAATTAGGTTAATAATTTTATTAGTCCCTGAACTTAGACTCGATTTGCATTTGAGTCCCTCAATTTCCAAAATTGTTCCCGTGGTCCTTCAACTTCAGTTTCGTTATGACAAATGGTCATGCCATCAATTTTGTTAACTTTTCTGTTAAATGCAGGGGCAAAATGGTTTTTTTGTATTAAATTGATTAAAATATGAATAAAAAATTAAAACTAAAGTCTCTTTCTCTCCGCCTCTATCCTAATTTCTACTCCCCCCAAACTTTAATTTTCTTTATTTTTTGCTGGTTTTTTTATTTGATTTGATTTGATTGTTATTTTAAAGATATGATTTTTTTTTCTTTTTTTTTCGTTTTAATATAAAAATACCATTCATTTAACAGAGAAAGTTAACAAAATTGACAGCAGAACCATTTGTCCAAAAGAAAGTGAAGTTAATGGACCACGGGAACGATTTTGAAAATTGAGGGACTCAAATGCAGATCGAGTCTAAGTTCAGGGACTAATAAAATGATTAACCCTTTAAATTATGCACTGAATATTTTTTTAGTATTAAAACTTTGATGCTTTTAGTCCGAATATCTGTCGCTTACACCAAAAAAGGGTGGGGGGAGTGGACCTTTTAATCATGTTGAAGATTTTATGAAAACCATCCACTATTACTATTGCATTCTTGTATATAGGTTCAAGTTCTGCTGTCAACAATCTCTCTTGGTAGATAATTTGTAAAAAATAAAAAATGGGCTATGACCCCCTCTGTAAGTTCTCAAAGAGGCCTTGGTATGCTCTGACCCTGGAATGGTGTAGCCTCTCTTCCCCCCTAAATTTTTGTTCACAAAAAAAAAAAAAGACCATAGTATGAATATTTCCGTTACATAAATAAAAGGAACTTATATTTTTGTGAAGTTTTTAGTTCTAAAAATATGTATTTCTGTCTAAATATAACATGAATAATAAACTTGTTAGGTTAGTTACTGACAAGATTAAAAAGTTGAGTTATACTTAAATAATTTTCTACATGAACATGAACTGATATGACATGAATGCGATATGCTAACTCAAATTCTCACCTCTAATATGATTGTGATGAAGGACTAAAATATCAATAATATCGAAGATAGTGTCGTTTTTCTAGGTAAAGGATATTTTGGAACATATCCATACACATATCATATGAGTATCGATAATATCAGAAAATATCAACGTCAATAATTTCTCTCACACTTCAGCAACATTTGGCCAAAATACCGCTATAATATCGATAATATTGAGATGATGAAGACAATGACAAATTTGAAAAGTTATTTACACTAACACCCCCTGAGGTTTCTTGTGTTTTCACAAAACCCCCTCATGTCTCAAAAATTACAAGAACACTTCCTGAGGTTTCAGTTTGTTTTCACAAAACCCCTTTTCATTGATTGTTTGTACAAAATTTGATGATTTCATTGAAATAAACTTATGCAAATGACAAAATTAACCTCAATGAAGTATATGCAATCTAATCTCAAAGGCCAACTTTGTCATTTGGAGATTTTTTTTTTGTATAAAATCATCAATCTTAGGATGAAAAATCAATGAAAAGGAGTTTTGTGAAAACAATTTAAAACCTCAAGGGGTGTTCTTGTAATTTCTAAAACCTAAGTTTTGTGAAAAAGTAGAAAACCTCAAGGGGTGTTAGTGTAAATAACTCAAATTTGAACTTTATAGGAACTCTATGTGGTCCTAAGTCTCTCATGTATCTTACCATGCAATGTATAAAGTATAAAATATTATAGTAAATTATTATAAATAAATTATTAGGGTGTTCAAGGGCGGAACTAGGAATTTTTCAACGGGTGGGCTAGCTAAAGGGTTAGGGTAAAATCTAATGAACAATTTTTTTGTACTTGCAATTTCTATAGTCTCTATAAAATAAAAGTATATATTAAAATATAAAACAAGCTAGTTCATAGCTCCATTGACTAATTTTCAATAAAATTTAACATAAAACAAATACATATTAAATGCAACAAAAAAAAAATACTATCAAAATGAAAATATGTTCAACAACAAAATTGAAAGTGTACCTATTTCAATATGTATTTTTATTGCTACATTGCAACTAAATTCATAAATAATTAAACTTTTTTTTAAACTTTATTAAATTAATACATACTGGGTTTTATTTAAGACAAGAAACATATATAGGTTTGATTTTTATTTTTCCACCCAAAAACATCCTTGAGCACCTTAGTCATTAACTTGGTTCCGCCAGTGGGTGTGTTTAATCTTCTTTCATTAATGGCTACATATTTTGTACACTCGCAATGTTTATTAGCTCGCTATATAATCAACTTAAATCAGCTAAATCCATTATGCAATGCATTGCTTCCAATTTTTTGTGATAAAGTAATAGATAATTGACTAAATAAACATCCTCCAAAGTTTCAAGAAAAATTTCCAAGTTTTTCTTATAATTTCCGTGCTTTAAAATCAATTTTTATTGATATCGATAATTTCCCGATATTTCCATCAAAATTTCTGTTTTTTAGACCACCGATATTTCTAAAATCATTGATATTTTAGACCTTGATTATGACTAGTTAATTGAGGGTGCCCCCTTAATTTGCCTCAGATTCACCTTGGGTGGTCGTGTATGTTATTTCTCAAAGATTTTCATGAACTGGATACTATAAATTAGGATGCGACTAAATGTGGGGTGTTACTATCATCTATTCTAGAGCGTTGGATTTGGGCAGACTATATATATATCAGTCCCCTTCTATTGAGGGATCCCTCAAATAATTTTATTTGAGGGACGCCCTTTAGGGTACCCTACAATTTTTTTCCCAATAATCCAAATCATCTATTTTTTAGGTCTTCATTCATAGATCATCCTTACAAAAAATTAGACAAATCGGAAACCGTTTCGACATCCAATTGTGTCTTACAAAATCAACGAACATGGTACTTCAAGAAAGTACTAAAATTTCAATAACTCAATTGAGTGGTCAAATGATATCGGATTCAAGTGATTTTTTGTAGAGAAGATCTTTGAATGAATATCTACAAAATAGACGGTTTGAATTAGTGAAATACAATTCGGAGTGGGGCCTACAAGGAGTGTCCCTCAAATAAAAACTTATTTGAGGGATCCCTCAATGGAAGCTCTCTGTATATATATATATATATATATATATATATATATTTGTTTTTGTAAAATATATATCACATCCCCATGCATATGCATGCCCCATCAAATTAAATGAGAAACGTTAAAAAACACCAACGTGCAGCAGCTAGAAGGAAAAAACTGCACCAAGACAAATAGAGAGCGACTCTAATTAATTCCTGCTCAAAAATATCCAAGTTGATGAATCGTTCATGGATAAGGCGGCTTATTTTCACCCATTCAGCAGCCGCCTTGGATTTTTCCTTCCAGTTTAATATTACGAAAAGGACCCCACAAATTGGCAAGTCTCGCTCGGCTGGCTATCTATGAAATTGCCAGAGTTTAACATCTACGTAAACTCCTTCTTTTGCCAGCTCAGTTTGTCCTAAGAGGATGAGACAGATTCTATTAGAGCCTGTTTTAGATTTGTTCAACAGTGAGGTAATTTGGCTTGCGTTGCTCCTCTCCAACCCAAACATGTTCTTCGTATGGATTTTTACAGGAAGAAAATCTGTATAATATCCCTCACTCTCTGTCTTATTTTCTTCTGTCATGACATGAAGCAATTATAACTGATCACATCTCCCTCAACTGGTAAGTGTCAAATCTCACTTCAATCTTATGAACCTCAATTCCCACCCTATTTCCCAGAAATAAAAATTATTCAAAAAAGTCAACAAGTCCCTAATTAATGCCCAAATTGAGACCACATTAAAGAAAAAACAAAAACTCACAAGATTAAAGTTGAACTTCCTTACTTTTCCTCCATTCCTCACCACCCAAATAAACACAATGATTCAAAACATTGTAGACAAGAAAATACTAACCTGTCAGTTGACAAAAATGAAAATGCATTTTCTGCTCAGTTTCGTTGCAGGTATTAGGAGAGCAGAAAATAACAGTTTCATTTTTGTCTACAAATAGGAAAAAAAAAGTTTCAAAATTCTTTTCAAAAATCAGTTTCATTTTTTAAACTATTCTTCTTTAGAAAGGAAAAGCAAAAACAAAAAAAAAATTTCAATTACTAATCATGTTTTCAATTTAGATTGTCACAAAGGGTATATGAAATGTGATCTCCCTAACAATTTCCTTTGATACACAGATATAACGACTTTAACACTACCTATTTCTTAATAGTGTTTGTTAAGCATATAAAAATTGATTTAATCAAACTTAAAAAATTCTTTCTTTTTTTTTTTCTTTTTTTTTCTTTTCAGAAAAGTGATATGAATTATTTTGGTAAAAGAGCTTCTTCTTTTTTGGGGGTCAAAATCTCTTGAGACTCAATTATTTTTACAAGCTTAAAGTCAATTTTGGTTACAAATCAAGAATTAGCGACCAATGATCTTACAATAAGTTTACAAGCTAGAGATGCTCTAAGTGGATTCCAGCCAACTCACAAACGCTCTCTCCCTAAACAGAGCGATTTTTGTGCTCCCAACCCTAGCCCCCTTTCTTTAGCACCGCTCAGGAAGGGACGTGGTCACTAATCCTCCTTCCCTCTCCCCTTCCTCCTTATAGTTCCCCCCTCCTCTTTTCTTTTTTTTCTTCTTCTTTCCCTCCACCTTTTTCTGGTTTTTGTTTCTTTTTTCTTTCCCCCTCCTCTTCTCTTTAAATCTCGCTGGGTTTTAAAGCATTCCAAATACATTACATTAAACAAGCTCTACTGGCAACATAAAAGAGAGGAAATGTAACAACAAAATAAAAGCACATTGATCAACTCAAGTCAGCGAGCAAATCCATCACAAATTTTGCTTTCTGAAAATTCAATCGTGAAATTTCATGAATCACAATGCTGTTCAAACATAATTATTGACAAGTAATTGAAAAACAAAGTGAAAGAAAGAAAGAACATTAGTTCTTGAGTAGGGAACATGTTTTGGCATAATATTAATGCAATAACACAAGAGGTGTTGGCGTGAGTCAACTAGTCTTATTAGGAATAGAATGTTGGCGTTAGTCAACTAGTCTTATTAGGAATAGAATTATGTAACTATTGTATTTTATTATAGTTAACTAATTTGTGTATATGTCCTATTTGTACTCACTCTGTATGTAGTATATATATCCCTTCGTGAGAGAAGAATAAACCTATCAGTTTAAACCCTAATTACTTTTGAGTTGGTATGAGAACGGTTTTCGATCAGTCTCTACAACATCAAAAAACCTAACCCTAAACACTAGCTATTTTTTTTCCGCTACACTATATTCCTAGCCGCTCTAATCCTATTTCCGCCGCTAACACAACTAGTCGTCCCTTACTCCACCGTCGCCGCATCCCCCTCCATCGATGCCGCTATCACCTGTCACCATGTCAGACATCGACGACTTCATTGTCTCACCTAATTCACCTACTGCTACTCCTACCCTTATTGTGACGATTCACACTGAGTCATCCCCTAATCTACCCATGAGATTCAAATTGAATGGATCCAACTATGAGATATAGGTTTCAATAATCGAACACCATGCTACTACACAAGGAAAATTAGGTTACCTAACTGGCTATATTGCTGCCCTGGGTTCCCAAGATTCACAATTTGGGAAGTGGAAGATTGCTGATGATGCTGTGAAAAATTGGATGCTACGAACTATGGAACCTAGTTTGTTGAGTATGTTTCATACTCTCCTTACTGCCAAGGATATTTGGGATGCTGTTAATCAAATGTTTTATGATGGCTCTGACATATCCCAGCTCTATGAACTGCAGTGCTAGTCTACTCGTCTCAAGCAAGGGGGTCGTCCTATCTCCACTTATTTTGCCAAACTCAAGACGATATAGCTTGAACTGGACAAGAGATGTCCTTTTCAGATGAAGTGTACTAATGATATGAAGATTTTTCAGGCTGATGTTATGGCAGATCGTGCGTACGATTTTTTAGCTAGCCTTGATGATACTTATGATAAGGTACCCAGTGATATTCTATGGAGTTATAAGGTTCCAAGTATTGAGAATGTATTTTTTATGATATGTCGCAAGGCTCAATGTCAAAGTATTATGCTTGGATCTAGTACCAAACTTGAGAAACTTGCTATTGTGTTTGCTTCCAAAAACATTGCTCTGGTTTCTCGGCCATTAGGATTTGGCTCTTCTGCTATTCCGCCCAGTCGTCTGGTTTCTGCATAAAAAGACAAATTGAAGTGTGAACACTGTTGTGACATCCCGACCCAAATTTAAAGGATTCGATAATTTAATTAATTTAATAAATTATGAAATTCCAATTTTGCCCTCGGGGGTAGGGGTAATTTGGTCACTTTTTAATTCAGTTACGTCGATCATGCCGAGAGGAGTCCTTAGACATGTAGTGGGCTCAAATCGGAGTTGTAACGAAGAAGTTACGATCAAAACAAATGTAGTGGCAAAAACGTAATTAATTCGAAAAGAGTTTATTAAAAATCAGAAAATCCCTAATTTCTCTCTCTCTCTCTCTCTCTCTCTCGTCGCGACCCCCCGACTGTACAACAATGGTGGTTTTTCCGTTACCACTGCCACCACACGACACCATTTTGGGTGGCACCGGTCCCAAAAGGACCAACTCATCTCCCTCTACCAGCCCCACCCCTCAGCCGCCACAATCTGCCGTCGCCGTAACCGAAAAAAGCAAGAAAATGGCTGGCTTTTAAGTAAAATTTCTGGAGCTCATTCGGATGTTTTCAGCCACCACATTCTTCGAACTTGGTACGCTTTCTCGTTCTCTCAATGTGCTCTAGCTGATGGTTAGATTGTTTAGGATCAATTTGCATTTTAGTTGTCAAATAAGAGATTAAAGTTTTGGCCAGTTTCGGCCCTTGATTCCAGCCATCTCCGACCAATTTTTGGGGTTGGTCCAAGAACAAAAGTGTCCCCACTCAATGTCCTAATCATGTAGGTATAAGTTTTAACCGGTAGTTTGGAGTTTTTCGGATCGCCGGAATCCGCTTTGGACACCCATGCGTTGGCGGCTCGTGTGGCGGCACGTAGGCACTGTTTGGGCATCCTTTTTGGTACTAAAATGTTCCTCATGTCGCCACAAGCACTACGATATGCTCGGATTTGAGTTTGGTTATTGTTTGGCCATCGATCAGATATCGCATATTAGGCGTTATCCAGGTTCAACATGTTCAGACCGTTAGATCAACTCCAATTGAATATATGTTGATCTAGGCATCCCTACGATCGTGTAGGATTTCGCGGATCTTGAATCGGATCCCTGGATGTTCCAATTCAATAACTTAAAGTTTACATTAAACGATAACGTCCGATCGTACGATTGCGAGCGATCCGACCGTTCAATTCGGACCGAACTTGCAGGACGTGTATTCTAAATCTTGTGGAACCCATAGGAACTTTTAGATCGGAAATCGGAGGTCGTCGAACTTGTGGAACCCGTTGACCATTTATGAAAAGTTTGACCACCCGGTTGACCGAGCGTCTTCCGAGGCTTTTCCCACATCTGAAACACGTAGTTGGACTTTAGGAACGTCTCTTTCCTCATACATGTACTTGAAACCTGGGAAACTAGGATTTAATTTCAAGTTCTCGTTCGAAGCGCTTTATGTTAATCTAGCAGTCGTGTTTGTAAATAGGTACTTCGGCTACTCACACGCAGCGGGCGGGACCCTCTCAGGGTCAAGCAGTGTGGGACCACTTATGAGTGGACTTTATTTTCAAATAACAAGCATTGTTTTATGATGGAAAAACTATGCATATTCATTTAATGGTCTATTGCATTTAGTATATATTCAATTGTTGAACTTAATATTTTTGTAATGTATTTGCAATATATTTGGGTTTTGGCATATTTGAGTTTCTTGAGTTTATATATATGGATTTTGGGAATTTCTATCTGTGGTTGGTTGTGTGTGGGGTACGTGGGGTGTTGATGTGAGAATACGGAAAGAAAGTGGATTTTAGAATGTCAGTTTGAAGTGCTATACGCACTACCCTATGTACCTCCTCGGTTACTTGGATTTTGATGGGGTGTTTCGTAGACCCTTAGCGGGGTTAGTCTGCGTGCGTAGGACTTGTCACATGCATACGAGTATTGAGGATTCAATTGGTGAGCTTAGTCCCAATAGGACGTCTCGTTCCCTAGCCACATGGTCAATTGAGGATTCTTCCTTGTGGACTAGTCAAACAGTCCCCCGGTTGGATTGTTTCCCTGGTACAAACTAGGTGATGTCACACTTATATATTTATTTATATATTTATATGTTTCATATTATATACATATACATACATATATATATATAACTATTCATTTATTATTATTTATCGGTGAGATACTTCCTCGTTCGCTGTGTCAATGGGCACGCATCTTAAGAGAATAGTTTAGGAATAGTATGAAAGGTTTGAATGGGATGAGAAACAAATTATCATTTGTGGGATTTCGGATTTCGTTGTGGTTTTGACCAAACTTTATATATATATTTATATATATGCATATGGTTTTCGACATTGTTATCTAAACGGTGGGGTTACTATACATTGTTTTCAACTAACGGAAACTTTATTTTTGTCCACTCACACTTTTCTATTTTGCGGCCCCCAGATAGTAGTTGACTGAGCTGAGCGGCAGAGCCGAGTCGTGAACTTCTGAGTCTCGAGCTTTGTAGGACTCTTTTATTCATTTCTCTCTGTTAAACTTCATTTTCGTTTGTAAATTGAAAACTCTTAGATTGCTCTGTTATCGTCCGTACTAGGGTTTAATTTGTGAGGCCAGAGGCCTATGTTGTAAACAGTTTAAATGTATCTGATGCATGTGTTGGCGTCGCAAATCTCGCGGCCTGGTGATCCGGGCCGAGGGGATGTGGGGGAACACGCGAGTCCTACTTTTGGATGCGGTGCGGCTTGTGCGCGGGCGTGCCAGCACGGTCTACCGTGCGTCGAGTTCGGTGGAGTGTTTGGGTAGAAGATGTCTAGAGTGTTGCGCCTGTTTGGTCTGGGCTTCTAATCAAACGATTGTGGCCGAGAAAGGAACTGGTCTCGACCGTTAGGTTCATGGCCTGAGCTACAAGGCCGTTTAATGGTGGTATAGATGGTGGATTTTTGGGCGGTGCTCCGGCGCGTTGCTCGAGGAGCGACTGTCGTATGATATATGGGGTGAGTGAGGTGATAACAAGGATGATGCTCCGGCGCCTTAAAGAATCAAGGGTCGTATGATATATTGATGAATGGATGTCTCTTACAATCTACCACTACTCCTAGGAAAGCATGTAAAGATATTGAAAGTGCGTGACAGAAAAATAAGTTGCTCCGTGGGAGGCTTTTGGTTTTGGTGTTGGACCTCTTGAGCGTGATCTTGAGCTTGTTATTTATAGTAGGGGTCCTGGAGGGACAATCGAGGCTTGACAAGACCTGCATGGTGAGGTCTAATCAGGGCAAGCATGGCTGGGTCTGATCAGCATTTGGGATCGTGAAGCATGGTGGTGTGACCCCCATAAATCTCGGCAAATCTCGGCCACCGCCCTGTTCGAGGGCTCTACACCACTGGCCGTGGAACGCATTAAATGTTCTGGTTTAGTGGTTGGTGAAGAGACCGCCAGTTGCAAGAACATTTGCAAGAATGTTTGTACCTAACCACTCTGATTTACCAAACCCTGACTTCAATCACTTCCCTTCTGCCCTCATGCATTAAATGCTTCATGCCCTAGTGGATTTGCTGCGACGGACAGAGGCACTACTTCATTAAATGGGGTGTGGGGCCCAGAAGCCATGTGACTTTCTGACCACAATATCTTCGGCCGTGTGTTACATGATCCTCGGCCTCGGCCCATGAGGCTATGGTCGAGAGGCCGAGACGACCCTGCCTTAGTATTTGCCTCGTGTTTCTTTAGGAGCGCAAGGCACTTTGACAAAACGCGGCTGTTCCACTCAATGAACAGGCGTCAAGGCTGAGAGGTGGCCTCTTCTCACGGCCGTGTTTTATTAGGCACAAACATTGCCCCTACATCCCTGGATTCTTCGGTCGCTGCTTGGGTAGAGGCCGAATGGATTCCAAGGGATGGACTTTCTGCCTTCCCTCGAAGCGACGTGACAGCCAGCTGGTGCCTTAAATGCGAAGGTCAATCGACGCATTTAATGTGCAGGCACGTCGCTTAAGCCATCATTGCCTCGATTCGTTCGAGCCGTCGCTTCACCTCGTCAGTTGAAACGATGGCCCTTGGGCTTTTGACACGTCATTGCGCACTCGCGCCTATTGTCAGGCCGTTACGCCCCTCGAGAGGATCGTGCCCTTTCATTTTGAATTCAGGCGCCAGTATAAAAGCCCATCCTTCTTCATTCTTCCTTCACGCTTTCAGAATCTTCAGACGCCCAGACTCTATCAAAAACCTTCCTTAATTTTCTCAACCCTCTAGCACTCGTCTTTCAGTACTCCACTTCTGCCCTGTTAGTGCCCTCTGTACTCAGCATCCTTTTTTTACTGTTTTATCAAAAACCAACGACTTTAACCCGCTTCAATGGCCTCCAACACCCCTGCCTCTGCTGACGCCCTATCCCAGGTCTTCCATACCTAGTTTGAAGATATCTGCCGAGATATCCAGGGCCAGGTCCTTCCTGATATCATAGCGCCCTGGACTGATGATGATGGCGCCGTCTCCGAGTCCTGCATCCTTGGTCCTACCGTGGAAGGAGGAATGCCAGAGAGTCTGGCTGTCCATCTGAGGGATAATCTGGTGAACTTCTCGGCCTTTGATGGTGGAGACTTTCAGGACTGGAATGTTGTCAGGCCGCAGCCCCAGTGGCCTACCTCGACCCCAGACTGGGAGAAATGGCTGCCGAGGATGGAGCATTTCTTTGGCCAGCAATGGAAGGATCAAGGCATCTACCACTTGATCAAGCTGTTTGATCGGCCGCTTGTCATGGATCGGTCGCTTCTGGCCGCGGCCCTATGTTTCTGGTTGTCGGCCACAAACACCATGAATCTTTGGTTCGGCATGATGACGCCGACCGTTCTGGGCATGGCCGCCCTCTTCGGCCTCTCTCCCCTTGGCGTCTAGATCATGTATAACTTCCTCTAGAAGACTCAGAATCATGAACCGTAAAATGGTACGGAAACTAGACTTCCGTATCTTTCCAATGATGTATGGCTCATTATCTGGTTCTTCTTGAGCAAGTACAGGTTAATCCGTGAAATTGAATGATCTGCAGACACCGTTTTGGGCTAATTTGTCTCCAAAATGCATTTAATGAGTCTCAAGCTTATTACACTGAAACAAACACAAAACTTATTAAAAGCACAAGTTTAACTCAAAAACATAACCAAATCATAAGTTAGAAGGGTACAAGAAGATATGTAATTATGCACCGATCAAATACCCCCAAACCTAGATTTTACTAGTCCTCGAGTAAAACAAAAGGAAAACAAAGATGAAAACAAAACGAGAAATTTATTAGACCACTTTCGTAGGTAACTCGATTGCATTGAGCGCATGCAACAAGCCTTGAAACCTCTAGGCATCCCTAGTAGGAGGAGTTGTGTCTCCTGAGGGTTTAACAGAAACGATACCCACAAACGCTTTACTGACTCTACAAAACAAAAGGTTAGAAAACTAACTTTGAAAACAACTAATGAAAATGAAAAAAACTTTAGTCATACCTCCAACACCATAGAGTTGCCAAATAGATGATCAATAAGTGTGTACAGTGGAAGCTATAGCTCAAAGGCACACGGCTTCAAAGTAAACATACTCAATTCTTGAAGGAAGAACATGCTTCAACTCTAATTCTCACATATAGCACTCAATCACTCAGAACCTATGGCTTTATTCTCTCAAACAAGCATAATGAGTATATGAAATAGAAGCACAATATTTGGTTAGATCTCAAGAAGGGAATCAAATACTAAGAATACAGATACACTCATACATACCAGCACCCATGAATACATCCTCAAAGATCAGCTAAGTCTTTCACAAGGTTGTAATGAAAGGCTAAGGTTAGGGGAAATGGAAGAATTGGAAGGAACACGATTAACTTAAGAACATACCAAGGTTGCATTCTTCGTTGATCTGCAAGGTATCATTGATTTAGAATGGTATGGCTGCAACTTCATAGCATCATCTGGCATAGACCTTATATTTCACAGTTAGATTAAATCGAAACACTTTCTCTTTATCTTTTTTTTTTTTTTTTTTTTTTTTTTTTGACTTGATCTACTTCTTCTTTAACTTTATTGCACAGATTCACAACAATTTACATTTAGGCATGGGGCAGCACCTTCCTTGCTCAAACTTTATCTTGGCATACCTTGGTATATTTCTAAGCTATAGGGTATGACTATAATAGGTTTAAATATCTCAGATTGAGATACAAAGTTAGGGGAATTATAAGGGTGGTAGAAGAAAATGGCTTGAAGTGTTTGGCTGCAACAGAGCTAATGGAACACACAAATAGGTAGGGTGAAAAGAAAGTACAAAGAATGGTTATACACACATAGCCTAGCATCACTTCAATGAGTTCATTCATGAGTGAAAGCATGCACCTGATATCTGCAAAGAGAATCATCCTTAGTATTCAATCAAAATGGAATAATGAGATCATTTAGAGTGAATTGAAGAAAATAAGTAGAGATGAGGAATAGAAACACTTTAAACCCTCTCAAGAAGGCAATTAGGCTCGAAATAGCTCACTAGGGTAGTCTCCACTATTCTTCTTCAAGAATCTGAGCATGGTACTTTAGCCACCATAATTCTAAGAGCAAAAGCTTTGTGAAGTGTAAAATGTTTGATATGAAAATCTCAATGGCAGCTTCATAGCATTGGTTGTATGACATTCTAAAAAAAATTAGTAACAAGTGAACAAAAATTGGAAACACAAATGACCAAAAATTGAAAACACAAATCAAATGAACAAAATTTTGAAAATTGAAAACACAAATGAACAAAAAATTGAAAACCTCCATTAATACCCCTAGACCTGAATTGGACATTGTCCCCAATGTGAAAGCATATAAGAAAACAGAAAACAGGGATTAAGGGTAACCTGACACTGCATGGTTCATCCTTCAAACATAGCATTTCTCAAAATGCTATCGATGGCTGAGCTCACCCATGGCTCTTCTTCTGACTCACTTTCCGAAGGGTCCGAATCAGAAGAATCAGATTGGGCTCCATCTATTGATCGGTGCATAATTACATATCTTTTTTGTACCATTCTAACTTATGATTTGGTATGTTTTTGAGTTAAACTTGTGCTTTTAATAAAGTTTTGTGTATGTTTCAGTATAATAAGGTTGAGACTCATTATTTACATTTTGAAGACAAGTTAGCTCAAAACAGTGTCTGCAGATCAGTCATATTTACGGATTAACCTGTACTTGCTCAAAAAGAACCAGATAATATGCCATATATCATTGGAAAGATACGGAAGTCTAGTTTTCGTAGCATTTTACGGTGTATGATTTGGAGTCTTCTAGAGGAAGTTATACATGATTTAGTAGCTCAAGGTCAAACATTCGGGCCTCAGTCCAGTTTCCGTGGGTCACTTTGCAGGCCTCCTTTCAGCTACTTGCACAAGTCAAATGGGGTGACACCCTTGATAGAAGTTGTTCCAATGGGTGTCTACTATAACATATCCAAATTGCAGCCCCATTGGATAAGTCTGGAGCCCTCAGCATGTCAAATACCGAACCTGGTTTACAGACAATCCAGGCCTCAGTCCAGTTTTCATGGGTCAGTTTTCAGGCCTCAGTTCAGCTACTTGCACAAGTCAGATGGGGCGACACCCTTGATAGAAGTTGTTCCAATGGGTGTCTACTATAACATATCCAAATTTCAGCCCAATTGGATAAGTCTGGAGCCCTCAGCATGTCAAAAACCGAATCTGGTTCACAGACAAACCTTTGCTGTCACATGTGCTTAAAGCAGCCACACATGGAGGCAAAGCATGGGCAGCTATTGAGCCATGTTCTTAAAGCAGCCACACATGGAGGCAAAGCATGGGCAGCTGTTGATCCATGTGATTAAAGCAACCACACATGGAGGCAAAGCTTGTGGCAGCTGCAAAGCATGAGCTGCCACACATGGGAGACAAAGCATGAGCTGCCACACATGGGCAGCTAAGAGACCAGCCAAGGGGGAGGACGAATTTGAAGCCTATAAATAGAGAGTTTCAGCTCATTCAAAGGAGGATATCATTCCATAAATTACATTTCCATTGTACACCATCAAAGAGTTGTCTACACCATCAAAAAGTTGTCTACCATCAAAGAGTTGTTTACACCATCAAAGAGTTGTCTTCTTTATCAAAGAGCTATCTTCTTCTTCTTTCTTTTTTTTATTTTCTGTTTTGTATGTTCTTGCTATCCATTCAAATTATGGATAGCTAAATATTTTAGTTAGGGCTCGATTGAAGCCCTAATCATGTTTCTTTAAGGATTTTGATATGTCTTTGCTATAAACTACTTTTGTGATGCTTATTGATTAATTTCAGATTATATTTTACTCTTTACATACGTTATGTTATGCTTGATCATCATATGCATGCTATGTATTGAGTTTGTTACATAGGTAAATTTAGATGACCGAGTCTTGTACCTATGAAAGTAACAAAAGAACTAGTTATAAGTTCTTGAAATTAATCATCATGAATAACTAGAATAGATACCATGTTCTAGAATTTGTGTGTTTGTTGATTTCCATTGTGTTATGCATTCTTAAAGTACAACTTAGTAGATACCATGCTAAACACTTTAAGAATGAAAAGAGTTAGAGTAGATACCCATGCCTAACTTGTTGTTTAGGGAAATCAATAACTTAAAGAGTAGATATCATGCCTTTAGGTTGACAAACATAAGCATCCAAAATCTGTTTTGTAGCATTGTGCATGTCGTTTGCTTAAAGAAAAAGATTAGTGGTGAACATCAAATCCCTAACTAGTTTTCTCATTGTTTTAACCTCAATCCAATTCTATTTTTAATCAAACGCTGTTTTCAATATTTAGTATTTAAATTTTCAGTTTTCAATACCATCATAAGAAAATCATCATTTTGAACACCTTGTCTACACCGAATGCCATTTAGTTTAAGGAAAATAAATTAAGCACAAATTAATCCAATCCTCGTGGGAACGATCTCGTATTTGCTTTCTATACTATTTATCTGATCTTGTGCACATGCGAGTTAAAACGTGCATATAGTTGCTTAATTTTTAGGTTACTATTTGTTCAACAAGTTTTTGGCGCCGATGCCGCGGATTGTGTAACTAGTTTGTGCTTAATTTTATTTATTTGTTTTCTTTTATAGGTTGAATTTTGTTTATGCAAGGTCGTCGATCCCAAAATTTAGGTGTTGTTGTCTACAATCCTGAGATTGAACGAACTCTTACATGTCTTCGTAAGCAAGCTGAGAGGGAAACTGTGAACGAAATGGGGGATGACCAGGTTCGAAGGCCAATGAAGGACTCTTTTGTCCCTCAAAACCTTAATCAACCATCATGCATTGCCTACCAACCAAATGTGCAAGGCAGCTTCAATTTATCACCTCAATTGCTTAACATGGTGCCACACTATAGAGGCACACCTTCTGAAGATCCATACTTGCACATTAGGGATTTCTTTGATCTCTGCAAGACTCAGAACATACAAAGCTTGACAACAGAAGGAATCAGGTTAATTCTTTTTCCTTTCTCCTTAAAAGATAATGCTAAGTTGTGGTTGAATTCTCTGGCTGCAGGTTCCATTACTACTTGGGAACAATTGGCCACTAAATTTTTGAAGAAGTTTTTCCCAGCCCAAAAGACAAGACAACTTAAAAGGGAGATTCAAACCTTCCAACAGAAGGATGGAGATCTTTTCTTTGAGGCATGGGAGCATTTCAAGGAGTTGCTTCTCAAGTGTCCACACCACAATCTATCTCAAGATGATCAGGTACAAGCTTTTTATGAAGGTTTAAATGATACTAACAAAAGTCTTGTTGATTCAGGTTGTGGAGGTGTGCTTATGGAAAAGAGTAGTGATGAAGCCATTGTGCTATTTGAGACCCTAAGTGAAAATTCTCAGCAATTCTCATCAAGAGGGAGACAAGGAGTGAAAGGTAAAGGTGTATATGAAGTTAGCACAAATGATGGAGTCCAGAGTCAAATGGCAGCAATGGAGAAGAAGTTAGATATACTAGTGAAAGCAATGTCAGCTCAGAACATCTCTCAAGTTCAACAAGTTGCTAAAATCGAGGTATGTGCTATATGTTCTCATTCTAATCATACTACTGAGACTTGTCCTATGTCTTGTTTTACAGATCATGAGCAAGCTAATTATGTGGGGCAAAACAACTATCATCCCAAGAACAATCCATATTCGAACACATATAATCCAGGATGGAAAGACCACCCAAATTTTTCTTGGAGCAACAGTCAAAATGTGCTTAATCCACAAGGGCAACAGAAGAACTTCCAACAAGGAAGTAATTATCATACTTCATCACAGGTGGCACAGCCAAATACTGACCAGAAGAAGAATAATAATCTTGAAGGTGCCATACTCCAGTTCTTGACTGCACAGCAACAGACAAATGCTCTAACTAGTCAGAACATTCAGAAACTAGAAGCAACAACTAGCCAAGCTATTCAGAGATTGGAGGCACAAGTAGGGCAATTGGCAAAGAAGTTGAGTGAGCGGAAGAAAGGAGAGTTTCCATCACAAACCATACCTAATCCAGGGGGCCAGGAGCAGCTCAAGGCTGTTACAGTCCTTAGAAGTGGCAAGGTAGTTGACAACAAGGTGGGGACAGATAAGAAAGAACAAGAAAATGTTGAATCTTCTCCAGCCACAAAGGTAAGTGAGAAGGAGAAGGTGATATTTCCACCATTCCCTCAAAGGTTAGTTAAGCAAAAGAAAGAAAAACATCTTCTTGATATTTTTGAAACTTTGAGAAAAGTAGAAATCAACATTCCTTTACTTGATGCAATTAAACAAATTCCTTCTTATGCTAAGTTTTTAAAGGATTGTTGCACACACAAAAGACAGTTTCAGGAACATGAGAAAGTTGCATTAACTGAGGAGGTAAGTGCGGTCTTATTGAGAAAATTACCACCTAAACTAAAAGATCCAAGTAGTTTTACAATTCCTTGCAGGGTTGGTGACCGTCTATTTGAACGTGCTTTGCTTGATTTAGGAGCAAGCATCAATCTGATGCCTTATACAGTTTATGAGGAGTTGAGGTTGGGGGAGCTCAAACCAACCTCAATTACATTGCAATTGGCAGTTAGAAGCATCAGAAGACCTAGAGGTATTTTAGAGGATGTTTTGGTTCAGGTAAATGAATTTATTTTGCCTGCTGATTTTGTTGTTTTGGATATGGAAGATTCTCCTATGCCATCTTCATTACCTATTATTCTTGGTAGGCCCTTTATGATAACTGCTGATACAAAGATAAGTGTAAAAAAGGGTACTATACGCATGAAAGTTGATGGTAAGAAGATAGAATTCATGTTGTCTGACACTATCAAATTGCCACATGATAACCATGATTGTTTCAAGATTGATGTGGTAGGAAGTGTTGTGGAGCAAGTGTTTCAGGTACATAGCATTGAACCATTGGAGGCATGCATAGCCCACAGCCTCACAAGGATGAATTATGAACATGGATGTGATGTTACAGAGATAGACCTCCATGAAGCTGTACATTCTCTTGAGGCTTCTATGCCTTATCCAAGTAAGTATGTACCTCACTTTGAAACTCTTGTGTCTACTAATACTACTCTTGTCCCTTCCATTGTCAGGGCACCAGATCTAGAATTGAAGCAACTACCTGAACAACTGAAGTATGCTTACTTGGGAGAGAACCAGACATTACCAGTGATAGTTGCTGCAAACTTGAGTTTGGTGGAACAAGAGAAGCTATTGAGAGTTCTTAGGGAGCACAAGACTGCATTAGGGTGGACCATTGCCGATATCAAAGGCATAAGTCCATCCAAGTGCATGCACAGGATCCTCCTTGAAGATAATGCAAAGCCTAACAGAGATGCTCAGAGACGGCTTAACCCACACATGAAGGAAGTAGTGAGAACAGAAGTTCTTAAGCTCTTGGATGTTGGCATTATCTACCCCATCTCAGATAGCAAATGGGTGAGTCCAGTTCATGTTGTGCCTAAGAAGAGTGGAATCACAGTGATAAAGAATGAAGAGAATGAGCTTGTTCCTACCAGGCTCACCACAGGTTGGAGAGTCTGCATTGATTACAGAAAGCTCAATAATGAAACCAGGAAAGATCATTTTCCTCTTCCCTTTATTGATAAGATGTTAGAAAGGTTAGCAGGTCATAGTCATTATTGTTTTCTAGATGGTTATAGTGGTTATAATCAGATTGCTATAGCACCAGAAGACCAGGAGAAGACCACATTCACTTGCCCCTTTGGCACATTTGCATACAGAAGGATGCCATTCGGTTTGTGTAATGCACCTGCCACATTCCAAAGGTGTATGATGAGCGTATTTTCAGACATGGTGGAGAGATTTATAGAGGTATTTATGGATGATTTCAGTGTTTTTGGTTCTAACTTTGATAATTGTCTTAACCATTTGCAGCTTGTTCTAAAGAGATGTGAGGAATGCAACCTAGTGCTGAATTGGGAAAAGTGCCATTTCATGGTACAACAAGGTCTTGTTTTAGGTCATGTAATTTCTAGCAGGGGCATTGAGGTGGACAAGGCAAAGATTGACATCATATCAAAATTGCCTCCTCCTACATCTGTGAAGGGTGTGAGAAGTTTTCTAGGGCATGCAGGGTTTTACAGAAGATTCATAAAAGATTTCTCTAAAATTTCTAGACCTTTTTGTGCATTATTGTCTAAAGATGTTGAGTTTATGTGGACAGAAGGGTGCATGAAAGCCTTTAATACATTGAAAGAGCTACTCACATCTGCACCCATTATGATGGCACCTGATTGGAACCTCCCATTCGAGCTTATGTATGATGCCAGTGATTATGCTCTGGGAGCTGTTCTGGGTCAGAGAGTTAAGAAGGTACCTCATGCTATTTTTTATGCTTCTAGAACTTTAAATGATGCTCAGCTTAATTATTCTACTACTGAAAAAGAATTGTTAGCTGTTATATTTGCTTTAGAGAAGTTTAGGTCCTACTTGATTGGTTCCAAAGTTATTGTTTTCACTGATCATGCTGCTTTGAGATTTTTGTTTAGTAAGAAAGATGCTAAGCCTAGGTTGATTAGATGGGTGCTCTTACTGCAAGAATTTGATCTTGAGATTAAGGACAAGAAGGGTAGTGAGAATGTGGTTGCAGATCACTTGTCCAGGTTACTTCACGATGAGGAAGAAAACAAGCTTCCCTTGAGTGAAACCTTTCCAGATGAGCAGTTATTTGCAATTGATTTACAACTTCCATGGTATGCAGATATTGTTAATTATATAACTACTAAGGTTTTTCCTCCAGGTATGTCTAGCCAAGAAAGGAAACGATTAGTGTCTATGTCTAGGCACTATTATTGGGATGAGCCCTACTTGTTCAAATTTTGTCCAGATCAAATTATCAGAAGATGTGTTTCAGAGGAGGAGCATATGAGCATTCTCCAACATTGTCATCAATTTGCATGTGGAGGACACTTTGGAGTGAAGAGAACATCACTTAAGGTATTACAATCTGGGTTCTATTGGCCTAATGTGTTTAAAGATGCTTTTTGGTTTTGCAGGGCTTGTGATAGATGCCAACGGACAGGGAATATCTCTTCTAGAAATCAAATGCCATTGCAAAACATTCAAGTGGTAGAGCTCTTTGATGTGTGGGGTATCGACTTCATGGGTCCATTTCCTAACTCCTTTGGTTATTTATATATTCTTGTGGGTGTGGATTATGTATCTAAATGGGTCGAGGCTGTCCCCTCAAAAACTAATGATCACAAAGTTGTTGTGAAATTCTTGCAGGATAACATCTTTACTAGGTTTGGGACACCAAGGGCGATAATTAGTGATGGAGGTAGCCATTTCAATAACCAAGTTTTTGCTTCCTTAATGAAGAAATATGGGATCACACATAAGGTTGGCACTCCATATCATCCTCAAACCAGTGGTCAAGTAGAGATAAGCAATAAAGAGATCAAAAGCATCCTAGAGAAGACAGTGAATACTATAAGGAAGGATTGGTCTCTACGCTTGAATGATGCCTTGTGGGCATATCGGACTGCGTACAAAAGCCCAATTGGCATGTCCCCATATCGTTTAGTCTTTGGAAAGGCATGTCACCTACCAGTGGAGTTGGAGCATAGAGCATATTGGGCTATTAAAAAATTCAATTTTGATATGCAACAAGCAGGTGACAAGAGGAAGTTACAGCTAAATGAGCTAGAAGAGTTGAGGTATGATGCATATGAGAATGCTAAGTTGTATAAGGAGCGGACCAAGGCGTATCATGATAAGCAGCTAGTTAGGAAGGAGTTTCATGTGGGACAGAAGGTGTTGATCTACAATTCAAAATTGAGACTTTTCCCTGGTAAGCTCAAGTCTAGGTGGTATGGTCCTTATGTTGTTACAAAGGTTTTCCCTCATGGGGCTTTGGAGGTTCATAGCAAAGAGAAGAATCAGACATTCATGGTGAATGGGAATAGAGTAAAGCCTTATATTGAGATGAGCTTTGAGCATAGAGAGGAGGATGTGACTCTCCAACCTGTTCAGTACATTGCATGAGAGTCCAATAGTCTGGCTAACGACTATAAACCAAGCGCTTATTGGGAGGCAACCCAATGTTTAATTTTCTTTATTTATTTATTTATTTATAAATTTATTTTTCGTAAATTCTTATGAGCTTACACCGTGCAATTTTTTTTTTCTATTTTGCAGCCCATTCAATTACCCATAAACGGGGAAGTCGTGACATCCAAATACATCTATGCTCGACCTAATTGCTTCAAGGGGGAGCATTCTAATCCTTTCCCTTAATTTGTTTTCTTATTATTTGAAGTTTATGTTTCTTTTTACAAAAAAAAAAAAAAAAAAAAAAAGTTTTTTTCATATGAGTTGACTTATGGTAACTCCAATGAGCACCTCTGTTAATACAGTGTCTAGGAGTTCTATAGGCGACACCTTGGGTGTCTAAGAAGTTTGAGTTTTAAGCGGGACCATTGTGACCTCTCCAAACTTCCCGGATCCCCTGGCTGTGTTTTCTGAGGTTCTTAATTGGTAATCCATGAGTCACTTGTATATTCGTGTGTTTTATTCAAAATATATATATAATAATAATTATAATTTATAAAATTTAAAATTAAAATAAAATAAAATAAAATAAAATTTTAAAAAAAAAAAAAAAACCTTCTCTTTCTTTGAAACACTACCTACATTAACCCTAAAAATAAACTCTCTTTCGTTCATTTGATCTAGCCGCCCTCTAACCCTGAACATCTCAGCTTCCTCTTCCTCCCGAACCAAACCTTCTCCAAATTGTTGTTTATTGTAGATCTTGTCAATGAAGAAACTCCAGGAGGCCGTCGGTGGAAAGCTCAAGGAGGAGGAGTCCGAATTGAGCATGGTGAAGGTGCCTAGCCCAATGGTTTTGTTGAGCTTACTGCCAGCTATCCCACCAGAAGATCCGAAGGGAGAGGACACCATTATGCAACGGGTGTTTGAGGTGATTGAGGTGCTCGTTGTTGTATTTGCCATGGATCCCTCAGAAGTTACCATAGATGCCTTTCTGTTTCATAGAGGTAGGGTGATAGGGGAAATCGAAGACATGATTCCAAATTGGGATCTGGATTGTGAATTGGAAGAGATGCAGCTTGCGGCGCTGGCACGTTGTCTATATACTTGGAGGGAATATCTGCTAGATAGGAGGTTTGTGGCAAGAACTGTTGTGTTGAGCAGTATGTATTGTACAGGTAACATCCGAGTTGAGTTTGCATTTACTTAAGTGTGCTTAACGAGTTTGACTTCCAGTTAGGGTATATGACCACAAGGCTCCGAGACTTCGTGGAGCAGATGGATGAGTTGATGATAGATGGAGCCCTATATGATTCGTCTGTTTCAGACCCTTCGGAAAGTGAGTCAGAAGAAGAGCCATGGGTGAGCTCAGCCATCGATAGCATTTTGAGAAATGCTATGTTTGAAGGATGAACCATGCAGTGCCAGGTTACCCTTAACCCCTGTTTTCTGTTTTCTTATATGCTTTCACATTGTGGACAATGTCCAATTCAGGTCTGGGGGTATTAATGGAGGTTTTCAATTTTTATTTTTTTTTCATTTGTGTTTTCAATTTTCAATTTTTGTTATTTGATTTGTGTTTTCAATTTTTGTTCACTTGTATTTCAATTTTTGTTCATTTGATTTGTGTTTCCAATTTTCGTTTACTTGTTTACTAATTTTTTTTAGAATGTCATACAACCAATGCTATGGAGCTGCCATTGAGATTTTCATATCAAACATTTTACACTTCACAAAGCTTTTGCTCTTAGAATTCTGGTGGCTAAAGTACCATGCTCAGATTCTTGAAGGAGAATAGTGGAGACTACCCTAGTGAGCTATTTCGAGCCTAATTGCCTTCTTGAGAGGGTTTAAAGTGTTTCTATTCCTCATCTCTACTTATTTTCTTCAATTCACTCTAAATGATCTCATTGTTCCATTTTGATTGAATACTAAGGATGATTCTCTTTGCAGATATCAGGTGCATGCTTTCACTCATGAATGAACTCATTGAAGTGATGCTAGGCTATGTGTGTATAACCAGTCTTTGTGCTTTCTTTTCACCCTACCCATTTGTGTGTTCCATCAGCTCTGTTGCAGCCAAACACTTCAAGCCATTTTCTTCTATCACCCTTATAATTTCCCTAACTTTGTATCTCAATCTGAGATATTTAAACCTATTATAGCCATACCCTATAGCTTAGAAATATACCAAGGTATGCCAAGATAAAGTTTGAGCAAGGAAGGTGCTGCCCCCATGCCTAAATATAAATTGTTGTGAATCTGTGCAATAAAGTTAAAGAAGAAGTAGATCAAGTCATAAAAATAAAAAAATAAAAAAAAAAAATAAAAAAGAGAAAAAAAAAAAGAAAGATAAAGAGAAAGTGTTTCGATTTGATCTAACTGTGAAATATAAGGTCTATGCCAGATGATGCTATGAAGTTGCAGCCATACCATTCTAAATCAATGATAACTTGCAGATCAACGAAGAATGCAACCTTGGTATGTTCTTAAGTTAATCGTGTTCCTTCCAATTCTTCCATTTCCCCTAACCTTAGCCTTTCATTACAACCTTGTGAAAGACTTAGCTGATCTTTGAGGATGTATTCATGGGTGCTGGTATGTATGAGTGTATCTGTATTCTTAGTATTTGATTCCCTTCTTGAGATCTAACCAAATATTGTGCTTCTATTTCATATACTCATTATGCTTGTTTGAGAGAATAAAGCCATAGGTTCTGAGTGATTGAGTGCTATATGTGAGAATTAGAGTTGAAGCATGTTCTTCCTTCAAGAATTGAGTATGTTTACTTTGAAGCCGTGTGCCTTTGAGCTATAGCTTCCACTGTACACACTTATTGATCATCTATTTGGCAACTCTATGGTGTTGGAGGTATGACTAAAGTTTTTTTCATTTTCATTAGTTGTTTTCAAAGTTAGTTTTCTAACCTTTTGTTTTGTAGAGTCAGTAAAACGTTTGTGGGTATCGTAACTGTTAAACCCTCAGGAGACACAACTCCTCCTACTAGGGATGCCTAGAGGTTTAAAAGCTTTTTGCATGTGCTCAATGCAATCGAGTTACCTACGAAAGTGGTCTAGTTTTGTTTTTATCTTTATTTTCATTTTGTTTTACTCGAGGACTAGTAAAATCTAGGTTTGGGGGTATTTGATCGGTGCATAATTACATTTCTTTTTTGTACCATTCTAACTTATGATTTGGTATGTTTTTGAGTTAAACTTGTGCTTTTAATAAAGTTTTGTGTATGTTTCAGTATAATAAGGTTGAGACTCATTATTTACATTTTGAAGACAAGTTAGCTCAAAACAGTGTCTGCAGATCAGTCATATTTACGGATTAACCTGTACTTGCTCAAAAAGAACCAGATAATACGCCATACATCATTGGAAAGATACGGAAGTCTAGTTTCCGTAGCATTTT
Source organism: Prunus salicina (assembly GCA_020226455.1). Classification (NCBI taxonomy): domain Eukaryota; kingdom Viridiplantae; phylum Streptophyta; class Magnoliopsida; order Rosales; family Rosaceae; genus Prunus; species Prunus salicina. The sequence continues at coordinate 27,001,413 of CM035342.1, read as the reverse complement.
ACGGTGCATGATTTGGAGTCTTCTAGAGGAAGTTATACATGATTTAGTAGCTCAAGGTCAAACATTCGGGCCTCAGTCCAGTTTCCGTGGGTCACTTTGCAGGCCTCCTTTCAGCTACTTGTACAAGTCAAATGGGGTGACACCCTTGATAGAAGTTGTTCCAATGGGTGTCTACTATAACATATCGAAATTGCAGCCCCATTGGATAAGTCTGGAGCCCTCAGCATGTCAAATACCGAACCTGGTTCACAGACAATCCAGGCCTCAGTCCAGTTTTCATGGGTCAGTTTGCAGGCCTCAGTTCAGCTACTTGCACAAGTCAGATGGGGCAACACCCTTGATAGAAGTTGTTCCAATGGGTGTCTACTATAACATATCCAAATTTCAGCCCAATTGGATAAGTCTGGAGCCCTCAGCATGTCAAAAACCGAATCTGGTTCACAGACAAACCTTTGCTGTCACATGTGCTTAAAGCAGCCACACATGGAGGCAAAGCATGGGCAGCTATTGAGCCATGTTCTTAAAGCAGCCACACATGGAGGCAAAGCATGGGCAGCTGTTGATCCATGTGATTAAAGCAACCACACATGGAGGCAAAGCTTGTGGCAGCTGCAAAGCATGAGCTGCCACACATGGGAGACAAAGCACATGGGAGACAAAGCATGAGCTGCCACACATGGGCAGCTAAGAGACCAGCCAAGGGGGAGGACGAATTTGAAGCCTATAAATAGAGAGTTTCAGCTCATTCAAAGGAGGATATCATTCCATAAATTACATTTCCATTGTACACCATCAAAGAGTTGTCTACACCATCAAAAAGTTGTCTACCATCAAAGAGTTGTTTACACCATCAAAGAGTTGTCTTCTTTATCAAAGAGCTATCTTCTTCTTCTTTCTTTTTTTTATTTTCTGTTTTGTATGTTCTTGCTATCCATTCAAATTATGGATAGCTAAATATTTTAGTTAGGGCTCGATTGAAGCCCTAATCATGTTTCTTTAAGGATTTTGATATGTCTTTGCTATAAACTACTTTTGTGATGCTTATTGATTAATTTCAGATTATATTTTACTCTTTACAACGTTATGTTATGCTTGATCATCATATGCATGCTATGTATTGAGTTTGTTACATAGGTAAATTTAGATGACCGAGTCTTGTACCTATGAAAGTAACAAAAGAACTAGTTATAAGTTCTTGAAATTAATCATCATGAATAACTAGAATAGATACCATGTTCTAGAATTTGTGTGTTTGTTGATTTCCATTGTGTTATGCATTCTTAAAGTACAACTTAGTAGATACCATGCTAAACACTTTAAGAATGAAAAGAGTTAGAGTAGATACCCATGCCTAACTTGTTGTTTAGGGAAATCAATAACTTAAAGAGTAGATATCATGCCTTTAGGTTGACAAACATAAGCATCCAAAATCTGTTTTGTAGCATTGTGCATGTCGTTTGCTTAAAGAAAAAGATTAGTGGTGAACATCAAATCCCTAACTAGTTTTCTCATTGTTTTAACCTCAATCCAATTCTATTTTTAATCAAACGCTGTTTTCAATATTTAGTATTTAAATTTTCAGTTTTCAATACCATCATAAGAAAATCATCATTTTGAACACCTTGTCTACACCGAATGCCATTTAGTTTAAGGAAAATAAATTAAGCACAAATTAATCCAATCCTCGTGGGAACGATCTCGTATTTGCTTTCTATACTATTTATCTGATCTTGTGCACTTGCGAGTTAAAACGTGCATATAGTTGCTTAATTTTTAGGTTACTATTTGTTCAACATCTATCACCTGCTCCACGAAGTCTCTGAGCCTTGTGGTCATATACCCTAACTGGAAGTCAAACTCATTAAGCACACTTAAGTAAATATCAAACTCAACTCGGATGTTACCTGTACAATATATATGACTGCTCAACACAACAGTTCTTGCCACAAACCTCCTATCTAGCAGATATACCCTCCAAGTATCTAGACAATGTGCCAGCGCCGCAAGTTGCATCTCTTCTAATCCACAATCCAGATCCCAATTTGGAATCATGTCTTCAATTTCCTCTATCACCCTACCTCTATGAAACAGAAAGGCATCTATGGTAACTTCTGAGAGATCCATGGCAAACACAACCATGAGCACCTCAATCACCTCAAACACCCGTTGCACAATGGTATCCTTTCCATTAGGATCTTCTGGTGGGATAGCTGGCAGTGAGCTCAACAAAACCATTGGGCTAGGCACCTTCACCATGCTCAATTCGGACTCCTTCTCCTTGAGCTTTCCACTGACGGCCTCCTGGAGTTTCTCCATTGACAAGATCTACAATAAGCAACAATTTGGAGAAGGTTTGATTCGGGAGAAAGAGAAAGTTTAGATGTTCAGGGGTTAGAGGGCGGCTAGATAAACTAAAAGATGGAGAGTTAATTTTAGGGTTAATGTGGGTAGTGTTTCAGTGTTTGGCAGTCCACAATAACTTAATATCCAGCCACTAATAAACATTCACATATAAAAGAAACATAAACTTCAAAAATAAGAAAAAGAAAGAGAAAAATTTATTTTAAAAACATGCGAATATACAAGTGACTCACGGATTACCAATTAAGAACCTTAGAAAACACAGCCAGGGGATCCGGGAAGTTTGGAGAGGTCACAATGGTCCTTCTTAAAAACCAAACTTCTTAGACACCGAAGGTGTCGCCTAAAGAACTCCTAGACACTGTATTAATAGAAGTGCTCATTGGAGTTACCATAAGTCAACTCATATGAAAAATCTTTTATTTTTTTATATTTTTTATATTTATAATTTTATTATTATTATTATTATATATATATATATTTTTAATAGGCTTGCAAGACATTGAACAAAATTATACTAAGCAAAACAAGGCTCACACAACTTAACTCCACCACAAAATCTAACAAAATTGTCAATCCCTACCCCAAAACTTAAATTGAACATTGTCCTCAATGTTAAAGCATAACAAAGATGGTGATAACATGTAAATAATAAGGGGAAAAATTTAAGATAAAGGATTAGAGAAACTCCCTCTTGATGCAATTAGGTCGACCGCTACCAAGCACCTTATTCTTCAACACATGGGTTGCCTCTCAAGAAGCGCCTTAGTTAATGTCTTGGCAAGACATTATACCATTAGCTAACTTGATTGTACGAAGGGAAGATGATCCACCACATGACCAGTTTGAGTTCCAACTGACACTCCCTCATAGAATGGCTTTAAACGTTGTCCGTTTACTTTGAAAGTCGAGCCATCTTTAGGGTTTTGAATCTCCACAGCTCCATAGGGAGAAACATTAACCACAGTGAATGGGCCAAGCCACCTAGACTTCAATTTTCCTGAAAAGAGACGCAAACGTGAGTTAAACAAAAGAACTGACATACCTTTGCTGAACTCTTTCCGTTGAATGTTCCTGTCATGGTAACTCTTGGTACGTTCTTTGTAAAGCTTTGCATTCTCATAGGACTCATGTCTAATTTCTTCCAATTCATTGAGCTGAAACTTTCTAACATGGCCGGCCTTGTCTAGATCAAAATTCAACTTCTTGATGGCCCAAAAAGCATTGTGTTCAAGCTCCATTGGCAAGTGACAGGCTTTCCCAAATACAAGACGATAAGGGCTCATTCCGATGGGAGTCTTATATGCAGTCCTATAAGCCCATAATGCATCATTGAGCTTGGCAGCTTGTACTATTCACCACATTCTCTAGGATCTGCTTAATTTCTCTGTTGTTTATTTCTACTTGACCAGAAGTTTGAGGATAATATGGTGTAGAGACACGGTGGGTGATGTTGTACTTCTTCATGAGTGCTTCAAATGGCTTGTTGCAGAAGTGGCTGCCTCCATCACTAATGACAGCCCTTGGAGTACCAAACCTTGTGAAAATATTGTCCCTCAAGAACTTCAGCACCACCTTATGATCATTGGTTTTGGTGGCTATGGCTTCCACCCACTTAGACACATAATCAACAGCAACAAGTATGTAGGTATAACCAAAGGAAGATGGGAATGGTCCCATGAAATCAATACCCCATACATCGAAGAGTTCCACAAAGAGTATGTTCTTCAATGGCATTTCGTTCCTACGGCTTATGTTTCCCATCCTTTGACACCTATCACACTTAACACAAAAATTAAATGCATCTTTGAATAGAGTAGGCCAAAAGAAACCTGATTGCAAAATTTTAAGTGCTGTTTTCTTAGCTCCAAAGTGGCCTCCACAAGACAATTCGTGGTTGTGCCTAAGGATGCTTTCTTGTTCTTCTTCTGGAACACATCTTCTAATGAGTTGATCTGGGTAATGCTTGAATAAGAAAGGTTCATCCCAGACATAATGTTTCACCATGGAAAAGAACTTCTTTTTGTCCTGATAAGTTAGATCATTTCTAAGAACACCACAAGTAAGATAATTAACAAAATCAGCATACCATGGCTCTTTGACTTGGACAACATATAGTTGTCATCTGGAAAAGTCTCATTCAATGGTAATACAGCTTCTCCTTGGTCTTCAACCACAATTCTGCTCAAATGGTCAGCCACCACATTTTCATATCCCTTCTTGTCTCGAATCTCCAAATTGAACTCTTGCAGCAAGAGAATCCATCTGATCAAGCGTGGTTTGGCGTCCTTCTTAGTGAGCAAGTATCTAAAAGCAGCATGGTCAAAATAAACAATTACTTTAGAACCAACAAGGTAAGAACGAAATTTTTCTAAAGCAAAAACCACAGCAAGCAACTCCTTCTCTGTTGTGGAGTAATTGAGTTGGGCATCATTCAAGGTCCGGCTCGCATAATGAATCACATGGGGAAGCTTGTTCTTCTTTTGACCTAAAACTGCACCAATAGCAAAGTCAGAGGCATCACACATTATTTCAAATGGTAAAGACCAATCTGGAGCTATGATAATAGGGGCTGAAGTTAGCTCTTTCTTCAAGGTCGTAAAAGCTTCCATGCAAGTTTCGTCAAACTCAAAAATAGCATCCTTAGCAAGAAGATTACACAATGGTCTTGAAATGCTTGAAAAATTTTTGATGAACCTTCTATAGAATCCGGCATGGCCCAGAAAGTTTCTAACTCCTTTAACAGAGGAAGGGGGTGGTAGATTTGAGATGATATTTATCTTGGCTTTGTCCACTTCAATTCTCTTGCTTGAAATAATATGGCCAAGCACAATTCCTTGTCTTACCATGAAGTGACACTTCTCCCAATTCAAAATCAGATTTGTTTGCTGACATCTTTTAAGTACTAGAGACAAGTGGTGAAGACAATCATCAAAAGATGAACCAAAAACTGAAAAATCATCCATAAATACCTCCATGAATCGTTCCACCATATCAGAAAAGATTGCCATCATGCATCTTTGGAAAGTTGCTAGAGCATTGCACAAACCAAATGGCATTCTTCTATAAGCAAACGTACCAAATGGGCATGTGAATGTGGTTTTCTCCTGGTCTTCCGGAGCAATGGGAATTTGATTATAACCTGAAAATCCATCAAGAAAACAGTAGTAAGCATGGCCAGATAAACGGTCAAGCATTTGATCAATGAAAGGCAAGGGAAAATGATCTTTTCTCGTGGATGTGTTCAACTTCCTGTAATCAATGCAAACTCTCCACCCGGTGAAAGTTCATGTTGGAACTAGCTCATTCTTCTCATTCTTTACAACAGTGATTCCAGACTTCTTTGGAACAACTTGCACAGGACTCACTCACTTAGAATCTGAAATTGGGTAGATGATTCCCACATCAAGTAGCTTTAAAACTTCAGCCCTAACCACCTCTTTCATGTTGGGATTTAGCCTCCTTTGTGTATCACGAGATGGTTTGTTGTCTTCTTCCATTAAAATTCGGTGCATGCACATGCTTGGACTAATTCCTTTGATGTCTGCTATGGTCCATCCAATGGCTGTTTTATGCTCTCTTAGAACTTCAATTAAGCTGTCCTCTTCATGTAAGGTGAAACCTGCAGCAATTATAACAGGGAGAGTTTCATTAGCACCCAAATAAGTATACTTAAGATGATTGGGTAGAGGTTTAAGTTCTAGCTTTGGTGGGGTGATAATGGATGGCTCCAATTTTGTGGAGGATGGTCCAAGAGGCTCGAGTGGTGGCCTAAAGGATGGTGGATATGGCTAAAACACTTCTAAGGCAGCCATCACTTCTTGGAACTCTGATTCATAAAGATCTTCCTCTTCTTGTGTTAGGACCGCTTCTAGAGCATCATTAGACTTTTTCTGCACAAATTTAGAAGAAACCTCATGATCCACAACATCAATTGAAAAGCAAGTATCATGAGTGATAGAAGGTTGAGAGAGAGCATCAAACACTTTAAATTCAACAGTTTCACCCAAAACAGTCATGGAGAAGGTGCCATCTTTCACTTTGATGATTGTGTCTGCAGTGGCCATAAACGGTCGTCCGAGGAGAATAGGATCAACACGGTCTCCATATGGGTTATCCTCCATATCCATCATTACAAAATCAGCCGGAAGAATGAGTGTATTAACTTGAACTAAAATATCTTCTACAATACCTTTTGGATATTTGATAGAATGATCAGCTAGTTCAAGACGGATTGACGTTTTCTTCATCCCTTCTAAGCCAAGCTCCTGATAAACTGAATATGGCATTACATTGATGCTTGCTCCCAAGTCCAACATGGCTCTTCCAACCTTCTTATCTCCGATGTTAATGGGAATGTCAAAGCTGCCAGGATCTTCTAGTTTTGGTGGAAGCTTCCTTTGCAACACAGCACTCACATTTTTGTTGAGCTTTACTTCTTCACTTGGAGCAAAATTGAGCTTGTGAGTTATCAAGTGCTTGATGAACTTTCCATATGCAGGGATCTGTTTAACAACATCAAGCAAGGGCAAATTGATATTAACTTTACTCAAAATATCATAAATCTCTTTAAACGCCTTATCTTGATTTGCTTTCTTCAAACGGCCTGGAAATGGAATCGGTGGAATATATGGAGGAGGTGGGATGTATCTATCTTGATGAAGATGTGATGGCACAAATTTGTCATTTCTTTTATGCAATTGAAATAGATTGGGTTCCTGAGAATCAGATTTGGCCTTAGGAGCAGATTGGGACGTTTTGAGTTGTTCTTCTTCCATAGCTGTGGTTTCCTCTTCATTTTTATCCTCTACAATCACAACATCATTTGATAGATCAGAACCAACTTTGTTATCAACAATCGTACCTGATCTGAGCACATGAACGGCCTTGGCTTCTTGGTTTTTTGGATTGATCACGGTTTGGCTTGGCCATTTCCCAGGCTCTCTTTGAGCTATTTCCGTTGCTATCTGGCCTAATTGGACTTCCAACTTGGAGATGGCAGCTTGTGTAGTTTGCTGGAAATTGGATTGATTGATTGCCATTTGCTTCACTATATCCTCCAATGATGATGATTATTGTGGCCTTTGGAGTGAAGGGGGATTTGCTTGATTCTGTGTATTTCTCCATGAAAAGTTTGGATGATTCCTCCAACCTGGATTATAACTTTGAGAATATGGATCATTTATTGGACCTCGGTTGTAGGAATTTACCAACTTAGCTTTCTCTTGCACAAATTCTGGATATGCTGCCCCAAAGGGACAAGAAATGGTAGGATGATCATGAGTTTCACAGATGCTACACACTTCCTTTGAAGGGTTTCTTGAGTTCAATGCAAGGAGGGCATCTAGCTTTTGTTCCAATTTGGAAATCTGCACACTGGAAGAATCATTAGAACCACCAGCAATACGTTTACCTATTGTATCGATGTGTTGGATTTCCATTGCTATCCCCTCAAAGAGTTCATATGTTTCTTCTGGAGTCTTAGTCTTATAAGAACCACCTGCAAAATTAGTGACAATATTATGACTAGATGGGGTTAGTCCTTTATAAAACATACGCATCTGAAGCTTCAATGGAATCCCATGATGAGGACATTGATTGAGCAGCCCATTGAATCTCTCCCATGCTTCACAAAACGACTCATCATCTTGTTGTGCAAATAGGAAGATCTTGTCCCTAAGCATGTCGGTTTTTTGCGTGGAGAAGTATTTCTCCAAGAACTTCTTTTGAATGGCTCCCCAAGTCGTCAGTGTACCAGGCTTCAAAGAATTCAACCAATATTTCGCCTTATCTTTCAAAGTGTAAGGAAACACTCTCATTCGAAGTTGATCTTCTGTCACACCTGTCAAGGGAAAAGAGCTCACAACATTAAAAATATCCTTTATATGAGTTAATGGATCTTCATTAGGTAAACCATAAAAGGAAGGCAGCATATTAAGATAAGAAGATTTAAGCTCATAGTTTCGGGCTGCGGTGGGCAACAAGATGCTTGAAGGGGATGCTGGAATTGTTGGGATATCAAGGTCTCCCATGAACTCATTGGCAGCCATCTCTTCTTCTTCTTCTTGGTCTGAACTTGATTCCAAATTTGAAGGTGAAGAACCTGGGAGGTCAGTGTGGATAGCAAGACCTTCAAATGTGGCAATGACTTGCTCTTTTGCAGTTTCCAACTCTCTTTCGGAGATCACCCGGTTTGGTTGCAAAGATGGCCCTGCGTTCAAAGATCTCGAACGTTGGAACGAAGACCTCACTTGTTCAAGGAAGGGATTTCTAGACATAAACAACCTAAAATAGAAAATAACTTGAGTTAATTAGTACTACTAAAAGAATAGGGTAACCTTGGGCACATAACCAGGGAAGAACTTTCGTTCAGTCCCCGGCAACGGCGCCAAAATTTGTTTGTTAAAAATGTTAACTCGCAATTGTACGGGCCAATTAGTAGTATAGCAAGACAAGTACGAGGTCGTACCCACGAGGACTGAGAAGTTAAAATTAGTTATGTACTTAGATTACCAAATTCAAGAAAGTAGGAGGTTAAGTCTAAAACAGAATTTAAAGCAAGAGTGATTGTAATTGTTGAACAAATGAGGAAAAATGAAGTTTCAAACAAAAGCAAAGTGAGCAAATGTAGCAAAAAGTATGTTTGTAGGTTGGAAAATAGATTGGGAGACTAGGGCATTCGATTCACCATAACAATTCAATTCTGGGTTATAAATTAGTTAAGTGACAAGTCTAATTTGGATTCAAAGATTGATTCTAGTTAAAGTATGATTAGGTCATGGTGTCTGGTCCTAACCTTGTGTTCCTAATTCCCTAACTTGATTATTTGTTGTCTAACCTAAATTAAGCATTAGGAACCCATTAAGCATAGAAGAACAATTTAAACAACCAAGCATGTATCTAATCCCTGTTGTCGAATATCCATACATACTTTTCTTATTCATAGTTCAATTCGAATCAAAGCATGGTGTCTACTTTTGATTTAAACCAAGATAGCTAATAAACAAGTTCTAATGGTGATTAATCATCCAAACAAGCATATTAACTGATAAACATAATGAATAAGAACATGAATCATGAATCAAACTTGAAACTCAAAACTTCAACTTATAAACCCAGAATATTCATGTTAGGTTACATCGAAGCCCTAGTTATGAATTTAGCTACTCATAATGAAAACATAATGAATGCAACAAGAGTAGAAAAACCCATTTCTGAAGTTGTTTGTGGTGTTCAAGGCTTCTCCAAGTGCTTCTCCACGTCTAATGCTGCTCCAAGAGCTTCCTCACATCTAGAGTATGGCAACTAAAGAGGTGATTTGGGATAAGTGTGGGTGAGTGGTGATGGAAAAGAAAGAGGAAATTCGTAGGGAATTGGAATGGAGGCTTGTTGGAGCTATTTTGGTGTTTTGGGGATGAATGGAGTGTTTGTTGAAGGATGAATTGAATGAGATGAATTGTGAATGATCTTGTGTTTAGAATTGGAGTGCTATTTATAGGGAGAATGGAAGGGGAATTTTTGAATTGAATATGGTTTATGCCAATGGCACTTGTAATTAAAAACTCATGTTTGTGCCTAATAAATCACGGCCTTAGTGACCGAGGAATCTTCCTCTCGGCCGTGGCCTTTTCTCATGGGCTCAAAGAAACGGCAACATTTCGTTGCTTCCTGTCGTCTGACAACGAAGGAGAAAGCGCTAAGGCAAGATTTTCTCGGCCTCTTGAATAGCCTCACGGGCCGAGGCCGAGAAACACGCAGGGCACGGCTGAAGGAGATATTGACCAAATCATCACGTGGCTTCAGGGTCCCACGCCCCATTTAATGAAGTAACGCCTCTGTCCACCACAGCAAATCCACTAGGGCATGAAGCATTTAATGCATGAGGGCAGAAGGGAAGTGATTGAAATCAAGATTTTGTAATCAGGGTGGTTAGGTACAAACATTCCATCAAAGGTTCTTGCAACTGGCAGTCTCTTCACCAACCACTAAACCAGAGCATTTAATGCATTCCCACGGCCAGAGGTGCAGAGCCCTCGATCTGGGTAAAGGCCGAGATCTGCCGAGATTTATGGGGGTCACACCACCATGCTTCACGATCCCAAATGCTGATCAGACCCAGCCATGCTTGCCTTGATTAGACTCCACCATGCAGGTCTTGTCAAGCCTCGATTGTCTCTCCAAATCTCCTACTATAAAAACCATGCTCAAGACCACATGCAAAAGGTCCAACACCAAAAACCAAAAGCCTCCCACGGAGCAACTTATTTTTCTGTCATGTCCTTTCAATATTTTTACATGCTTTCTTAGGAGTAGTGATAGATTGTAAGCAACTTCCATTCATCAATATATCATACGACCCTTGATTTCTCAAGGCGCCGGAGCATCATCCTTGTTATCGCCTCACTCACCCCATATATCATACGACCGTCGCTCTCCGAGCAACGCGCCGGAGCACCGCCCAAAATCCGCCACCTACACCACCACTAACGGCCTTGTAGCTCAGGCCGTGAACCTGACGGCCGAGACCAGTTCCTTTCTCGGCCACAATCGTTTGATAAGAAGTCCAGACCAAACAGGCGCAACACCCCAAACACCTTCTACCCAAAACACTTCACCGAACTCGACGCACGGTAGACCGTGCTGGCACGCCCGCGCACAAACCGCACCGCATCCAAAAGTAGGACTCTGTGTTAAACGCACGTCCCCTCGGCCCGGAGAACCAGGCCGAGAGATTTGCGCAGCCAACAACTCATCTTTTGGCTAGTGCACTTCACCAACAATTCCCACTAGATAGTGCACTTCATCATACATATGTCATGCATGACAATGCATTGCACTCTTCTTTTGGGTTCGTTTTGGGCTTGTTAATACATTCATAAAATTCTGGAAAAATATGGATCTTCAAGCCCTTTGTCTTATCTTTCGAAGCATATGCAGCCCAACTCAAGGAAAAATTGGGAAGACCTTCAAATGTCATTTGTGGCCCAGTAACGCAGATGCTGCCGAATTTTGACCTTGAGCTACTAGATCATGTATAACTTCCTCTAGAAGACTCAGAATCATGAACCGTAAAATGGTACGGAAACTAGACTTCCGTATCTTTCCAATGATGTATGGCTCATTATCTGGTTCTTCTTGAGAAAGTACAGGTTAATCCGTGAAATTGAATGATCTGCAGACACCGTTTTGGGCTAATTTGTCTCCAAAATGCATTTAAGGAATCTTAAGCTTATTACACTGAAACAAACACAAAACTTATTAAAACCACAAGTTTAATTATGCACCGATCAGTCTAGCTGTCCATCTGAGGGATAACCTGGTGAACTTCTCGGCCTTTGATGGTGGAGACTTTCAGGACTAGAATGTTGTCAGGCCGCAGCCCCAGTGGCCTACCTCGACCCCAGACTGGGAGAAATGGCTGCCGAGGATGGAGCATTTCTTTGGCCAGCAATGGAAGGATCAAGGCATCTACCACTTGATCAAGCTGTTTGATCGGCCGCTTGTAATGGATAGATCGCTTCTGGCCGCGGTCCTATGTTTCTGGTTGTCGGCCACAAACACCATGAATCTTCGGTTCGGCATGATGACGCTGACCGTTCTGGATATGGCCGCCCTCTTCGGCCTCTCTCCCCTTGGCGTGGAAGTGAACGCCGTGCTGGTCGCCCCTGAGGCCGTAGGGGGTTTCAAGGCCGCCTGGCCTACGGTTGCCAAACTCGCTGGGGGCAAGGCGAAGAACATGCTCAACTATTCCAGCTTCTACGGCAACTTCGGCGTGGAGGACAACCCGGACGACGACTCCATTGCTCCCTTGGGCGAGGTTGAGCACGTCGCGTTCTTGCTATACTGGTTGTGCAAGTTCGTATTTTGCACCCAGGCGAACAAGGTCACCTTGGAGTTCGCCCACTTGGCCGACTACCTCGCGCAGGGCGGAAGGCTGGCACTTGGCCCATTCCTCCTTGGCCATATCTACCGCACGCTTCACGATGTGGTCACTGACGGGATGAAGCCGAAGCACGGCGGCCCACTCTGGGCCTTCCAGTTCTGGCTACAAGTCTACTTTCCAGAACTGAGAACGGCGGTTAACCCTACCGATATCGAGCTGTTGGCCAACGCATTCGCGCGGGCCCCCAGGAAGCACAACACCTCGGTCTTCTGCTACAAGTTCTTCTATGAGCTGACCGAGAGGATCAGGTCGCAGTTCCGAGTGTGCCTTACTCGGCCGTTCCCCTTGTTGCTTATGCACGACCTCTCCATAATCCCTTATGGGGAGACGGAGAATGACTTGAGGGAGATCTGGGGCTCTTTCTTGGTCGCGCGCGACCTTCATTGCGGCCTGTCCAAGGCCGGGGCCGAGGTGTACCTGCCGCATTTCGTGGCACGGCAATTTGGGCTGATTCAGACGGCGCCGCTTCCGTCGTTGTCCATCAATCGGCTCTCGTCCTGGAGGGCCGATGTCGCTCAGCAGCACGGTGTGGCTGGGATCTCCTTTCAGCTAGTGAAGGGGATGACCTTCCTTACCCTGAGACCGTGGATATGTCGCAACGCGATCGACGAGGATGGAAGGGTCTGGTACGAGGAGTACATCTCGGCCAGATTTATTCGGCCTGATGAAGAGGCCGCGCGGGGGGCCCTGAAGAATGTAGACTGGGACCCCTTGCTCCCCAAGGCTGGCAAAGCAAAGAAGGCCTCGGTCGCGCCTCCTCGTCTGACTACAACGGCCGTAGGTGGACCCAGGGTGGTGGCCTTGCCCTCTGCCAGACCAGTAGCTGCGGCTTTAACCGCGGCTTCGACCCCATTGCGCCGGTAGCGGCGGGTGCGCAGAAAACTCTGGCGCAAGGGACAGTGCCCTCTACCTTGCCAGCTCGGCCGGTTGCCGCTACGGGTAAGCCTTCATTTTTTCCTCTTGTGAACCTTTTCTCGATCTCGCCTCTTTGAGTCACCTTCCGTTTTGTTTATCTTACTACGTTTTCTATGCACGCAGCCCTAGGCTGAAAGAGGGGGCGAGAGGCCGCGAGTGCTGAGGCCACGGCGGTTGAGGCCGCGTCGGCCAGAGATGTCGTGGCTGAGGCGGCGCCGCCACAACGACTGAGGAAGAGAGCCCTCCTCGTTCTTTCAGAGGGTGAAGACGAGGGAGACGTCCCCTCCGTGGTCGTAAGCGAAGCTCCTCCTGTGGCTGTAAGTACCTTTCTTTCGTTCCTTGTCATCCCTTCCTTCTTTAAGCCATTTTCCTTCCCTTTTAACTGGTAGTCTGGTCCTTCCAGTAGGAGGCAGTGGTTGAGGAGGAAACCGCCGTCGAGGCGCCAGACGCCGAGGAGGCGCCTGCTGCCGAGGAGGTGGTCCAGGAGGCGGCTGATGCTGAGGATACGGTCGAAGGGCAAGCTGAGGAAGAGGCCGAGGAGGATGTGGAGATGCTGGAGGCCGAAGCAGGGCGGGTTACAGAGGAGACAGTGGTAGAACTGTCAGATAGCGAGGTCCCTGCTGAGGAGCCGACGCAAACTGCCCCGGCGGAAGTCCCTTCGGCCGCCATTGTCGTGCCTACCTCGCTGGGCCTTCGCCGTCCATTCCCCGTCGTCCGGGCGGCATAAGAATTGGTTCGGTAGGCGTCGCTGCTTTTGTTGTATTTTATTATTATTTTTTTCCTTTTGGTTTGCCTTATGTCTTTGACGAGCCTGTTCATCTTTCAGCCTCCTCGATCGTCGGTGCCGTTGTCCACGGCTGTTGTGAGTATACCCCCTGTGCCACTGTCTCAGGAGTCGGTCGTAGTGGCCGCACTCTCAGTGGTTGAGGCCGCAGGTACGGGTACGCCGAGTCCATCGCCTGTTTCCTCGGGGGTCCTGATCGAGCTCGTGGCCGCAGACGCTCTCGGCGCAAGTTCGGCCGCTGAGGTGAGCATTCACTTCCTTTTATCCCCTTGTGTGTCCTATCTGGTCATATCCTTGACTTTCCTCCTTTTTGTCTTTAGGAGGCCGCCTCTCCTGATGATCTCGAGTCTTTGTTCGCCAGTCTCCATGAGGAATGAGGCAGCTCGGCCCTGGCTCCTTTGGACGAGGAGTCCAAAGCCGTCATTGAAAGACTCCGAGAGTTCCTCCTTTGCGATGCTCACGAAATGACCACGGCCGAAGCCTTCATGGAGTTCAGGACTTGCCTGGATGCGGCCATGGCACTGGGTCTGCTGGACTCGGCACAGCTGGATGAGCTTCAGGTACGTTTGGCCGAGGGCGAGGAGATGCTTGGCCGAGGCTAGAGCGAAGATGACCGAGGGATGCCTGCTTGAGCAAGAGTTATCAATGATCAAGGAGCAGGTCCAACCTACCATGGCCCGCCTGAAGGAGAATGACCTCGTCATCCGCAAAGAAAATGAAGAACTTGCGCGGGTCGAGGCTCAGATTGCCGAACTCCAAGCCCATCGGTCTCTCATTCTTCAGCGCCGAAAAGTTGCGGCCGCAGCTGAGGCCGAGCTGAAGTCTTCGGCCAGGCAGATTCTCAAAGTGGTGGCTGAGAAGAAGAAGGCTTTAGCCGAGAGGACGCTGATCCGGGCGAAGTGGCAGGCGGATATAAACAGTGGTGACATCGCTTGGAGGAAGATAACCTGCCTGATCTGGGGGATGTTCAGCGAAGGCGCTTGAAGGGAAAAAAAAAAGAGGGGGCGTTTATCCACAGATTTTGTAATAGTTTAGTAGTTTATTCTTATTTTCTTTTTTACAAACTAAGTATGTTTTGCTTTGTAGAAACAATAATTTTAACATAATTACAAGGCACAGGCCATTTTTCACAGATTTAGACCTTTCTTTCAGGCCGAGCCGTTTGTTGAGTTTGTATGCCTACTATTTTTTTCTTTTTGACTTTTTTGTCGTAGGCCCTCGGCGCCATTTTTTTTGGAACTTGCACCGAGGTGTAGGCATTACGCCCCGGTTTTTCTGACTTGCCTGTATCCTGGGGCACGGTCAGGGCATAGTTCGTCCTTTGCCCAGGTTGCTTGAAGACTTGAAGAGGCCGAGTTCTCAGCCTCCTTGGTTGATCAGAACAACGGCCGTGGTTAGAGAGATATGGAAATATACCCATGGCCGAGTTTCTTGATGTATGACGTGCCCAAAATGCCTTAGGGAACAAATTATGCCCAATCCTGGGCCCCTCTGGCGGGTATGGCTCAACTGCGTCTAGTGCCCCCGGCCTTCTTTGGGCCGAGCCGTCGTCGAATGTGCGTCGCGTCTTCTCGGTCCGAGGATCCCGAAGGGTTGGCTTTGGCTGAGTTAGAAGTGGTTGTTTTGCCTGCTGCACCTTATTCTACGGCTCGATTAGTGGAGCTTTTCGAATAAGAGGTTCAGCCGTCATGACCGAGCCAGGTAGCCTCGGATAAACGCCGTAAGTTTGGCCGAGATGCGGGCGTGTTGCTGTTGAATCGGCCGAACTGTACTGGTGATGGGTTTCCGCCAGCGTTGACGATGCTTGTGATGAAACCGTGGTCGCGCTACCCGAGCCTGGGTGGGCTTGGACGGCTGTGGTGCGCGCTGGGTCGGTTTGCTGAGCGTCGTCTTCATGGGGCAGGTGGGCCGGGGGTCTCCCTGCATCGGCCTGGATTGTTCCTAGTTTTTCGATTGAGAGCACGGGCCGCGGCCTTACGCCTGAATGTCGGCGGGCGTAACTGGCGTCCCTACTTGGAACAAGGTCCGTAGTTCCATAGAGAATTTGGCCATAAAAGATGTTTCCATCGCGAAGGCATGTTCATCCCTTGGATTCATGGTGAATTTGTTGGCAAAGAGTCCCACCGGGGGTGCCAAAAGTGTTGGCGTCGCAAATCTCGCGGCCTGGTGATCTGGGCCGAGGGGATGTGTGCGAACACGCGAGTCCTACTTTTGGATGCGGTACGGCTTGTGCGCGGGCGTGCTAGCATGGTCTACCGTGCGTCGAGTTCGGTGGAGTGTTTGGGTAGAAGATGTCTAGAGTGTTGCGCTTGTTTAGTCTGGGCTTCTAATCAAACGATTGTGGCCGAGAAAGGAACTGGTCTCGGCCGTTAGGTTCACGGCCTGAGCTACAAGGCCGTTTAATGGTGGTGTAGATGGTGGATTTTTGGGCGGTGCTCCGGCGCGTTGCTCGAGGAGCGACGGTCGTATGATATATGGGGTGAGTGAGGTGATAACAAGGATGATGCTCCGGCGCCTTGAAGAATCAAGGGTCGTATGATATATTGATAAATGGATGTCTCTTACAATCTACCATTACTCCTAGGAAAGCATATAAAGATATTGAAAGTGCGTGACAGAAAAATAAGTTGCTCCGTGGGAGGCTTTTGGTTTTGGTGTTGGACCTCTTGAGCGTGATCTTGAGCTTGTTATTTATAGTAGGGGTCCTGAAGGGACAATCGAGCCTTGACAAGACCTGCATGGTGAGGTCTAATCAGGGCAAGCATGGTTGGGTCTGATCAGCATTTGGGATCGTGAAGCATGGTGGTGTGACCCCCATAAATCTCGGCAAATCTCGGCCACCGCCCTGTTCGAGGGCTCTGCACCTCTGGTCGTGGGAACGCATTAAATGTTCTGGTTTAGTGGTTGGTGAAGAGACCGCCAGTTGCAAGAACATTTGCAAGAATATTTGTACCTAACCACTCTGATTTACCAAACCCTGACTTCAATCACTTCCCTTCTGCCCTCAAGCATTAAATGCTTCATGCCCTAGTGGATTTGCTGCGACGGACAGAGGCACTACTTCATTAAATGGGGTGTGGGGCCCAGAAGCCATGTGACTTTCTGACCACAATATCTTCGGCCGTGTGTTACATGATCCTCGGCCTCGGCCCATGAGGCTATGGTCGAGAGGCCGAGACGACCCTGCCTTAGTATTTGTCTCGTGTTTCTTTAGGAGCGCAAGGCACTTTGACAAAACGCGGCCGTTCCACTCAATGAACAGGCGTCAAGGCCGAGAGGTGGCCTCTTCTCACGGCCGTGTTTTATTAGGCACAAACAGCATGCTGCCTGTTGGGATATATAAATGTGTTTTTAATAGGTTGAAAAATTTGGGAAACGTCCAATTTTTAGGGGAGACTCTGCCGAAATTTCGGCAGAAAGTCTCATGCCTTTAGTAAGTGGGCCTGACATCGGTATGATGCCGAAAATATTACGGGATTCGTTCTGTATTTCGAGGAATTCGGGGCCGGTCCTGTCACCTGAAGTGATTGAAGGCATACTATAGACACCTACTAGGCATTGCATGGGGTCCTATAGTGGGAAAAAGAACGGAGGTGCTAGATAAAGGAACAACTTGGCGACAAAGCTCATATGGCCGATGCCACCAACCCTACAACCGATATCTCTACTGAGCATGGCGACCTAATCGTCGCCTATACTCTGGCCATGTCCACATCCTCAAGTATCCCACCATCCCATGCACCTCCTCCGTCTTCAGGTAACTTTGGCACGACTTTTCTTGCTCATGATGCACACGATACAGTTTAGATTATTGGCTTTGGTGTACTGACCATATGACGTATAATTCTGATTTATTTTCTACTACTATCGTGCCTCATCGTGATCATGTTCTGACTGCTAATAATGCTATTGCTCCTGTCACGGGGGCTAGTTCTGTACTCTTGACACCTACTTAGCCATTAGATAAAGTGTTACTCGTTCCATCTTTGTCGAGCAATCAATTATCTGTGCCACAAGTTATTGAGCAATTAAATTGTGTTGTGCTGATGTATCCATCTGTTGTTTTGCTACAGGACATCCAGACTCGGGAGATCTTTGGTCCTAGTACTAAAAATGGGGGGCTTTATTATGTGGATGACGTGGAAATTAGTCGAGTCCTTCGTGCTGGTAAAGCCGAAACTTCTCAGCTTCGCTGGGCTTGGTTGCTACATCGCAATTTTGGTCATGCCTTCTTTGTTTATTTATGACATTTGTTTCCTACATTATTTAGTGGCGTCTCTAAGTCTGCTTCCAATGTCAGACTTGTATTTTAGCTAAAAGTCATCAGGTATCGTATGCTCTAAGTTGTAATAAATGCCTTATGCCATTTGATTTAGTTCATCATGATGTTTGGGATCCTTCCCCTCTTTCTGCTGCCTTGGATATTCGCTAGTTTGTGTTATTTATGGATGAATGCACTCTTATGATGTGGCTATGTGGGATGAAACATAACAGTGACGTGGTCACTATCTTTCCCTGTTTTTATAAGATGATTCAGACTCAATTTATGCTCCCCATAAAAGTTTTTCGATATGATAATGGTGGAGAATTTGTAAATTTAGCTTTATATCAGTTTTTCCATACTAAAAATGTTCTTCATGAGACTACATGTCCTTAGACACCACAATAGAATGGGGTTGCTGAACGTAAAAATGGGCAGATCCTTGCTGCTGCCCGTGCTCTGCTGCTTGGTGCCTTAGTTCCAAAGCATTTCTGGATGAATTGTGTTACCCACGCAGTATATCTCTTGAATTGTCTGCCTTCACGAGTCTGAATTTTCAAATTCTTATGCAGGTACTTACCCAACATGTTTCGGTCTCTTCTCTGCTAACTATATCTCAAAAAGTGTGTGGGTGTGTTGCGTATGTTCACCTTCATACAAATCAAAGAAGCAAGATGGACCCTTGTGTTCTCTGCTGTGTCTTTCTGGGTTTCTCTCCTCACCAGAAAGGCTACAGGTGCTATCATCCTGCTACTCGACGTTTATATGTCTCTATGGATGTTACCTTCATTGAGGATGAGATGTTCTTCTTTGATACACCCGAGCATGTCTTTCAAAGGGAGACCAGTTGAGCCAACTATTTTGGCTGAACCTACTAATTTGACCGAAACTCATGCTTTGGTGCTGAATTGATTCCTCCCCCTGCTTCTCAAATAGTACATGATCAAGATTTCCTTGATAATCCTGAGGTAAGCACTTCCATTTCTACTACTGAAAATTCTTATATTATCCCACATAGACGGAATCGTGGGGTTCCACCTAACCGTTACTCACTAAAAGGCAAAGCAAGATATGCTATTGCCCATTATGTGTCTAATCACAGGCTATCTCCTGAGTGTAAGGCGTTTGTGACCAAAATGGATAGTATTAAAATTCCAACCCATGTTGAGGAGGTATTTAGTGATCCAAAGTGGGCTGAAGCCATGAATATTGAGATGGAGGCGCTGCAAAAAAAAAATACATGGGATATTGTTGATCTACCAAAAGGAACGAAGCCTATGAGATACAGATGGTTGTTCACAGTGAAATATAATGCAGATGGTACCATGGAAAGGTACAAGGTAAGATTAGTAGCTAAAGGGTCCACTCAGACGTATGGAGTTCATTATCATGATACTTTTGCACCTGTGGCTAAAATGAATACAGTCAGAGTTTTGTTGTCCTTAGCAGTAAACCTAGATTGGACCCTAAGGCAATTTGATGTAAAAAAATGTATTCTTACATGGTGAACTAGAAGAAGAGGTGTACATGAACCTTTCAATATCGTATGGCGTCATTGTTATGTTTTCCTATTTAGATCGGTGCACTAGATACTAAGTCATATCAGGTTTGATAAGAGTTTAAATTAAGTTGTACGTTGAGGCCCAAATCCCAGTGAAATAAGGAAGGGTTTTGAGGCCTATTAAGGGGTCCTATTATATTTCCATTTATGCATGAACCGATTAAGTGGACTTGGAAGATAAGTCAAGTCGGCCCTCGGTGATGAGTAGAGACGACTTGACCTAGCCCTATATAAGCTAAAGGCCCTGCTCTCATCAAACACGTTCTCTAAACCTATTCTCATCAAACAGAGAGAGCTGAAACAGATTCTGAGATAGAGCAAAAACCTTGAGTCGTTCCTGTTCTTGCTAGGATTGCTGCTACAACGGATTGGATGAATTCAGAAGTTGTGTACTCAAGGAAGATGGCTCCAGGTATGTCTTCATGTTTTTACATGTGTTACAGGTTGTGTGTAAGATCTAGAACATGCATATAAAGTGTTTGTACCATATCTGACCCCCCCCCCCCCCCCACTCACGACATGACACGTGGAATACAAAGAAAATAGAGACCAGCTTAGTGGGCCATGCCGAATGTTTAATCGGCATGCTCCACTGATTCATACTTAGTGGTCAAGTCGACTAAGGGCCTACAGGCTCCCCCACGCCGACCTTCGGTACAGGATGCCGAGCAACCAACAGTCACATCAGTCCGATTCTGACAGATAGGTTCAAAACTCCCACCAGAACCTGTCAGAGCAATGTGTTAACCCCCGAAGACACTCCCACAAGTCCCACATCGAAAGTAAGTACTAAGAGCATCATAAATGCTCTCTATAAAAAGAGCCCCTTGGCCTAGCCAAGAGGTAAGACTGTTTACTTGACTAGTGCTTTCACATTGTCGATAAAATAGCTCTTAATCACTAACTTTGGCATCGGAGGGTCTTCGGCAGGCACCACACCGGTGTTCTTGACTGTACATGTCGTTTCCGCTATTTAGTTCGGATTCGGCATCTACCCAAATCCCGCGACGCATCAGGAAGAAAGTCCCTCCGATCTGTGATCATTAACATACATGTAAGTTAGCCTAATCTCTTATCTGTTTAGATTGAGCGCGAACATAAAGAATCTAATAGTCACTGGTGACATAGGGCTTAAAGCAGTCTCCTCGGAGCATGGTTTGGCAGATTTATTGCAGCCATGAAAACGTTTGGTTACCAATAGGTCAATACTAATCATACTCTGTTAATTAAACATAAGGTTGGTAAAATGACTCTTTTAATTATTTACGTTGATGATATGATTGTGACTGGTGATGATATTATAAAAATTGATGAGTTGCAAAAACGTTTAGCATCTTAATTTGAGATGAAATATTTGGGCAGTCTAAAATATTTTCTAGGAGTGGAAGCCACTCGATCTAAACATGGCTTATTTCTTTCACAAAAAAAGTATGTCATGGACCTGTTAGCATATACTGGGATGCTTGACTATAAACCAGCTGAGACGCCTATTGTGGAGAATCATAAACTTGGGATTTATGTGGATTAGGTCCCAACTAACAAACAGAGATACCAAAGGTTGGTTGGGCAATTGATCTATTTATCACTGACACATCCTAGCATTGCATATACAATAAGTGTTGCTAGCCAATTTATGCATTCACCTAGTGAGGATCATATGGCTGCTGTGATGAGTATTCTGAGTTACTTAAAGTCTGCTCTTGGTAGAGGTTTATTACTTAGAAAACATGGTCATTTAGACCTGGAAAGTTACACTTATGCAGATTTTGCAGGGAATATTATAGTTCTACATCAGGTTACTTCATCTTTGTTGGTAGTAACCTAGTTACATGACCTAGCAAGAAACAAAATATTGTATCTCAGTCTTCTGCAAAGTTCGAGTACAGAGGGATTGCCCAGGGGGTTTGTGAGATAATATGGTTGAGATGGTTGCTTACTTAAATTGGGTTTATGCCAAGCCGTCCTACTAAGCTCCACTTTGATAATCAGTCTGCATTTGAAATTGCGAATAATCTCATGCAACATGGTCGAACTAAGCATGTAGAAGTTGATGGGCATTTCATTAAAGAGAAGATGGAGCATGAGCTAATTGCTATACCTTTTTGTGCCTTCTTCAGAGCAGCTTGCAGATATGTTAACCCATGTCATGTCAAAACGACGTTTCGAAGACTCACTTGACAAGTTAGGCATTACCAATATCTATGCACCAACTTGAGGGGGAGTGTTGGCATGAGTCAACTAGTCTTATTAGAAATAGAATTATGTATTTTTTTTATTTATTATAGTTACCTAATTTGTGTATATTTCCTATTTGTACTCACTCTATATGTAGTATATATATCCCTCCTTGAAAGAAGAATAAACATATCAGTTTAAACCCTAATCACTTTTGAGTAGAGACATCAACTTTTTCCACTAAATTTATTTACCAAATAATGCGTGGTGATTATAAATGCCTTTTTAGAGTGCGAAACGTTGGATTGTGATAGGGGTCTCTCATTTAACCCAAGCCTACCACAGGGAGGAGGGGAAGAAAAATGGTTTACATTTTAGCAATTTACCCCAGTCTATCACAATTAGGACAGTGATTGCAAATCACTCTAAAATGTACCCTACATTGAATTATTAAATTTGTTGGTAACCATTTTATTTTTCAATTAGAAACTAAAAATATAAACAACTAGTTTAGTTCAAAATCTCTTGAGACTAAATTATTTTTATAGCTTAAAGTCAATTTTGGTTACAAGTCAAGAATTAGTGACTAATGATCTTAAAATAATTTACAAGCTAGCATCGGCGGAGCTGAGGATGATCACTTTGCGATTCTCAACTTTCAAATTTTGTCATAATTCATATTTTTATTTTGGTGTATTATATCCTTAATTTTGACCATTCTAAGTGATGTATAAAACCAATTAAAGTTAGGGAGTTTCACTAAAACACCCAAAATGGGGGCTGAAATTATAAAAAAACCCAACACCCAAAACACTTTATAAACACACCTAAAACCCATCATTACACACACTCAAAACCCATTTATAAACACACCCAAAAAATATACAATTGTTGATTTTGGGTGTGTTTCTATGTTTAAATAGTGTTTGGGTTTTTTTATAAATACATGTCTAGGATTGGGTTTATTTATAAATTTGTATTAAAGTTACTAATCTTAGTTGAATAATTAACATATATTTTCATAAACTCATATATTTATGAGAACAATGTTCAGCTCAATGATAAATATTGACCAATCGTAAGGGTACCATGGCCAAGAGATGCTCCACTCTGAGGAAGAAGAAGACCAACGAACTCTCTAAGCTGAGGAGGGTTTTGAAAGGTCAAATTGAAAAGGGTTCCTTCTTTGCCGAAAAGAGTTTCTTGGAAATTGTTGAGGATGGAGACAATTGGGATGTGGGTATTCAAGATGATTGCTTGGGGTCCAAGTTAGAGGCTTTAAATGAGAGGATTGGAGCTGTTAATCATGGTGATCTCATCGTACCTTGTAATGGTTTCGAATTGGATGATTATGAGCCAACGGTGGATACTCTTAATGATTTTCTTAGTTGGGTATTGGGTGGTGATCATCATAATGATATTGCTGTAATGGAAGATGATTTGCAACTCTATGATCTTGACACAATGTTGCCAGAAGAACCACAACAACTGGAGCAGCAGCCACTTTCTGTGCCAAGTGTGGATACTATCCCTACTGATGATGATATGAGGTTGCTTTGAGTGATTGTGAGATTGGTTTGATGCAAGATGATTTGCAGTTTCGTGATGATGACCCGAGCGATTTTTTGGCCCCTCTTGAAACAATGTTGCTACAACACCCACAGGAGAAGCAGCCTCCTTCTGTATTGGCTTCCCCATTAGCCTATTAATTTTTAGTCTTTATCTGTAATTTTCTTCTTCTATAGTTTAGGTGGTTAATGGATGGTTGAGAGAGTAGGTCAATTTTTGTTGGGTTTATTGGAATTTGGAGGGCAGAGCAGGGCAATGTCAATTTGAATTCCTTATCTAGTGTGATCCTAAAAGCTATAGTGTTCTTTTTGCTATATTCCACTCACACATAACCTTTAAAACAAAAAATAAATTTCCTTATAATAAAAAAAAATAATAATAAAAAAAGAACCAATAAACAATCACACCTACTGGAAACCAATCTCTTAACTCCATTATGAAGTTTTTCTCTAGTAGTAGGCGATTTCCTACTTAAACATGATCTAGAAAATGAACAGGTTGAGAGGTGCTCCGACTTCAGTATTCTGTTTGCACTAGCATTTTGATACCCTCCAAATGATGGCATAGTCTCTATTTTCTTGGTTTGCCATGTAGTGAAGACTAAATTGAGGAAATTTGTAACCTGACCACCCGATGAAATTGGTTGTTTCACATTTGTAATATTGTTAGAAATCTTAAAGCCATTGATTTGGACTTAATTATACATTTCTCAAGCTTTGGATAATCATGAAACATATGCCATCACTTTAATTTATTCTCCGCACCCACCAAGCTTGAATAGAACATTGTAACAACCCGTCCCAAAATTTCTCTTACTTTTTGAAATTTTTGAGGAAATTGATCGTTTTGCCCTTCGCAAATGGTGACTCTTTGGTCCACTTTTGTTCGGGACGATTTTTGGTAGACGTGTACTGCATGTGAGTCGGAGTTGTAGCGAAAAAGTTATGATCAATGGAAATGTAAGGGCATTAATATTATTCTCATGTTGGAAACAAATTGTTAAAACCCTAACCCTAGAAGGATCTTTCAAACAAAGATGGATCAAATTTTTTTAAAAATATAATAGCTTTTGCAGTGTATATGTAGATGATATACTTGTCCATAGTTATAAGTAGAAATCAAGTAGAACTTTAAAAACAAGTCATGAATTTTTAGTCATGTATATTAAATTAGGAACCATACAATTGCAAGAACATATAGTTAAAAAAATAGGGAAATAGCTCTAAATGCCACGCTTTTTATAATTTTTAACTGAAAATACCACCCCTCCCCAATTTTTTTTGCAACTATCACCTATAAATATATATTTATTGTCCACTTATTACACACATATCACTTATGCTGAAATTTTGTTCCCTCTCAGCTCGCTATTCACTCTCTGTGTGTTCGCTTGCTCTCTCTCTCTCTCTCTCTCTCTCTCTCCTCTCTCCCTCTCTCTCTCTCTCTCTCTCTCTCTCTCTCTCTCTCTCTCTCTCTCTCTCTCTCTCTCTCTCTCTCTCTCTCTCTCTCTCTCTCTCTCCTTATTTGCTCTCTCGCGCAACTCTCTCTCGCTCTCTCTTCTGAATCGCAAAACCCTCCCTCGACCCATCGACCCCATCTTTTAGGTATGTCTTCTGAATAGCTACTTGCAACCTTGAAGCTCTACTGGATTGTCAACCTCGAATAGGTAGTGTTGACGGTTATTTTCTTAATATCTGTGGGATTCTGTGAAATTGGTTTTATTTTGATTGCTTGAGTTTCTGTTAAATTGGTTTTGGCTTTAATTGCTTTCGATTAGGTTTTTTGAATCTTCATGCTCATCCATCTGGGTTTTTATCAATTGCATTTAGATTTTGGATATGTGAATCTTGAAACTTTGGATTTTCCATTTGATGTAGTAGATTTGTATAGTGTGATTGTGATGAATCCTTGTTCACTGCTTTGTTAGTGTTGTATTGATGTTGTGTTCATGTTATTTTGCTATCGTATTACTGTTATGTTGTTATACTGTTGTTATATTGCTGTTATATTGCCATTGTATTGCCTGGTTATTGTGGTTGTATTGTGTTAATGAAATGTTGTTTTGTCATGGTCAGAAACGGAGACCATTGTTATTCTGGTTTGCTACAATGGAAAATGGGTAACCTCAAAGAAGATGTGCAAATACGAAGGGGGTGACTCAAAAGGATTAATAGTTCCACGAACCAGCACATTTGCTGAACTGTTGGATCGTGTGCATCAGATTGGTAATACAAACAGTAGGGAAGACAAGGTTTGCTTAAAGTTCTCAATTTTGGTGCCTCGAATGAGTGGAAGCACATAAAGATTGAGTTGCAGGGTATCCCACCGCCCAAGCAGCCATCTAGTATTGGGCATCCGATGGATAATTAGGGGAAATAGGAAGGAACATGAGGTTTTGTGGTGTCATGTTTCTGTAATTTAGGGGGGATGTGATGGTGGTGCAAGGCATGAATTGTATATATAAAGTCCATATTGAAGGTGTGTAATGTAGGCCATATGTCTTTTAAGGGATGTATACTTCATCATTTTTCAATTTTTTTATTTTTTTATTTTTTTTATTTGTAATTTTTTTGGACCAAATAATAACAAAACACAAAGTCTGATGCAGTACCTACTACAATAGGATCGTATTGTAACTCTATTGTGCTCTTATTGAACTCTATTGTGCTATTATTGCAATCATATTGTCATTATACACATGTGTATTGTGGAGTTATTGCCACTATAATTGTTTGAATTGGACACAAATGAAGGAAACTGTATACGCATAAATGCAAACAAAGGCATCATAATTCCATTAAATCCAATTTCGAAACTTACATAATACAACAAGAGGTCACCCCATAGTTACATAATACAAAAGGAGGCCACCTCATAGTTCCATTTTACAGGTAGTTTCCACTACATTTTACAATGTCCAAAGTCATATTAAAGTGTCACAAGTTTCCTGTTGTTGCACATTTGGAGTTGCATACTCTTCGGCGACCGCGACCCATGAAATTCATGACCCCGCCCACAGTGATGTTGTCCCAGTTTCCTTCTGGATCCACTATTTTTGCAAACTTGCGAAATAATTCGAATCCGATTTCCACTTGTTGTTGCTTCAACTGGACCATTTCATCAAATTCCTTGAATATCATAACTACAGTGGCAAGGAACATAAATACTATAAGCATAATATGAAGTGCAAACGTTGAGGCCCCTGTCAAATTCCTCTTACCTCAATGTTTTGATACTTGCTTTTATACAACTTTTACATATCCAAATAATGGCTTCCTACTCCATATGTAATTTCACAATAAACATATATACACAGATGTATATGTTGTCATTCTGATATATTTCAATATCTTGAAGAATGACTTACTGGAATTTCTAAGCATTGGATGCCACAAAACAGGTAATGTAGAGACTATAAATGACACCTACAATTTCCCTTCTTTGGATGAAAAAAACAACATGAAACACAGACTTCAATTGCATAAATCGCCAAAACCATTAAAACCATGGAACGGGAATAAAACCATAATAAACTAGCAATACAACAGCACTAAAATGCCAATACAAAACCACTAAATTGGCAATACGATAGCAAAAAACAGCACTAAAACATCAATAACAACAGCAAAATAACAGCAAAACAATAGAATCCCAAATCAAACGCAAGAATCAATCTATAAAGAACAAACCCATTCAATGTTTCAAACAAGGAATCATCATAATCAGACAATTTCAAAGAAACCCGTCAACCCTAAACCAATTTTAGAGAAACCTCTAAACCAATTTCAGACAAACCCCTAAACCAATTTCAGACAAACCCCTAAACCCTAAACCAATTTCGTAGAAACCCATAAACCCTAAACCAACTTCAGAGAAACCCCTCAACCAATTCAAATTGATGATGAACAGTACCTTTTGCAGGTGAACGATGGAAGAGGAAGACCATTGCGTCAGAGAGAGAGAGAGAGAGAGAGAGAGAGAGAGAGAAAGCTACACGAGAGAGAGCTTCCCGCGACTGTAAAAGAGAGAAAAGAGAGTTGAGCGACAGAGAGAGTGAGAAGAGCGATAGAGAGAAAACAAAATTTCAACAAAAGTGATATATGTGCAATAAGTGGTCAATAAATATATATTTATAGGTGATAGTTGCAAATTTTTGGGGAGAGGTGGTATTTTCAATTAAAATTATATTAAAAAAAGTGGCATTTAGAGCTATTTCCCAAAAAAAATATTGAAATTTTTAGATAAATTAGAAGATAAAAAGCTAGCAAAATATGTCAAAAATATTTTAATAGGGAAGTAGCTAGATTGGCAGCTGTTGGCCTATAATTGCACTTCAGTACTTGTTCTGCTTGATTGGGGATCACTTGTGAGTTATTCTGGAGAGCTTAAGGCATCAAGGTGTTTCTGAGCATTTTTTGAGGTTTTCATATGATGAACAACCTGAATTTTGCCTGGTTCGCCTGTTCTTAACTGAATTTGTAACGACAAAAAGCTGAGTTCTGCTTGATTCTTCTGAGCTGCATCATATTTGCAACGAGAGAAATCTTGTTTTTCCTGTTGGTTAGCTACTTCTCTGAGCTGGATTGAAGTCAGAAATCTGAGTTCTGCCTGTTTTGTCGAGAGCTGGATGGCTTTTGTAAGCTAGATAGCTTGATTGCTTCTGAGTTTGAAGGCTTTTGAGATCGTATGATTTTGCTTGATTTTTGTCAGTTTGACTGAGAATTCTTGGTTGTTTGTTTTTATTGGTTTGATTTGATTGTGTTGATTTGATTTTTGGTTGTCCTTGCTCCAGTTCATGTACTCTTGTATTTATAGATAAATGCATGATGAGAACTAGAGTACAATTGCTGAAAAGTGTTAACCCACTGACCCTTGGTAGCTCTAAGAGAATAAATTAGCTTTCTAGCTTTGCTTTTTTCAACCCATTTCTGCAAAAGCCTCATGTCGGCAGATTATTCTTTGGCTTGTAGTTGCCTATTTTCCTAGGAAGCCCCCTGGCTGTGGTTGAGAAGAGTGTCGAGTGCTGCTTTTACCTTTCTAGCTCTAGAGTTGCTGATTTGGTTTTGGGTTGGTAACCAACGGTGATGATCAAACCTCCAGCTCAAAATATGTAATCCGGAAACTAGGTAAAAAATAAACTAATAAAATTTGGATATTAGATTAAATCACCATTGGTGGTAATTAAAATCTATCCTGTGAAAATTACTTTGGGTAATTGGTTTATTTTAACCCCTTCTTTGAAATGACCTGGTCTATTTTCCAATTTTGGCAAATAGAGCGCAAGTTTGTTTTGTTAAAAATAACCCAATAGCCAGATGGGCTGGGAAATTAGGCCTAAACAGGGTAAAATGAAAGTGTTCTACACTTCTTTTACAGAACAAGAAACCATTCATTGATTGGTTGTAAAGTTTTGTGATTAGAACTTCAAAAGAATATTTGTCTTTACAGATTGAAATCTTAGATAATTATTTCATGATCCCATGAGTAAACAAATTAATAAAATTATTACTATTATTGAAGATATCATAACTAACAAAACTTGAAATTACAAGAATATCAAAGCATAGGAATCTGAAGTCAACCTTAAGGGGGTTTTTTGTTT
Organism: Prunus salicina; assembly: GCA_020226455.1. Classification (NCBI taxonomy): domain Eukaryota; kingdom Viridiplantae; phylum Streptophyta; class Magnoliopsida; order Rosales; family Rosaceae; genus Prunus; species Prunus salicina. The sequence continues at coordinate 26,972,242 of CM035342.1, read as the reverse complement.
TTTTTGTTTTTTTTTTTTTTTTGGGCGTTGAACTTGTACTGCTACACAAATCTTCTTCCAATAATGGATGGAAATGAGTGTCGGTATCAAAACCCACCTCCTTGCTCCTTTGAACATTTAACGACACCTTTTTATGCCTTTGTTAGTGCTTAATGCGTTATTCGTGGGCATCAAACAATACGAAAACTTCTTTACATTTGACTAAAGTTGAATATAGTGAGTAGGGTGTACTTATAAAAATTATATTTGTTTCACAATTCGATATATCCTTTTTAGTCATTTTATATTAGGATAAATTAGTAATTCAATAAATAGTTTGGTAATATGGTGTACTTAGAGCATCTCCAAAGGAAATGTCAAATATCAAACATCAAATTTAAGTTTGATGGCTAATGTGGCAATTTGACATCTTATATAGCTTTACATTCCACCCGATATGTCAAATTAAATTATTATTTTATTACATTTAGTGTTAATTCATTATTAATTAATAAGAAAAGGAAAGAAAAAATAATAAAATATTCATTTGACATCTTGCTTTTGGGATGTCTGTTGAACAAATAGTAACCTAAAAATTAAGCAACTATATGCACGTTTTAACTCGCAAGTGCACAAGATCAGATAAATAGTATAGAAAGCAAATACGAGATCGTTCCCACGAAGATTGGATTAATTTGTGCTTAATTTATTTTCCTTAAACTAAATGGCATTTGGTGTAGACAAGGTGTTCAAAATGATGATTTTCTTATGATGGTATTGAAAACTGAAAATTTAAATACTAAATATTAAAAACAGCGTTTGATTAAAAATAGAATTGGATTGAGGGTAAAACAATGAGAAAACTAGTTAGGGATTTGATGTTCACCACTAATCTTTTTCCTTAAGCAAACGACATGCTTTATAGCTAATGTATATACTATAAGAAAGACTTTAACATTAAAAGAAATACATATAAAATAAGTACCAAATTGTACATTCACTGGAAAAATACAATTATATACAACAATTTAAATACAACAAACCGTATACCTAAATAATATTGAAACGACAAAAAAATTGTTAAACAAAAAGAAAGCTACAAACAAATTTTGTTTTTATTCAATTGCAAAGAGGAAAAAAATAAAACTCAACAAAATAAAATAAGACAATAAAATACTGTATTTATCGTAATACTACCTTCCGCGAAACGGTTACTTTCCTTGTAATACCAACTATACCCTCGGTCGCGGATTCTATAAATACCGCCATACCCTCACCTTCCTCGCTCACTCTCTCTCATTTCACACAATCGCTACATTCGCTACCATTCTCTGCAAGTTTTGATCAGTCGCTAATTCATCGCACTGACTGCATTGCTAATCTCTCTGTTATTCAATTAATTTCCACTCGAAATTGATTTATTGATTTATGGCTCTTCCTAAATCAAACCCTAGGGTTTCAGCGTCCATGAAGATGAAAAGGGTCTCTGATGCTATGAAGCCTCAGAAAACTGCCATGGCCAAGAGATTCTCCACTCTGAAGAATAAGGCCGGCCGACTCTCGAAGCTGTGCGATATTGCCGTTTACATGATCGCTGTTGGTGCCGACGGCAAGATCAACGCTTGGCCGGAAAACCAACAAGATTTGAAATCAGTTCTACTCGTACAAGAATCTGAAGAGGGGTTTTAAAGATCGAATTGAAAAGGGTCTTTTCTCCGTCGAAAAGGGTTTCTTGGAAATTGTTGATGATCGAGAAAATCGGGATTTGGGTATTCAAGATAATTGCTTGGGGGCCAAGTTGGAGTCTTTGAATGAGAGGATCGGAGCTGCGACGATGAAGATGATGATGATGAGGGATGATGGTAAGTGCAGTTTCATGGACTTGTACAAGAATATCATGGAACCAGATGCAGCAGATCAACAACAACTATCATCTCTTAATCTTAATTTGAATCTTCATCCAACTGATCTCGTCGTACCCACACCCAAACCCAGACCCAATTTAATTGGTGAGATTAATTTGAATCTTGATCCAGGTGATCTCGTCATACCCACACCCAAACCCAATTTAATGGGTCAGATTAATTTGAATCTTGATCCAGGTGATGTCGTCGTACCCACACCCAAACGCACACCCAAACCCAATTTAATTGGTCAATTTCAGCAACAGAGAGATTATCTTTCATCAATTCATGAGCCAACTGTGGATGCTAATGATTATCTCAGTTTGGTATTGGGTAATGATGATCATAATGATATTGGTCTAATGGAAGATTATCTTCAACTTTATGATCTTGAATTGCCAGAAGAACCACAAGAGCAGCTGCAGCCGCAATCACCTTCTGTGCCAAGTGTGGAAATTAGTGATGATGATATGAAGTTGCTATTGAGTGATTGTGAGATTGGTTTGATGGAAGATGATATGCAGTTTTGTGATAATCTTGATGATTATGAGCCAACTGTGGATATTCTCAGTTGGGTATTGGGTGATGAAGATCAAAATGATAATAGTGCAATGGAAGATGATGTGCAACCCCAGAGTACAAATCATATTACTGATGATGAGCATGATGACATTAGGTTGCTGTTGACTGATTGTGAGATTGGTTTGATGCAAGAAGATTTGCAATTCTGTGACAATGACTTGAGTGATTTTTTGGCGCCTCTTGAAACCATGTTGCTACAAGACCCACAACATCAGCCTCATTCCGAGTTAAATCTTAATTTCTAGTCTTCATCTGTAATTTTATGTTTTTCAGTAGCTTAGGTCAAAATCTGTTGTTTTTCTGTTTGGTTGATTGGATGGCCATCTCAGGATCAATCCTTATCAACCAAAATCCGATGTATATTCTGCAATATAGACCAGATTATTCTATGTTTTTCTTTGTACTCTATTTTGGTGTAGATCCTTTTATTCATCATACTTTCACACCCTAAGTGATAATGAAGAGCATAACCAGTATTTTCATATTAAAAAGAACAAATCACAAGGCTTTTTATTAGATATCGAAGAATAAAATTGATTATACAAATTAATAGGGAAAAGCTGTCCAAGCCAATCAAAATTACAAAATGTATATATAAAAAAGACAAAAAGAGTAGTGATGAGATTTCTTCTCTCTGACTCACTACTATGCTAATTTTGCGCTGAAAAATGTATTTGACATCCTGGAGGTTACTCAGCTCAGCTGCAGAGTGAAGTTTTTTTATCTCTTTTGGAAGTTAAGGAACTTGATACCGTAGGCAAAGACAAAGAAGAAGAGCAGGACCCAACCTATATGAGCGAAGAACACAGGTACTACAAAGTCATGTTCATAACCTAGATTGTTCTTAAGGTATAGATCCACTCTCTGACGTCCTTCAGGAGTATCAATAAAGGTCTTATTGTCACCAAATTGAGATGCCATGATGCCATAGATTGTCCAAGCAATTGGAGACCCCCAGTAGTACCACCTCCACCACACTGGGATTAGCTGCAAAATTAAGCATGAATTGTTATTATGGTTGCAATGATAAATTAAGTAAACGACTCGAACTGGGTTCCTTAGAAATTTGAACATCTGTTTAACATTCTCAAGACATGAAAATAAGAAGAATTAACTGAGTTTCAAATGACATACCGGCCGGGCAATGAGGAAACCAGAGAACAAGTTCCAGAAGTTCGTGAAGAAAGACGAAACGATTGCAGCAATTTGATGGTTAGGAGTTAGTGCAACCATCATCATTCCGTTCATTGTGAAGTAGGTAAAGCACATGAATACGAAGTAGTAGAAGTACAAAAACTTTTCTACCTTCCAAGTGTACCCAATCATAGAATACAGAATACACGAGTACATAAAGGTTTGGATTGCAACGTAAATTGTCTCAATAGCCACCTATAACAACAAAAGATGCATCAATAATGAGATTTTAATGATATGAAAAACGAACGCATAACCGACTATAATTTCCAGTATTCTTACCTGTGCAAATGCATAAGGCAACTCTGAATACATTCCTGCTGCTCTTTCACGGTAGAAAACTGTTCTCTCAATTGCAATCACGGATTGAACAGCAGAAGCATTGCCAGCTCCAAGGAAAAGAACAGCAGAATAGGTAGCTCCCAAAAGATTGATCAGGTCTTGTTGTTTATGTCTGTTTACAAGATAAAAATAGTATAAGTGATTGAACAAAACAAGCAACTTAAATCGCATACTCACAAATTCAAAGGAAGATATAAACAAAAAATGTAGCTCACAATGAAGTTCTTAAACTTACAGATAGTCTCCTTTGCTCCAGAAGATTACACCAAAGATTATGCCAATGACAGCCGTCATGAAAAACCTAATAGCATTGTATCGCGAGTTTCTCCAGTATGACCAGTGTTGTTTCCAAAAGCAAGCCTTGCATTGAACTATGAAGCTTTGAGAAAATTGGGTGGGAAAGTGAAGGTCATTGGAGCCAGGTAGTGGAATGCTTAGTTCCTTGATAAGCTCCTCATTTCTCCTGAACAATTGAAAATAATTGTTGAAGAATTTTTGTGCATACAAAGAAGGGGTTTGTGGGAAAAAGAAAATAGAAACTAATTGAATACAATACATCTTGCTTACCTGTAGAGCTCAGAGTTTGCATATACTTCTGCAAAGTCAATATTATTTTGAGCCTCAACTGCAGCAGAGCTGACATCTAACATCCACGTAGCAGGATTGTAGCCTTCTTTGATTTTGGGAACTCCAGGGATAGCCTGCAAGAGGATTAAGATATTATTCAAACTTTGCAACTCTAAAACTCATGGGTCCAAGGATAATATTTCTTGCTGGATAAGATCATAGAATTGCATTGAGATGGAGGATTCAATCATTAATATATTCAACAATATGCACCAGAGTCTAAATGCGTTGTTAGGAGACACAGTAAGTTAGGGCTAACCAAAGAAAATTTAGGAAAAAAAGGGCTAACCAAATTCAGTTCCAGTATAATCTGTTTGGATATAATTTAATAGGAACTGAACATACAAGGTAAACTATAAACTTACCTCAAAATATTCAACAAGCTCATGAGACTGATGACCAAGAGGTCCAGCATAAATCACCTGCCCTCCTCTTTTCATTAAGAAAAGCTGCAAGGAAAAAAAAAATCATAAATATGGTACATGAAATGACAACGTTACAAATTCAATAAATTGTATTAGTTGTTCCTACCTCATCAAAAGCTTCAAAAATGTCAATACTCGGTTGGTGAATTGTGCATACAACAGTTCGTCCTGTATCGACAGTGTTTCTTACAGCACGCATAACAATAGCGGCTGCTCTAGCATCAAGACCTGATGTTGGCTCATCCATAAAGATGATGGATGGATTTGCAACCAACTCTACAGCAATAGTGAGCCTCTTTCTCTGCTCAGTTGAAAGTCCATCAACTCCTGGCAGTCCAACTAAAGAATTCCTCAACGGATTAAGCTCGACCAAATCCATAACCTCATCAACAAACATCTAAAGAACAGAAGAAGAAAATCAAAGTCAGCTACATCATCCATCTCATCCCGTTCTTATATGGAGCAATATGATTGTCAGTTCAGTGACATGTAGTCAGAAACTAAATGTTGGAACAGCTAAATATTGAGGTTGTTAAATAAAAAACATGCCTTTCGTTTTTCCTTCGTAGCATCCCTTGAAAGACGCAGCCAGGCAGAGTATACGAGAGATTCATAAACAGTAACATATGGTGAATGAATGTCATTCTGTTCACAGTAACCGCTGACCCGAGTAAATGTGGCTTGGTCCTTTGGGTATCCAGAGATACTAATACTTCCTTCAATGTACCCGCCAGTCTTTCTTCCAGCTAAGACATCCATCAAGGTGGTTTTTCCGGCACCACTAACACCAACCAATGCAGTCAGAATACCCGGCCTAAATGCACCACTAACATCTCGAAGTAGTTGCAGTCGAGTCTCTTCAATCCCTTCGCTCTTCATTTCCTGAAAAGCACAAAAAATCGTTATTACCAAGAATCATATTTGACACAGAACAGTGTTTGTCATCAATAAATCAAGGTCATAGTTTCTTAGACATAAATTCATGTCAACGGTTAATAGAAAGTAACTACTGTGAAAGATGAAACAATGTTCTTCCAGTTTATAACTAGAGTTAGCTTTTCTTTTGATAAGTTATCATATAATAACTCTAGAAATATAAAGCTCAGTGGAGCAAAAAGAAAAAGCGACTTACCACAGGCATATCCACATAGTAATTGACATGGTTGAAAGCAAGTGAAAGGGGCTGGAAGGGCATAACCATTCCTCGTTTGGCTTGACCGCTTGCAACATTAACATTTGAACTAGTACTTCCTTGAGCATTTCGAACTTGCATATCAATACCTGTAATTGTTCGTCATATATGAAACGAGAAAATTATTTTGTTAGCTAATCTGCTACACGAGATGTAAGGTTTCTGCAGTAGAATTTGTACTACAACCACAATGTGATGACACAAGAAAAATATGCAAGTGGTAACTAGAATTTGCAGCAAGCAAAGGCTGAAGTAATTCTTTATCAAACATATGAAACGCATCCCATCTCGCAGAAACAGTGAAACCATCCAAGTTAAGATCCACAAGATATATAATATTTCAACCTTCTGAATTGGACAATTGCTGTTTCCTCTTTGTTTCAGAGTCGTCATTCTCGATCAGAGTTTTGGTTTCGCCAAGAGCTAAAATTGCATCAGAAAAAGAAAAAAGAAATAATCAATGCATAACCATAACCCAATGAAAATAAATGAATTGTTTACTTACGGTTTAAGAAGGTGAGTGATGCAATGAAAAGAACATTAAAAAGAACTGAAAATGCGAAGAGTGCCCCAATACAAATCCAATACCAATATTCCTCTGTATACAGGCCTCTCTCCTTGAGAAGGGTCTTTCCCACAGTGGGCATACGGGAGTTATTGATAGGCTGCACCATGGGATAAAAAAAGTTTGATTAAGCTTAAACACTAGTTGAACCTGAATGTGAAACTCAAAATTATAATTGTTAAATGTAGAGTGAGAATTTAGTTGAGAGAGATTTAAGAGAAATTACAGTGCTCCATCTGTCGTCAAGAAATTCATTGATAGCAATTGCATTTTGTCCATACATCATAGGTGAAACATAGTATCCCCATATCATCCACGGTTCAATATCATCTGCACAGCAAAATGAGAATCTGTTGAACAATTCAAAACATATGAAAAAATCTAGCAGGAAAATTGATCTAAACAGTAGCTTACTTTCAAACAAAATACTTAGACAGTAAACACGGAAGGATTCTAACCTTTAGCAACAATGTAACCTCCTAGAATAAAAACCAACAGCAGTGAAAAGGAACCGAGTGTGCCGAAACAACCTCACTTCTACCAAGGCCAGCAATGAAACGGAAGAGGGAGACTGCCATCTGATGTATTCCAAAGAAAGCCAAGAACTGTTTGAAGAACCTGATAATATTGGACATATGTCAGACAGAAGATCCACCACCACAAAATTGTTTTGTTTTTCGTCATTTATTTAGCATCACAAAGCTAAAACTTGTGACAACAATGTGAGAATAAATTACAACTTACCTACTAGGAGCAGGTGCAAATCCTATGGTGTAATATGTTATGGCTGTCCATAAAAAAGATTCCGCCAGCGAAATGGGAATTCTGGTTATCCAAATGGGCAAGCCAAAAGCCCACCCAGGATAGAACAAGGCATCCCTCTGCCTAAAGAACACAGGAAGCCGGAAAACTGTCATTGAAAGCTCTCCCACTCCATTAAACATGACGTTGATGAGACTGAAAAACAGTGCTCCCCAAAACCTTGCCGAATCCTTTTCTTCCCCGTATTTCATTGTTGTCCTTAAGAATACCGTGAAAGCAATTGTTGCCATAATTGTTATCTGGGTAGTTTTGAATATGTATATAAAAGAGCTACGCTTCATCAGCAGCACTTCTCTTGCAAAGCATGCCTTGAAGAGTTCCATATTCGATATTCCATACTTTTCCTTCACCAAGGCAGCAGGATGGGCTGCTCTTTTATCATATGGAACTCTTAGGTCTTCCAAAAGTCGTTGGCCAACATGAAATGATCTGAAAGCCTGTACAAAGTCAGGCACTGAGACATATCTGTATGCTTGGTTCTTCTTATACCAGTATTGTTCTTGGTCCTTCTTTGAGGTCACTTCTTGCAAGAAATCTGCAACACCTTTTCTTTCAGGGCATCTGAACCCCATATATTCGAAGAATTCAAGCACATTCTCACGCGGACCTTGGTACACAATCTGACCCTCAGAAACAAGGATAATGTCATCAAAAAGATCATACGTCTCCGGTGCAGGCTGCAAGAGAGAGATGACCATTGTCACATCCAGAATATGAACCATCTGCCTCATGAACTTGATAATTTGAAAGGTTGTGGAACTGTCCAGCCCCGTTGATATTTCATCCATGAAAAAAGCTTTCGCTGGTCCAACCAACATTTCTCCTGCATTAAGAGCAACCACCACCAGTTATGATCATTGCAGAGAATGTTTGCACATCACTAATCATTCCTATTATTAGAAGAAAAAAAAAATTTCACTTCTTGGTATTAATTGCATTAGTACCTACGTTTCTAGTAAAATATATTTAAGGTTAAAACCACATATGCAGAAATATCACGGTCAATATATTACACATATTCATATTCAGAAACAGATTGGAAAGCATAGAGTAACATACCGGTAGTTACACGTTTCTTTTGTCCACCAGATATACCCCTTCTCATGCCATCACCACCATTATATCAGCACAGATGTCTAATCCAAGTATCTGTCATAAGAACAAAAATTTGTTAGGCTTGTAGAATAGAGCAATGATATAATCTTGTGATTGGATCAACAAACCTTAAGAACATAATCTGTGATCAAACTGGTTTCCTTGCCCGACATAGATGTGGCTTTCATGAATGCATCGATTTCGGGATCTGGTTTGACACCTGAATCTTTCTCTCGTCTAGACATCTCTACTAGCATATCATACCTTGTTCCAACTCCCAGGCAACGTCCAATCCAACGTTTCACGAACTGTCATCTCACCATAATGAAGATCATGCTGGCTAATATAAGCAGAGGTTCTCTGAGGCACAAATTCATTGAATTCATGGCCACAGTAAGTCACTTTCCCAGTTACCTGTTTATAACCCCAACTTGTCAATACATATGAAAAGTCCCTACACATGTATGCACACTAATACTGATAACTGGTAAAGAGACAGAGAGGATGGCAAACCCTTATATCCCTATCCAGTTTGCCAGCAAGTGCTTTTAGCAGTGTTGTTTTTCCTGACGATGGAGGTCCAAGAAGCAGTGTCATCCTGAAAAGCACACAAAACAAGCAATATCACGGTTGGAGTTCAGAAACAAGCCTACTTCACATGAGTAGCATACCAATAAAATAGTTTCCATCTTCTTTTCATAGAAACATGAGTATACCTTGACGGTTTAACAATACCGCTCACATCATGAAGTATCTTGACAACTCTTTTCTTTGAGGGTGAGAGTCCAATCAATCCAATCAGTCCCTATTCACAGGTATAGAAATTTAGAAATCTAGGAATTCACTAGCAGAACGCTAGATCAAGAAATAAGGTTCGGTATTGAAAAAATGTTGAAACAATACCTCTAGTTGGTTCAAGGTGGAATTTAGCAGAGTTGGAAGTGCTCTGGTGCCAACATATGCATCTCCCTCTATTGATATATTCTGGTATCTAACCTCAACCTTTGGAATGTCAATACCAACCCTGTCTCCCAAGAAAAAAAAAATTACAAGGTAATCCAAATCAAACATGTTTAGCAAGTAAACTAAGCAAAAATACATCTTTCAATTGTATGTTTTATGAAGCCAAAGACAACCTAAACTTTCAAAGTCCAACACTTTTGTTTTCCTCCTGCTTTCTCATCAACCAAACAAACTATACATAACAGAAAGGGAGACAATACAAACCTGTCATTTCTGGCCCTGAGCCTCTTCAAGAACCTCTCATTGTCATCCTCAACAACCTTAAGTATGCTCTCCATCAACTGTTTCTTGTCATGATCTCCAAGGTGTGCAACATCAACTTCTTCAGCTACAACCCTCCCATTGCTCATATATTGTCTGAGCATCCCCCTTTTCATCCTGTCATACGTTGGCAACCGCTCTATGGCGGCCCACTTCAGCTCCTCCTCCTCATTCACCGTCTGCTGCCTGCTGCTCTGCCGGAACACATCCTGTGTGTTCCACATATCTCTAACACTGGAAGAACGCCAGCTCCTCCGGCTGCTAGTCTGCCTAGCTAAGTCATCTCCCACCAAAGACCCCGCCATTTTGATGGCCCGAAACCAATCAAATAATTACTCTCAACTCAAAATTTCAGATGATGGGTTGGAGAAGTACAACCCAATTGTTTGGGAAGTGATTGAAAGAATTGATGATCAAATATACTCCCAGAGTATGCTTTTCTTTTGTCTTCTCAAAATTCTTCACACAGAGATCATTATTGTCTGGTGAAGAATGAGAACATGCAAGGAAGAAACTACCTTTGTGAGGAGCTTTGGGTGAGAATTTATAGAGACATAAGGAAGAAAAGTCTCTAAACTTTTTTAAGATATAAAAAAAGCGAGAAAAATATCTACTTCGTGTAACTCCAATGGGAATTGTCAGCAAAATATAAAATTAAAAAAATGCCAACCAAATGGGACTTTCTCGCGTTGTTTCTTGATAGAAGATATTTTCATTTGGAAAAAAGGCAATTTGTGATGGCTTAAGAAATTTCAAAAGTCCCTTGACGTTCGCAGAAGCTGAACATTTCTAGATGGTCTTATTCTTATGTGCGTAATTCAACTGTCACAATAGTCATCACCTTTATTAAAAAGCTTCCGTAATGTGATTGACAACATGGTATTAACTGATTTCAACATTGTAAGAATAAAATACAACTATTACAGTAAGAGCATCTCCAAGGGAAATGTCAAATACCAAACATCAAATTTAAATTTGATGGCTGATGTGGCAATTTGACATATTGCAAAACTCTTTATCCAACCAAGATGTCAAATATACATTTTATTTTATTATTTTTAAAGGTAGGTGGGCTCGATATTTAAGAGTAAAATATTAAATAGGGTTAAAAACTATACATGGAAGGAGAGAGAAGAAAGTGGGCTCAGCATTAAAATAATAATATAAAATAAAAAGACATCTCAACATCTTGGGGTCAATTTTGACAGCAAAAGTGAAGGATGTCAATCCAACTAGGATTTAGCATCACGGTTGGAATGCTTAAAATGTTTTTTTTTTTGGGTTAAAACTTGCCACGTTGGAATTGGCATTTCGGTTGGAGATGCTCTAAGAGCATCTCCAAGGGAAATGTCAAATACCAAACATCAAATTTAAATTTGATGGCTGATGTGGCAATTTGACATATTGCAAAACTCTTTATCCAACCAAGATGTCAAATATACATTTTATTTTATTATTTTTAAAGGTAGGTGGGCTCGGTATTTAAGAGTAAACTATTAAATATGGTTAAAAACTATACATGGAAGGAGAGAGAAGAAAGTGGGCTCAGTATTAAAATAATAATAAAAAATAAAAAGACATCTCAACATCTTGGGGTCAATTTTGACAGCAAAAGTGAAGGATGTCAATCCAACTAGGATTTGGCATCACGGTTGGAAGGCTTAAAATGTCTTTTTTTTGGGTTAAAACTTGCCACGTTGGAATTGGCATTTCGGTTGGAGATGCTCTAAGGGGTTTGTAATTCTAGTGATTAAGATCATTTATTCGAGTTTCAGGTTTGATTCTCCCTTCCTCCAATACTACTTGTATATAAAATTTAAAAAAACTATTTGTACGGCACAATGAGATTGTTTGAACATCAATATTGAAAGTGAAGGTTTTCTTCTTATGAGCGAGATGAAAAGGATCGTAAAAAATCTACCGCATATCTTCTCACTATCTATTGTTTTAGTTAACCTGTGATGTTAGACATTTCATCAAACACCACCTCATATATTGTGAATGAATAAAAATAACAAAACAGTGTTATGCCCGTTTCATACAAGTGTTGCTCACATTGAAGACTCAAATAATTGATGCCTAATGAGTAAAGTGAATAGCTGTTAGGGATTACAAATTAATTATTTTATTATACTAGAACCCATGTCACACATGAGTAGACCTGGCAAACGGGTCGTTTTAACGGGTTTCGGGTCGTATTCGTGTTAACCCGTTAAGGTAACGAGTTGAACACGACACGACCCGTTAACTTAACGGGTGGAAAATATCAAACCCAAACACAACCCGTTACAATTCGCGAATAATCCGCACGACCCTATAAGAATAAACAAAGAAAAAAAAAATTCTTGCCCAACGCTAACTCTTCTTCCCCCAAACCCCAGCCCTAACTTTTCCCTCTTCGTTTCTGTCTCACCCTCTGTCTCTCTCAGGTATCTCACAAAATTGGTCCCTATCTCTCTCTCTCTCTCTCTCTCTCTCTCTGGTAACCACTTTCACAGTCAGTCTCTTTCAATCCAACCTTAAAACCCAACAACAGCAGCAAAAAAAAAAGGAATAAAGAGAAATGGGGAAGTACATGAAGAAATCTAAAATCTAAGGTGACATCGCCGTGATGAAGGTCTCCGTTTACAACAATCTTCTCTTGGCTGGGCTAAGTCTGTTGAGTGGAGAGAAGAAGAGAATTTTTTTTATAAAAAAAATGAGAGATAGGGAATGACAGGAAGAGGAAGAAGAAAATGAAAAAGAAATAGAGAGCTGGAGATAAGGGGAAAGAAGAAGAAAAAAAGTGAAGAGTCACGGATAGAGGATAGAGAATGGGTTAAAGGAAAAATAATATTAAAAAAAGAGTGGGAAAGTTGGAGAGATAAAAAAATGACAGAAAAAAAAAAAAAGAAGCATTCGTTTGGTGTTAGGAATGAAGATATGTTTTAAAAAAAACATTTTGCAAAATTACAAAATTACCCTCCTTAACGGGTGGATGCGAATATTCGCGAATTGACCCGACACGACCCGTTAACTTAACGGGTGGCTAACGGGTTCACCCGTTTTCAACCCGACCCATTAAGCTCAACCCAAATACTGATAATTTCGTGCGAATTCGTGTCGTGTTAACGGGTCGTGTGTAATATTGCCAGGTCTACACATGAGTGCCTTTGGAGGCATATAGTTCCACTATTAAATCATATCATCGGCAGTGTGGCGCCCACATAGAACGAAAAGATTAACCTTAAGTACTTAAAAGATCTTAGTTCTCTTCATCTATTGTTAATTAATTTTAAATTGAATATTCATATTCTATGAATAGTTGCGTATCTTAGGGGAGGGGTTATTTAGTAACTAAGCAAATTCGAAATTTATATGGGAATTACTATAAAATTCCCATCTGACTTTTTTTTTTTTTTTTTAAATTTAATTTAACTACAACAAATCTTCTAGAGAAGTTTGAACTTTTCCGTTCAATATGGGAATTACTATAAAATTTTAGTCTATATCTGATAAACCAAGGAGATTCTCAAAACCAGCCTCCCCGCAAAAGATTTTGGGGATGGAATTCGTACTTTGAGCCAATCAGGAAAAGAGTCAGTTGGTTCGTCTATATTGATCAAATACTCTTTGGATTATTCATAAGAAAATGATGGTCAACAAATTTTACATGGTCCTTATTCCCATGCTTCACCTCTGTGAGGGAACTAAGACAACTGTATTATAATATTCTTAATTCCAACTGTCAAGGGAGCAGAATATAATACTTTAGTTTAAAAATTCCTTTCGATAATATTTGACTTTCTTTATTTGAATACCCGGGCCAAATTAATTGACTAAACAAAACACACTGGTTTTATTATTTAGCGTACGTGGCACAGGCTTAAATTCATGACCGCTAAAGAGCACATCAAAAATCTTAGTCAATTCAACTAACACAGTATTTGTCATTTTAGCGTGTTGATTGTAAGCAAAAGGACAAAGATCATGGTGGATAAACTTCTTGCTAAGCTTCTTATGATAAATGACACTGCATTCAATTTCTTCGAACGTTTGTCATTTTCATTTATTTACTTCGTGAGATGAGGAGCTGAATATGGTTTGATAATTCCAAATTCTAGAAAGGGCGTTGAAAAGTATGTAAGTAAGAGATGTTGAAAAGTCATGGGTAAAAGTTGATGTGCTTTCATGTGAGAAAGAAATGGTTTTCTTTTTTTTTATTTTTATAAATGGACGGATCACACACACACGTAGTAAAAGTCAGAATAGAAAGAGAGAAGATGGGGGGGTTATAAAATGGGAAGGGACAGAGTGAAGTTTCATCACTTGTTTTCTGAATGTAGTTTTACCAAAGATTTAGAATTAACAGAGATTCTCAAATATTGCAGAACAAAATATGATATGATGAGATAGAATGCAATAGCAACAAAGACACAGGAACGTGTTATCTACTTTTAACGGTCAAGCAAATCCTTAATTCGGAATGAATCAAATCTCCCCAAGTAGAATTCGAACCTACAACCAGTCAATTAACAGTCAGTCGCTCTACTGCAGAAGTGTAGCTTCAAGATACAGGTGGAGAAGTGTCAGTCTCAACTTCTATGACAATGTGAAGGGTAAAAAGGTAAAAAGGTTATATAAATGCTGTTGGCTTGAGAGAAATAACATAATTTAGAGTAAAGATTCATACTGAGGAGCAGATGTTGGAAACAGTTATGAAGAAAATTCCCATTAAAAAGTAACAGGAAAATGCTCGGAGACTTTGTGATCTGTTTAAATTTCCTTAGTCAATACTTGCCTTGTGTAATATACTTTTGTTTCTCTCTCACATTTCTGAAGGGTTCAGCTCACTGGTGCAGAGTGAAGTTATCTTATCTCCTTTGGAAGTTAAGGAACTTGATGCCGTAGGCGAAGACGAAGAAGAAGAGGAGGACCCAACCAACATGAGCAACAACCACAGGTATTAGGAAGTCATAGTCATAACCCAAATAGTCCTTAATGAACAGATCCACTCTCTGTGGTTCTTGACTAGGAATATCAATAAAGGTCTTGACGTCACCAACTTGAGATGTGAAGACGCCATAGATTGTCCAAGCAACTGGAGAACCCCAGTAGTACCACCTCCACCAGATGGGAATTAGCTGCAATATTGAAATTAAAATGTTATGGTTGCAACAATAACAGAGATCCGGTATCAGAAAATTCCATGATTAATCTACATAAATTTCATTTGTAATGCTTGAACATTGTGTTTCTAATGTAAATGTGTTGGACGTTTTTCCTTAGAAACCGTCTGTTCAACATGCTCAGGCATGACCATAAGAAGAGGAACTGCGTTAAATTCATGACATACCGGTCGTGGGATGAGGAAACCAGAGAACAAGTTCCAGAAGCTCATGAAGAAAGACATAACAATTGCAGCAATTTGATGCCCAGGAGTTAGGGCAACCGCCATCATCCCATACATTGAGAAGTAGGTAAAGGACATGAAGATGAAGTAGTAGAAGTACAAAAACTTCTCCACCTTAAAATTATACCCGATCATGAAAAATAGAAGACAGGAATAGACAAAGGTTTGGATTGCAACGTAAATTGTCTCAATAGACACCTACAACACCAATATATGTATCAATAACAAAGATATGAGATTTTAATGTTATATCAAAACTAAGATGTAAACTAGCAAACTTCTTCCAATATCTTACCTGAGCATATGCATAAGGCAACTCTGAATACATTCCCGCTGCTCTTTCACGGTAGAAAACTGTTCGTTCAACCGCAACCACAGATTGCACAGAAAAAGCATTGCCAGATCCAAGGAAAAGAATAGCCGAATAGGTAGCTCCCAAAAGATTAATCAGGTCTTGTTGTTTGTGTCTGTTTACAAGATAATATACAGTTAAACACAGCAAAGAACCTTTCACAAAAACGAATGATTGGAGAAAACATGCAACTGAATCACAAAATTCAAAGAATAATATGTACGAAGGATAGCTCATAATCAACTTCTTAAACTTACATCTGGTCTCCTTTGCTCCAGAAGATAACACCAAATAATACTCCAATGCAAATTGTCGTGAAAAACCTAATGGCATTGTACCGTGAGTTCCTCCAGTATGACCAGTGTTGCTTCCAGAAGCAAGCCTTACACTGAGTTCCAAAGCTTTGGGAGTATCGGGTGGGGAAGTAGAGGTCCTTGGAACCTGGTAGTGGTGTGCTTAGTTCATTGATAAGTTCCTGGTTTCTCCTGAACAAGTGAAAACAAATATGAAGAAAATTTTAATACACACGGACAAGCAGTTGGCAATAATAGAAATGAAAAGAAAACAAATTTATATGCCACTAACCTATAGAGTTCCGAGTTCGCATATACTTCTGCGAAATCAGTTTCAAGTCGAACCTCCACGGCAGAAGAGCTGACCTCTAACATCCAGGTAGCAGGATTGTAACCTTCTTTGATTTTGCTAACCCCTGGAATAGCCTGCAACATGTTTTGGATATTAGTCAAACTTTTAACTACAGAAACCATTGATGTATGAAAAAGAGGTTTTGATGTTTCATTGAAACAAAGAATTTGATTCTTAATAAATCGTTCATGCTTCGAGAAAGTTGTAATGAAAACAAACCATTCATTGCTCAGACAGAAATATGTTGGAGTGAAATGTATATTGGATTACAGGAAATCGATGTTCGAAAATATTCTTACTGAAGTAGAAGTTACAGTTTGGATCATTGGAAGGAAATTTAACGTAAAAGGTACAGCAAAAACATACCTCAAAATATTCTACGAGTTCGCGAGACTGGCGACCTAGAGGTCCAGCATAAATCACCTGACCTCCTCTTTTCATTAAGAGAAGCTGCAATAGAAAACAAAATCAAGGTGAAATATGGCACATGAAATAATAAACAGTGCTACAGATTAACAGAATTAAAATCAAATAATACCTCATCAAAAGCTTCAAAAATGTCGATGCTAGGTTGGTGAATTGTGCATACAACAGTTCGTCCTGTATCTACAGTGTTTCTTACAGTACGCATAACAATTGCGGCTGCTCTAGCATCAAGACCTGATGTAGGCTCATCCATAAAGATGATGGACGGATTTGCAACCAATTCTACAGCAATAGTGAGCCTCTTTCTCTGCTCAGTTGAAAGTCCATCAACTCCCGCAACTCCAACTAAAGCATTTCTCAATGGATTAAGCTCGACCAAATCCATAACCTCATCAACAAACATCTAAAGAAAAGAATGAAAACATAAATTAATTAACATGACTTCTTTATACACAAACGAACGAGACGGTTGTAGAGAGATAAAATGCATATAATAAGAAATTAAAATGGGATAACTGCTAAAATTAAAGTGATTAAATAAATAAACATGCCTTCCGTGTATCCTTCTTGACATCCTTGGCAAGACGTAACCAGGCAGAGTATATGAGAGATTCATAAACAGTAACATATGGTGAATGAATGTCATTCTGTTCACAGTAACCGCTGACCCGAGCAAATGTAACTTGGTTCTTTGGGAAACCAGAGATGGTAATACTTCCTTCAATGTACCCACTAGTCTTTCTTCCAGCTAAGACATCCATCAAGGTGGTCTTTCCAGCACCACTGACACCAACTAATGCAGTCAGAACACCCGGCCTAAATGCACCACTAACATCTCGTAGAAGTTGCAATCGGTTCTCTTCAATCCCTTGGCTCTTCATTTCCTGACCCCAAAAAATGTTACCAAGGAGAATCATATTAATAAAGGTTCGGAGAATCATATTAGACCCATGACGTGTTTGGCATCAAATATCGTGCTTATAGTTTCGAGACTATAACAATCAATTCATAGCTAATGACAATCTAACTTCAAATGACTTTTGAAAAATGCATTAAAATAAGATACTATCTTCTGTTTTTTCTTAAAAAAATGAGCAGAAACTTTCATTTTCATTTCTATTCTTTTTTTTTTTAAGATATAACTTCTTATTAGATTTCTTGAAATCAAAACCTCAAAGAAAATATAATTAAAACATTACTTACAGCAGGCATATCCACATAATAGTTCACATGGTTGAAAGCAAGGGAAAGGGGCTGGAAGGGCAAAACCATTCCTTTTCTGGCTTGATTGTTTGCAGCATTTCTCACTTGCATATCAGTACCTGACATTGCTCATTATTTATTAGAGAAGGGAAATAATTTGATAGCAAAGGCACTAAATAAGATGTACGTTTTATGCAGTAGATTTGGTACAACCCCATGATGACATACATGAAGAACGGTGCATGTGGTGAATAGGGGGTTTGCAGCATGGACATGGGGTTGATAGTGCTTATCTAGCTTATACATTGTTTTACAGCAAGAATATAACATTATACCTTCTGGATTGGGTCGTCGCTTCCTATTACTTTCGGAGTCATCATTCTCAATTAGAGTTTTAGTATCACCAAGAGCTAAAATTTAGATAAAAAGAGAGCAAAAAATCAGTACTTAAGTCCATAAAATTAGTTGTACCCGATGAGTGGTACATAATGAAAATTATTCACTTACGATTCAGGAAGGTCAATGCTGCAATGAAAAGAACATTAAAAAGCAGAGAGAACCCAAAAAGCGCTGCAACACAAATCCAATACCAATATTCTTCAGTAAACAAGCCTCTTTCCCTGAGAAGGATCTTGCCAACTGTAGGCTCAATGGAGTTATTGACAGGCTACAAAGGAATAACAAATTTTGTTAAGCTCAAAGTTGATATTAATGTATAAGGAGAATGCAATTGAGATTTAGGACAACTTACAGTGCTCCATCTTTCATCAAGAAACTCGTTGATGGCAATTGCATTTTGTCCATACATCATAGGTGAAACATAGTAGCCCCATATCATCCATGGAACAATGTCATCTGCAAACCAAAAGGAGAATCTTGTGAATGTCAAATCAAATGAAAAAAAAAATCCAAAACTCTGTCATTGTATTGATTGAACCATGACAACAATACTAGTATCAAACTGATATATGTGCCTGCGTTGACAATGAAGGCAAAAGACTCCATACCTCTAGCAACAACAAAACCTCCAAGGACAAACACAATTAGCAATGTAAGGGAACCAATAGTGTTTGCAACAACCTCTGTTCGTCCAAGGGCAGCAATGAAACGGAAAAGGGATAGTGCCATCTGATGTACACTGAAGAAAGCCAAGAGCTGTTTGAAGAACCTGAGCATATTGCACATACGTCAGATGCAAGAATTACTAGATTTTTTTATATTTCATCACTCATATGTAGCAACACAAAGAAGAAGCTTCCAACAATAATACTTTGGACAAATCAAAGCTTACCTACTGGCAGCAGGTGCAAATCCAATGGTGTAGTAAGTCAAAATGATCCATATCCCAGAATCCATCAGTGAAATGGGAATTCTGGTTAGCCAAATCGGCAAGCCAAAAGCCCAGCCAGGGTAGAACAAGGCATCCCTTTGTTTAAAGAACACAGGAAGCCTGAAAACTGTCATTGCAAGCTCTGCCATTCCATTAAACATGACGTTAACGAGACTGAAAAACAGTGCTCCCCAGAATTTTGCTGAATCTTGTACCGTCCCAGCTTGCATTTCTGTTCTTAAGAACACTGTCAAAGTAATTGTAGCCATGATTGTTATCTGTGCAGTTTTGAATATGTATACAAAAGAGTTACGCTTCATCAGAAGCCATTCCCTTGCAAAGCATGCCTTGAAGAGCTCCATATTGGATATTCCATACTTATCCTTCACCAAGGCAGCAGGATGGGCTGTTCTTTTATCATATGGAACCCTTAGGTCTTCCAAAAGTCGTTGGCCAACATGAAAAGAGCTGAAAGCCTGTACAAAGTCGGGCACTGAGACATATCTGTAAGCTTGGTTCTTCTTATACCAGTATTGTTCTTGGTCCTTCTTTGAGGTCACTTCTTGCAAGAAATCTGCAACACCTTTTCTTTCGGGGCATCTGAACCCCATATATTCAAAGAATTCAAGCATATTCTCACGTGGACCTTGGTAGACAATCTGACCCTCAGAAAGAAGGATAATGTCATCAAAAAGATCATACGTCTCAGGTGCTGGCTGCAAGAGAGAGATGACCATTGATACATCCATAATATGAACCATCTGCCTCATGAACTTGACAATTTGAAAGGTTGTGGAACTGTCCAGCCCCGTTGATATTTCATCCATGAAAAAAGCTTTCGCTGGTCCAACCAACATTTCTCCTGCATTCAGTCCAACCACCGCCAGTTAAAATCATTGCAGAGAATGTTTGCACATCAATAATCATTCCTATTTGAACATACATTCATGTAGAGTTCCACCACTCACACTTCGAAACACATATGAAAGCATAACCATGATGGAAACCCAGTTTTCTTTTAGTTATGTAATATGGCGTAAAGTCTCATACCAGTGGTTACACGTTTCTTTTGTCCACCGGATATGCCCCTTCTCATGCCATCACCCACCATTATATCAGCACAGATGTCTAATCCAAGTATCTGTCATAAGAACAAAAACTTGTTAGGCTTGTACAATAGGAGAGCAAGCACACAATCTTATGATAATCAACCAACCTTGAGAACATAATCTGTGATCAAACTAGTTTCCTGGCCTGACATAGAGGTGGCTTTCATGAATGCATCGATTTCAGTGTCTGGTTTGATACCTGAATCTTTCTCCCTTCTAGACAACTCTACCAGCATATCATACCTGGTTCCAACTCCCAGGCAACGTCCGGAGAAATCCAACGTTTCACGAACTGTCATCTCACCATATTGAATATCATGCTGGCTAATATAAGCAGAGGTTCTCTGAGGCACAAATTCCTTAAATTCATGGCCGCAGTAGGTCACTTTCCCAGTTACCTGTTTATAACCCCATCTTGTTAAATACGTATGAAGTACTAAACAAGCAGGTGCACTAATGTAATAAAAATAAACCAATAAAAGGTAAGGAGATAGAGAGGATGGCAAACCCTTAGATCCTTATCAAGCTTTCCAGCAAGTGCTTTTAGAAGTGTTGTTTTTCCGGATGCAGGAGGCCCAAGAAGCAAAGTCAACCTGGGACAAAATTACTTCACTTGACTAGAAATCAATCACTTATCCTTTGCAGGAAAGGAAATTAATTTTTTACTAGAAACTAAAATTAGGAGAGCAAAATTCCAAGGCAAGGAGAGAACTCGTGAAGAATTGCAAAAAGCAAGGTAGATGGCGGTTCCCTTCCATCTCCCTCCACCAGGTTCTTGAGCCAAATTGATGATTGCACGTCATCACAACAAAAGTTGATGCTCTTGTGCATCGAAACAAATTTCTCAATCCATTTGCTGTGGACTTGTGCCATCATAAAAAGGGTACCTTACGGTACTGTTTGTTTTATCCTAAATTTCCCAAATCTGGTCCGTTCCTTGATGCGCAAGACAAAGCTTCATAAGGACCCAAGACATAAAAGAAGCTGTTTGTTTTATCCTCCCTATTTTGGCACTGAAGCTGTAGAGCCTAACTTCGTCGCATGCACATGCACTGCAAGATGTGGGTCCAAACAAATAACACTAGCAACAACGAATAACTTGACGAAGCCACTAATTCATTGGGCAATTTCCAAACCAAAACCACTATGCTGCCCAAGCACAAAAATGAGATCATTGCCGCCGGAAAGAAAAAAGTAGAAACTCCAAGATCAATTGGATGTTGGACTAAAGGCTTGCTGCACTAACTTCTATGTCCAAGAAAAAACTCATGGTGTCGGGAAATCAATGGAGGAGGAAGTAAATACTGTCTATGCCAAAGTAAACATTTTGGACTGAGTCATGGTGACCAATGGACCTCCGGAAGTAAAGAAAAGAAACCCCATCAAGGGAAGAAATTTCAATTGGCTGCAAATAATTCACTGAAGAGCCCGAGTTCATTGGAAAAATCGAGTCATTCTATAGTGAGGGCCTTATATATGGCCCTTAGAGTAAGTCCAGCGCTGCTGGTTTGTCCGGGCAGCAGGGGGCCTAGGCCCATCTTTTGGCTCCAACGCACAAAGGCAAGACCAGGCAATTGATGGGGACCACAAGCCTGAGCAGGCCCAAAGGCAAATCTTGCATGGGCTCTTGCATTTTAAAAATACAAATTTATAAAAAAAACCCAAAATGGGTGTTGAAATTATAAAAAAACCCAAGTACTATTTAAACTTAGAAACACACCCAAAAAGTGTATTAAAATAGTATTTTTTGGGTGTACTTTTTGGGGGTTTTGAATGTGTGTAATAGTACTTTTTGGGTGTGTTTCTAAGTTTAAATAGTACTTGGGTTTTTTTATAATTTCAACACCCATTTTGGGTTTTTTTATAAAAGCCCCTTTTAAAAATCCAAAAAAATTCCAAAATTTTCAGAATTTTTTTATATATAAATACCTAGTCCTATTTTTCATTTATCATGCCAAAATTAATGGTTTAAGTATAAAAAATATAAAATAAATAGTAATTGCCTTTGCCCTAGCCTTTTGGGGTGGAAAAAAAAAAAGCAAGAGGCTGCCACTATTCATGTAGTGGCAGCCCTTGCTTTGCCTTGCCTTCCTTGCCTTAGCCTTTTGGGGTGGACTTGCTCTTAGATAAGGTCGTATTTCTTAACTTTTAGATTAGGCTAACCAATTTGATCCAACAGTTAAGATATAAGGCCTCATCTAAGTGCTATATATAAGGCTCTCACTAATTGAAAAATCCAATTGGCAAACAATTGGTCCAAATTTTCAAATCCACAAATTTTGGATTAATGGGCTTAAATCCAAAATGCTTATTAATTCCCCAAATAAACTCAAAACCAAGTGGTACAAAACCACCACGAAGCCCAAATGGTACAAACCACTCTGAAACCCAAGTGGTACAAAACCATCCATGTCCAAAAATGAACTACATCGGTTTGATCCTGCCAAGGGTATATAGGTAGTCTAGCATCCCACTAGACGCAACTGCAACCAAATTTAAATCCTTGATTCCAATCAACCAAAGTCAAGCCCAGACAGAATCTCTTCACCTTAACCAAATTTGCCCCAAACACTTTCTATATCCTAAACGACACAAATTTCCATCCAAATTTTCTCACCAAAAATCTCAAACAAATCCCAGTGAACTATGAGTTGGCCTGATTCCCTCAAAAGGAGATGTAGTCAACTTGGTGTTCGTTCCAAGTGCAACCACAACACCAAACAAACCATTTTTCCCCCAAATCACACTCGTTTGTAATTTTAATCAAAGGATCTTCTCTTTTAATTCATAACAAGGGTATAATCAAGAGATTCTTTAATCTCGAATGGGTCGGACTTAAAATAATAAAACCCTATTCATTGAATGTGGGTGAAATTGTGTTGGGAGATTTTGTTCACATTTTCGCTCAACGAACACTTTGTGTTATTTATTTATAAAGTTTTTAAAAACCATTATGTGCGATTTTATTGGTGCAACAAATATAATACTAGTCCAGAAAATAGGTTAAATTTGCAAAGTTCATGAGCAGACCTTGATGGTTTAACGATACCTCTCACATCTTGAAGTATCTGAACGACTCTTTTCTTTGATGGTCTGAGTCCAAGCATTCCAATTAATCCCTATTCACATTTATAAGAATTTAGAAATCTGTGAATTTACCATCTATAGGAACACTAGACTAACAAGGAAAGTTTACTGTAAATAAATGTTAAGAAAATACCTCCACTGAGTTCAAGGTGGAATTTAGCAGAGTTGGAAGTGCTCTGGTGCCAACATATGCATCTCCTTCTATTGATAAATTCTGAAATCTAACCTCCACTTTAGGAACATCAATACCAACCCTGTTCCCAATCAACCAAAAAAAACAAACCGGGACTTTCAAAATCCAACCCAATTTTCCTCCTGCTTTCTCATCAACCAAACAAGCCAAATATATATCAACAACCCAATGTAGCAAAAACAATATTAAACCTGACATTTCTGGCTCTGAGCCTGTGCAAGAACCTCTCATTGTCCTCCTCAACAACCTTAAGTATGCTCTCCATCAACTGCTTCTTCTCTTGAGCCCCAAGGTTTGCAACATTAACTTCTTCACTCACAACCTTCCCATTGCTCATGGCATGTCTCAACATCCCCCTCCTCATCCGGTCATATGTGGGCAGCCTCTCTATGGCTGCCCACTTCAGCTCCTCCTCCCCATCCATACTCTGCTGCCTCCCGCTCCACTCCAAAACGTCATGCGCATTCCACATTTCCCTCACACTCATCGACCGCCAGCTCCCCCGGCTGCTGGACTGCCTTGTCAAGTCATCTCCGGCCAATGCAGCCGCCATTTTTAACTCAAAAAACAAATCCAATCATTCCCAACTCAAGATTTCTGGTAATGGTTTGTGTTTTTCTCCCAAATTTGGCTTGCCCAATGTAAGAAACTGATTGAAGTTTGAACTCACTAGTTTTTCCCCCCAACTTGGACTGTTCAAGTTCAAAAAGAATTGAATTAAATGAACAAATGCATACACGTAAAGAATGAGACTTTTTGTTTCTTTTGTCTGCACTCACACTTAGTATTTGGTGATGAATGTGAAAATGGGAGAAAACGAAAGAGATTTGTTTTTGGTGTGAGACTTGGGTCTCCCTTTTATAGACATAGAAGAAGAAAAACAGAGGAAGCTCATGAGACTCTAGGGTGTGCAAGATCCAATCTAATCCACCCAAACTGACCGATTCAATTCAATTCAATCCAATTTTAATTGGTTTCGATAACTTGGCATTGGATTGGATCCCTAATTTCCAAAACCAACATGATTGAATCGGATGACAGATTTGCTTTTGAGAATCCAATCACATCAAATCCAATCCAATCAAGTTAGTGCTTAGTTTGCTCATGTAGATAATTGTAATTAGAAAGTTATGAACATTTAAGTCATTTGGTGGAGTTATGTTTTATATAGTATAAAATCAAAACCAAAAAAAAGCTCTAGGATTGGAATAGAATTCATGCGTTTAAAATAATGTTTCATGCATAGATTCATGTATTAGCCTTTTAGTTCATATTTTGGGGACTTGGTTCAATGTTAGTGACATAATTGTCTATAATAAATTGGGGGATTTGGTTCAATGTAAGTGACATCTTCCTACTATCTATAAATAGTTGTTACAATTGTTAGTTTACGATATGTGAGTTATAGAAACAAATTGAGATTTTCTCTACTATTGAGGACTACACTCTCTCCTTGTTTTTTGTATTCTTAGAATCAACAAAGCTTGGAAACCTACATTCTCTCTCCTTGTTCTGGGTATTCTTAGGGAGGTGTATCCATTTCTAACTTTTAAAGACTTTTTATAAGTAAGTGACTTTTATAGAGTTGACAGATTCTTAATGACTTTTACATACTTTATAAAGTTAAGTGATATACTTTCATATACTTTTATCATAGAGTTTCACATACTTTAATCAACTTTTTGTAATATTTATTTATGAATAGTATTTATCTTTTTAATATTTATTATAGAGTAGTATAATGAAAAAAGAAATTGCTTCTAATATTTATGTTTTGTATGGTGAATTAACTAGTCTGCATATGGAACAAGTAGCCAAAAAAAAAAACAATTGGATA
Source organism: Prunus salicina (assembly GCA_020226455.1). Classification (NCBI taxonomy): domain Eukaryota; kingdom Viridiplantae; phylum Streptophyta; class Magnoliopsida; order Rosales; family Rosaceae; genus Prunus; species Prunus salicina. The sequence goes on along the minus strand of CM035342.1, from coordinate 26,946,657 downwards.
CAATTTTGTAAAAGCAAAGAAATATTTTTCCATGTCTAAGAACTTTTCACTTGAGAACAGTGTCAAGTATGGAGAAAATAAGGTTGCTGCTCTTGGATGCAACTCAAATATAAGGTGTGCAATCAATATTATGGATTTAATTAGTTTAGTTTGTAGAGCTGGGTCTTGGGGAAGAAGGGACAGATTATCTAATTGCTGGAACGAAGTTGAGATCCTCAAGACCTTCTAGAAGTATACTTTGTTTGGGTGGGAGATACCAGTAAAGTGGCATGGTGATAGCACCAAGCCAAATAACAGCACGAGAATATGGGGTTAGTTGTAAACCCCAGGATGCTAAGAGCTAAATTGCTATTGGAGAATGTGGGTTTTTTAACAAAATCATATGTTCCTACATATAGGCCTTAAAAATTGCAAATTGAGGGAAAAAAAAATTATGGAAGAAACCAATGCAGTCCCACCGTAGCTCTTAGTATGTAGCAATTGTTTCAAGCATTGAAAAGAAAAAAACAAGCAAGAAATGGCTCATCATCATAACAATTCCCAGGACAAATAATGGAAGCCAAAAAAAAATAAAATAAAATTGGAGGTGTAGTAGGCCATCTCTTGCTAGTACACCGACCAAAAAGGGAGGGGGTCTAGAGACCCGAACATGGTGGCACACCCTCGAATGGCCAAAGCTACAGCATGATCGAATTCATTGATAAAGTCTTGGGTAAATTAGCTAGACTTTTGGTGTTAAGAATTAGTCTTAAAAGTATTGAAAAGTCATTCATTTAACAAAGTTTTCAAAAGTCATTAATTGTTTGGATACCACAAAACTTTTAAAGATTTTTTAAAATCACAATTGAATACTACTAAACTTTTAAAGACTATTTAAAAGTCATAGTTGAATACCTTCAGACTTTTAAACTCATTAAAAGTCTTTAAAAGTTAGAATTAAATACACTCCCCTTAGACTCAACATAACTTGGATTTGTTTCAACATGTATCCTTTCGTCTTGCTCAAAGTGCCGATGCATCATATTTCATTTATATTTTACATTTACATCTATTAAAATATTTGATTATATTAAACTTGATGAGAAATGTTTCATATTTCATTATTATCTTTTTTCATTATGAAAACCAATCATCCAATCCAATTTAATATCAATTGGAACGGATCAGATTGAATTAGATTTAAACCTCTAATCTGATCGGATTCGATTGGAAAAATTATAATTCAATCTATATTGGTTCATATGCGAATTGACTAAATTATATTAGTTTCGAACCAATTCACACCTCTATGAGAATCCATGAGTTCTCTCTCTAACTTTTTCTATTTTTCACTATCAAGGTGTAATGAGGATTAGAACCTGAAACATCTAAAAGTCAAAGTCATTTTCTATTAGGCTAGACCCGTTGGCAATGCTTGTGTGTGTTTTGATTAGAGGGTCGTTGGTCAAAAACTTTCCGGTTCATCCCACAGTTGAATTTCCTCAAATATTTAACGTGAAATGCACAAAACGACGAATCACATGCTTAGCTTTTAAGATAGTTATATTATAATAGGACATTTTGGACTGTTGGATTAGAAATGAGAGTTGGGATATTGAATCAGACGGACTATAAAAGGAGATGCATGGTGATGGCGCATCAAACTTATTGTACGGTAAATTTTATTATATACAATCAGTCCCCTTCTATTGAGGGATCCCTCAAATAATTTTATTTGAGGGACGCCCTTTAGGGTACCCTAAAATTTTTTTCCCAATGATCCAAACCATCTATTTTTTAAGTCTTCATTCATAGATCATCCTTACAAAAAATTAGACAAATCGGAAACCGTTTCGACATCCAATTGTGTCTTACAAAATCAATGAACACGGTTCTTCAAGAAAGTACTAAAATTTCAATAACTCAAATGAGTGGTCAAATGATATCGGATTCAAGTAATTTTTTGTAGAGATGATCTTTGAATGAGTATCTACAAAATAGACGGTTTGGATTAGTGAAATACAATTCAGAGTGGGGCCTACAAGGAGTGTCCCTCAAATAAGCTTATTTGAGGGATCCCTCAATGGAAGTACAATTATATCATGAACCCATGGTGATGGCGTATCAAACCAAACCTAAACCCCTTTTTTTTTCCTTTTTTTCTTTTTTTTTTTTGAACCCAGTAATGAAAGATCCACCTAGATCTAACGACTCCACCTCCATAAAACAAAGGAACCTTAAAAGCCTGTCCAAAAATATTGGGAGAAAAAAAAAACCCAGCACAAAACTAAGGAGAACCAACAGCCATCATAAAATTGGGGGAAACGCTCTCTGCAACATGGAGAGAGATGCCCAGTTTATTAGCCGAATGAGTTAATTCCAAGAGAGTGGTTGCATAGAAAAGGGACAACGAAGAAGGGTCGAGAGAAAAGTGGATTGAAGGTTGATATAATCTTCATACCAACAAGTTTGAAGTCAAAAAATGGTAAAATCACATATGATGGGTATCATGAGAGCATGGTTGGAATAGTCTCTTCAAAAAGGACTAGCTAAAATAACCTTGTAGGACTTTACTAACACTTGGTTAAAAATAATTAGGTTCTTATATTTAATGGAATGACCGGATTTAATTCAGAAGTGACACTTGATTATGTTTAGCTCTTTGGAAATGTTCTAGTTTTTTTTTTTGATGAAGGAAATGTTCTAGTTATCATAAGTGAAAAATAAAATAAAATTTACCATGTACTAATACTAATATTGGTCATTATATTTACGGAAATGGAATGACCCAAATTTTTTTTTTTTTTTTTGGATTTTTTTTTTAAATTTAAGAAGGACTAGAGTTTAAGAGCATGTCTAGCCCAAAAGGCTAAGGTTAAGGCTAAGGCAAAGGCAAGGCAAGGGCTGCTACTATTCACGTGAATAGTGGCAGCCTTGCCTTTTTTGGTTCCACCCCAAAAGGCTAGGGCAAGGGCAAGAAAAAAAAAAAAGAATATGCAACAAAATATAAACTTGTTATGTCTTTATAGGGAAAGTGAATAAAATTGTTATGTATTTATAGGGAAAACATCCATAATTTTTTGATTTTTTTTTAATTAAAAAAATTGAATTTTTTTCGATTTTTTTTGTTTTTTTTTTGTTTTTTTTTGCTCGCTAACATCAGCATGACATCACCGCTGATGTCAGCGCCTTCAGGCTGAAGCCCAGGCAGGATTAGCCTTTGGGCTTGCCCAGGCTGCTGGTTGCGCGCTGGAGGTCCAAACCCTTCAAAAGGGGCCTCCTACCCTGGCAAAAGGCCCTGCGCTGGAGGTGCTCTAACGAGGCTGCACTTCTTTTTTGAATGAAAGCTTCTTGATGTTTGTATTCTGGGTCCTTGTTGAATGAAAGCTTCTTTTTTTATTTTTTAAAAATAGAAAATAAGATAAAAACCCAAATGTTCTAGGGTTTATTAGGAAAAACACACGTTTTTATTTTTGATGGAAACCCAATGATTAGCCTTCCATGTCTGCAAACTTACCATAACAAGATGATGAGTCAGCCGATATTTATTATTTCAATTAGTCAATTTTTGTGTGTTCCTATTTTACCCCCTACAACGTTTTTTTGTGTTAACCCATTATTATTGCATAATTTAATGCTATTTGTTTTATGGGAATAAAAATTAAGGTAAATAATTATTGAATTTAATGCAGCCCATTGACAATTGTTCTATGGATTCATATCCTCTGCTTTGATTTACTTTACCATGATCTACTTTACTTTTGTTCTCCACATGGCACCTTCCTAAAATTTACATATTTTCTTTCTCCAATCTTAAAACACAAAAACGTTCTTACCAAAAAGAGTATGAACATATCGAGTTGAATGAGTAACTAGCTCCATGGGCATTGGAAATTAAATCATGTTCACCCAAATAATAGAAAACCTAGGGTGAGAAAGAACATAAGTCATGTAAAGAAAATATGGAAGTAGCAAACTCTACGCATTCAAAGAAAAAAAAACAGGGAATTTATTCCCACAAATGATGAAGAGAGACAATTCCACTTTTTATTTGCGAGGCTTTGTCAACTTATTATTTTCACCGAATTTTTTATTTTATTTTATTTTCTAATTCTTGAAAGGAAGAAGGACTAGACTTTAAAATGCAGAAACCTTCCCAGGCTTGGAAGCCAATCCAAAGCATGCCAACGTAACTTGAATGAAATTTCAAGCGAGGCATTGACACTCCAGCAACAATATGTATAAAACCAAAACTTAGGAAGAGACCAAATCGCAGACACAAAAACTTGTAAATTGGGTGACAAAATTAATTTATTGGTCTACAAATTACACTCAGATTATTGCCTGCAAATTATAATTATGGAGAATGAAAACAAGAAGAGGTTGGCAGTTTTGGTGGGCTGCAATTACCCAAACACCAGAAATGAGCTGCATGGTTGCATAAATGATGTGGCGGCCATGAGAGGCACACTTGTGAATCGCTTTGGGTTTGATCCAGGAAACATTCAGCTGCTGACTGATGCTGCAGCTGCAGGTTCTTCTTCCTCGGTCATGCCCACAGGTGCAAATATTAAGAAGGCACTTGGTGCAATGGTTGATCAAGCTAAGCCAGGTGATGTCTTGTATTTTCACTATAGTGGCCATGGAACAAGGATCCCTTCATTGAAGCCAGGCAACCCCTTCAGGCAGGATGAGGCTATTGTGCCTTGTGATTTCAATCTCATCACTGGTGGGTGCTTTTAATCTAATTGTTCAATTGTTTAATCTCTTGTATACATGTTAATTTTAGTAATTTAATGTTCTAATGAGTAATTATAGAGGTGAGATTTCGCTTTATACATCCCACCTTTATTATAGAGATGTGATCTACAATGTGGTATCTTTTCCTAATTCACAGTAAGACCCTTATGCATTTTTGCTATTGTTCAATTAGTTAAATATATAACTAATTACAACATGCACGAATAGCAAGTGTGAGTATGAGACGAGTTGTAAACTTGGAAGTCGGTGAAAATAACGTGGTTAATTTATTGGTAACTTTTATGTGCAGATGTGGATTTCAGACAACTAGTAAACCGCTTGCCAAAGGGAGCAAGCTTTACAATCCTGTCAGACTCATGCCACAGTGGAGGGCTCATTGACAAGGAGAAAGAGCAGATTGGACCTTCTCATGTCACTGAAATTAGTAACACATCCCCATCAGTTACCTCTAAGCCTAAGGGCATTCCTTTTGAGTCCATATTACACCACCTCGCATCATTGACAGGCATAAACACATCTGACATTGCAACCCACTTGTTAGAGTTGTTTGCAGCAGATGCCAGCCTCAAGTTTCGTTTGCCTCCGCTCGAACTACTCAACATGTTCGAGTCATCGAATCCTGATGAGGGAATCTTACTAAGCGGGTGTCAAGCAAATGAGACTTCTGCTGACATGACGAACCCGGTCATGACTAGAGGAAAGGCATGTGGTGCATTCAGCAATGCAGTTCAAATGGTGTTGAAGGAGCATGAGGCTGACCTAAGCAATAGACAGGTTGTGATGCTTGCTAGACAAGTTTTGAGAGAACAAGGCTTTGAGCAGCACCCTTGTCTCTATTGCAATGATGAGAATGCCAATGCAACTTTCTTATGCGAATCTCATATCAGCTCAAGTTTATGAGATATTGGTTATGCTATGATTTGTCTAATAAGTAATGTAAGACCATATCACTAGCTTATTGTTTTCTTCGTGTAAATAAAGAGGGCACTGACATTGCCACTTTCTTGTGGCAACCTCTCAGAGCTCAAGTTTATTAGAACCTGCCTATTATCTACTGTTTCTTTGTTCAGCTCAAGTGAGGCATTACTGAATTCTTTGGTTGAATAAATTCTTACTCATCAGGCCTCCCGTGGAGGAAAATATAGCAGTAAACCAAACCTTTTTAAGTTATGCCAAGATTGAAGACATCTTTTGTTGAAAAGAACATTCACAAGGTCCTTCTTTTAAATATTCAAGAATAAAAATAGCTATACAAAGTATTAAGGAAAAGGTATCCAAGACAAACTAAATTACACAAACGTATGAAGCAAAAGCAAAAATGAAATGACAAAAAGAGAGGACAAATTTTTGTCTCTCTAATTATAATGTTGTACACTCAAGCTATCTATTTCACATTCTTAAGGTTCTTCACTGCGGCACAGTGAATTTGCTTATCTCCTTTGGAAGTTCAAGAACTTGATGCCGTATGCAAAGACAAAGAAGAAGAGGAGGACCCAACCAACATGAGCAACGACAACGGGGATCAGAAAATCGTAGTCAAAACCTAAAAAGTCTTTAAGGAATACATCAACGGCCTTTTTTTCGTCAATATTAACTGTGATCTCTGTCTTTATGTCACCAACTTGGGATGTGAAGATACCATAGATTGTCCAAGCAACTGGAGAACCCCAGTAGTACCACCTCCACCAGATGGGAATTAGCTGCAAGAGTGAGATTCAATTGTTATGATTGCAGAAATAAAAGAGATGGTTTGGAACAAGATTAATCTTTGGTATAAGAACAAATGAGTTTCAAATGACATACCGGCCTGGGGATGAGGAAACCAGAGAACAAGTTCCAGAAGCTCAAGAAGAAAGACATAGTAATTGCAGCAATTTGATGGCCAGGAGTTAGGGCAACCACCATCATCCCGTACATTGAGAAGTAGGTAAAGCACATGAATATGAAGTAGTAGAAGTACAGAAACTTCTCCACCTTAAAATTGTACCCGATCATGAAAAATAGAAGACAGGAATAGACAAAGGTTTGGATTGCAACATAAATTGTCTCAATAGCCACCTACAACACCAATATATGTATCAATAACAAAGATACGAGATTTAATGTTATATAAAAGCTAAGACGTAACCAAGCATAACTTCCAATATCTTACCTGAGCAAATGCATACGGCAACTCTGAATACATTCCCGCTGCTCTTTCACGATAGAAAACTGTTCGTTCAACCGCAACCACAGATTGCACAGCAGAAGCATTGCTAGCTCCAAGGAAAAGAATAGCAGAATAGGTAGCTCCCAAAAGATTAATCAGGTCTTGTTGCTTGTGTCTGTTCACAAAATAATATACAGTTAAACATCATATACGTGACACTTATATCAAAGAACATGCAACTGAATCACAAAATTCAAAGAATAATATGTACGAAAGATGTAGCTCATAATAAAGTTCTTAAACTTACATATCGTCTCCTTTGCCCCAGAAGATAATACCAAATAACACTCCGATGCAAATTGTCATGAAAAACCTAATGGCATTGTACCGTGAGTTCCTCCAGTATGACCAGTGTTGTTTCCAGAAGCAAGCCTTGCACTGAGTTAAAAAGCTTTGGGAGTATTGGGTGGGGAAGTAAAGATCCTTGGAGCCTGGTTCTGATACGCTTAGTTCCTTGATAAGTTCCTGATTTCTCCTGAACAAGTGAAACAAAAATGAAGAAAAATTTAACACACAACGACAAGTGGGTAGCAATGATAGAAATGAAGTTACATGCAACTTACCTATAGAGATCAGAGTTTGCAAATATTTCTGCAAAGTCCACGTCATTTTGAGCTTCAATTGAAGCAGAGCTGACCTCTAACATCCAGGTAGCAGGATTGTAACCTTCTTTGATCTTGGAAACCCCTGGAATAGCCTGCACAGTGAAATAGATAAAGTAAAACTTTTAACTATAAAACCACTTGGTAGAGGACAAATTTTTCTATGATTGAAACATATTTGATCCTTAATATTATTCATGGTTCTAGAAACTTGCATTTGCATAACAACAACAAATTAAAGCCCACAAATAAATATGTTGGGAGTGAGATGTATATGGATTACGTGAGATTGATGTTTGAAAGATTTTTTTGACTTAAGTTGGGTCTAACACTATGTCAGGTTTAGACCAAATATTAACTTTTGGATCCATGGATAATGATTTGAGCATAAACTTACCTCAAAGTATTCAACAAGCTTGTGAGACTGGCGACCTAGAGGACCTGCATAAATCACCTGTCCTCCTCTTTTCATTAAGAAAAGCTGCAATGCAAAACAAAACTAATGTGAAATATAGTACTTAAAATAATGAACAATGCTACAGATTTAACAGATTAAAAATCAAATCATACCTCATCAAATGCTTCAAAAATGTCAATGCTAGGTTGGTGAATTGTACAGACAACAGTTCGTCCTGTATCCACAGTGTTTCTCACAGTACGCATAACAATTGCAGCTGCTCTAGCATCAAGACCTGACGTTGGCTCATCCATAAAGATGATGGAAGGGTTGGCAACCAATTCCACAGCAATGGTGAGCCTCTTTCTCTGCTCAGTCGAAAGTCCATCAACTCCTGGAAGTCCAACTAAAGCATTCCTCAATGGGTTAAGCTCCACCAAGTCCATAACCTCATCAACAAACATCTAAAGATAAGAAAAAGAAAATCAGGGTCAGCAACATCATCCATCTCATCCTGTTCTTAAATATGGAGCAACATGATTGTCATTTTGGCAATTAACTATGACTTCTTTTTAGGTGAAAATGACTGCTGTAGACACATTACATTGTATTATCAGAAATTAAAGGTTAGAACTGTTTTAGGTGTTAAATAAATAGCGTACCTTTCGTGTCTCCGTCTTGACATCCTTGGAAATACGTAGCCAGGCAGAGTATAGGAGAGATTCATAGACAGTAACAAATGGTGAATGAATGTCATTCTGTTCACAGTAACCGCTGACCCGGGCAAATGTGGCTTGGTTCTTTGGGTAACCAGAGATCGTAATACTTCCTTCAATATAGCCGCCGGTCTTTCTTCCAGCTAAGACATCCATCAAGGTGGTCTTTCCAGCACCACTGACACCAACTAATGCAGTCAAAACACCCGGCCTAAATGCACCACTAACATCTCGTAGAAGTTGCAGTCGGGTCTCTTCAATCCCTTGGGTCTTCATTTCCTGGTGAGGACACAAAAATTGTTACCAAGAAGAATCATATTCAACCACGACATTTGTTTTATATCATATGCTCTAGAATTCATGACTTAAATCAGCAGAACTGTACATTAAAAAAAGTCAAACTTAAACTAAAGCGAATTATGCAAAATGCTTTAAAGTAAAATATTTCTACTATATATGAAGAGAAGACACTGTCTCATTTCCAATTCCGTTTCTGTTTCTTTTGATAAGTTCCCATATAGATTCTTGAAATTAAAACTTCAGACCTCAGAGGAAAAATGTGCAAGTTACTTACAGCAGGCATATCCACATAGTAATTCACATGGTTGAAAGCAAGTGAGAGGGGCTGGAAGGGCAAAACCATTCCTCGCTTGGCTTGGTTATTTTCAGCACTAACAATTCCTTGAGCATTTCTGACTTGCATATCAATACCTGCCATTGATCACTATTTATTAGGTGTAGAAAATAATTTGATAGCAAAGCTAACGCTCAAGATGTAATTGTTATGCAATAGAATTTGTCCTACCACATGACATAAAAGAAGAATGATGCATAATGTTATCTAGCTAGCATAATGATGCGAAATGGCTACTTCTCTGAATGTATAAAGCAGTGTCATCTTTTAGAAACTCCTATTATTTACCTTCTGGATTGGATTGTCGCCTCTTCCTACTTTCAGAGTTGTCGTCATTCTCAATTAGAGTTTTAGTTTCACTAAGAGCTGAAATTGAGTAAAAAAGAAACAAATAATCAGTGCTTGATCCATTACCATAACTATACCTAATGACAATGAAAATTGTTCACTTACGATCCAAGAAGGTCAGTGCTCCAATGAAAAGAACATTAAAAAGAAGAGAAAACCCAAAGAGTGCTCCAACACAAATCCAATACCAAGTCTCTGTAGTAAACAGGCCTCTTTCCCTCAGAAGTACCTTTCCAACTGTGTCATCAATGGTGCCGTTGATATGCTGTAAAAAGAGATTAAAAAGTTCATTAAGCTCACACACACATCAACTTAGATTTATAAAATAAAAAAACAAATTAATTTTATTTTCAAGGTATACTGAGAATTCAATTTAAGGCTTAAGAGAACTTACAGAGCCCCATCTTTTATCAAGAAATTCATTGATAGCAATTGCATTTTGCCCATACATCATAGGTGAAACATAGTAGCCCCATATCATCCATGGCAAAATGTCATCTGCACAACACAACAGAATATTGTGAACATTTGAAAATATATGAAAGGAATAACAGTCATTAATGCAATTATTCAGAAGTCCATAGACAGTGCTGGTATCAAATTGGCCAATGCAGTAGCTTTGACATTGAAATGAGAAGGATTTCTAACCTTTAGCAACAACAAAACCTCCTAGGACAAACACGAGTAGCAATGTAAAAGAACCAATTGTGCCCGAAACAACCTCACTTCTACCAAGGGCAGCGATGAAACGGAAGAGGGAGAGAGCCATCTGGTGTATACCAAAGAAAGCCAAGAACTGTTTGAAGAACCTGAACATATTGGCATATGTCAGATTAAAAATGAACTAGGTTGCAATATCCTTCATCATTTATTTAGTATCAAAAAACTAAAGCTTCCGAGAATAATATTGCTGATAAATTAAAGCTTACCTACTGGCAGCAGGTGCAAATCCAATGGTGTAGTATGTCAAAATGATCCATATCCCAGATTCCATCAGTGAAATGGGAATTCTGGTTAGCCAAATGGGCAAGCCAAAGGCCCAGCCAGGGAAGAACAAGGCATCCCTTTGTTTGAAGAACACAGGAAGCCTGAAAACTGTCATGGCAAGCTCTGCCATTCCATTAAACATGACGTTAATGAGACTGAAAAACAGTGCTCCCCAAAATTTTGCCGAATTTTCTGCTTGTCCAGCTTTCATTTCTGTTCTTAAGAATACGTCAGAGCAATTGTAGCCATGATTGTTATTGGGTAGTTTTGAATATGTATACAAAAGAGTTACGCTTCATCAGCAACCATTCCCTCGCAAAGCATGCCTTGAAGATCTCCATATTGGATATTCCATACTTTTCCTTCACCAACAGCAGGATGGACTGTTCGTTTATCGTATGGAACTCTTAGTTCTTCCACAAGCCGTTGGCCAACATGGAAAGTGGTAAAGCCCGAACGAAATCAGATACTGAGACACATATCTATAAGGTTGGTTTTCTTATACCAGTATTGTTCTTGGTCCTTCTTTGAGTCACTTCTTGCAAAAAGTCTGCAACACCCTTTCTGTCTGGGCATCTGAACCCCATAAATTCAAAGAATTCCAGAACATTCTCACGTGGGCCTTGGTAGACAATCTGACCCTCAGAAAGAAGGATAATGTCATCAAAAAGATCATAAGACTCAGGGGCTGGTTGCAAGAGAGAGATGACCATAGACACATCCATGATATGAACCATCTGTCTCATGAACTTCACAATCTGAAAGGTTGTGGAACTGTCCAGCCCTGTTGATATTTCATCCATGAAAAATGCTTTCGCTGGTCCAACCAACATTTCTCCTGCATTCAGAGCAAACACAACAGATTATAATACAAGGAAATATGTTTGTACCTTAATTATCATTCCTACCCTGCGAAGCCAGACTAAAAAGGGTTTGTAAGAAATAAAAGGTCCAGTGGACATAACCTTATTGGTGCCTAAGCATACAGAAAATCTAAGAAATGTTTTAAAAGTAAACATGCAAAAATTACATGACAGAGAGTAACATACCAGTAGTTACACGTTTCTTTTGTCCACCAGATATGCCCCTTCTCATGTCATCACCCACCATAATATCAGCACAGATATCAAGTCCAAGTATCTATCAAAATAATTATAAGACGTTAGCCTTGTACAATAAGAATACGAAAACAAGGAGACGGACCTTCTAACTGAATCAACAAACCTTGAGAACATAATCTGTGATCAAACTAGTTTCCTGGCCTGTCATAGATGTGGCTTTCATGAATGCATCAATCTCAGGATCTGGTTTGATGCCTGAATCTTTCTCCCGTCTAGACAACTCTACAAGCATATCATACCTGGTTCCAACTCCCAGGCAACGTCCAGAGAAATCCAATGTTTCACGAACTGTCATCTCACCATAATGAAGATCATGCTGACTAATATAAGCAGAGGTTCTCTGAGGCACAAATTCCTTGAATTCATGGCCACAGTAGGTCACTTTCCCAGTTTCCTGTTTATAACCCCAACTTATTAATACATGCTAAACAGCGTACATGTATGCACACTAATACAATTGACATAAACTGAAAAAAAAAAACCTAAGGAGATAGAGAGGATGACAAACCCTTAGATCCTTATCAAGCTTTCCAGCAAGTGCTTTTAGCAGTGTTGTTTTTCCTGACGATGGAGGTCCAAGAAGCAGTGTCATCCTGAGAAACAGAACAATAAGCTCAGGATGGAGTTCAGAAACAAAACTACCTCGCATGAGTAGCATACCAATAAAATAGTTTCCATCTTCTTTTCAGAGGAACAAATTACTCTGTTTATGATAACTGACAAGATTTTTTTCATTGATGCAACAAAACTTGAACTAGTCCTGCAAAGATCTTAGATATGAAAACCCATGAGCATACCTTGATGGTTTAATAATACCGCTCACATCTTGGAGTATCTTGACAACTCTTTTCTTTGACGGTGAGAGTCCAATCAATCCAATTAGTCCCTATTCACAGATATAGAAATTTAGAAACCTAAGATTCACTGGCAGAAGCAAGATTAGGAAGTGAGGTTTGGGATTAAGAAACGCTGAAACAATACCTCTAGTTGATTCAAGGTGGAATTTAGCAGAGTTGGAAGTGCTCTGGTGCCAACATATGCATCTCCCTCTATTGATACATTCTGGAATCTAACTTCAACCTTAGGAACCTCAATACCAACCCTGTTTCCAAAGTAAAACACAAATTACAAGGTCATCCAAATCAAACATGGTTAGCAAGAAACCAAAGGAAAAATACATCTTTATATCATCTGCTTTTATGTTTTATTTTCAAAGATTTAAACTTTGACCTCCCCGGAAGGCAATAGTTGATTGAATCATGCACACAATTAAGCAGTGATTATGTTTTCTCAAGCTACAAACCAAACAATTTCAGATTGGAAATTTTAGTTATTTCCCTTTTCTCACAATTTCAAATCCAACTCTAATTTTTCACTTCATGTTTTTCTGATCAACCAAACTACAGAAAGCCGGAATAGAGACAAACCTGTCATTTCTGGCTCTGAGCCTCTGCAAGAACCTCTCATTATCCTCCTCAACAACCTTAAGTATGCTCTCCATCAACTGCTTCTTATCCTGAGCTCCGAGGTTTGCAACATCAACTTCTTCAGTTATAACCCTCCCATTGCTCATGGCCTGTCTCAACATCCCCCTCCTCATCCTATCATAAGTGGGCAGCCTCTCTATAGCTGCCCACTTGAGCTCCTCCTCCTCATCCACCGCCTGCTGCCGCCCACTCCGCTGAAACACGTCCGGCGCGTTCCACATTTCCCGAACACTCGTCGACCGCCAGCTCCGCCGGCTGCTAGACTGCCTTGCCAGATCATCTCCGGCTAATGCCGCCGCCATTTTTAATTCCCAAAACCGATCAAATCACTCAAAACTCGAGATTCAACTGATGGGTTTGAAAAACAGAGCCAAATTAGGTGAACCCAATTTCAGAAACCGGTTGAACTCTATGTTCAAAGCAGCTTGGACTGCTCAAGTTGAAAAAATCAAATATGCACCCAAAGAATGAATTGTTAATTCTTGCCTTCTTAAAACTCTTCACACTTCTGCAATTGGTTTTTGGTGAAGAACGAGAAAATGTGAAAAGAAGATAGAAGAAAGAAAGAGACAGATATTTTTGCCATGGGTTTCAGGTCAGCCTTATATAGACCCACAAGGCCAGCAGGACAAAGAAGAAAGTCTTCTGTGAGACACAGAGGGAGAGAGTCGTCGTCTCCTCTCTCTTCAAGTGTTTTTTGTTTTACTTTCTTAATATTTTTTAAGTCTTTTTTTTTTCGGTGTCTTTAATTTTTCCTGTGCTTGTTTGATGGTCGTCGGTCAAACTGGGACTGCTTCTGTATATCTTCGTCCCGCGGACGGGTTCGGCGAATCAGCGTGGAAAAAGAAGAACGTCATATATATTTTCTGACCGTAGGATGAGGTTTAGGATTTGAATCTAACGGAATATAATGAGGGTGTACGGTGAAAGCCATGTGTTCTTTCCTCCCTAATTGACCCCGGAAAATTGTCCAATGTTGTATTTTGCTGACCGACTGTGGTTAACGCCACACTCAATAATTCTGCTTCTCTTGGAAAAAAAACATTAAATTAATACCAAAAAAATGCTGCATATTGTCTTTTTTCTGAATTTAATAAGAAATGCTATTTCTTGTCTTGGTGGAAAAAAGCTTGTGAATTGGATCCACGGGTGTTGAGCTCGTGGGAATATTCTTTTTGTGTTACTGTCAACCGACGGTGTGGTGGGGGTTGAATTTACCTTTACTTATTACATGTGATTGTTAGAAGACATCAGAATGGCTTCCATTTCCATCCATAATTGCATGGCAGATAACAAGAATTCTGCATCTGAATTAGATTAAGTATTTAAATGGCATTCCATATCAAGTGTTGCAGTTATATTAAGATATATAAATGGCTATTCACTTGTGGCTGCTTAGGACTTTAGGGTAGAAGTTAATCGTCTAGCTCAATGAAAAAGGGTCTTAATTTGCAAATTAGTGGTCTCGTGTTCGAATTTTCATGGCATTTTATAGTGTGTGTGGGTGTGAGAAATCTCCCTCCTTTTGTAGTTTATACTATAACTTATATTAAATAAATTTTTAAAAATAATTTCATGGGTAGAATGCTAACCTACCTAAATCTCTAGTTTATACTATAGCTTGTATTAAATAAATCTCCCTCTACTAGTTTTTTGGTTGCTCCATATCTATTTCAATCCCTCTTACCTTATGTTGCCCCTTTGTGTTGCGGCTTTGTCTTGGTGTTGTTTAGATTCTTTTTGCAGATATGTGGGTTTTGTGTTTTTTCTGTTGTAGGTTTCTGCGTGATTGCGGTTTTCCCCTCAACCTGGACTTCGACGGTGGTGTTCCTATTTTTTGTGGTGGCGACGGCAGTGACTCTACTTTCTGTCATCTCGGTTGGTTTTGGAGTTTTTTGGGTCGTAATAATTACACCAACTTTTTGTGAGTTGGGTGTTCTGTTTGTAGTTGAGCCTCTACTTGTATTTTTTTTCTTTTTAGAGTTTAAAAGTTGTAGTTGTATTGGATAGTTTTTGGTGCTATAGTCCAAGTCTGATTTGTTCAGGCTTGCAGTTTTCATGAGAAAATTTGTTTGGCTTTATGCCACTATTAGTGGAGATATATCATGTGATGTATTTCTATGTATCTAGAATAACCTTGCGTGGTTATTATGCTTCCACATTTGTATTAACTTTTTTTGGGTAGTTTATGTCCTTGTGGCTGATGGCCTTGGTACCTAAGTTATGAATACAATTATCGCTTACTTTAAAAAAAATTATATCAACATTGTATTTCTCAAAATATTATATAATATTATTTAAATTAATCTTAAATTGCGCATGTTTGGCTCTATTTCAGTAGAATGAGAATGGAGTGAAATGAGTAGTAATGAAATCACTTTCATTTCATTGTCTGGTTGAAATTTGGGATCAAGTTTCAAATAAGACCTTTTACGTGACCTAATTTTTCTTTACTAGTCTCTTTCACAATGACCCATGACTTTTATATTATTTACTTTTCTTTACCTTACTTATCACAAAGCATAGGACAAGAAACTCTTTGTAGATGAATTAGATGCTATGTTTGGAATAAGTTGAGAAGATTTTTTGGGTTTTTTGTGTAGTTTTCACCTCTCCTTTGCAGGAGTTTTTCACCTCTCCTTTGTAAGAGTTTTCTATCTCTCCTTTGTGAGAGTTTTATTTGTATTGTTATAACTTGGTTTTTTCAAGCTTTATCTATTTTTTATTATTCTAAGTTTGCTCTCTTAGTTGGGATGCCTATTCCAAAATTTCTTCGATTTGCGTGATAGTTAGTGGAAGAGCCATAGATTGTCTTAATTTTGATGTTAGATCACTCCATTATTGTAATGGCAATTTGTAGCTAGTAGCCTTTTTGGCTGAATTATGAATGCAATTCAAGAATTTCTCAATAATAAAAAATTTGATTTAGATGGAGAAAAAAGATTGGCTCCTTACTTATCACAAGCCAAGCTATTTAGATGAAACGACTCACTTTAATGACTCCTCAATTCTTTTTTTCTTTTTCTTTTTTTTTTATCAAAGAACTAAAAGTTAAATAATTCTAACTCTTCTACTTTTTTCGGATAAAAATGTCTCGATATTCAAGCCTTGCTTCAACCATATAAATATGTATGCTCAACTCGTTAAACGATCATTTCTATATGAATATAGATGTTCGACTATTTATTCTACCCAAAGTGTGTGGGTCAAAAAAGTTGATGAATTATTAAAATTAGTTATTTTTGTACTCCCATCTCTCTTTCTATGTGATTGCACCACTTCACCAAAAGAAAAGGACAAGTATTAACTACCTACTCTACACCATTAATTAGCTCACTTATAATGTTTGTTTTAGAGCATCTCTAATTGAGATATCAAATAAATTGGTGGCTAATGAGGTCTAACCCAGTATAAAAGAGCTTTGACTAGTAGTTAATGGTCTCGAGTTTAAACCTCCATAGTACCTTAGTCATGTGTGTGAGAAACTCTCCTTTCCCTTCCTAATTATGGCCACACACAAAAAAAAAAAAAAAAGGTGGACGAAAGACAATCATTTTTGACATCCCAACTAACAAGCCAAATGCGGACATGGATTAAAGGTTGAAGTCTTAGCGTCATGACAATTATTTAATTTGAAAATGAACATGAAGAACTCTATGACGATATTAATATAAGAAGAAGAAAAAAACCACGTTCCAACCCTAAACCTTAAGCATATTTATGAATTTGTAATTGAATTAGAAGGAATTAAATTGAGTAGGAGTTGGATTGAGGAGAGTTAGATTTCAAATTCCTATTGAAATTGTTTACTAAACCATATGAAATTGGAGTAGGAGCGGTACTAATTCTTTATAAGTTGTTTATTAAATTCACTCAAATTGGAATTGAAACCAAATTGACTACTAAAATGCCCTTGTTGTTGGGTTAAAGTAGATGTAAAATTTTAAAATTTTAAAATTGTGTAAGGATATAATGGGTAAAAAAAATGGATTCCTAATAGAACGTTCTCCATGAATTACAATACCACCTCCCACCCAAGATTTCAATTCCTCCAAAATCAGGAGTTGATTATTGATTTTGTGTGGGTCTCACTCACATTTTGATTCCTCAATGTGAAGTAAACAGAAGAGTATCCGTAATAAGAATTCAACTCCTTATTTTGATTCTGATTACAAATTTATAAACATGCCATAAATGCTAACCGTAGATGCAAATGATGAACTAATAACAGTTTAAAAGTGAGTAACTCTATGATATGAATCATGTGACAAAGTGGCATTGATATTTGTTTCATTTTCTACCAAAAGTACACATCAAATCTGCTACAATCGGAACACTGTCAATTACCAAGTAAAAAAAAAGTACACAAAAAGTCGTAGACGCCGTTCAATAAGCATCAACTTTCTGAAAAATGTAATGGGAACAAAGGTGTGCATGCTCTGTAAAACCTTTTCAATTGTTTGAATGAATCAACGTACGGTAGGCAGACATAATTTTCAACGCCTTCTAGAAACAAAAAAAAAAAAAAACAAACAAACAAACAAACTGAGCTGGCAAAAGAAGAAGTTTAAGCAGATTTTGCAATTTCATAGACAGCCAGCCACCCGAGACTTGCCAATTTGTGTGGGTCCCTTTTCGTAATATTAAACTGGAAGAAAAAGAAAATTAATCCAAGGCGGCTGCTGAATGGGTGAAAATAAGCCTGTACCGAATTATTTGTGGGTCCCAATCCAAACCGTTCTTATCCATGAACGATTCATCAACTTGGATGTTTTTTTGGGAGGAATTAATTCGAGCTTCGCTTTCAAGCTGCAAGTTGATGCTTTTTAACGTCTTCTCCATTTAATTTGATGGGATGCATATGCATGGGGTTGTTATATATGTAAATATATATATATATATATATAAGCAAGGGTAGGGATTACGATTGTGTTCATATGGATAAAGTCTGCCCAATTCCAACGCTC
The DNA here is from genome assembly GCA_020226455.1 of Prunus salicina. Classification (NCBI taxonomy): domain Eukaryota; kingdom Viridiplantae; phylum Streptophyta; class Magnoliopsida; order Rosales; family Rosaceae; genus Prunus; species Prunus salicina. The sequence goes on along the minus strand of CM035342.1, from coordinate 26,928,449 downwards.
ATGATAGTAACAACCCACATTTAGTCACATCCTAATTTATAGCATCCTGTTCATGAAAATCTTTGAGAAATTATAGGGAACATACACGACCACCCAAGGCGAATCCAAGGCAAATTAAGGGGCATCCTCAATTAATCTAATCACAATCATATTAGAGTTGACAATTTGAGTTAGCATATCGTATTCACTTCATGTCATTTCATGTTTATATTGAAAACTATTTAAGTATAACTCAACGTTTTAATTTTCGTCAATAACTAACCCAACAAGTTTTTGATTTATGTTATATTCAAGTTGACAGGCATTTTTAAAACTACAAACTTTCAAAAGCAAGTTCCTCTTATTTGTGTAACGGAAATATTCGTGCTATAGATATTGAAAAATAAGGTAAATGAGTCTTTTTCGAAGTCTTTTTTATTCATGATTATACTAATTTTTTGTGTCAAAAATGTTTGTCTCATATAGTAACTCAAACCCACTAAATTCTCAAGCCACCTAGGAAATTGTCATCCTTAATTTACACTATGTATACAAGAATGCAAAGAAAATCTTCAACATACAAAAATGCACATGATTAAAGGGTCCACTCCCCACACCTTTTTTAGGTATAAAGCGACAGATATTCGGACTAAAAGCATCGAAGTTTTATTACTAAAAAAATATTCAGTCCATGATTGAAATATGTTAAAAGATGGTTGGCTCCTACAAAAGGATATATAGGAGGAAGAAGAAATTGGGAGGCGGAAAGGAAAGTTTTGAATATTAATACTAGTTTGAATTATTCCAATTATGTAATAATAAAATAATTCAAGTTGGTATATAAGTAATACTAAATTTTAACTTTGACTGATTCAACACCTGTCAATGGGGTCATATAACTCTTATAGCGATATCATAGAAGGAAATTGAATCTCGAACATTTGTTGCACGGATAAATACTCTTAATCACTTGTAGTACAAACTTCTTTATTGATTTTTTTTATAATTTCTTCATAAAGCCGACAATCTTCACCACCACAGTACCGCACATGGCCTAATCTAAAAGAAATGAGTTACAATAGGGCATGAATAAAATAATGGTCACCTAACTATCTTGAACGAAACAATGCAGGCACAATTATTTATCAGTCTCTATATGTATTTTATTTTATAATGAAACGAATTTAAATTACGCATACATTAAGCGTGGATAATAATGCTTAACAGCTAATTCATGACCTTTGTTTAAAGTATTCTCGAGATTCTATTCCCTTATGACAAATTGGTAACAAGCGTGGAAAATAAAAAAAGTTTATATGAGAGATGTCTCTCGAACATTAATTTTATAATTGATTCAGATGAAATTACGTTGTACATTTTAACAATGCGTTTTTCAAGTTAAGTCTTGAATTCTTTGAAAATTACTTTATATTATATCACTTGAGTTTTTTTTTTTTTTTTTTTTTGGGGTCGAATAAGCCACTTGAGTTAAGTGTCATGAAAATAGTTTTCTTCCTTAAAATATTATAGTTGAGGATTCATTTGAGAAAACTGTTTTTATATATGCTAGGTTCTTTCCTTTTTGAAAAATATTAGACAAATTAGTGGGGCCCTGATAGACGAAATGCATATAATGGGAAAGCCAAAACTTGATGAAGGGAGCGTTTCATTTCGAAGTTAGCATTTTGTTATTGGGGGAAGACATCCAAGATTAGAAGAGCAAAGCAACTCTTCAATAATTTATGAGAAGCTTTAGCCTTACTCAACGAGCTACAAGCTTTGATGTCCGCCTACAACCTGAAATCAAGACTTTCTTTCTTCTTCTTCTTCTTCTTCAACACCTCTAACCCTAATGAGACATTCTCTATCTTGAGTATAAGTTCTTTTTCTTTTTCTTTTTTATGCATGCAACTAGTTTCCTCTATCTCTAAATTATAGCCTCTGCAATTTGAAACTTCTGCAGCTTTTACTGACTTGATCGTTGGAGAGCCTTTGACAAACACCAAAATAATACCCGCTTACTTTTTCTTAGGGCCAAACAGACTTTTCAACTTAACTGTAGGAGGTTTGCGTCCGTGGAAAAAGACTACCCCTACTACTATTATGTGTTCATGATGCTCCAAGTCCAAGCCTCCAGCCATCGTTTCCCTTCTAAAGCCAAGGCGGAGACAAAGCCCAGCACGTGGGAAGACTCCACACATGTGGAAAAGTAGATAAGATACCATCTCCCATGATTTGCATCCGAATAATGCTAAACATACATCAATTATCTTTTTGAACTCTCTAACATAGAATGAGACGTACATAGGTCTTATATGACTTCATACTTTCTCATATTATATGAGAGAATTGAGACAAGAGTTGGGAAAATAGTTAGTACGTCCAATATTATTATTTAAATTTCTCGAGATCTTTGATCTTTCCACTTAGATATCTCAAAGTGATCTTGGCATAGGAAAATCTAATTATTGCCTATGAGATATAAGCAAAAAGTGTTAGGAGATGAGGATGTGATTTGGAAACATATCCAACTTCCACTGGTCAGCACCAACTAACTATATAGTCAACTGATATTTCTCCTCTCCACTTCAATATTGTAACACGATTGAACATTCTGCTCCAGTAAGAGTGAGCTAGCAGAGGAATAAAAAGGATAGTTGCTTCATACCGGCAGCTCATTCATATGAGTATGATCTTTTAAAATAATATTCAAATTATAATCATTGTAAAACTTTGATTAATTTCTATATATATATTTGGTCTGGCTAAATTTTATAAGTGGCAAGGAACCCTCCTTGGAAGCTTCTCATAGGAGGAGGATGCTTTTAAGTTTTAACGCCAAGTTTGACCAGAAATTTGGGTCCCTGAAAATTGAGCAGAAATCAAAGCAAGGAATCAACCAATGGGACACGTTTCATATATCTAGAAGGTCTCACCTGTGACTTGCGGATTTTGTACGCATCATTAGGCTCTCCACTAATTTATTATTGGCTAATTAAGTTGACACAAAAAGCCATTGGGAAGCAGCAATATACAAGAATCTTTGAGTTTTTAACACAGAAAAGCCATGGGAAAGCCTCAATATACAGAATCTTCGGGACGATGGGAGGTCAAACTGTCATATAGTGTTATGGTGTTATTAACTATAAATTAATAACATTATATAACAGCATGACCGTCTATAATAAGTTAAAATTTTCCGTTCTTTTAAATTAATGAGTGAACTATCTAGTTTGTGACCACCCTAGAAAATCTGCCACTCCTAGTGTAGAGATTAATCCCCCCACCAAGTTGTTGTAATAGTCAAAACTAGAGCTAAATTAAAAGGGTAAAGCCAAAAGATCTTGACATGGACACATTCGAGAAAACTACAAAGAAAAATGAGTGAATGAAATGGAGCAAATGAAGTAAGATGGCATAGGTTATGCTAAATTTATATTTGAAAGAAATTTCCCTGTCCAAGTTGGAGTTAGGATGCAGGTCCACCAAGGGAACATCTCATGCACATGGAAGACTTTTTTTTATGTTTTTTTTTGGGGGAAAACTACCAATAATGTCTCAATATACTGACTTTTGTACCTGAAGTTGCATTCAAACCACTAGTTTAACTTTGATGATGGATACAATAGAGGTCATTTTAGATATTAAATTTGTTTATTTAGTTTTAATTTTTTCGTATTAATAAAAGTTAAGAGGGAAAACCTTGAATTTTTTTTTTTGTTGTTGTTGTAGAATTCAAGATTTAGTTATATTATAAAATATTTAGATATTCCAAGATAAGATTAAGCTATACAAGTAGGCCCTTATCATAAGTTGGTTTTGTATTAGCTGCGTATTAATGGATAATGGAGAATTAGGTTTACTATAATTATCTTTCTTCTTCTCTTCTTTCAACCTCTGCCCTTTCTTTCTCCTCTTTAGGATGAACAGTCCCCATCTTGTCTTTTAATATAAAAATGCCAATATCAGCATCATAACCTACTCCTCCCTTTTAATGATTTGGCTAGTAATAAGTCACAGGCTCACAGTCAATGCTCTAACTAGGATAAACATAGAGGTAAAGTCTGCATTAAGAATTGTTTAAGGACTTTTAATATCAAACATTAAATCGCATATATAGTCTATTAAAAAATATATTTAATTCATTAACATATCTACTTGATTAGTGAGATTAATTAGAATTTCTCAACTAGTTTTTAACAAGGGAAAATACTTCCCTCCTTGCCATGAAAGTAGGAGCTTCTGTGTTGTTGCCAATAGTAATGTGATATGTGTGCAGAAATTTTTCCTTTTGTGCTTTTGATGAATTATTTATATATATATGTCAAACTGTGCTTCGCATGAAGAAGGAGTATCTCTTTACAAGTAATCTCAATAAATAAAAGCTCTTTGTATATATATAAGCAGCATGCATTCATTTCATTTGGACAGCTCTCCAAGTGCTTTACCCTGTCACCATAGCAGTGCCCCCTGGCCAATTGCAGGATATTTATCTTCTATTGTGTCTTTGTCAGGTTTTCATTGTACCCAAATAAATTTAAGTTTGTTAGGACATCAATTATTATAATATGGTAGCATTTTCCTATTTTATATTATAATTGAACACAAAGTTACAGCTTTTGATTCTTTCAATTTTTCTTTGTCCCAAGAGTTGGCCCAAAAACCCTATTTGCTAACTGCATGTTATAAAAACCCTAAATCACTTTGGTCCTTTGACCTCTTAGCTTCATGGAGAGTAAAAAGTTGTTGGAGCTGATATGAGCATGTAACATGTATTAAGTACCACACGTTTTAAAATAGGCATGCGTCACAAAGCACCGTCAATGTTGACTGTGACAATATGTCACGAGGCAAACACATTCTGGGTCATGCCAACCATGACTCGTAGTAGTAAATTTTTTTATATATCTCACGCCCAGCATGCACAATAATTTGTTCGGAATTGTGAATCAAATACAAATGTCGTATTTTTCTTTCTTAAAAAGTTGACAAATGGGTTAATTAAGTGGTATAAATTGTACCGAGGTCTTTTGAGATGAAATTCTATATGTGGATGGGCTCGGGGACTATATCACATCATGACAAATCTATGCGGTTAAATTAGGGAGAATGTTGGTTTAAATTACCTGGCTGGCTATGTCTTTATTGATTTATCTAGTTTTGCATTTGTAGGATTTTCCCCCTTGCCGTACGCTATTGTTGATTCCGAAAGTGATAACAACTATAGTTTTTTTGGTCTGAAAATGACAACTAAAGATGAATTTTCTAATATTTGTACAAGGTAAAGGCACAAATATGATTGGATCCTGCTAAGCCCAAATGTGGGAAGATTTTGAATCCAGCGACCCAAATATGGTAAGATCTTGATTTCCTGAGCACAATACCAGGATCGGGAGGGAAACGTGAGAAGAAAAGCGTTGCATCTTTCCTTCCATATCTCCCAACATATAATGCTAACGGATGCCAACACTTCTTCCGCACATGATTAGGAATTGCAGAATTGGAGCTCAGGGCCAAAAGCCAAACATCGAACTTGGAGATTCTCTGCATATCTGGTTTGTAGCTCAGAGGTGCGCCAAACCACACACCCTTCAGCTTCACCCACAGACAAAGAAATAAAATATGCTCCATAGATTCCTCATGTAGTTCACAGAAAGGACATAGAGGATTGCAACTAACTTTCCTCCTATATAAATTAAATTTGGTAGGGATGGCATTTGACACTACACTCCAAAGGAAGTTCCTTATCTTTGGAACCACATAAATTTTCCAAGTTGTTTTCCACACTTGAGTATCAATCTGGTGAGAAGAATGGGCATGAAGGGACTTGTTGCCCAAGCTCGAGAAAGCCCAATAATAACAACTCTTCACAATAACAGCCCAGAAGGCATCCGGATTCTTCCAGAGTCTCCAGCACTGCATTGCGAGGATGGCTAAATTGAAAGTCCCAATGTCCCTGAAGCCCATACCTCCATCACTCTTGGAAAGGCAAAGATGCTCCCAACTTTTCCAATAAATCTTGTTCCCTCCGTCATCATGCGATCCCCACCAAAATCTACTAAGATCCCCATTAATAGCTTTGCAAGTGGAGGAGGGAAATTTGAAACAAGACATAAGATAAGCAGGTATTGCAAGAGCCACAGATTTGATTAGAACTTCCCTACCAGCCATGGTCAAAGAACTGGCATTCCCACCATGTACCATCTTCTGAATTTTGTCGCAAATATACCCTCGAGCCTCCTTTTTTGATATGCCCCGAATTGCTGGGATCCCAAGGTAAACTCCAGGATCGGTGGTTGGGTTGATCCGAAGAGCTACCCCAATTTCAGCTCCTAACTCGGGGGAAGCATTAGGAGACAAATGGATGGAGGATTTGCTGTAATTCACCTGTTGTCCAGATGCACTGCAGTACCCATCAAGCAAGTTCAGGAAACTTCTGCAGTTCTGGCTAGTGGTTCTCAAATAGGCTAAAGAGTCATCTGCAATAAATAAGTGGGATAGAATTGGGCCTCCCCTACTCAGTTTAATTCCCTGTAATGTTCGAATCTTAGATAGTTTGTACTATTCTTTCAATAATAGGGTTTGATCTTTAAATGAAATGATTCAACTGGAACTGATGAATCAAAACATCTATTTGATAAAGTTCGTGGACATTTTTCACTATCAGTGATGATAAAGTGCAGGATGTGAGACAAAAAGCAAACATCCATATTTGAACAAGCATGAGGTGAAACCACAAATGAGGCATAATGATGTTTCAAATGAGCGGCTGAAGCGTTCAATGAAAAGGGTGCAGTATTTATAACCCAGCAGAAAATTCCATTAACAAAAATTTCAAAAGAAAAGTTTAAGCTTTCAAAGGAAGTATAGAATCTGCTACTAAGCAATTATTAGAGCAAACAAACACAAAAATCAAGAGCACCACTTGAGACTAGCACATAAATTTATGCACTTTGGTTGCCAGCCAATGGTCATTTTTAAGAGCTGCCTCATTCCTTCTTTCCAATCCCATGTGACATGTTGTAGACTCCTCGTGCCTGGAGGAAATGTCATAAAACCTTACAATTAGATTGCAAGAAGTACGGAAATTTACGCTTTCCTCATGGATAGGGCTTAGAAAGCCTTAAAAGACGTGAAATAATTAGAAACTTACAATAAGGAACAAAGAAGATGCAGCTAAAGCAGCTGGAATGGCGACAGAGGTGATCTTATCATAGGGTCCCTTCAGATATGTGTATTTGTGGACGCTTTGGAAAAATTTTTGCTTCTCGACGAGCTTCTCACGTGGTCGAAAGGGTGCTTCTTCTGACATCCTGTATTATAGATCAAAACATTATTAAAGGTCATTTTATGAAAGCAACTTCCAAAAACTAAACTTCTCCTGAAGGGGAAAGACCATCGTGCACTCTCTTGTTTATTTTTAGGGTTCAACTGAAGTCGCACCAAAGAAAAATATCAACACTGGACAAGCACCATAAACCCAGAGGGGGAAAGCACAAGGCCTCAATTGCTAAAGAGAGACAAAGGTTGCCCAAACTGTCCCATTAGACCATACACTAATCCTTCTAGTTACATTGAAAAGAAAAGAAGGGGAAGGGGGCAGTCTACCAAATTAGGACAGGATGGACTTAATTCGACTTAATCAATGCACAAACTCTGCATCAAGCTTCTGCAGAAACGCAGCAATTAGCTACTTGTGATGTTGGAATTTATTAAATTTGGTTTAGGTCAATAAATATTTCCATATATTTCATTTTCAACTTAGGTAAATACCTCTCCTCCCACTTAGGCAATAATTCCAGCACTCATTGACCTATTCCAAACACAAAATGTGTACTACAAAATGGTATTGTAAACTAAGCACAATTTATACACCAGCATCAGTAGCCACACTACTTGTCCACTGTACAATCACTTTCAAATAGTTACAAGCACAAATGAACTGGATTTATTAGATACTCATCTTTTCCCACACGACACAGCCAAGTTGAACAGAGAACAGATCAGCAAAACAACAAAAATAACATACATACTAAAATGAGAAACAAAAAAAAAAAAAAAAACCAAACAAAACAAAACAAAAAAACAAGTAGGAATAAAGAAAATAGTAATACATCATCTGGCTCCATTCTATTTAAGCTTCATTATTTCTATATAATTCTTTACATTGTCTTTATAATGATGAATACTTGGGTGCATGCGCATACATAAATCATTATGAAACTACTATCATGTGCAGTTCAATTCAAATGCTATCCAATACTGTGACTTTATCAATCTTCAGGAAGACCTTAGGTGTCAAAAAATGGCAGTTTAGAATCACTTCACAGACAAAAGTGAGATGCATCACGCTGGACTGAATGAGTTATCTTGAACCATTAAGAAAACAAAAAGAAAATTATTCAAATATTTTATCGTTTCTATTCCCATCACATGCTTGCATTTCCAACAGAAATTCATGTTTTGTAATAATAAAAAATAGAAAACACAGAAATCGTGTTTACATCAATGCTATAACAAACAAAACTAACTTTTAGTCCCTCAGTTCATGGAATACATGATCTGAAAACCAATTTTGTGGTTTGACAACAACTTCAACATATAATACATGAAAAATTGTTATAAACTCAACTTGGATGAATATTTGAAATTTAGAGACAAACAAAAAGTCATTGAAAGTAAAGAATGTCATTACCAAACTCATCATCCACTCACCAGGATTATTCCAAAAGGACGGTAATCAAAATTCATAAACCAACAGCAAAGAAAAACCAAAAATCCCCTTCTCAATCAGCCCACAAACTGGAAAACTGAATCCAACATATTGATAATTTATGAAAGCTCAGTTAACATGCGCCAAACAATTTGCTAGTACACTATCTTAATGCGCCAAGAAATTTGCTAGTACAATATCTTAATGCCATTTTCTTAGCCAATGAAGCACCTCGAAATAAAGAGGGGTCAGATTCAAACTGAAGACTTTCGACCTTTTTGTGTGTGCATAAAAGTGGTATTTCTGAGAATGCAATTCTACAAATTAATCGTTCCTCTCTATTCTTAAGTCTAAAACATAACACCATCGTAAACCCAAAACTGTCGACCATGAGTTACTGAAGCCCCAGTCCTTACCACTCAACCACAACTTACCAACCAAACAAAATTACTAGTTTGCAATAAGCGTCATGACAAATTGAATTCCTTCTGAAAATTTCCCCCAAAAAACAGGAAACCCTAATTGAGCAACCATCTAATCGGGTCATTAAAGAACAAAAATATAGCAACCGCTTAAGCCGATCAAATCACAGGATAGGGATCGATGAAATAATAAATGTAACGGGAAAATGAAAACAGAGACAAGCAACAAACACTAACCCTAGATCTAAGCGTTAGCCCAAATCAGATTGGTGGGAATTCGAATATGGGATGAAGAAATAGGGGAAGAGTGGAGAAAATCTTACGTGAAATTGGGAGTGGCTGGAGCTCAACAATCACGTTTGGGAAAGCTGACGATGCCGAGGGCTGGGAGATGATAGTAGAAGAAGGTGAAAATGAGATGGAGATTTATAATTTAATACCGTATACTCACACTAGGTAGGTCACGTTTGGGAAAGCTGACGATGCCAACCGCGGATGAAATGTTGCGGATTAAGACGTGAGAGGGCAAATTGAGAAAAAAAGAAGTTAATATCCATAATTCTTTTTTGGGTTTTTCGTAGCAGTGGTCCCTCAATTATACCCCGTTTTGTATTTGGGTCACTGAACTCAATTATTAGTTGCAGAGGTCACTCAACTATATGTTTCGTTGCACTGTTAGTCCCTACCATCAAGTCTCTCTAACGGAAGGGACTAATAGTGCAACACAACACCTAATTGAGTGACCTCTATTATTATTTTTGGGAGTTAAGTGATCAAAATGTAACTTCGAGTATAATTGAGGGATCATTGCTACAAATAATCCTAACTAAAAAGTCATCAATAATCTTGCCACGTCATCATTTTAAACGGAAAAACTAACGGACTTGACAGAAGGACTACTGGTGCAACGACACACATAGTTGAGTGACCTCTGCAACTAATAATTGAGTTCAGTGACCCAAATGCAAAACGGGGTATAGTTGAGGGACCACTGCTGCGAAAAACCCTTCTTTTTTGAAAAAAGAGAATTTTGGGTAAATTAAAAGTTAGGTACCGTACATGTTTAGGGGGTAAATCAAGAATTAAGCCTTTAGTTTTAATGGAAACAGAGATGTTAAATGAACAGCGTCGGTTTGGCCCGACCTATTTAGAGTCGGCCTCGTCCATTTAGGAAAATCATCAATTCCAGTTTGAGTCTATGGCTCAAGCTTATGTGGGCTCGAGTTGTGCTCATGTCGGGCTCCTAAACGAACCGACATGGGCCCACTTCAAATTTGACTTATGTATTGTTTTTTTTTTTTGTAATTTTTTTTTACTACTTCATTTATTTATTTTTACAATTATGTATATATTAATAATATTTATTATTTGTTATGAAAAATAGGTCAATAACTTTATTTAAATTACATTTAAATAAAACATGGCTAGATTATTATTTGGGTTTTAAAAATTGAAAAACAAAATCATTATTTTATATATAAATAAAACATTAAATTTTAATATATATTATTAAAGAAAAAGCAATAGACTTGAATATAAAATATAAATGTAATAATATTATGTATTATTTTTCTCTAAAACAAGTATAATTTAATAAATGGGCTTTAAATGGACTGGGCCTATTGAGTTTTGGGCCGGCATGGCTATTGACGGGGCACAGGCCAGCCCAATTCATTGGATCTAATTACCTCATTCTAGCATGGCCCAAAGATACATGTTGTTCTTGTGCCATATCAGGCCGCCTGGTCTGTTTGACACCTCTAAATGGAAATGAGTTTTATTTTATTTTTTAATTGGCCCATAATTTGAATGATTTTCACTTTGGTAGTGATTTCAATAATTGCGTTTAGGTCCTTGTAGTAATTGACAATAACAATAAAGGACAAATCAGATTGTGACCCTCGAAATAGGAGAAAAGAGATAATACGGTCCTTGACACCTTCCAAGGTAAGAACGTATCAACCAATTGACTTGGTTTATACACTATCAAAATCCAATTTGCATCAAAATACCGTTGTAGTACAAATGGATATTTTGTATCATGTAATCATGGTATACTTTAGTCAAAACTTTTTTGTGTTGTTGCTCTCAAACCTAAACCTTAGTCTCCCTCCAATGCTGCAACAAGAGGGAGGTCCTATCTGCCCTCCTTCCTTCTCTCTCATCTCTTCTCCTTCTTTTTTTCTCCTCTTCCCTTTCTACCCCTCTCTCTTTCTCTCTCCAAATTTATGGGGGTTCTTTCTTTGTTCATGTAGGTTCTTAGGTTGCAATAGTTTCGGCGATGTTTATTATGTCCCCATTGCAGTACCGACAACAATGGATCTACTGTTTTTCATCTTTGTTTAGGTCTGCCTTCTTATAAGCCTTAGTCATAGGCTTGTGTTGGCTTTGTTTGGGTGTGAGTTTTTAGTGTTGAATAAGCGTTGTTGATACCATCATTGGCCTTACGTGCTTTCTCCAATATAGTGGCCTCCCATGTGGATTAAGTCTCATATACCCTATCATTTGATAAGGCAGGAAACTCAAGCACATAAAGGAAGGCCCACGCCTCCTCCTAGCTGACCTAACATGCCTAAGCAAGTGGACCACTTATGTTGGTCTCCCACATGCCGTAAGTACCAAGATTTGCCTCCTTTTTGTGCCTCAAGTGACCAACTCATGCTGCCCATTAAACAAGAGGCATGCATGGCTCCTATCTTCTTCCTATATAATGAAAAAAACCTCCTTCCAGCAAGAGAGGCCTATCTATGATTGCAAGGGGCTTATGAGAGACCTCAGCAGGTTCTCCCGTTTACTGTTCTAAGACTCTATAGTCTCTTTCCACGTATATTGTAATACTTCTTCATAGTGAAATACAAATACCAAGCTCTACAGTGATTGTCCGTATATCCTTTAGGGACCATGCTAAATCACCCTTATAGTTGGCGCCGTCTGTGGGAAACGAAGACAAAAGGTCTCGTTTTTCTTTATCATACTGAGCCATATTCATCGGCCCAGCCCCTAGGTGAAGTGTGCTCAAGACACCCATGTGTCTCTCCTATGAAAATCAAGAATAGTAGGCGAGAAGTAGATCGGCTCTAGAGAGTGGTGATGCCACACTAGGGATGGAGCTGGGGGCTCCATTCTTGACGTTTGCAACAGTTCTAGCACTGTTGCTGACCAAATCTAATCCGAGTCAACTTAACCCCGTGTCTACCGAGCTGACCTCTCCACCACTGCTAGCCATAAAGTGCTGATAAGGAGTCCACCAACACAACCTCTCGGGGGCCACAACCACCGATGTGGCCAATGTCACGGTAGGTGGTAACTGAATCATTACACCACTAATCAACATTGAGAAACACTCGACGTTACCCCTGAAAACTCGCGGTGATTGCCACCCTCATTGACTTGCATTTTTCGTTACCATATCTCCATAGAGAAGTCACTTGAGCCAATAGAGTCAGCGAGGTACCTCCATCACCACTTAAACTGTGGTACGCTAGAGAGCATGCCACTATGTATACAGGTGCCACTTTGCCGTTGTCACCATCAGAACTGGATGGGTGTCACTTCATGGGCTCCAATGCTCTCGCAATCCATATCGGCTCATACGATGCATGCCGCCGCTAGGCTCTTATGCAGGCGGCAGGGACACGGGCTGTGTGCACCCTCATCATCTTCCTTGAGACGCAGACTAACGAAAGAGATAAGAATCTTTTCTTTTTTTTCCACATTTTTCCAACAAGAGATGAAGCCAATGCACCATTGGATATACAACTTAGTGGTTGGCATACTTGTTGCTCATGAACCTCACCATTCTCCAAGTTCGTTTATGGCCTTGGTTGCCTTCTTAGACATATAGGCATGGGGTTGCTTTGCATCATTCAAACGTCAAAACACCTCATGTCAACTACCTCATGATTTCTGTCGAGTACCACTCCACTAAGCCTCGTATCGCCAAGAGCCATGTCGATGAGCTAGGCACTATACAAACATCTAACATGTCAACGTCTCATACTATTAAGCAAAAATTCGCCCAGCACCATGCTACATGGATCAGGTCTCTCTTGCCAACTGTATGTTCCTTGTTGTCACCAACAATCACCATTAGGATGGGAGCTCCCACACATGCTTTGGCACCCTCACCATCGCAAGAAGCACCCGCCTGGGCATTTCATGGAAAAATATCCTTTCAGCATTGCTGCCGACCAGGTATCATTGCTTTCGACCACACATGTCAACCCCTAATATATTTCTTAGTGTGAATCTCCCAAGTATAAGGAGATGCTCTGTTCTCCCACTACCGATGTCACTGACATAGCAGCCAAGGGAGAAAGAAAGAAACATCTTGGCTTAGTCCTAAGGCCTCCCACTATATTTCTTGTCTATAAACCCGATCTTGTTGAGCCGGTTCAGTCGCTACGGACCAAACTTTGTCATCATGACACCCACCCGCTCACCTTACATGCGTCGCAGATTGCACTGTCAACTTCTAGCAGAAGAAGAACGCTTTTGAATCTCCGAAGTATAAGGAACAGGAACAGCTTCTCAAGAAGAAGAATGTTTTTGTGCACCCGTTCCTATCCCACTCCTCCGGGTCGCTTTTACTTCTTCTTCTTTTTCTTCTACAAAGTTTTGAATCCTCTCCTAAGCCTCATCTAAGTTGGTCCTTGTGATTCGTGAATCCAAAATCCTAAGCCTCCATCTAAGTTGGTCCTTGTGAATCATCTTCTTTTAGTTACAGGTTAAAATTATTTCTGTTGGTAGATTGGGGAGATTCCAAAATCCAAAGTGTGGGCTTTTATTTAGGGCATAATTGGTCCTTGTAGAAATCAATTTAAGGTAATTTTTTATGATTTGATATCAATTGAAAAGGGAAATATGATTTTTTTTGTTTGTTTGTAGATTTGTAAACTCATGTAGTTACACATTCTCTTTGCAGGAATTCTTTTAAGCTCTAATTGATTGCAAATTTGGAAATATCAAGTTTGTTTCTGTGGAGGGGATTTCTCAAAGGGGGATTTCTCAAATTCCAGGTTATGTTGTTCTTTGTTTATTCTTTGAAGTATTAAAATTGCATTGGTTTTCCTTGTATTGTTTTTGCTTTCAAGTAACAATGTTCCCTAAGAAACACCCATCTGGAAGTCAAAAAAGAAAAAGAAAAAGACAGAGAGAAGAATTAACTCAATCTCAAAAGGGAGCTTTGGATAAAGTTTTTCAAAACCAAACAAATAGTTCACTTGATAACTCAACTGAAGATTTAGTAGATGAATATGAGCAGCAAAATCATGTTGAAGAATTTGTAGGAATTGATAATGATTTAGTCAATGAATCTGAACAACAAAATCATGTGGAAGAATTAGTAGGAATTGAGAATGATTTTAATGCACAAGTAGGTGACTTAGGTGAAGATGAACATGTTGAGAATGAAGATTTTAATCATCTTTGTAATAATGAAGACATTGAAAGAGATTCAAGTAGGCTGCTGAGGAAGAAAATACATTTTTATTTTGCTGGTTGCTGAGGATGCAAAGAGATTCAAGTAGGCTGCTGCTGTTTGCTTTGGCTATTGAGGATGTAAAGACATTTCTGTTTTGCTGATTGCTAAGGATGCAAAGGGATTTCAAATAGATTGATGTTGTTTTGCTTCGACTATTCAGCATGTAGAGAAATTTTTTTTGGCTGGTTGCTTGTTGCGGGATGAAAAAGAACTTATTTTACTGGATGATAAAAAACTTATTGAATTGTTATAAATATTTATCTTGTTTATATATTGTAGCCTTTTATTCTAAATTTTTATATATTGAAATTTGAATCGATACAATTTATTTGGCTTGAATGTTAAATTTTTAGTTAATTTGGACAGGTTAGATCTTGGTTGAAAAATAAGAGTGAGTTCACCACTAAGTTATAATATATATATAGGGGCCTAATTTTTACTTTTGCCCTGGGCCCTAAAAAATTCAGGACCGGCATTGGTCGCATGGATGACCCAAGCACTTTGTATATATGGTCATCCACCACCTTGCCACCTTACATGACCAACCACTACGCTTCCATGACCAACTACATTGCATGGTTGATTCTCCAAGGAACAAAAACTCTCATCACCAAGGCACAGGTTGATCGGCTCGGCCAAACAAAAGTTTACTTTAAAGTTTCTAGTCAAGAACAAATCCTCAACTAGAAACTTGGGGGCTCAGGGTACACCATGTATGTCAACCTCACCAAACCTCCAACATCATGGTTAAAGGGAGATATTGAAATCTCGCCTTGGTTAAAAAGAGACGGAGTGAAAAATAAATCTCCAGAGATGTGCTCAGTTCTTTTGCATTATCTCCATCATGTCCCACCATGCTCGGAGTGGGGATTGTAGACATTACATCGAGTTGGATGGTAATTGTCCTAACGCCACCTATCTACTACGACATGTCCCACCAAGGATAAAGAGAGGAGTCGAAGTCCCACCATGGTTAAAGAGAGATGAGGAAGTATTCCCTACCTTCAACATCTCCTACCATGGTTTAAGAGAGACAAGAAAGTCCTGCCATGGTTAAAGAAATACAAGAAAGTATTCCCTACCTTCAACATCTCCTACCATGGTTTAAAAGAAACAAGAAAGTCCCACCATGGTTAAAAGGAGAAAAGGAAAAATACATCTTCAGGCGGCAGATGACACGCCTACCTCTGCTAGTTAACAAATAGTGTGTCATATCACACATAATCATCATAACATAGCATACAACTTCACCACACCATCATCCCTCATCATGTCATCATCATAATGTTATAATGTGATATCTCATGTGTAAACTCCATTATTGCTTATACACCAACCGAAACCTACAAAGGCTTGCCACCGACACTATTTGGCTCGTCAACTGAGACCGACATGAATCTGCTCGCCACTTAGGCCTATGAAGGCTCGATATCGAAAGTTATATAGCTTGCCTGACTACCAACAATTCACAACAAAGAGCTCATGACAGGTTATGACTCTCAGCTGGTTGTTCAGCTCGGCCAACTATATTGACTTGAAAGTTCCTAGTCAAGAACTCATTCTTAACTAGAAACTTGGGGACTCATGTTGATACCATCATTGGCTTTACGTGCTCTCTCTGATATAGTGGCCTCCCACGTGGGTTAAGTCTCATATACGTTATCATCTGACAAGGTAGGAAACTCATGCACTTAAAGAAAGGTCCACGCCTCCTCCTAGCTGGCCTAACATGCCCAAGTAAGTGGACCACTTATGTTGGTCTCCCATATGTCGCAAGTACCAAGATTTGCCTCTTTCCTATGCCTTAAGTGACCAACCCATGCTGCCATTAAATAAGGGGCGGGCATGGCTTCCTTCTTCTTCCTATATAATGGAAGAAACCTTCTTTCCAGCAGGAGATGCCCATATTCGATTGAAAGGGGCTTATAAGAGACCTTCAATAAGTTCTCCCTTCTATTATTCTAAGGCTCTATAGCCTCTTTCCATGTATATTGTAATACTCATTCATAGTGAAATATAAATACCAAGCTCTACAGTGGATGTAGCCTTATTCATGGGTGAACCATTCTAAATCTGTGCAATGTGTGTGATTATCAAACGTTTATGCCGAACTGTCTTTGGCCATGTGTGGTTTTGAGTAGAGGTATATACTGTATCCGTTTTTCATTATCAATGGATCTCTATTGGTTGTAACCCTTTTGTGGGTAATGATTTTAACCCCTTTGTGATTGGTTGTAGTGACACTTCTGGCTATTGTATTTGTATTGTGGCATAATTTATGTATTTGAATTTTTGTTGACCAACAAACTAACCAAATTGGGATTGATAGATTCGGTTTAATTTTTGAAATTTCGGTTTTGGTCTACAAACCCCACTAAATCCATTCGGCCACGGTTCAAATATACTCAAATAGTCAATTCAATTAAACGAACTGGCAATCGAACTGGCATGGCTTCCCTCTTCTTCCTATATAATGGAAGAGACCCCCCTTCCAGCATGAGAGGCCCATATCCGATTGAGAGGGACTTATGAGAGACCTTTAACAGGCTCTCCCTTCTACTGTTCTAAGGCTCTATAGCCTCTTTCCATGTATATTGTAATACTTCTTCATAGTGAAATATAAATACCAAGCTCTACAGTGGATGTATCCTTATTCATGGGTGAACCACTCTAAATCTGTGCAATGTGTGTGATTGTCAGATGTTTATGTCGGATTGTCGTTGACCATGTGTGGTTTTGAGTAGAGGTATATACTGTATCAGTTTTATGTTATCAATAGGTGGTTGTAGTGACACTTGTGGCTATTGTATTTGTATTGTGGCGTAATTTATGTATTTGTATTTGTATTGACCAACAAACTAACCAAATAGGGATTGATCGATTCAGTTTAATTTTTGAAATTTCAGTTTCGGTCTACAAACCGCACTAAATCTATTCGGCCATGGTTCAAATATACTCAAACAATCAATTTAATGAATCGAACTTGCAACCGAATATATGGCAAAAAATCATGTGCCTGTGAGGAGTCAAACCTCTGCGCTCCATGTTGGAGAATGAAGTCCTCCTACTGCTGCGGTGATCGTTGTTTTGTGAATTAAATGTATAATCAAGGTATTTAATGACTTCCTAGAGTAATTAAAAAATATTATAAAAATCCCGAGCTTTTAACCCTAACCCTCTCTCTTCTCTTCTCTTTCCAGCTGCCTAACTCTTTTTTTCCTTCCTCCAAGTCCTTTCTTCTTCTTCTTCTTCTCCACCTCCTCCTCCTCCTCATCTTCTCTTTTCTTCTCCTCTTTATATCTATGTCTCTATCACCATGAAATCATTAACTCCTCTTGAAGATCCTAAGGCTATTAATGCCTTCATGAAGAAATACTGATGCATGTGATGGAGGCCGTCGTGAAGATATTCTCTTTTATTTCTCTGATTTTGGGTTGTGGTCTTTTACTGAAACTAACCGAGACCTAAAAAGTTAGTAACCGACTGTCGGCGGTTCCATTTTAGGCCATATTGGCGCTTGTTGGTCGATTCGTTGGTTCCTCCATTTATGGTTAGTTACCAAATCAATTCTACCCTACAAAATACCTTTTCTATAGACCTTATATATAAAAGAAATATTCCTTTTCTTTTTTTTTTGCCCTAAAATGTATGACTACAACAAATGTCATTGTTGGTTAACATAATTCATTTCCAGGCAATTAAATTTGAAACTAAAGCAATAGAACTATAATAAAAACAAATTGTGTTTATTAGAGAAGAAGAAACCAACACAATTTCAAATTTTAAAGCATGTACACAGTAGTAATCACAAAAGCTCTCTCTCAGCAGCTCTGACTAAAAAAAAATAAAAAAAAATCCAACCATCATAGATTCACAACCACTTCCTCCACTCCTTCAAACCAACTAAACCCTTTGCCCATCATACCCATTCCATATTTGGACCCCCATGCTTTCCTCAACTATTGAAACCAATTATGCCCTTGCATCAGATCCATTTACCCACCCAGATTCTGACCCAGTTTTTTGCTTGCCAGACGATCACCAACAAATCTAAGGAGAGAGAGAGAGAGAGAGAGAGAGAGAGAGAGAGAGAGAGAGAGAGAGAGAGAGAGAGGAAGGGGTAAGGGAGGTGGGTTGGAAGGTTGGAAGGAGAAGGAGAGAGGTAGGGGGCGAGAAACAACTTCATTTTTAAAATAAAAATAAAAATTTTAAGTTTTAATCTTCTTTTTTTTTTCCCTAAAAAAATTTAATTTTTTAAAAATATATTATTTAAAAGTCACATGGCTCTATATTATTGGATGTGTGGCCCATGTATGTACCTCCTCAACATTTTAACAGAAAATTTGACGGAAGTTGATGGCGGGGACCATTTTATAGGGACGAAACTTGGCTTTGGCTAACTTGGGTTACAGCCCAGATGGCTTTTAAAATCCCAGCCCAAAAAAATATTCACTACAAGAAAAATGCCCTTTTGCGACAAATATTTGCGACGGTCAACGCGGCCCTCGCAAATACACATAATTTTATGCGCGGGTGATTCGCGCCAAAATAATTGCGACACTTTAATTAGTAACGTCGCATCTCACATCGCAAATAGGTTTGGAAGGGTTAAATTTGCGACGTTACTTGATTGCCGTCGTATATATCTCCTCTTACACTACAAAAAAAAGGGTCATTACCGACCAACAGTTTCCGAGGGCCCCGAAATTCCCTCGGTAAAAGTGGTTGTTTCGACCAAAAAATGTTATCCGTCGGAAATATGTCACGGGCCTGAAATTTATTTCCGACAAAGGACATACCCTTGGAACAAGTCTCGATTGTCGTCGGAAATGTAATTTATTTGGCGGGAAGACTTGGCGCCAACTTTATTAACGACCAAAAGTACGTTTGACGGAAATAGGATGATTATTTCCGAGGGTTTTCTCATTCCGTCGGCACTGTTTGACTATTTCCGAGGGCTTCTTATTTCGTCGGAATTGCTTGAATATTTCCGAGGGGTTCTCCTTTCGTCTGAATTGTTTGACTATTTGCGATGAGAAATATGTCCTCTTGGAAAAACGTTTGAATGTCAATTTCCCATTAGAATAAGTTTAAAAAAAAAAATTGATTGATAATATTATTAGCTTGGGAAGAAAACAGATTTTTTTAAAGAAAATTTGGTTATTATGTAGACCCAATTCACAAACACGAAGCCAATATATATGGTAGTTGTCAATTTCCCATTACAATAAGTATAATAAAAAATTGATTGATAATAACCAATCACACTCCAAAATAAATAACTAAAAATAGTCAATCCAAAAAAAGAAATAGACAATCACAATTACATGACAACTCATCCCATAGTTGTAAGTTGAACACATCCCTTCTTCAATCAAATTTCATTGTCTTCAACATCATTTTGGATGGCATGCATGCTTTGAATTTGAGTCTCTGCTTCTTGGTATGGCTCAATCTCATCATAGTAATTAATCTATCCTGTAAAAAATCCTTCTGGGGGTTTTATTGGGGAAGAAATTCATAGTAGGAAAATATGCAAAGTGATACAATTCATGCATGTTAAGGGCATTACCAATATGCAATTGACAAACAGGTCATTGGTAATTGCATTACCCATATGCAATTGACAAACAGGTCATTGGTAATTGCATTACCCATATGCAATTGACAAACAGGTCATTGGTAATTGCATTACGCAATTGACAAACAGGTCATTGGTAATTGCATTACCGATATGCAATTGACAAACAGGTCATTGGTAATTGCATTACCCATATGCAATTGACAAACAGGTCATTGGTAATTTCATGTGGAGGTGAATTTTCCAGAACCAATTCGGGACACTCATGTCAGTCCAGTTTCGTGGGTCATCTTACAGGCCTCATTCCAGCAACCTGCACTACTTGGATGAAGAGACATCCTTCACAGAAAATGTTCCAATGGGTGTCTAGTATATCATATCCAAATTTCGGCCCAATTGAAGATATATAGAGTCCTTAGCCCTTCAAACACTGAACCATGCTCAGAAGTATAGGTAGCTGCCAGCTATAGAGCCATGTGCTTAAAGCAGCCACATGGGAGACAAGCCAGCATGTAAACTCAGAAGTATGGGCACCTGCCATTCCTAGAGCCTTGTGTTACACAGAAAAACAGCCACAAAAGGGGAGATAAAGAGCCATGTGCTCAAAGCAAACACATGGACAACTCACACTCACACATGGGCAGCTCACACTCACACATGGGTGTGTTTGATCAGCCAAAGGGGAGCTTCACACTCTATAAATAGAGAGCTTCACACTCATTCAAGGATCACACTCCATTCAACAGTCCATCAACTCACTTCATCCATTACTCATACACATTCAAATAGAGAGAGAGAGAGAGAGAGAGAGAGAGAGAGAGAGAGAACGAAAATGAAATCCTTTCACAAGATAGCTAGGGTTTCAACAGTGCAACATATTGCTGCTAACAAGTAGAGAGAGAGAGAGAGAGCCATATATTCTAGTTGAAATTTGAGCTATGAATCTCAAGGTTTGATTCATATTTTTCAGACCTACTAATTTTGATTTTGAGAAAACTAGAAAGAGCCATAGCATGCAACTCAAAACAGATTTCAGTACTACTGATGAGGACTTAATATCAAGAATCAAATAAATAAGATGTTGAAAGCATTCTACTACACTGGAAAGATTCAAGTTCTAGCTTTTCCCTTACAGATAGAGAATAATATATATGTGGTATTCAGATATATATTTTTGCATGTTTTTCAAGACCAGAGTTGGGTTTCCTAGCTTTCATCAAGTTCCAATGACATATATATACAAGAAAAGAAAGACTTTTGATTCCATTGGGATCAGGGGGGCATTTCTAAATTTGAGGTACCTCCCTCATTCTAATTATAATACTCCAAAATATTTTGCTTAGATAGTTTTCAGAAGGAAAAGGAAAATAAAGAAAGAAAACAAGGAATTTATCAGCTGGAGATGGAGTCACTAGGTCACATTCAGTGTCAGTTAGCTCTGGCCATTAGATTGTCCAATCTAGTTAGTTAGCTCTGGCCATTAGATTGTCCAATAGGTGATGAGATCAAATTAAACAATAGAATATAATTGCACCTCGCAAGATAATTAATTTTTGAAATGCAACAAACTAGGTTTATATATGAAGGGGTATTGACAAAGCAAACTGCTAGGTCAAAAATCTAGGTCTACATTAGGTCCAATAAACAAAGAAAGATAGCTCAATCAGGATATCATGAGATCTATCCAGTCCTGTCAGAGACTCAGAGAAATGAAACTATTATTCTTCTACTAACATAAAAAATTACACTAGCTAAAACATATATAATAGGTAGGGTTTCCACTCGTATTAACATTTCTATGGTTCAATATAATCCACAGCTTAACTATCAGCAACAAATTTTAAAGCGCATGTTTCTAAGATGCAGAGATGAAATTCAAAACTGAACACAGTCATTTTAACTGATGATATATATAGAACTCTTGCACCAGTATACTCATCGACAGGCCGTCACCTCATGAATGCTTGTGAATGTAGCTGAAAGCCACTGATTGAAGTTCATTAGCATCCTGAAAACCCCATTGCCTGTTGTAATTTGTTTGCATGCCAAAAGAAGACATGGAATGAGAAGTGCCTTCTTCGAAGCTGCCATATGAAACATTTTCTTCTGGGATATTCACTGAATTTTCATAACTACCATTAACAGAGTTATTTGAATTCATAATTCCATTCTCATAGTATGATGTAGTTCCAGGATTATTGATGTGGGTTGAATTGAACTGTGGCATGGAGTTTGATGAATTTTCGAACTCAGGAAACCAACTTTGAGCTTCCTCAGTGTGAGAAGGAAGTTTCCCATAAAATTTCTCATTAGGGTTTGCTACAGCAGAGCCATTGACAAAGCTTTGAGCTGCTTGATCCTTGAGGGAAGCTAACTGTGCTTGTAAGTTGACCACCTGAGAAGTTCAAACCAAAAGCATATACTCAACAGTAACTTGAACTTACAATCTGAACAAAAACCTAATTAGGTTTTAGGTTTTATATAGTTTTTCCACAAGTTCAAGGTCAAAGGGTACTAATTAAATTGATTAACCTGCTGTTGGAGAGCAAAAATATGTGAAACACAGCCATATATGGGATCTTGAAGTCTGGCTTGAGCTTCATATGATATAATCACCGCGGCTTTGCAACGATCGCTCAACGGAAGGTGAGCTAAAAGCTTCGACACTTTGCTTGCGCCAAAAACCTTGTGGATGGCAGAAAAATGGGTAGCTCCCTCTTCATAGCAGAAATAAGGAGCAAAAATACACCCTCTCACACATTTTCTTCTCAAGAACTTGCAGGCTCCACAAGGAGAACCAGAACTAGCCATCGTTTTGATGATCTTTTCTAATTGGGAGGTGGGTTTTTTGTTTTTTTGTTGGTGATTAAAAAGAGAGAGGGAGTGAGTAAAAAGAGAGGGAGTGAGTAAAAAGAGAGAGGGAAAAATATAATAAAAAAGAGAGCAAGATGACAAAGGTTGAGAGGAGACAGCCATTAACATCCCTCCGGAATCCGGTAGTTGTCAATTTCCCATTAGAATAAAATAGACAATCACAATTACATACTAAAAAATCAGTCACTGAACCATCAAATACTAGACAGATATGCTTTTATATTAGAAAAGTAGATTGAATTCAAACTTTTACACACACCTGGAAGATCAAAGACTAAGCCACGGAGACCATTGTGGAGAGGGTTTTACACACACCTGGAAGATATGTTTTTGCTGCTGTTGAAATTATGGGTAAGTTTTGGGCGTGTTCCCCCCTACCCCTTGCGGCTCCAGCTTTTTCTTTTTCTTTTTTGTTTTTGTTTTTTGTTTTTTTGGGGTGCTGACTAAATATGGAATAAATTGTGAAAGAATAAATTGTGAAAGAATAACTCATGAGAGAGAGAGAGAGGATTTTTCTGCTCCTTTCCGTCTTGTGAAAGAATAAATTGTGATAGAGAAAGAATAAACATGTAGACGTGCTTTTTTTTTTTGAGCAAAAGCGATTTCATTGAGAGAAAAAAAACAGAGAGTTACAAATTGTCCTCTACCAACACATCATACACGGCCGCAGGTGGACCCTGAAGCCATGAAGTTGTCTCAGGTAAAGTAAAAGCTAATCGAGCCAATCGATGAGCTACACGGTTAGATTCCTTAAAAATAAAATGAATGGAAACATCATCAAGCTGGGAGAGCAAAAATCTGCAATCGGAAGTCAAAAAGCTGAGAGGTGATCTGTCCTCCCGCTCAGCAATGATACTTCGAAACACGTCCTGAGCGTTCCCTTCAATTAGTTTAGGCCCAGGATCAAGTCTCCTTGCGAAAAAGAGGGCCTCACATAGAGCAAGAGCCTCAGCATGCGCAGGCGTGGAGACATAACTGAATTTGCACGCCATGGCAGCCACACAGCCTCCCGCAGCATTTCGAGCGATGATACCGCCACCACCAGTTCCAGTCTGCACGTTGAAAGCTCCGGCAACGTTGATCTTGATTGCTCCAAGTGGAGGTTTCTGCCATTTTGCCTAAGCGCGCCAGAGCGACGGCTTTGGAGCAGGCTGATGGTCCTTAAACTCGTGTAAGAGACGAACCCCTTTTTCCGTCATGAAAGAATAACTCTTGTGAAAGAATAAATTGTGATAACTCATTATTAAGTTTGCTAATCACTTTTGGTTTGTCACCCACACCACAAACATGTAGATCATTTAGTTTCTCTTCTTTGCCCCACACCCCCAAACTTAATAATGAAAAACTTCTGATTCTCCCATTCCCCCTAACTCCCTACTGCAACTTCCTTTATTTTTAAAACTCGCTCATTCCAACAACTTCCTAAACCCTACTATGCCTTTCCCATCCCTGTTTCCAGTTCCATCATCTGCTCCAAACTTAAAATGACTTTGGGTTTTATGGGCATGATGGGACGGTAAGAAGAAATAAAGAGATGGTGAGAAATAAATAATAATAATAATAAGAGAAAGATATGAAGAAATAATCAGTGAGAAAGAAGAGAGGAAAGAAAGAATAAATGGGATGAGAGTAGAGAAAAGAATAAATGATATTATAGAATAAAATACTTAAAAATGAAAAGAATATTACTACTATTATAGAATTCAGTTGTGATTTCCACAAGGGAAAATTCTACAATGGGCTTGGTGTATCCATGCGCCCAAAATATCAGCCATTGGATTATAGTCTTGCAATTGACAAACAGTTACTTCGAATTGCATTATAGTCTTGCAATTGACAAACAGTTACTTCTAATTGCATTATAGGCTTGCAATTGACAAACAGTTACTTCTAATTGCATTATAGGCTTGCAATTGACACTGTCTAATACAAAAAGCTTAAAGGAACTTCAGAGCATCCATAAACAAAGATGCATGACTTTAAATGAACAGTTGCTGTTCTGCTTTTATGGAAAAAGATCTAGTGCCCTTATAATGATTGAGATTTCTTTGATTATGCAGAGGAAAATGACCAATTAACCAGCCACATTGATGTGTTTGCAGATGCTATTAGGAATATTTGATTAATATAGAATCATGTAAATCAACAAGTGATTAACATTTAATCATTCAATCACTTTGGCATATTTGGCATCCAAGTAAAGTGTCTTTATCAAATGGAATGACTTAGACAAGAGAGAAAGAAGAAAGAAGAAAGAAGAAAGGAGAAAGATTATATTTTGAAATCCAATCAATTAACCTCGAGCCCTCAAAAGATAAATTATAAAGGCTCCCACTATCTATTCTTGTCTCCATGAAGAGATATATATATTTATATAATTTTAATCAATCTGCTGTTTGGCTATTTGTTTTCAACCTCATGTTGACTCTGCTAAAACTTTTGGCTCTAAAATCCCACCAGATGTTTCATGTGCTAGATTAGAAGACCCAGTTGGCCCCAAAAAGTTCTATTCTTCTTGCTCAAACTTGTGTGCAAGTTGTTTGACAAATTATATACAAGCAACATCTAGGAACTACTACATCATGCAAGAGCATGTGAACAAGCCCTCTTCTGGCATTTGATTGTGTTTCATGTAAGACTTAACCGATGTGACAGTTATGTCAATAAGGAAGATTAAAACTTGCAAGATGTATAAATTAGATAATCATGAATGTCCAACATATCGTCACTTTCTAATGATACATGCATTTGAAACTACTGGCATTAGGTGCATGCAGGCTGATTAAAATAATTTAATAATTCTTAGCACTTTTGGTTTTATGTTGATCTACTTGGGTTAAATTAATATGTTGTTACAGAACAGAAACAACTAATCTACCACTGTTTGTCTTGTTGTGTGTCCATCTTGAAGAGGAAAACCAATCAATTTATTAACAACCAGTAAAAGATTAATCCCTTGAATCAACAAAAACAAAAGGCCAGACACTAGGAATCAGACACCTTCCATCATATCAGAAAAGAGATACAGCACAGGCAATTAAATATACAAAAATTAACCATTGGAAAAGCATGGAAATGGCCACTTAAACAACATTCTGAGCAACCAAATAATACCCAAAATTATACACAAATATTTATATATACCCATAATTAAGTTTCTAGTAGCAGTTAATCTATGGTGGTGCTGGTAGGAACCATTGGACATAAGCATACAAGCAAGAAAGAGCTGCAAAAAAAGGAGGATTTGATGGGGATAGAAGAAAAGAAAGAAAGAAAAAGCTCTTTCGTTTGACTTGGGGAAATTAATGCTTCCACATTAAACAAAGCTGAGGAGGAATCATTCCGTTTCTCTTCTTTGCCCCACACCCCCAAACTTAATAATGACACCCTTGGTTTGTCCCTAATCATCATTCCGTTTCTCTTCTTTGCTTAATCACTTTTAATATTTTATTGTGCCAAACTCTGCACACCATCGTGCAGTTCCTTCCGGTTTTTTTTCTGTTCATTAACCTCTTCTCTTCTTCTCCACTTCTTCTCTTTCCGGTACGAATCCATCTCTCTCTCTCTCTCTCTCTCTCTTCTTCTCCACTTCAGTTTTTGTTTTTTTTTTATGAGACAAGACAATTAGAATCATCCCAATAAGTCTTTCTTATTGCAGATTCAAAGATTTCAATAAAGAGTTGTTCGTGAAAGCGATAGTTGTGGTTTACACTGATACAAAAAGCTTAAATTTTAGAAGGTCAGATTGCCTATCTCCCACAACTTTATGTTTCTATAAATATTATTTCTAGTATTGATTGGTAGGTATTATTTTTGCTTTCTTCTTGGATAACAAATAGAAAAGAATGGACAAGAGTTGGATAGATATACGAGATCGAACATCTACGCAATATCTCACTGGAGTTGAGAATTTTTTGGATTTTGCATTTTCTAAAAATATGGATGATACAAGGATTTATTGTCCATGCAAGAAATGTCACAATCGTTATTTGTTCACAAGGGATGTAGTAAGAGGGCATATAATATGGGATGGGTTTATGTCCAAATACAAAAATTGGACTCAACATGGGGAACTACAGCTATCATTATATGCAAACCAAGATACTAACGTCACTTTTGATTCGGTTGTTGGTGATGATATGATTGGAATGATACATGACGCATTTGGGCATCCAAATGCATATTCTATTTTGGGGAATGATAGACCAACAGAAAATGAACATAGTGAGGGGCTGAATGATGAAGAACCAAATGGTGAGGGGCCGATTGGTGAGGGAACAAATGGTGAGGGGCCGAATGGTGAGGGACCAAATGGCGATGGGCCAAATGATGAAAGAATGCATGAACTTTTGTGCAAGATACTTGAATGAGGCTGAAACAAAATCTAATCGACCATGTCGAAATGACGATGGTGGCAGCGACTTTGGTCGTCCTTTAGGTAAAGGAGTTAAAATACGCCTTGACGATGTTACGTGGGTACAAGCACATAGATACGTGCTAGTGAACATGGATGTTGTCACACCTTTCCGAAAGTAAGTCGCATAAGATTCTGATTTTTTTAAATTACAATTAATTAATTCTCTCTAACTTGTTATCCTATACAGCCAACACCTTGAAATGCTTGAAGATGAAATGCCTCGACGAACCACTCACTATATTCAAAAAGTTCACAATGAAACATTTCACACATGGTTTAAGAACTATGTAAGTACTCTAAGTCATTTGTGGCTAAAGCTAGATATATGAGTAGATTAATTGATAATTGTAGTTATTTTTTTTTGGTATATATAGGTGACGACACAGAGAAGAACTTCTAATATGGTGTTTTCTGAAGAAATCATTAGTTTGGCTAATGGTCCTGATGAGTTTGCACGAAAATTTAAGGGATATTTTGTCAATGGTTTTAGATTTCGTACAAAGGAGTATGAAAAACATAGAACCACTCAAAATTCTGGTGTTGTTTTGAAGGCAAATACTATGAGTTATGCTAGTGTGAGAGATCAAAATCCTCGATCAGGTGATGTGACATTTCATGGAGTGTTGACAGATATAGTTGAAATTCGGTACACCAATACCTTGAAATTTGTATTGTTCAAGTGCGATTGGGTTGATAGTCTTGTGGGAGTGAAAGAGGATGAGTTTAAATTCACACTGGTGAACTTTAATCATTTGTTGTACAAAGAGAATGGAATAGGGGACGAGCCTTTCATTTTGGCTCAACAAGCAAGACAAGTTTGTTATGTGCAAGACCCTTTCGATTCCAATTGGCATGTTGTTCTTACGATGACTGTCAGAGATCTATTTGACATGTATTCGAAAGATTCATCTCGTACTCCTACAGCGGTACCTCAAGTCGAGCTTTACGCAAGCCAACAATTGGATGAAACGATATATTTGCACGATAAAGATGTTAATTGGGTGCGACAAGGAGTGGAAGGAACTGTTGTGGAGACAGATGTTGTTGAAAATCTTGTTGAGATGGAAGAATCTGATTGACCATTATGTATTTATCCTTACTATAATTTATTTTCGTTTTCATTAATTATAAGAAGAATTTAGTATATGAAGGGTGGTTTAATGGTAATTGATGTCTTGCTGAGGTTTATAATTTAAATTTTTTTATACTTCTCTTTGTTGGATTTTTTTTATATAATTATTTTATTTCAGCGGTTTATGGCGCCTAAGAGAACAAGAGGTATGTCAATGGAGGAATTGCTTCCCCCATCTCCTTTGAGACGTAAAAAGGGCAAGCACCAGGCACGAACATCTCAACAACGTAGTTCGAGTTCGAGTCAGCCTCAAGTTACTTCATCAAGACAACCTACTTCCTCGGTTCAAAGTGAACAAGCATCTGTTGTGAGACGTCAACGCGCTCACCTAGAGGCACAACTATCTCAGCAAAATGTTGTTGCTTCTGAGGATGACCATTTGACAGGCCAACCAGATGAGTCAGGTTCTTATGTGCTTAAACTCATTATCTTCATTTTTTTTAATGATATTTCTCATTGTTAAAAGTTTTTCAAATACATAATTATTACTAGGGGAAATGGAATCTGAAGATATTAGTAAAGGACGTGGTGCTGCTCGGAGTATTCCTCAATGGGGGACTGGAAACATATTGCATGTTACATTTGATCCTGAGTGGAAGCCAGTTAAAGCTAATGCATCATTGTTTAGTTCACAGCTTGGAATCATAGCACGAAATGGAAAAAAAATTCCTCTAACATATCCTACATGGAATGACATGCCTGATGATATATTAGACGACATTTGGAAGGATATCACAGTAAGCTATACTTACAAAACCTTCTAATTAGTGATAATGTGTATGTGTGTTCAGTTTGATTGATAATTAAAATGTTATAATTGTAGGATAATACAGATGCCCCTGAGGCATATAGATTCCATTGCCTAAAGGTAGTTGGTAATAGATGGAGGGATTGGAAGTGCCGACTGAAGCAGAAATGGTATGATAAATATGACACTGATGAACAACGCTTAGCCATCACTCCTCCTCGGGTGGTCACAGAGCAGTGGAAGACACTAGTAAAATATTGGGGTCTTCCAAAAGTAAAAGTAAATATCTAATAAGTATAATTTATGTTTGTAGGAGAGATGAATTATCATTGATAAAACCATCTTGTAGGAATGTTCTGAGATGAATAAGGTCAATCGTGCACAAGGAGGTGCTCCACATAGGACTGGTCGCACATCATTTGCTCAGTTGAGAAATGTGGTAAGAACACTAGATTGATTATAAATGTGGTTGGCTTTCTATTGCTTTATGTTGTATTGATTTTTTTATGTTATGTGCTGATGATTCTTTCTATAGTTATGTGCTGTCAATTGCATCAGTAACATGCAATTACCAATGACCTGTTTGTCAATTGCATCAGTAACATGCAATTACCAATGACCTGTTTGTCAATTGCATCAGTAACATGCAATTACCAATGACCTGTTTGTCAATTGCATCAGTATCATGCATGAATTGTATCACTTTGCATATTTTCCTATCCAAAGCCACCATTGTAACCTAAAACCCAATGAACTGAATAACAAACCAAAATAGATTAAAAGCACAAGTTTTTCTTAAAAACATAAGCAAATCATAAACTGGAAGGGTACAAAATGATATACAATTTGTGCACCGATCACTAATCCTTTTTGTTCAAGCATATATCTTCAATGGTTGGCAGCTAGGTATACTTCTGAGCATGATTCGGTGTTTGAAGGGCTAAGGACTCTATATATCTTCAATTGGGCCGAAATTTGGATATGATATACTAGACACCCATTGGAACATTTTCTGTGAAGGATGTTTCTTCATCCAAGTAATGCAGGTTGCTGGAATGAGGCCTGTAAGATGACCCACGAAACTGGACTGACATGAGTGTCCCGAATTGGTTCTGTTTGTCAATTGCATCAGTACATGCAATTACCAATGACCTGTTTGTCAATTGCATCAGTAACATGCAATTACCAATGACCTGTTTGTCAATTGCATCAGTAACATGCATGAATTGTATCACTTTGCATATTTTCCTATCCAAAGCCACCATTGTAACCTAAAACCCAATGAACTGAATAACAAACCAAAATAGATTAAAAGCACAAGTTTTTCTTAAAAACTTAAGCAAATCATAAACTAGAAGGGTACAAAATGATATACAATTTGTGCACCGATCACTAATCCTTTTTGTTCAAGCATATATCTTCAATGGTTGGCAGCTAGGTATACTTCTGAGCATGATTCGGTGTTTGAAGGGCTAAGGACTCTATATATCTTCAATTGGGCCGAAATTTGGATATGATATACTAGACACCCATTGGAACATTTTCTGTGCAGGATGTTTCTTCATCCAAGTAGTGCAGGTTGCTGGAATGAGGCCTGTAAGATGAGCCACGAAACTGGACTGACATGAGTGTCCCAAATTGGTTCTGTTTGTCAATTGCATCAGTACATGCAATTACCAATGACCTGTTTGTCAATTGCATCAGTAACATGCAATTACCAATGACCTGTTTGTCAATTGCATCAGTAACATGCATGAATTGTATCACTTTGCATATTTTCCTATCCAAAGCCACCATTGTAACCTAAAACCCAATGAACTGAATAACAAAGCAAAATAGATTAAAAGCACAAGTTTTTCTTAAAAACATAAGCAAATCATAAACTAGAAGGGTACAAAATGATATACAATTTGTGCACCGATCACTAATCCTTTTGTTCTAGCATATATCTTCAATGGCTGGCAAATAATGCTAACAGAAGATTTAGAATTTATACTATGGTTGTATGTAACAGATTGGTCATTGGTCTTCTTTTTAGATATATATTAACGAGATGAAATTTTTTTTCTTCTTACATAGATGAGAGAGAAGGAGAGAAGACTGATCGTCTGAGCATGTTTATCAAAACTAGAACAAAGAAGAAGAAAAATGATGAAGATGAAGTTTTTGATGAGGATAGTGCTGATATTATTGTAAGTGTGAATATAGATTTGTTTTGAAATTTTATCTTTTAGCCAAATGAACCAATTCTACAAGTGTGATTTTGTAGAATCAATTCAACCAATGTTTGGAAGAAAGGGAAGAAGATGAACAAGATGTGTCATTTAGAGAGGAGATATTTACTAAAGTGATGGGAACTGATGCACATGGGCGTGTTCGCATGTATGGGGCTGGTGTAACTCCATCTCAAGTGTTTGGTCAAAAATCAAATTCTGACAATAATGAGAATAGGATGAGAGAGGAGCTAGAGAAACAATATCAGTCAAAAATAGATGATCTCCAATCCAAGTTAAATGAAGTCAGCTCACAACTCAGTCAAGTGATGACTCATGTTGGTTTCCAAACCACCCCAGAAGAAAGTGGAAGCGGCCAGGTACATTATATTTAATGTCTTTCTCTTATTAAAGAATAAATACTGTTAAAATTTAAGTGATCTTAGTTTTTTATTGTAACTTTGAAATATTTTATATTTATGTCCTCAATAGATCCAGATAACTCAAGTATGCATCAACGAAGACTTAGTGTTAATAGCGAGCTGCAGCCTAATTTAGACTTGGAGGCATAAAAGAAATTGTTTTCATTAAAAGGTTAGATAAATATCCTCGAAAAAAAATTTTAAAAAATATATTTTTCCCATTAATTTATTTATGTTTTTGTCACTATTTTCAGGTTTGAGGTGGAAGATGAAATACAAGATAATGATGGCTCCTTCAAGTTTGAACGCTATTAATTTTAATACTTTTGAATCCTAATATTTTGTTTATCTAGAGATGGTATTGTTACATATGACTTGAGATTTGAGATTCTGTAATTTTGTTTTTTTGTTTGTGTTAATGCAAAAGATGGTACTTTCAAGTACATGAATGAAGTTATTTTTGCTTTGATCAAGATATAACACAATTTTATAAGTTTTTATAGTCAATTCTAATTAAAAATCACAGTTTTATGTCAATTAAGATTGTCATTGGTGTTGCAAATTAAATTTTTTGCGTTGAAGCAAGCGTGCAAAATATTAAATTCCAAAAAACTGAATTTATTAAAATTGGGTCACATAATTATTGCGACTACATACAGTCATTAAATCTTTTTTAACGATGCACGCCACCGTTGTTACAGTGTCGCCAAAAAGGCATTACCTTTGTCGTGTAAGAATTAGCGACAGAACGGCACCGTCGCAATTACTTTAGTTGCGACATGACATCGCGTCGTAACTAGTGTCGTAAAATCAAGTCTTAAATCCGACGCTCAGTTTATTACGACAATTTGTAACCGTCGCAAATTCGACGCAATACGTTATTACGACGGGCTCGAAGTGTCGTTAAAAGCGCTCAAATCATTTGCGACGCCTTTTATTGCGACGCGACAAAAAACGTCGCCTTGCCGTCGCTAATTGCTATTTACGACACTTTTTTGTTGTTTTGTGACGGAATTTGCATGTCGCAAAATGCCTTTTTTTTCGTAGTGATTATAGCCCAGCCAGCCATCCAAGTGAATATCCTAATCCTACCATTCTTAGGAATCCTTTGCTTACACAGCTTGGATGTGGGGAATAAAAGGGAAAGCTGCAGCCTATAGCAACAACACATAGGAGAGAAAAAAAAAAGGGAATGCACACAGCCAATGGAAAAAAAGAAAGAAAAAAGAAGAAATTTTTTAACTTTTCTTAGAGTGGTCGACTTTGTCACCAAACTCATATTGCACCCTTGCACACGTAAATGAACACTCTTGTTGTTGTTGCACTCACCTTCAAGGCTTAATTCAAGAAGCGAACCAAGCTCCTATATTTGTCAGGTACGGTAAGCTTCTCTCAATTTGTTGATCTTGAAATTTGAGAATTTTTTTGGATTTTATTCAGTATCAATTACATATTTGCAATTGAGACTTATGATTTATTTATGAATTATCAAATAAGATTTGTAATTGATTTTGGTGTTCTTGCTTGTCCAAATATATGGACTTTATAATGTCGGATCATCATCCAAATCCTAAGAGATCAAAGACTATTCGATATTTTTAAAAAAGAAATAATGAAGAATCAACTAGCATGGGTTCCAACCCTTCTTTACTTTCTCCAGTTGAAACTGAAAGTTTAAGAGCTGAGTCTCAAAGAGCCAATTTTGATCAAGAAGTTGATACCAATTCTCTTTAGCGTGATCCAGGATTACGTCCTCAAATAGACACATTTTCGCCTAATCAACGTGATAATGTTCAAAGAGCATATATTCTCTTAGGACCATGTCAACCAAAACTAAAGGAATATACATCTCATTTAGAAGGGAAACAAATGCGTCGATTTAATGGTAATTGGTATAACCAATATCCTTGGCTTGAGTATTCTGTTCATAAAGATAAACTGTTTTGTTTTCCATGCTTTCTTTTTGACGTTGATCACTCACATAAGGCATTCACTGTAGATGGATTTAGAAATTGGAGAAGAGTTAGTGGCAAAAAGTGTGCTTTCCTTACTCATGTAGGCATTATAAATTCACCACATCATTTTGCTATCCAAAAGTGGATGGATTTAAAGAACTCGATTCACCATATTGACAGAGTTGTGCAACCCCCACAAGAAGTTGCGAAAAATAAGTTGAGGCTTTCAACCACAATAGAGGCCATTAGGTATCTAGCAAATCAAGGAATGGCTTTTAGAGGTGATTATGAATCTCATGACTCCTCTAATTAGAGTAATTTTATTGAGTTGGTAAAGGCTTTTTCAAGAATGAACGAAGAAGTTTGAAAAAGTTGTGTTACAAAATGCTCCTCTAAATGCCCAATATATTTCACATAAGATACAAAAGGAGATCCTAAATATCTATGCTAACAAAGTGAGGAAAAGGATACGCGATGAAATTGGGGAAGATGAGAAATTTTGTATTCTCGTTGATGAAGCACTTGACGATTCTAAGAAGGAACAAATGACTATTATCATAAGGTTTGTTAGTTGTGATGGGCATATTCGAGAAAGGTTTTTTGTTATTGTGAGTGTTCATGACACTAATTCCTCAACTCCTAAAAGTGATATTTGTAAAGTGTTTAGTAAGCAATATGCTTGGTCAAGGACATGATGGTGCTAGCAATATGCGTGGTGAATGGAGTGGTTTACAAGCATTATTTCTCAATGATTGTCCATATGCATATTATATTCATTGCTTTACTCATCACCTTCAATTAGCTTTAAACACTGTTGCTAAAGAGGTAGGACTTGTTTGGAGATTTTTTTTCAATGTTGAATAACATTGTGAATTTTGTTGGTGCTTCTACCAAACGCCATTCTGAGTTAAAATTAACCCAACAAGCTAAAGTTGAAGACTTATTAGCAGTTGGAGGACTTGGAACATGTAAAGGGGCTAACAAATTCGATGTCTACAACGGCTTGGAACTACTCGTTGGGGCTCACATTTTAGTTCTATTAGGAGTTTAATTGATTTATTTGGTGCAACCAAGACACTTCTAAAGGATATTAGTCATAATGGACCTACCTCACAATTTCGTAGGGAAGCAGAATGTATTAAAATTTCTATGTTGTCTTTTGACTTTGACTTTGCCTTGAATTTGTTGGACAAAACTATGAGATTCACTTATTTTCTTTGTCAAGAACTTTAAAGAAAATCTCAAGATATTGTAAATGCTTTGAATTTGGTTGCAAGTACAAAAATGGAGCTTGATGAGTTGAGAAACAATGGTTGGGATGACTTTATACAAAGTGTACGATCATTTTGTGAAAAACATGAAATTAGTATGCTTGATATGGGTACTCGTCATACAATGGGAACTGAGCGTTCTTGTCAACAAAAAGATTGTATCACAGTGGAGCATTATTATCATAAGGATGTATTTAATGAGGTAATAGATTATCAGTTGGCGGAGTTAAGTACTAGATTGCTAGATGAAATTGTGGAACTCCTTCGTCTTAGCTCATCATTGGATCCTCGTGATGCTTTCAAGCGATTTAACATTGATGATATATATACACTCTTGCTGATAAATTTTATCCTCAAGATTTCACTACAATTGAGTTGCAGGCTTTAAATCAACAATTGGGATTTTATAAGATTGACATGGATCACAATTCAACCTTTAAGAATCTTGATTCCATTCCTATATTACTTGAGCGCTTAGTGGAAACAAGATTAGCACAAACCTACTACTTTATTGACAGATTGATTCGTTTGGTGCTAACTCTTCTAGTTTCTACAGCAACAACAGAATGAGCATTTTCTTGTATGAGACTAATCAAAAATCGGCTTCGAAACAAGATAGGTGATGAATTTATTGCTGATTGTATGTTACTTCACATTGAAAGAAAAATTTGCTGATAATATAGATAATGAATCAATAATTAATGATTTTAATTCTATGAAGACTCGAAGGGTGCAACTTATATAGTGTTATTTGAGAGGTAAGGTTCATTATGTCCCCCCCTTGAGTAGATGTATTATTAATTTTTTGTTATCAATGAAATTACATCGTACTATCGAGTTTTCTATTTACTTAGTATGTTTATATGTAAGGTAAATTTAGCCCAGTCAAGTTTGAAATCCTGGGTCCGTCCCGGCCATTTTAATGTGTGGAGTGTAACCTTAAGGACCATTAGTGTCACCAAAAAAATTAAGAACGAAAGGCGATAGTTTCGCCAACTTTAGGGACTATTTATGATTAAAAAAAGAAAGCCTAAAACATAATTACAATTGGCAGTTAATTACAAATTGGTCAACGTATAAATCATATCCTAAATAGGAGTCGCATCAACACAACAATCATATTTTAGTATTAGCTAATTATAAATTTATTTCTCATCGAAAACAAATCGCCAACAAAATATGAGATGAATATTGTCACTCCCAAAAATCACCGTATTATAATGACATTTACATTCTTCGCATCAATGATCAACAACAACATTACCCGCCCAAACTTTACCATAATTTGAGTTTAACACAACTGTTGACCATTAAAGCCTTATTTGATAAGTTTCGAATATTTTAAAGGAATGCTAAAATAAATTTTTAAAATGGACTCAAATGAGCAAGTTATCACGAATGATTCCAAGAAGTGGTAAATGGTAATTCTTGTCTATTTTCCCTTTTATTTTCATTTTTTGTTCTTTTTATCATGAATGATTCCTAAAAATTTTCAAAAGTGCCCATTTCAGTCCTTAAACTTTCAAATAAATCAATGATGTCCTAATCTTTCAGTTCACATATCATTTTGGTCTATCTCATGGTATTCTGTCAAAATCTTCATTAAAAGTGCTCACATGCATGTAACCAACTTTAAAGCGGTATTCTGTCAAAATCTTTATTAAAGCTCCCATTATCTACTCTCGTTAGTGGAACTCAAATGTGAAACTCTAAATGGGACCTTATTGAGAAAAATGTGAATTTTAAAACTATAGTGAACTATATTTTGATAAAAATACACGTTTAACAAAAGTTTTGCTATAATACTTTTAACAGAAGTTTTAAGAGAATGCAACATTATAGACTAAATTGATATGTAGACTAAAAATAAAGAACCATGGTTTGATAGTTTATTGCTAAAAGAGGACTTTAAAAAAATGTTTATTTATGAATATGTTCCCTATGCTTTCAAAAGAGTCTCAGATTACCACACGTTCTTTGAAATGTCTCAATATGCCACCTATACTTTCAATAAGTGTCTCACGCTAGCTATTCTGTCATATTTGAGAGAAGTTCTGTTAGCTGATGTGGCCCCCACTTCTTTTCAATCTCTTAACAAGGGAGAGGAAGGGTTAGTCAAGTTGAGAAAAGGGGGAATTTGGGAGAAGAATGTTAGATTGAGGGAATTTCAGATTTAGGAATTTGGAGGTTCAAATTTGGGAGAAAATGAGGGATTTGGGAAAAAAAAAAGGAATTTGATTTGGGGATTTCAAATTTGGGAGAAGAAGGATGGTTTGAATGTTGTGGGGATCTCCCAAATTTGAAATCCTCAAATCAAATTCCCCCTTTTCTCCCAAATTTGAAATTCCCTCAACCTAACCTCCTTCTCCCAAATTCCCCCTTTTATCAACCTAACTAACCCTTCCTCTCCCTTGTTAAGAGATTGAAAAGAAGTGGGGGCCACATCAGCTAACAGAACTTCTCTCAAATCTGACGGAATAGCTAACGTGAGACACTTATTGAAAGTATAGGTGGTATATTGAGACATTTCAAAGAACATGTGGTAATATGAGACTATTTTGAAAGCACATGGGGCATATCCATAAATAAACCTTAAAAAAATTTAAATGACCAATGAAAATCCAATTATTTTTTTAAGTTGATTTGGCATTGGTTTACTTAAGGGTGGGCATCAATCTGGTTGAACCAATAAAATCGGCTAATTCGAACTGTAATTATCGGTTTGGTTTGGTTTTGACCAAGAAAAAGTCAAACAATTTAAAAACTGAAACGGACTATATATGATTTGATTTGATTTTGAACTTTTATAAACCGACCTAAACCAAATCGGATCATTTATGTGTATATTTATTTATTCATATTATATTTTACATGTGTAATACTCTAATTGGGCTATAACTATATATTTATAGGGGCTTTTATAAAAAAAACCCAAAATGGGTGTTGAAATTATAAAAAAACCCAAGTACTATTTAAACTTAGAAACACACCCAAAAAGTGTATTAAAATAATATTTTTTGGGTGTACTTTTTGGGGGTTTTGAATGTGTGTAATAGTACTTTTTGGATGTGTTTCTAAGTTTAAATAGTACTTGGGTTTTTTTATAATTTCAACACCCATTTTGGGTTTTTTTTATAAATTTGTAATATTTTTATATTTGAATTGAGCTATATTAATTATTGAAATTTGAAGTTTTATGGCATGTTGAGCTTTATGATGTTTTTGTACTCTAGAAAATATTTTTTTAATATATTTTATTTTATGAAATACTTTAAAGATGATTCAGATGGGTGTATTCAATTTAGATTTTTAAATATTTTTAAAAAGTTTAAAAGTTTAGGTGTATTCAATCACGATTTTATAGAAGTTTATTCAATTCTGGGTGTATTCAATTCAAACTTTTTAAACTCCATTCAAATTTTAGGCCATGACAAATCTTTGCTTTCCTTCAAAGATTTTGATAGATGTATTATTTTTATTCTCAAGATATGATTTCACCACTAATACTACCACCATCTTATCATGACTATCACCACCGCCGCCGTCACCACCACCACAATAGTCATCGTCGTCGCCATCACCGCCACCCCCCAACACCACCACCACCACCATCACCCACACTGCTCGCACCATCACCGCCACCGCCACCACCACCTCCACCACCATCGTCACCACCCTTACCCCCATCTCCACCACCACTACCACCCCCACCGTCACCACCACCACCACAACCACTGCCAATATCAACACCATCACTACCACCCCTACCTCCACCACCACCATCACCACCACCACCCCCCCACCTCCTCCACCACTACCTCCCCAACAAACCCTCATCGCTACTGCCATCACCACCATCGCCATCGCTATAAACTCCATTAAAATCAATAATAAAATTCTAACAAATTCAATTAAAATCTATACACGAATTCAATCAAAATCTATGTAGAGTTTGTAGAATTCAATCAAACTCAATTAAATTCAATTAAACTCCATCAACTTTATAACTCTTTAAAAATCATTCAAGTATGGAATAAGTTGTGAATTTGTTGGTTATAATTGAGGTTAACAATATTAAAGTGAAATTGATCCAATCTGAATCTGAACCTTGCCCACCCATAGTTTTACTCACTCGTTACTTGGAGATTAAAGAGCATTCATGCCTCTAAAAATAAGAAAATAATGACCGTAAAGCATCGTAGAAAGGGTTTTTTTAATATTTTTTTTAAGGCTATATTTTTGTTGAAAGCTTTAAAGAAGAAAGGGGATTTATCCAGTACAACTGAGCAGGACATATCAACCATCTCTCTCATTTTCTTTGGAGCTCTGAAAATGGCGCAACCTCAGTAGCCATCATCTGCCTTGCCCTTCCTCCTCCGACTTTTGCAACAAAATGCGCTCAAAGGACAAAATCGCCTATTTTTACGACGGTACACTTCTCTCTCCTCCTCCAACCCTAACCCCTCACCCCAGCAAAACTTTCTCTGTCTCTTTGTGCTTCATAATCCCTTTTGGGTTTTCTTTAAATTATGGATTATAGCTTTTCTTCGAACATTGTTTTTGTAATCATATAATTATGGAAAGTTGAGAAATTTAGTTTCACAATAAAAATGGGTATTGCAGGGGATGTGGGTAGCGTCTACTTTGGACCGAACCATCCCATGAAACCACACAGGCTATGTATGACCCATCATCTTGTCCTCTCATATGACCTCCACAAGAAGATGGAAATTTATGTTAGTATCCCATAATACTTCTGAATTTGTTTTTGTTTTTATTTATTTCCACTTTTGTTTTTGTACTGAGTAATAACTGGTTTCATTTTTTGTGTCATTGGGTATGCTAAGTTTTGGCCTTAAGTATCAATCTTTTTGTTGATTATTCTCGTGTTTCTCAGCGGCCCCATAAGGCGTATCCGGTGGAGCTTGCGCAATTCCATTCAGCTGACTATGTCGAGTTTCTACATCGGATTACGCCCGACACACAGCACTTGTTCTCGAATGAACTGGCAAGATGTATGACTCTTGGATATTTATATATTGTTATTTTTTGCTTGTATGTGTGCATAGATTGTTCTTGTTATGAGCTTCAACACAAAAAAGTTAAGTGAGGGTATTTCGCCAGAGCTGTAATAGAAAATTTGATCATGAGATAGGATTGTTCACTGCACTTACAGAATACTAAAAAGAAGAAATCATGATTGACCCTCTTATGCAGAGATGGGGAATTTTAGAACTTCCTGAGGGCACGGTTGAGCAGAAGTGGTGGAGTCAAAATCAATTGGATGACCTCTGACCGTGTTTCTGGTTTCTGATTTCTGGCATGGTCAACTTTAATGTTTAACAAGTTATTAAACCACACTATTGAAGTTCTCCTTGACCCTTTTAATGCTTACTGATTACTCTTATGCGAGTTAATGTTATCACTCAATTACATGTGCACCAACAAAAAAAGGTTGATCTGGTGTTAATCAACAGTCTATGTTAATTAGTTTAATTTAAATGAATAGGTTTTGCAGAAAGGAAATGTCATTGACTGCACAGTTAGGTTCTGGGAATCACCAATTCAAAATGTTTGTTATACCTTTCTGAGATTTTGCTGTAATAGAGGATACTCAAAAAAACCTCTGATTGGCTCTACAACATAAATGTTCAGTTATTCTTCTCTTTGAGTGGCTCTCTTTTGCTTCCTACATGAGCACTTCAAAGATCTAACTTGGCTGCAGTCACTGGAATCTCTATCTAATGTGCTTTTTTAATTTACTGATTCTTTCTGTTTTTCACTATGCCAGATAATCTCGGAGAAGATTGCCCTGTATTTGATAACTTGTTTGAATTTTGTCAAATTTATGCTGGTGGAACAATAGGTAATTCTAGTTATATGATGTCAAAAAAGTGTGGGTTCAGACTATTCTGCCATATGTACTGATTGAAATTTTTTTTGCAGATGCTGCACGTAGGTTGAACAATAAACTTTGTGACATTGCTATAAATTGGGCTGGCGGACTACACCACGCCAAGAAGTGCGAGGCATCCGGATTTTGTTACATCAATGACTTGGTCTTGGGGATCTTGGAGCTTCTAAAACATCATGCCCGAGTATTGTACATTGACATAGATGTGCATCATGGTGATGGTGTAGAAGAAGCTTTTTATTTTACTGATAGGTACATAACCTGTATATTATAATATGGTTAAGGAATGTGATAGTTGAATAACACTAATTATGACAATAATAAAGCTAACCTTACTGTTAGCAAAATTACCTCAAATTTGTAGATGCAATAATCGATGTACAATATTTGATTGTGTTGATATAAGTTTAATGCCTTTTCTGGACAATTTTTAACTTGCTAATTGTTGCATCTATGATGTCGAAACTACAAGCAAAAGGGTGTTGGTAATAAGAGATAGAATTGTTGCTGGAGAAGATAAAAGTTTGCATCCCTGTATGTAATATACTATTTATAGATGAACAAATTAGTGTTTTAATATACTATCTTATGCATATGGTATTTGGGAATTTGGTCCAATAATGAATTGTTAAATCTTCATGTAGCTTTATAAGTTATTTTATCTATCAAAATTCGTCAAAACAAAAAGTTCTTATCAGAAAGTAATGTGTGATTCCTCAGATAAGACCTGGGTTGGTTAATTAAGGCATGTAAGAGTCAATAACATTCACCATTATTTATACAGTTTCTTTCTTCAGATTTTGATAAGCTAAGTTGTATCCAACCTATTTATCTTTTACTCAAGAATTGTAGTCTTGGTATATGTTTTCTGCTTGTTGCCAATCCTATGATAAAATAAAAATTCAAAAGTTGATAGAACT
Source organism: Prunus salicina (assembly GCA_020226455.1). Taxonomy (NCBI): domain Eukaryota; kingdom Viridiplantae; phylum Streptophyta; class Magnoliopsida; order Rosales; family Rosaceae; genus Prunus; species Prunus salicina. The sequence continues at coordinate 26,886,406 of CM035342.1, read as the reverse complement.
AGAATTTGCTCTCCAATAGTGACAAATGTTCTAATTGTTCAGTTACCAGAATTTTTAATGTTGGTTTTGTAATTTTGTTGAACTCTAATCGAATCACTGAAATTTGATTGACAGGGTGATGACGGTTAGTTTTCACAAATTTGGGGATATGTTTTTCCCAGGAACAGGTGATGTTAAGGTAACTTTTTAAACCTTTTTGTTTGTTTTTCGTAGTATTTTCAATGGTGAAAATTGTTATTCATATGTGACGCATGGTAATAAGTCAACAACTAGTTAGCATGCTTGCTTTTGTTTTTTGTTGGTCTTGCATTCATGTATATGACAATATGGCATGAAAGATTTACATTATATAACCTGTTACCTGAGGTGTTATATTACTGGAAATGTTTTATGTTCCGTTGCTAGTCTATAAAGTTGAAATTATAATGGTATTTATTAACATTATTTATTTTGAAGGAAGTAGGAGAAAGAGAAGGAAAGTTTTATGCCATCAATGTCCCACTGAAGGATGGAATAGATGACACTAGCTTCAATAGACTTTTCAAGACTGTAGGTTCATTTAGAAAAGCAGATTTTTGTCTTTTGTATTGGCTTGATGGTGTCAAGTGTAAAATTTTACTTGCAAACTTAAATTTTGTAGATTATTACCAAGGTTGTTGAAACATATCTACCAGGCGTGATAGTTCTCCAATGTGGGGCAGATTCTCTTGCTGGAGACCGCTTGGGCTGCTTCAATCTCTCCATTGATGGTGCATATCTTATTGTAATTGAAGCATTTTTTTTTCCTCCTCTTCAAGCATGTCGTACTTGTTTTTTCTTCAATTATTAATGGTTTCAAGCTATTTGGAACTTTGGGTAGTGGCATATGGTTTGTGGTAAAATTTACTCTGTGGTGTCATTTGAATCCTTCTTACAGGTCATGCTGAATGTGTTCGGTTTGTGAAGAAATTCAATTTACCCTTACTGGTATGTTCTTCATTGGACTGAATCTTACCTGCCTTTCATCAATGTCATACTTCTAGCATACAGAGAGAATGTTTTCTGCCTGCAGGTTACAGGAGGTGGTGGCTACACGAAAGAGAATGTTGCTCGGTGTTGGACTGTTGAAACTGGAGTTCTTCTTGATTCAGAACTTCCTAATGGTAGAGCAAGTGATTTTTGTTTTATCAAATACACTCTATTTCTGCCACTTTCATTTAAATTTTTTTTTAATGGAACAGAAAAACTTCATTAACACGAGGTAAGAAAAAATCTAGGTAAGATAACCATGCTGATATGATCTTGGCTTCATAAACCAATGCTGAACATATTGTTGTGCATTGTCTTTGTATAGACTTTATGATATAATATTTCTTCCCTCTTCTTTTTGGGGCTTGCTTGGAGGAGGTAGATATATTGCATAATCATGATAATTATTTTCTAGGTTACATTCTTCAAGCTGATTGTGACATTTTTAATGTTTCAGTTAATATATCCATAAGCATCTGGAACGAAACATTAAAAAAAATTATTTCAAAAGCACTGTTATACTCATAATATTGACATACATAACTCTCACTCTCTGAGATTTAAAAAAACCATTCATATCTAATTTGAAACTTTAATGATATTTTGAGATTGATCCCCATGGAGAATTCCTGAGGCTGTTTCTCCTCTTTCTTATCAAAAATTCATTCGCTTCCAAGAAGTTTGTCGGAATGTGAAATGGCATTCAGTGTGCATATCTTGATATTAATAAGGATTCGTGCTGGAATAAATAAATGCTGTTTCAAGACTCATTGATAAATAGAATTGATTTTATATTCAGTTGCTCTTATTCTAGATCCTGTATGATATTTTAAGTTGTTTTGGGTTGTTATGCAGCTTTGTATATGACTTATCTTTTTTAACTGTCATGGCATCGGAGGGTTGAATGACCTATACCCTGCTGGTTCCTGTGTGCATATCTTCTCGCTAGCCAGCAGTGACCTGCATGCATGACTGTTGACAAGTAAATTCCTGTAATTAATGGTTTTATTTTTGGGAGTGTTTTATTTATATGTTGTATTTATTTAGGTAACTAGGCAATGATCATGGCATTGGAAGTTTGGATAACTTATGCTCTGCTGATTTTTGTGTGCATTTGTCTTAGCTGGCTAGCAATGACCTGCATGCACTTTTCTGTGTTACTCTTTCTTTTTGCCATCATCTTGTTGGTCATGGGCTTCTGAATGTAATTTTTTTGGCTCCTGAACTGCTCGTCTAAGATGTGTGCTTAGTTCAACTTTTGGCTTTTCATTAATATTTTCTTCTCCATGTATTTTCTGTTTGGATTGATTGGTAATTCTTCTATTTGTTGGAGAAATATTTTTTTTTTGTATTGGATTAATTGAAAATGGAAAAAGAACAAATTCTTGTGAGGAGAATCTTACCACTCCAGTGATAGTTTGAGTATCCTTTTATTAAAAAAAAAAACATGTGGGAGTCCCTTTCAGTACTGTTTCTATTCTGGACATGGATGTCTTATTTGCCACTACTGTTTTTCTTTCTTGCAGAGATCCCAGAAAACGAGTATATCAAGTATTTTTCTCCCGACTTCTCTTTGAGGATTCCAAACGGACATATAGTATGTCATCAATTAGATTTCATAATTTTGCATTATACATTATTTAAAAGGTTGGATTTTTTCTTTCTTTGAACCAATTTGATTGCCATAGCTGATGTTGGTAGTATGTAAAAAAAAAGATCAGTTTAATAGGTGGATATTGAAATACTTAAAACTTTGTCATTGCTTGTTTTTCAGTTTTCCATGATTATTCAGAACAGCCTTAAGTCCTTTTATTTCTTTTGGGTATGCAGGAGAACCTAAATAGTAAATCGTATATTAGCACGATTAAAACGCAAGTCTTGGAAAATCTCCGTTGCATCCAACATGCTCCTAATGTACAAATGCAAGAGGTAAGCAATGTGTTATCCAGGTATCTGGCATGTTACCTTATCAGTGTCAATCTGGCACCACCTATTTAATAAATAAATAAATAATAAAAAAATTCACTTAGTCACTGGTTTAGATTGACAGTCAAGCAACATAATATGTCAGAATTGCATAATATTGAAATCCTAGAAAGAATTATGCTCTAATGTGATGTGGTTCACTCATTTCAAGTACCATGAAGGACAATATAAGTTAAATCTATAATGCTCTGTGAAACTCATAGAATCTATGCTTGCACGAGAGATCCAAGAATCATGGTCTGTTAGATGTATTGATTGGGGCATTCCATCAACTTAAGTGACGATATTCTCTCTATCATTTTCTACCATCCCTTAGATTATAAAATGGCAGCATATCATACTTAGACTCAAGTCAGGATATAAGTTGTCGTGACTTAGGATGTGCTCACCATGTTAATATGATACTCCAAGAAAACTGATCACCGATGGGTCTCCCATATAATCCAGATTGATCCAACACAACTGGTGTGACACTCAGTGCGCACTTTCACACCATATACACAGAACTGGGGTATCAAATAGGTTATCGTTAGGGTCTAAAGTCAAATCTCTAAAATCCTTGTCATGACTCAGATTTGTGTTACGTGGCATGCAGTTTCCTTGATCCCACATGATGGTATTAGGTTGATTCTGATACCATTTATCACAACTCAAGGATGCATTCGCCCTATTGACGTGATATTTGAAAAGGCTAGTGACTGATGAGACTTCTGGTAATGGTTTACATAGCTAGGTCAACCAATGCAATAATTGTAGGACTGAACATGCTCAGACACCGATATCCAAGTAGAACTAATATACCATATAATTTGACTTGAATCATTGTGTTGCCTATTGCAGGTTCCACCTGACTTTTATATTCCCGATTTTGATGAAGATGCGCAGAACCCTGATGAACGTGTGGATCGTGAGTTAAATTCCTTGAATTATTAGCACTCACACTAATGTGCACTAGTATGTTTAGGACTTGAAATCTGTTGATTTTCTTTCAGCTGACACTTAATAATTTTATGAATTGTTGTCCTCCCAGAGCACACCCAAGACAAGCACATTCAGCGTGATGATGAATATTACGAAGGAGACAATGATAATGATCACAACATGGATGATGTGTAAAATTGGCATGAACACCGTTTATTCTTTTGGACATAATTTACTTCCTTTTCAGTAAGGGAATGTTTGACTAGATACCGAATTATGTTGAGGCCTGTTCATCAAGAAACAAGGAATTCACAGATGTGTCTGTTCATATTGGTTTTGAGTTATTCCAGTGGGTCAGAGGTGTTCATCTTAAGCTTTATTTGATGTACAGATTCGGCATGTTTGTGAAATTTTAGAAGCACGGGAATTGATAGAAGCTATAGAAAGTTGGCGTTCTTGGCCTTTTCTTTTTGGGGATTGAGAACACCAAATTGCTTCTTTCAAGTCAGCCAACTATGAAATCGAAGCCTTTATAAATTAAATCCTGGTCCTTCTCCACCTTTCCTTGTGGGCTGTCATTTAATTCTTGCTTTGCAAGCTTTGATTTTATCAAATTTGAGTTGCAGCATTAAACATTTTATTTTGGGTTATTTACTCAAATGGTCCTCAAATTAATACTTAATTTACATTTTAGTCCTTAAACTAAATTATTTATTCAAATGATTCACCAACTCTTTATTAATTGGCTCTTTGGTCTCCGTTACATTTTCTGTTAAATTTAGTCATGTGAGGTAGCACATGTTATATTTGTGGGTGTAAATAAGACTTTTGACAACTAAAAAATAAAAATATATAATTAAAAATTAAAAAATACAAAATTTTCTTTATTTTTAAAATTAATTAAAAACTATAAAAGAATAAAAAACAAGAAAAAGTAACCCAAAAAATAAAAACAAAAAGTCTCTCTCTCTCTCTCTCTCCAACGACCACCCTCCCTCTGTATTTTCTTCTCCCTAAGAGCATTGGTAGCAGTTAGCCTCTTGCCATGGCAAGGGGAGCCCTAGGGCAGCTACTATTCATGTGAATAGTGGCTGCCCTAGCACCAAAAAAAAATTGTGTTTCCACCAGTGCAAGGCTTGCCATGGCAAATACTATTCATTTTTTTATTTTTTTTCACAACTTTGTTTACTTAAACAATTAATTTGGATAATATTTTCGGATAAGATTTTTGGGTTCCTACGTGTCAATACTATTCATATCGGATCAGATTTTCGGTTTCAAATTTAAGATAAATTTCAAATTTCAGATACATTTCAAAATTCAAATTTCAGATAAATTCAAAATGTCAAATTTCAGATACATTTCAAAATTCAAATTCCAGATAAATTCCAAATTCCAAATTTCATGTGAATTTCAAAATTCAAATTCCAGATAAATTCCAAATTCCAAATTCCATGTGAATTTCAAATTTCAGATAAGATTTTCACCCTCTAAAATTGCGCCACGTGTCATCTCTATATGCCTAAATTTTTCTATAAAAGCAGAGGCTCAGCTCATACCTCCCACACCATATCTTCTCTACATCTTCATTTCTCATATTTTAGATTTCATTTCTCATATTTTAGATTTCATTCTCCATTCTCAATGTCAGACGACATGGAAGAGGTTTTGGAGAGGCAAGAGCGAGAAAGGCGAGCAAGAATGCGTAGAAGAGCTGCAAGCAAAAGGGCGCAGAGAGATCTAGATGAGCAACTTGGTGTGGCCGTTGCTATGCTGGAGGAAGAAAACTAGAGCCGCAGTGGTTCACGAGAAGGCCGGGCACCGAATGTGGATAGACATAGGCATTCTCGGGGTAAGAATCTGATGGAAGATTATTTTATCCCACAATCTCTGTACTCTGATGTTCATTTTCGAGCAAGATATAGAATGCAACCCCATTTGTTCAATAAAGTCATGCATGATATTTGCAATTATGATGACTACTTTGTTCAAAAGAAAAATTGTGCTGGAAATTTGGGGCTTCTTCCCGAGCAAAAGTTCACAACTGTGCTACGAATGTTGGCGTATGGGTCAGCTGCTAATCAGGTGGATGAGATTTCCAGGATGGGGAAGTCCACTGTTTTGGAGAGCTTGGTGCGATTTTGTGATGCAGTGGAAACTCTGTACACCAGGGACTACATGCGCAGACCTACGCCCAGGGACCTGCAACGGCTTCTACAAAAAGCTGAGTCTCGTGGATTTCCTGGGATGATTGGTAGTATTGACTGCATGCACTGGCAATGGAAAAATAGTCCAACTGCTTGGCAAGGGGATTATGGCAATCGGAAAGGGCAGAAAAGTATCATCCTCGAAGCAGTTGCTGGTTTTGATACTTGGGTTTGGCACGCCTTCTTTGGAGTTGCTGGCTCTCAAAATGATTTGAACGTCCTAGGTCAATCCCCGGTGTTCAATGATGTTCTGAGAGGTGAAGGCCCAATTATCACATATCAAATTAATAATACCGTCTACCAGAACGGGTATTATCTAGCTGATGGTATCTACCCGAGGTGGACAACATTTGTGAAATAAATTCCACATCCCCGATCCCATAAGGAAATTTTTTTTGCTACCTATCAAGAGGGGTACAGAAAAGATGTGCAGAGGTGCTTTGGTATCCTTCAAGCCCGGTGGGCAATTATCAAGGGAGCGGCGTGTCTATTTGATGAGGAGGTGCTTCGGAGTATAATGATGACTTGTATCATCCTCCACAACATGATTGTGGAAGATGAGTATGATTATGATGCTGATGAAGTGTATGAACCAGATCCCATGAACACAGCCGTAACACGAATTTATGAAAAACCTATGGGGCCAAATGGAGAACCAATGCAGCATGATCCATTAGTTAGAGACGGTAGTTTGATGCATCGTATGATTGAGCGCTACACGGAGATGCAATCGTCCTATATTCATGAACACCTTCAAGTTGACTTGATGGAGCATTTGTGGACGGTGAAAGGCAATGAAGGACAATAAAGTGAAGTGAAGATGTTTTTTTAATGTATTATGTTTATGTTGTATTTTTATTTATGGTTTGTTGTTTTTTTATGCTTTGGTTGTGGTTTGTTTATTTTTTGCTTTGGTTGTAGTTTGTTTATTTTTTATGCTTTGGTTGTGGTTTGCTTTTTATGTATGCAATGTTTTGAATAAAAAGGAATTTTGTTGAATATTTTCTTCATTCACTAAAAGAAAATGAATACAACTCATAAAATAAAATACATGAATTACCACTACTTTGTTAAACAAAACAAAAAATACAATGAAATGAAAGGCAAGCAAACTAACTTAATGGTACAATGAAATGAAGGCAAGCACACTAACTTAATGGTTTTGATCATTTAACCAATCCATGTTGCTAGGTCCATCGTCACGAAAAAGTCTTCGTCTCATAACATCCCTTCGTTCTAACTTCCAAAATTGTTTTGTTTCGGGGGACATATGGGTTGTATTCATAGCCATGGTTTCCCGATCATTTTTTTCAATCTTTTGTTGGCGTACATACTCCCTTTCTTTTGCATATTCTACTTCCATTAACCTATCGTGCTCTTGTTGTTTCATATCCATTTCAATTCTCATGCCTTGCATCTTTGAAAGCGCCGCCTTCCTCCCAATAGGCCTCGGCTCTTTTTCGATAGGTGAGTCTTGACTCATCGGGGAATCCATAGGTGTATCCGATGCCGGTGTCTCATGGAGTGGCATCTCGTTCAACACTATCGTTGGACCTGTTGGAATAATTTGGAATCTCTTACAATTCTTCACCACCTCCCAACATAGGGTATGGTTGAAACTTTTTTTCCCTTGCCTAGTAGCACCAAAAAACATTTGTGCTTGCATAATCTATACCAAAAAAAATAAAAAAAAAGGAAAGGCAAGAAACTTTAAAAAATATTGGCAATGCAACAAGTATTAAAAAAAAAATGGAATTACAAAAAAGATTAAAAAATATTGGCAATGCAACAAGTATAAAAAAAAATGGAAATACAAGAAACTAAAAAAAATATTGGCAATGCAACAAGTTTTAAAAAAATAATGAAAACGCAAGAAACTTTAACCATTTATTAGAAATGCACAACAAAATATAAATATTGCAAGAAACATTCATATTAATATTTGAAATACAAGAAATATTAACATAATATATAAATTGCAAGAAACATTTAAATAACAATTAATATGACATATAAATTAATAAAACAAAAAATTACAAATAATTTACCTCACTGCTAAGGTTTTCCCCGCTTCTGTGGTTGTTCATCGCTCTTTATTAAGAATTTTCCACCTACTAGATAATGCCTGATCCATACGGGTCGAACCAATTACCTTTTCACAAAATTCCTGATGAATTTTTTTCCACATATGACAGAATTTGATCTCATTGCCCGTTATGGGACAATGACTAACTTGGAGCCAAGCCTCACACAAGCTAATATCTTCCGTCATGCTCCATGCCTCTCCTCCGGTTTCACTAGAAGAACTCATAGTATGATAGAGAAAAAAACAACTTGAAAGTAGAAAGTGAAAAATAGTAGAAGGAGAAGAAAATGTATGAGGAGTTGGTGTTAAAAGTGAAGAGTATTGGTTGGTATTTATAGAAAAAAAAAATTCAGTAATTTTTTGGTATTTTTTTAAAAAATTTCCGATTTTTTTTCATTTTTTTATTGGGCAAAAAATTGCCTGCCGTTGGATTGCTAGAAAAAAAGGATCGGAGAGCCCAGAAGCTTCCATGTGGCTGAGAGCCGTTGGGGGTTGCTTTTTCGATTTTTTTATTCGCGGAAAAATGGCTGTCGTTGGATATGTTTAAAAAGTTGATCGCATGGCCCAGACGAAGACACGTGGAATCCAGCCGTTGGGCGGGCACTGTAGCGGCGCGTCAAAGTTTTTTTTAAGGTTGGCGCGTGCATTGCACGCGCCAACGTTAAAAAAATTTAAACTCCTGCGCTGACGTCATCAGAGCCCACGGGCTGGAGCTCGGGCCAGCCTCCCCCTCGGGCCAGCCCAGGTTTGTAGGCCCTACTGCTTGCCCTGGCAGCCCTTTGTTGCTGGAAACCACATTTTGGGTTTGCCCCCCCCAACCCTCCCCTTGGGCCCCTTGCTGCCAATGCTCTAACAACCATCCCGGCCTTAGTCGCAACCCACCCTAGATCCTTACCTGCGACCTTCTCATGTGCTCTCCCTCTCCTTCTGTATTCTCTTCTCCCTAACGAACATCTCAGCCTCAGCCGCAACCCACCCCCGATCCCTACTCGCGACCCAACCCCCACGATCACTTCTTGAACACAATCGCCGGAGCCGATTTCTCGACCTCCAAACCCTAATGATGATGTTGCAGAGGAGGAGGAGAGGACATGGAGGGAGGGGAACATAGGGTGGGCTATAGGGAAGATAAGATGGGGTGCTGGGGCAATGGGGTTATCGGGCTGGGAGTTGGGAAATAGGTTTTTTATTTTATTTTTTATTTTATTTTATTTTATAATATAATTTTTTTAATTAAATTTATCTACTATTTTATTTAATTGGACCATTTTACCCCTATATTTGATGGCAATATTAACAGAATCTAACAGTAGGACCAAAGCGCCAATTAATAAAGATGTGGGGGACCATTTGAACGAATAATTTAGTTTATAGACAAAAATATAAATAAAATATAAGTTTAAGGGCCATTTGAGTAAAGAACCCTTTTATTTTATACTATCAAAAGTGAATGAATTAGAGATCGGAGGATTTGGAGACTTTAGCCAAACTACAAAAATGTGGCCCTCAACCTTTTTAAACGATTTATTTTTCCTGAAAGAACTTTGAGAAAATATTATATGAACTCAAATTTAAGATAGTAACATAAAAAAGACATCAAACAATATCTGATTTACATTGTACGCAACAAGAAAGGGATAAACAAACTTAAATTCTTTATCAAATCTCAAATTCTAGTACAATAACACAAATTTGCTTACACATAAGCAAAAAAATTCTTCACATTTGCGAATCTTCACTGGAAATTTGTAAATTCTATAATAATTTCCCAAAAAACAAAGCATGAAATTCAAAACTAAAAGAAATCATTAATCGCCATACTTGTTAAACGATTCGAACTTCACCTATCATTGAATCATTGAGAAAGAATTGATAAAGCGAAAAAAGTGTTTGTGGTCTAGAAGTTTCTTTTTCATAGTTAAAAATGTGAAATTAGGCTCAATATGTTTTATTTCTTATATTTATTCGAGTTTGGCTCTTCTTAATTTTGATTTAAATAATTAGCCTAACATAATTTTTATATATAAATTTGTTTTATATAGTGGCATACTAGGTATATATAGGGATTTATATAAATTAGAGACCTAGGTGGCCTCATTTCCAGTCAATGTGCGTCAGCATTCCCAACGTCGGCAACTCCCCTTCACCAGCCTCTCCCTTTCACCGATTTCTCTCGCTTAATTAACAAGGAAATGACAAGGAACTTATAACTCAAGTGGTAAAAAAGTGTTTACCCCTACGCCTATGATTCTATGTTTGAATCTCCCCTTTCTCAACATCGTTTGCATCCAAACAATACTAATAACCAGAAAATGGCATATTTGCAACAATTGTTGTTGACAATTGCTAAATGAGTATGCCTATGTCCTGAGGACCATTGTTGGTAACTTTGCTAAACGAGCATGCCTAAAGAATTCTATGTTTTTCTTTCTTCTTTTTTATGAAAGAATATGTGAAAACTTTGTAAAACTTGGGAGGCTATGTGAAAATATGAACACTCTCAAGAGAAGATATGTACGTTTAATTTAATAATTGATGTTAAATTTGTTATTTGAGTACTTTTTTAACAAAGCATAAGTCCAGGAAAGATTGAGAGGGTAGACTCCTTAGTTGGGAGCATTTTTGCTCACTACTTTAACTTAAAGTGAATGCTTACCACTCTTTTCAACACTTAACACATGTCTATAAGCATAACCATAGTAACATAAATCAAAGTAAAAAGTTAACTATAATTAGACCTATGGACACATGTCATGTATTAAGAAAGGTGATGAGCATACACATTGGGTTAAAGTGGTGAGCAAAAATATTTCCCTCCTTAGTTAATCCGATGATTGAACCCATATATGTAGAGATTGCTCACCTAAGGCCATCTCCAGCAGTGGGCTAAATCCCAAATATAGCCCTAAATTAATGCAAAACCCATCTCCAGCTGTGGGCTAAATAAAATTTTTGCCAAATTTGGAGGGCCACATTTAGCCCTTTAGCCCTCCAACCGGGCTAAATGTAGCCAAGCTTTGGCCTAGGCCAAATTCATTGTGGACCCCACCACACGCTTTTCAACTACCAAATATTATATTTTAGTTCCCACTTGCCTTTTAAAAGCTAGATATATATAGAGTTTTAAATAATAAATGTATAGAGTTTTAAAAGCTAGACAAAATCTTATCATAAATATTGTTCTTAATACGTGTCATATGTGGAATATTATCTCTAAATAGTAGTTTAATTAAATTAAACAATATATAGTTGTTGAATGTATGAGTGTTGTATCATAGTTTTTGTCAAAATAATAAAATATGAATGACCCAAAAATATAGCCCTGCATGGCTGGAGATGGAAAAATTTAGACCTGTACTATTCTTTAAAAAATTAATATTTTGGGGGGCTAAATTTTTAGCCCTGGACTACATTTAGCCCCACTGCTGGAGATGGCCTAATTCCCTGGGCTATACCCCCACGCTGTTTTTGTACTTGTTTTGTTTCAATCCATTTCATCAATAAAGACCATCGTCTTTCTCTAAAAATAATAATAATACGTAAAGCCGCGCGGCTATACTTCAAAATATTGTATTTAACGAGTATAGCCGTGCGGCTATACTATTAAAATAGTATATTTACATAGTAAGGCCGCACGGCTATACTTCTGACATATTTTATTCTATTCCTAGGGTAAAGCCGAGCGGCTGAAATATGATAGTAAAGCCGCACGGCTATACGTTTGAAATATTGTATTTGTAGAGAAGAGCCGTGCGGCTATACTAGTAATAATAATAATCAGTAATCGGTGTCTCCTCGTTTGGAAAGCGAGAAAAAAGAAAACAGAAAAAGAAAGAAAATATCTTGCAATTACCGAATAAAAACTAGATTATTTTACCGAAACATATCTTTGCATATTGACAAATCCAAAGTATATATACGTTCCTCTTTTTTCTGGAAGAGTGAAGAAGAACTTGTTATTACAGAAGCTCAGTTATCGTTCGCTGCGTATGACCGTCGCTTTGGTGAGAAGCTCGACGAAGTCTGCTATCTTTTGGTGTTTGGTTTCTGAGGTAAGATGGGAAAACAGAAGAAATATATGGAATTCAACAATCCAAATTCTTGTTTTTTGCCAAGAAGTTTACTTTCTTTTTCCTCATCAGTCATTCTATATATTTTTGCTAAGAAGCCTAATTTTTATAAACAGGGTTATGCATGAACTGTTGGTATTCTCAAAATTTTATATTTTCTGCGTTTGATTATGCACAAGTTTGTACAACATTTTGTAGAACATGTATATTTGTAGAAATTTTTAGGCGAAGCAGATTGAATTAGAATTATTGAGCACGTTCATTTCAGTGGTTCATGAGTGAGTTTCAGCTGATGTATTGATGTAGGTGCCTAAGTCAAGACAAGAAAAGGAATTGAATATCAAGTACTTAGTGGGGATTTCATCGTCAGAGGTATTAAATAAAAGGTTTTTGGAGTAATTAATCGTCTGCAACGTGCCTAATGGCTACTTCGGAAGCTGTTCAACAAGTTCTATCTGGGGCACGACCTCGCCTTGGCTGTTTTGATCTATCTTTAAGCAATGTAAATGGAGTAATCTCAGTTCAGTCCGGTGTAAATAATTCACGGAAAAGAAGTTCAGTGTGTGCCCAAGTGCATAAACATTCGAGAATTTCACAGGACCGCAGGAGAATATGTGCGTTCCAGGCTAGAAACGGTGTTTTTCATGGAAAAAATTATGTTAGTAGGTTGAATTCTATGAGTTGCAAATGTCAAAGGGCAGAAAGTCTTACTGGGGAACAAATAAAAAAACAACTGCAGAAGATCAGCATAGGGACTTCCTAGTAGACGACTCAGATAAAGCAACATCGATTCCTCCTAATGGCATAACTAGTCCAGGTATTAATGAATTTGAGGTGGATCAACAACTGAAACATGAAGAGGGAGGTTTTGGATCAAACGGTAAGCCAGCTACAGCTGGAAAACATAAAGCTTCTACACAGAAGGTTAGGACCAATTCGATTGAGGATGAAGCATGGAAATTACTGAAGAACTCCATGGTCTATTATTGTAATAATCCTGTTGGAACCATTGCTGCTAATAATCCAAGCTCTACTAGTACTCTGAACTATGATCAGGTCTTTATTCGTGACTTCATACCTTCTGGGATAGCTTTCCTTTTAAAAGGGGAGTATGATATTGTGCGGAATTTCATTCTTCATACCCTTCAGTTGCAGGTAAAGTATTCTCTTCCTTGAGTATCAAATCCATCATTACTAACTGTTGCTTACTTTTGACTTAAGTTCACCTGATTTTCATGTTTAATTATTTGATTTCATGCAGTCGGTGGTTTTGTTCCATTTTCTCACAAATTTCTTAGAATTTTGTTATAGTAAGGTTTCCACCCACAATTTTTGATTTAACCAATACAGAGTTTTATGTTAGTTACCTATGTTTGATCTGAAAGTCCTTTTTTTACTACACATTTCAATCAGTTGATTCATCTATGCATGTGTGGTTGTGTAATATTTAAGATTAGTTTCCAATGTGGATGTTATGACTTAGGGACTCGCTCCCTACATCGACGCAATACTTCAAATGGGTTGGTCATTATTGGAGTTTTTCATAATCGCTTGATATGGTCTAAATGGACCCAAAACACAACCAATATGAGACTCAGCATGCACTTGCACACATAGAGTTGGCTGTCATAATATCCCTAACATCCTTGTCATGGCCTACAATTGAAACCTGACATCCTCATCAGAGCCCAATTTTGTTATGTTGCAATGTTTTCGAACCCATGGAGTGGTAAGACTCACCTTATCTACAAGAGATCCCAAAAAACTAGTCACCTATGAAGCTCTTTATAATCGCTTTACATGGTTCCAAATTCCAATTCATCCAAATAGACAACCAATGTGGTACTCAGTCCACTACAATATAGGACTCAGCACACTAGCACAACCCACACACAAATAGAATTGGCTATCACAATGGAGGTTTATTCTTTTCTAAAAACTGGCACAGCTCATGAAGTCTTCCTCTCTTCCATATTTCCTGTAAATAAACTAATATAGGCATTAATATTATTTCTTAACCTAGTTTTTTTATCCACTTTAAATTTTTCATTATTTGTCCATTTATAAATGCTTTGACTTCTAACATATAGTTACAATATCTGGAAAAGTAAAAAAAACACATACTAATAACATTTCATGCTTAAAGAGGGGCCCATTATATGCAATCTCCCTTCAAAACATGAATTCTGTTACACATGTTGGCTTTCATTGTACTTAGTTTAATTTGTTTCTGTCATTCTAGTGAATTGCACTCCCTTTTAGCTTAATTTGTTTCTGACAATTTCCATTCTAGTAAATCACACTACTTTTTAAGTTTAATTTGTTTCTGTTCTTCTAGTGAATCTCCCTCCTTTTTATTACAGAGCTGGGAGAAAACCATGGATTGTTATAGTCCTGGTCAAGGACTAATGCCTGCCAGTTTTAAGGTTCGCACTGTCCCACTCGATGGTGATGATTTTGCAACTGAAGATGTTTTGGATCCAGACTTCGGTGAAGCTGCTATTGGTCGTGTTGCCCCTGTTGACTCTGGTAGGTAGTTCATTGTATTTTATAATTTTCTTTCAAAATATATTTCCAGTTATGGAGGTATTAACATTTTAATATTTCATAATTCAAGTCTCTCACAATAGTCAATGATTCGACGGATTTTGATCTTTCTGTCAGGGTTATGGTGGATTATATTGTTACGGGCATATGGAAAATGCTCTGGAGATCTTTCAGTCCAGGAACGAGTTGATGTGCAAACAGGGATAAAAATGATTTTGAAGCTGTGTCTTGCTGATGGTTTTGATATGTTTCCAACATTACTGGTCACAGATGGTTCATGCATGATTGATCGCCGCATGGGAATTCATGGCCATCCTTTGGAGATTCAGGTAAGTATTTATTTTTATGTTCATAAGTGCCTTTCAAATAAATTCTTTTATCTTCTTGTGTACATGGAGTTTTATTAGAACTCCTCCTTTTTTGCTTATTTCTTGTCAATACTGTTAGAGTAATTCCTATTTGTTTTACATCCCTACTGCAACTTTGCTATTCATTGGGGTAACAGGGTGCTTCCTTATCTTCTCTCTATTTTGTTTCTCGATTTGTAAAAAAGTTAGCATGCTTTGCTTTGGGCTTGTCGCATCTGCATGCCTTCTGCATTTGGCCCCTAACATTAAGGATATTCTGGAATTATCAGAGACGCTTAAATTTTCATTTCCTGTAAACTAATAAATTTATTTTACTGGTCTAATCATAAGGAGAATTATTTCCAAAGTCACAGGAAATTACTTTCAAGTTTCCCCATAAGTGTTGTCTGTTCCAACCTCGGGATGCAATATCAAATAAATGGATGTAGTTCTGACCAAAAAATAGGTATAATTAAGTAAATAAGTGGATGTAGTTATATGATTATCATAATGGTATGCAACAATGGATTTCAAACAATTTGGAAAAGCAGTAGTTTCGAGGCCTTGGAGCATGAATAGTCCTCCTTAATCCTCCAAGTTAGACAACAATATCCATATTATGCCTTGAATGCACATGAAATGTAGGCATTTTGCTAGTCTACTCTAGTCCTCCCTAGCAAACGAGGCCTTGGAGCATCCACAATGGGCTCCCTAAACCACCTCCTTAGACAAATTTTAGGGAGGAATTGGAAAAATACAACTCCAACCGTGCTCTCTATCCACCTCCTAAAATATGGGGACCTCTAGGAGCTCCTAAATCTGAAGAGAGAGAAAGGACTCCTAGTGGCTCCCTATAATTTAATGTTGCTTTGTTTTATGCATATTTTAAACTTTTAGTTAATGCAAACTTTTTTTTTTTTTTGGTATACAGATGGACTAATTATATTGAATTAAAAAATAATTATAGTATTTATGACTCTCTAAACTATGGAGTATGATTGGAATTCAAATTTTATAGAGAGCTCCTAAAATAGCTTTTGTGTGTTTTTAGCTAAATTTTAACTAAAAAATAGGGAGCATGATTGTAGATGCTCTTAGGGTTTAGGCAGAGAGGAAGATTTTATTCAGGTATAGAATCTGATTCTGACCCATGTTTGTTGACATGCATCTTTAAGTTTACAAACTTTGTGGCTGCATTTATATAATGTCGCATGTCACTGTTGCATGTCCTTGTAGGCACTGTTCTACTCAGCACTACTTTGTGCACGTGAGATGCTTGCTCCAGAGGATGCATCAGCTGACCTTATGCGAGCACTAAATAATCGTCTGGTTGCATTATCATTCCATATCAGGGAATATTACTGGATTGATATGAGAAAACTCAATGAAATTTACCGATACCAGACAGAGGAATACTCATATGATGCTGTTAATAAGTTCAATATCTACCCTGATCAGATTCCATCCTGGCTGGTGGGATTTATGCCGAGTACAGGTGGGTACTTAATTGGCAACCTGCAGCCTGCTCACATGGACTTTCGTTTCTTTTCTCTTGGAAACTTATGGTCTATTGTAAGTAGTCTTGCAACATTGGATCAGTCACATGCTATATTGGATCTTATTGAAGCAAAATGGGATGAATTAGTGGCAGATATGCCATTTAAAATATGTTATCCTGCTCTTGAAGGCCAGGAATGGCAAATCATCACAGGCAGTGATCCCAAAAACACGTAATGCCTCTACCTTGACTTTTTAAATTTCTTCTGTCCTGGTTCCTAACACCTCCTTTACTTGATTTTATGTTGTAGCCCCTGGTCTTACCATAATGGAGGTTCTTGGCCAACATTGCTCTGGCAGGTAAGTTTTTATTTGGGTTTGAGTGAAAACTGTTTTTTCCCTGTTGCCCTTGATCTTGCTTTGCACTGCTGGATTTATATCTCCCGATTATGCCTGCTCTATGCCAGGTTTTTTTTTTTTTTTTTTTTTTTTTGGGGTCAAAAGTTTGTACCAGTTTAGCATTGCATATAGTATCTGTATTACCTCATACGGCTTTTGTTTTCGACAGATATCATGCCATCATGTAAAAGCATTTCCAATCATACTCCCTTTCCAATCATACTCCTTAGGACTATAAACTTATTTTAGGAGCTCTTTATAAAATTTCTACTCCAATCACGTTCCTTAATTTAGGGAGTTATAATGACTCAGAATCGCTAGAAATAAAGTGTTTATTTAAAATAATATTAAAATAATCATCATTAATGATGAGGAGCCATTGGAAGACCATTTCTCTCTCCTTTGATTTTGGAGCTCCTACAGGTCTTGTTATTTCATGAGCTGGATAGGGAGTATAATTGGATTTGAGTTTTTTTAACTTCTCTCCAAATTTTAACTTAGGAGCTCATTTAGAGAACCCATTGGAGATATCTTATTTGTTGTACTTGCACTCTCCAAGATATGATGTCCTACAAGCAAACCAGGTTCTCAATGCTACCATTTGGCTAGTGCGCCAACTTACAAGGAGGAATCACTTATTAGGGGAAAATACAAAAAACAAAAATTGTCGCCACTATATTTTTCTTTCTAAAATATGAAATTGTTCAGATTCACCATGAAACACATGGAATGTATACTGTGTAGCCCAATTTGTTAAATCTTATTATGCTTATGCAGAATCCCCATTTGTGTTGACCATAAAGCCAGATAACCGTAAAGAATCCTTGCTTTTGTTGAAGGGAATGCAAAATTTCCCTGTTAATTTCCTCTAGCATCTAGCAGTGACTGATTATTTATGTTGTTAACATCAATATGGGGCTTGTTTCAGCTTACTGTGGCATGCATAAAGCTTAACAGACCAGAAATTGCAGCAAAGGCGGTTGAGCTTGCTGAGAAGCGCATATCTCTTGACAATTGGCCTGAATATTATGACACTAAGAGAGCAAGATTTATTGGAAAACAGGCACAGCTGTTTCAAACTTGGTCAGCTGCCGGATACCTTGTAGCAAAGCTCCTCCTCGCCAACCCAAGTGCAGCAAAGAACCTTGTGAATGAAGAGGATTCAGAGCTTGCAAATATATTTTCATGCATGATAAGTTCCAGTCCAAGGAGGAAACGTGGTTGGAAAAAACAGATTTTAGTTTGAAGCAGAGAGGGATCTGGTGGAGAATTCAACGCAAACATTTCTGAAGTGAACCATGCAGCCGCAAATGAAGTGAAGCGTGGGACAGAGGTTTAGGATTAGTTCAACTGCAACCAAGGATGAAAATATCGGCTGATATCCCTATATATCCCTTTTTTTAGGTGTCGATACAGATACAAGGGGGTAAGCCTATTTCTTCCCCCTTATCAGCAATATATCCCCGATATCCTCGATATGTACCGATGTTTACTGATATTTCCCGATACTAGACAAATAACCCAGAAATTTGTCTTCAGTTTTGAAAGTAATCATAGGTCCCAGCCACTGAATCGATATAAAAAACCAAGCTCTAATACATAGTAGCTTCTCCTTTCTTCTCTCCTCAATCATTTCTGCTATCTTTAACTCTTCCTCTCCTCTCTTTGGTTGATCGGTTTCTTGTGTGTTTGATTTTATTTTTCACCTAATCTTCTATCTCTCATTTCCTTTATCATTAAGTCTGATTCTTGTAATATAATGTTGGGTTATGAATTAATGGGTTGGGTTGGGTTATGTTTGAATAATGTTGTCTTTGTTGTGTAAAGTTTAATTGTATTTATCTTCAGGATTTTCATCACGCATTATATATACATGTACATTTCATCATATGCATATCTCATACTTGTATGCTTTGAATTTTATTAGTTCAGTACATTCATTGATAATGTGCTTAACATCCGTGAACGTTTCAATTCAAAGTTCCTTGTTTTTAAGCCATTATTTGTCTTTTTTGTCAATTTTCCCCGATACCTAAAACGACATTGATATATCCCCGAAATATCCGTAAATTGAAGGCCCGATAATATTTGTATCGCTGATATTTTCATCCTTGACTGCAACAGACGAAGTTCATATCAGTATCATTGTACAGTTGCTTTAATATATGGCCATTTTTGTGAACAAAATTTTAGTTTTCATAATGTGAAGAGTTGTAAAAATGATGATCTTGTGGTCAAGTAATATCCAATATTCCCTTGAATTCATCTTGTTTAGTGTGCCTTCTGATGGATCCAAAGATTGGTTAGATGAAAATGTTGATTATTAGAATCCCTTGATGGAAACAGTGGTTTTTTGTTTTGTTTTGGGGCTAATGGAAACAGTGGTTTGACTACAGTAAATATACAGAGGGTAGCATGAACAGAATTAAAGGAAGTTAACAGCTAGAGGGATGAGCAAGAAACAAGGAAGTCCGACGCCAAGAGAGGAACCGTTGAGTAAAAGGTTCCTGTTGACAAACCAATGCCTACCAGATAGCAAAGAAAGCAAACTGAAGCCATCATAGCATGAACAACGTGGTAAGCAACTAAACCCTAAACATTAGAAACAAACTGACGAAAAGGAAAATGCTTCATATCCCGGTTTTTCGTTCCCAACTTAGATGGTAGTACAATGTAAGAATGCCACTTAGGAACAAATCTTAATTATACAATGCTAGAGTACAAGCCCTAATGGGAGAACAGAAGTGCTAACATTTTGGAACAACGAGAGACAATTGTTCCAATTTATTGCTCCAACATGAGGTAACAAGAACGGAAGCAAAAGACTTGCATAGGAAGTATAACACGCCCTAAGAAAGGTTGGATAGAAGATATAGCTGATGCATCTGATTCAGTTTAAGTTAAACAATAAATGTAAGAAGGATAACAAAAAACATAGTCTAATAATTAGCTCCACAAGAAAAGAAAAAAAAAAAGAAGAGAGAGAGAGAGAGTCAGACAGAGATAAACTTGTAATAGAGTAACTTTTCATTTCTTTTTTTGTCGGGTTAAACTACTCGAGTCAAAAATTGACAGTGATATTCCAGGTGCATGATTAAATCAAGTTACACACCAATTTTTACAATGACCCAGCGAAGGTAGCAATAAATCCAATTTGAAGCTACCGTTCACTTACAAATGGAAGTATGGATCTTATGTAACGACTTCAGATCACGAGCAAAAAGTTGCTTTACGCAACAAGCATTATGCAAAATGGCAATTTTGCTGATCAATCCAAACCGGCAATGGATCAACTGGCTTCCAACATTGAGTTCAGGAATCCAAAATGTGTTTGTTCTCAGCCAAGATGCTGTCCAACAATGATTCACATGCATCTTCAAGTAAATCCAAAACCTGCAACATGATGATGTTTCATAATTAGTATCAACTCTAAAAGTACCTGAACAATTAGCATGCGATACCAGTTGCACAGCCAAATTCTCCCTTTCCTCCCCGTTTGCTCTCGGTTTCTTCATGTATCTTCTATTCAAAGTAATATAAGCATAATCCAATGGTTGATTGTTCTTTATCGAGTTCTTGGCTGTGACCTGAACTGCTTCGGATTGGGGTTTTACTTTCTTTCTACTTTTCCCTATGGCTTTCGGGGAGTTCTCTAATTCTCCCCTTTTAAGCAAAATTATGAAAAAATGAGCCACTGGATTCTAAGTTAAATAAAGTTAAACTGAGATTTGAATTTTGAAGAAAGGAGAGAAAATGGGCGGGAGAAAAAGGAGAGGATCATCTTCCTACTGTTTAATTGACATAAATCCGAAAATTTGGGATGTCTTGCTGAATAACTAAAAAGCCACCCGCTCTATCTCAATTGTATTCTAGTAAATTTAATTTGTACAACACGCTTAACAAAGTTTGACAGAAAACTTTTAGCAAAAGGGTTGCCACTTTAGACAAAGTAATTCTTGACAATTTCACTAAATTCCTCACATGCATTTCACAACAGATAAAACCATTATGATAATTGCTGCCACTTTAGATGTATGCTCTTTGATTTCCATTGCATCAAACATATATCCATGATAAGATCAAGAACAATGGTTAACAGGTATTGATATATTACCTTCTCAAAACCTTGCGATCCACCATAATAAGGGTCCGGTACTTCAGTTTCATCGTGTTTCTTACAATAAGAACACATTAACTTAACCTGCATGATCAATAACAACAAAAGACAAAATAATCAAATTCATATCGATCCACATTGTAGCATCCCCGTTCTAAGTACTAAATACAAAGTACAAACCTTTTTATGAGCATCCTCAGGTAGAGGTTCTCTAAATTTCCACCTATTAAACGCCTCTATTATATCATCTATAGCCAATATCAACACCACAAGTTAATAAAACACATCACACATATATAAAGTTATAAACATGTAGGACTATTTGAGTATAAAAACATATAAAGGGCTTATCCAAATTTCCAAGAAAAACAAAATGCATATGATGGTTTCTTATATTCCATGTATAATGAACCCACCTCGGTTCTGATTGTCCATTGCAAGGATAAGATCAAAGTCTCTAAAATCAGGCAGCCGGATTGGCCTAGATAAAGAAGTTATCTCAATGCCACGCCTTTTAGAGGCTGCCCTCATTCTTGGGTCTGCTTGATTTCCCTTTTAACACCAATAAATACAATCAGAAATTTGGAATTATAATTCACACAAAAAATGAAATGAAATATTTGCAGCCAGGCTTTGTTTGTGACGTCCATTTTATTTACCTTCGTATGTTTTTTTTCAGCAACTAAAACAGCGGTTATGGTTGAAAATAGCTCCTACCTCATGGTAATCAATGGTTCCAGCGGAGTCAATCTTGAACTTGGAATCCAAACCCCTTTTCTTCACCAAGTCCCTGAAGACCCCTTCAGCGGCTGGGCTTCTGCAGATGTTGCCCAGGCACACAAATAGAACAGAGAAGGGCTTGGTCTCTGCCTCCGTGGATGGAGAAGAAGCCGCCATTGATGCTTTTGTCACAGACCCAGATGAGAAAGAGGTGCTGGATTTGAGGGAATGTGAACGAAAGGTTGATTTTTGAAGGGATGGAAATTGGGGAAGAAGAAGAAATGGGGTTTTTAGAGAGGGGTGGTTGGAGGAGTGGCAAAATCGTAAATTTGAAGGGGTTGCTACTCTACTGTGCAATACCCTCATTCTCCTAGGACACAGAAAATACTATATGGAAATGTGTTGAGTTTCAGCTTGGGTAGATATCATAGAATAAAGAAACGCTTAGCGTAAAAAAGAAAAGAAGAAAAAGAAAAATACAGACCATACAAACATTTTGAAGAAGCTTATGGATGTATTGAATTGTGCACGTGCACATCACAAAACAAATGTAACTGGGAAAAAAGAAAAGGATCGAAAATCTTCGGAGCCATGAGAAAGTGGGTCTCTTGAGCCGTTTGGCTAAAAAAAGAAAGTATTAAAGGTACGTGTTATAATATGAATGGATTGAATACACCACACATCAACATGTTATCGGTGTATCGAACACACAATAACTTTCGTTTATAGGACAAGATGAAGCTGCAAACATGAGCACACCCTGAGTGAGAGGATAAAAAGAAATAAGGAAAATGCTAATCCAATTTCCATTTCTCTCAGCTACTGTATCAGTATCCATATATCATACTCTACAACTAGCCACCAGTATTTTTGAGTTACATTTAATTTACACTATAAGCTATATTATCAGTTAAAAAAAAACCGATGAGAAATTTCGGAAAAAGAAGATTCAACTTTCTTCCCCATATGAAAGTTGAACTAAAACAGCTCAAAGTCTATATGCTCTCCTATACCCTCCAACTCCTTGCCCTCCTGTTTCTGTGAAGCAGAGGGTGCACCAAATCCAACATCACACCACCTGGGAAGCTCGGGCGGTACTGCACACCGAATCAATGCCCAGTTAAGGCCTTCAAAGAAAGGATGCTGCTTAATCTCTGCAGCCCCTTTCACTGATCCTAAACGATTTTCAGGGTCCTTTATTAACAGGCCTCTGATCAGATCTCTTGCATGAAAACTCACTATAGGGGTATTTGGGAACTTGAGACTTTTTGACACAACGTTGGCCAATGTGTCCTCATTTCCTGACCCCTTGAAGGGTGTCCTACCATATAACAGCTCGAACAAGAAGATTCCAAATGTCCACCAATCAACAGCACTCCCATGACCTTCTCCTTTGATGATCTCCGGAGCAAGGTATTCATGGGTTCCAACGAAGGAGTTGGATCGGGCACTAGTTGGCTCCACTACAAGCTGTGGCAGTGGGCTGACCTGGGCAGCAAGCTCGGATTTTATTTTCCGAGATTTTGCAGCAGCAGATAGAAGTCTGGGAGTGAAGCATGAGACTTGCCAGGATGGTTGGAGGCAAAAAGGATCAATGCAGCTAGATTCAATGCACGGGCTTGACATCTTTTTTGTGCTCTCCAAAACAGGAGACGATGATTTAAGCAGCGTTGGATTGACAGCACATCTAAGTGACAAATCAAAATCCGTGAGCATGATGTGGCCATCTTCTCGGACCAGGATATTTTCTGGTTTCAAGTCTCGATACACAACTCCCAGCATGTGTAGATACTCCAAGGCAAGGAGGACTTCAGCGACATAAAACCTATAGATGCAGGATTAAATGGCTGGAATTAGTTTAATGAACATTTAAAGTACTGGAGTACAATTATGTTGATGACAATCAATCATGTACTTAATAATAACCAAGAAAACAATGTCAAAGAGCTACAAAGTCGGAAAATAAAAATGTCAAACAAACAGTGGTAGGACATTTCTTAGCTCAAGCTACTAAAAAAAACCCTAGTATTTGAGGCTAGTCATAGGATACAATCTTCCTACAGTAATCACCAGAATCTCCATGAATTTGCTAAGGTATGTCAAACTAAGACAAACAATAACTCCAACGCTGCAAATCTAAAAGTTTGTGGGATTTAAAATTAGATCCCAAGATTAAATCCCAGGGAATTAAAATAATCTATTTGACATACCAAACATGTGTGCACATGGCCATAGTGTGCCATCAAGCACAAATAACATCTGCCTTATATATTTTAATCTATTCTGACTGGTCAATATGGAAACTCAATGAGAAAAAGGAAGATAACATAGACCAAGTACTAGGATCAAACAACTATCAAATGAATTTCCCAGATATGGAAGAGCAAGGAAGAAAACAAAGATTCAACCTACTAAATACTAATGTCAAATGTATGCATCTTATCATAGTCAAATTTTGCATTATTTTGCAAACCTTAAAAAAATTTAAAAAGAAAAAAGCACAGGCACAATTTAACTAAAACTGGACCTTAAGAAGAAAATGCACCTGGCTGCTTGTTCGCAGAAACTCCTGCCAGGTTGCTTTTGCCGCAGGACATGCAAATCTCCACCCGGACAGTACTCCATAACCAAACATGAGAGCTTCTCTGACACACAATGGGCATATAACGTAGGGAGAAACGGATGATCCAGTATTTCCAGTATCTCTCTTTCTGTTTGAGCCCTAATCATTTTCTTCCTGGTAACCAAAAACTCGTTGTCCATCACTTTCAAAGCAAATACGCAATTTGTTCCAGTTAGCTCAGCAAGATAAACAGTCCCAATGTCCCCAGAACCAATCCTCCTAAGCAACTTAAAGTGCCTCAAACCTAAGGTTCCATGCTGCTTCTGAACATGATGGATGGCTTCCCATCTCAAGTCTCTTGACATGTGAGGCCTCTTGCCACTACGACCAGACCCACTTAGACTGCTTTCCTCACTAGTGCTTGTAGTGCTGCTATAGTCACCAATGCTACTTTTTGAGCTTTGTGAGAAATCCCCCTTTTCTCTTGATCTTGACCTCTCATCAACTTTCGTCACTATAGCTTTAGTTCTATTACTGCAATTCGAAGGGAAATCTGGTTTGCTTGTACCTCTATTAACAAGAACTGAATTCATTTCTTTGCTAAGACTTGTACTGCTGGACACCAGAGATTCTTTCTCATTTCCTTCCCTTTCATGCTTTGGGGTACAGTTGTGTGTCTGGTCCTTTAACTTACTAGTACTAGGGCCTAAATCATTATCAACTTTCCGATTATTTGATGCAGAACTAGTGGAGCCAGAACTTGAATCCTGCTTGACGTTTTTCTTAACAAAGCTTTTGCTCCCGAGGACCGGCTTGATTAAATGTGAACTACTGCCAGAGGATTTGCTTACCTTACTACCAGTGCTGGAGCAGGATGGAGAAGCAGCAGAGTGCAGCCCCTTGTCTGAATTTGAAGTATTAAGTGGAACCTCAGTTGAAATAGAAGCAACCGCACCCATCTGCATAACTTTCTTGCTATCATGAAAGTTAGATGAAGAATCTGTGGATTCCAGTTTTCTATCTTCTCCCTTCAATTTCTCACTTTTAACTTCTGTTGAAAAAGGAGAAATTTGATCTTGTGGTGCTAATCTAGTCAAGCTAGCATCTGGCATCAGTGCATCAGCCAAAGTCGTGGCAGGATGAACCTGTGGCTCCGATTGCATGGATCCAGGATTCTTCTCAGAATTTTTGGATGCTTCTGGTACAAGGGAGACCTCTACATAATTCCCTTTAACATTCATAGGAAGGCCAGACCCATTGGCCTCGTCTACCACTGCCCTGTACAACCTTTTGATAGTTCCTGCTTCTGAGACCCCAGATGAACGACCTGGCCTCGATAGTCGCTTCATGGCAGCCATCTCTGATGCCTGAGAGATGCATAATCCTCTCAATGCTTGCTTCAAACTCACAGGTTCTGAAATTCCAATACCCGATGCATTTGATGAACTAACTCTCATTGGCCTTTTCATAGCACTCTTCCGCAAAGCGTCTTTGCTAGCCT
Source organism: Prunus salicina (assembly GCA_020226455.1). Lineage (NCBI taxonomy): Eukaryota > Viridiplantae > Streptophyta > Magnoliopsida > Rosales > Rosaceae > Prunus > Prunus salicina. Next base: position 26,860,437 of record CM035342.1, on the reverse strand, counting down.
CATTCGACAGACCTGAGATCCTAGCTGAATTTCTACCGTCAATTGCCTGAAAAAGCTGATTAATATCATCCTCTATGGAATATTTATTTCCTGATTTTAGCATGCAATGCTTTCCACCTTTCTTGTCCATTTTTGACTGAGAATCTACTTCGTCTCTTGATTCCACAATTTCACATGTAGGGCGCATTGTACTCATATTTGATGGATCAAATGAAATACTGCAGAAGATAGTAATAGCCCTGCAAATTCATACTAACCCAATTCTGACAAAGCAATGTGAAGATATCGGAACACAGAAATAGGAAACAGAGGCACAAATCCTCTGAAATTCGCTAGAGCCATAAGGATGTGCAGAATTATATGGCCCACTAATAACCCTTTACTAAGTCCAAAAGGAAGCATCCAAGGCCTGCCATGATTGCTGCATTTCAGTTTATATCAAAGTTGTCAAATTACATTTTCTAAATGTAGCAGATATTTCTATGCTTTATCTCCAAAATACTACAATTAGCATAAATATACCACACAAGCAATTTATATTGGATCAGAAGGTAAAGCGAAATTTTCACTGATCTCACTCCAACCCCAATTAATGAGAGGTACAAAACCCTCTGTTTAGTTTTATTATTTCAAAATGTCATGAAATCCCCCGCCCTTTGGGGGTGTCCTCGATGAGCAACGTGTACTAGGCTACGGGCAAATGTGTTCAAGATTCCTTCAATTTTAAGGAAAGATCCAAAAGAATAAAACCAAAAAAAAAAATCTAATTTGATCTTCATACACAAGAAGTATGACATCTGACACAATCAAAGATTGGAATTCCCAAGAGTTTTGAAGATAACAACATTGAATTTCACCTGTGGCCAACATTAATTGGCCGGTTACGGCTTAACAGAAAGAAACAAAAGTCACAAAGTGCAATTCCCATACTTTGGAAACTACGAAGAATGACAAAGTCACTTAATGATAATACCTTCAGAACATAAAGGAAACAACAATCTTCCACACACACAAACACAAACCTTAATATCAATCAACCATAATATACACGCAGAAACAGACCTAGACTAAGATAGCCATGTCCTGTCTCTACGTTTGAACATGAAGCACGATTGGTGAAAATTAAAGGCTTTTTTTTTCACTCAGATCTTTCGAAAGAGAAAATTTATAAATAAAAAATAAAATAGAAACCCATCATTTCAAATAATTAAAAAAAACACACGCAACTATCAAAATTATTGGGAATCATACTTCACTGTCAGTAAATCAAAATCATACAAAAAAGTTATATTAAAAAACAAGTATAAAATACAAATAAAAATAAACCATACCTTGAACATGAGCTCCTATGAGGAAGCAGAAAGAGCGAGATGATTGTGTACTGCTGTTGATGGAGGTCAGTGATTTAGGGTTTGGAACTTGAGACCATTTTTATTCTTGTTGTTTTGATATTTGATTTTATTGGGTGAGTTAATGAAATTAAGGGGTGGGTGGGTGGGTGGGAGGGTTAGGGCACGAGAGGAGCAGTAGGGGCAGTGAATGAGAGAGAGAGAGAGAGAGAGCGGAGGAGAAAGAGAGAAATGGAAATCACGAGAAGTGTCCTGAGGGTGAGGGTGTGAGAGGTTGAGAGAGAAAGCAGAAGAGAGACAGCTTACTGTTTGTTTAAGCTCAATTTTCAAATGGCGGAAAAACACTGTTTATATATATCTTTCCACACCGTACGCATCATGACTTGACAAGGATACAGTACACAAGGAACACATAGATTCGCTACTAGTAGTGTGGGACACAGGACTCCTCTGTGGAACCCACCCCCCCCTCCGGCGGGAGTTCTGTTACACCTGAGCTAACTTTTTTTTTTTTAACTCGGCAACTGTTGTTCATGAGATTTATACTCGGGACATTGAAAATGTCACTGGAACACATACTATTAAAAGTATTTACCTCTCTAAAGTTCAGTTCATCAATAAATGTAAATTATATTGACGTTGTAATATTTTCTTTAATTCAATAGCACCAATTAATTTTTGGTCTAATGTTGAAATCCCCTATCCCAAGGATTTTTGAAAAAAAATAACATAATCTAACGTTTGCTAGGACGTGAGCTTATATTAGATGTGGTCGTTATATGGCAGGGTGACTTCATTCTGTGGTGGTAATCATGATTTAGGCTTATGGTTTAATTTAGGGCATGTTTACGTATCAGTAATGGGAATGAAAGGAAAGTGAATGATTTCCATTCCTGACTTCTCCTGCGTTTACTTGCAATCAGGAATGAAAAAATAAGTGGATCCCACCTCAAAATCCGTAATCACATTCCCTCAAAACTAGGAATCAGATCAACTAGGGGGGAGTAGTCGATACGATTCCCATTCCTATTTTCTCTTAATAACTTCCAAAAATACCCTTATCACTTTATCATAATTCTAAAATTAATTTGGATTCTGATTCATGCAAATTAGTAAACAATAACAATGGGAATCAATCTCATTCCATTGCTAATTCCATATGTTTAGTAAACAGCTTAATGGGAATGATTCTTCCCATACCGATTCAGTAGTTCTCCGATTCCTAAATTCTCTGATTCCTTAGTTTCTCCATTACTGATACGTAAACATGGGTTTTGTTTGTTTTGGGTTGTGTGAATTTGGATACGACCTATGCTAAATTTGGGTGATTTTGGTTTTTTTCATTGCTTACCCAGATTTTATTCGATTTAGTTTTCCATTTCAGGTTGTTTTTCTTTTTGGTTTTTTGCTTTTGCAGACATGTTGAGATTCGTGTCTTGTACACATCTTTGATGTATTGCTGAAGTTTTTTTTCAATGAATATGGTTGTTTGATGATTAAAAAAAAATCCACTCTTTAAATATCATGTGTTTAAAATAATATGTAATATTTGTATCACAAACTTATTGAGGGAAAAATCAATGGGAGATTCACTATTATACCAAATATGGGGGCTCAAATTATAAAAATACCCCATATGAAATGGACTTTAGAAACACACCCAAAATCCATTTACAACATAACAAAAAAGCTTTTAACTTCTTATAAATTACAAAACTGCCATCAATTTCTTAAAACAAGCCCAACTCCAAAATCTCATAAAAATACTCAAAACACTTAATAGGGCATCAAAGCAATTTAATAATTAATATTAAATTCAATAAGGCCAGCTGTCATTTTTTGGGTTTGTTTATAAAAATTCAATTGTGTAGGGTTTATTTATAATATTAGTGCTAGAAATGGGTATATCACTAAATATCTCAAAATGAATTATCTCAAAACTTGATATCATGAAAAGTTTATGGATACACTGTGTTATGTACCATAACTTTTCTGTAAGGCTTTTCAAGCCTTTATTTATAGGGTTACACATTCCAGAAATATAGAGAGCGCATGAAACAATTCAATCTGATTTATACAAATAGATTGAATATAGAGTCTTAACAATTTTTAAATTGCACCATTCCGAAGTAGGCACCAAGCTTGATGGGCTAGCCCGAGCTCAACCTTAGTTTTGGGTTATGGGTTGGCCCGACCCGATACTATAGGCGGATTTATCAGATCCTAGCCCGTCGTATAAAGGATAAGGTCTAGGCCATAATTTGTAAGTTCATGGGCGGCACATCCCAACCCGATAATTAAATTAATAAATATTATACTTATAGAATAAACTAATATTAATTACCCTTTCATTCAATTAGTTATGGATGAACTACACACCCATCTCCATTTGTATTCCAAAGTTCTCTAGTTCCTCTTTTGGAAGATGTAGTTTTTTGTCATACTCTATCCCTAACATAGATGGTTCTAAGGATTCTAAATTGTATTTGTGATACCCACGGATGCACTTAAACATACTAGTCTTGTCCTCCTCTACTTCTATAATAGCACCAAATAGCAACCAAAACACAACTCCTAGAGCAGCTCCTTGCACATCATTCTCTTTAATTTGGTTATGCATCGTTGTCTACGTATTATTACTTCCTGAAATTTCTTGTACATTCATGTCTTGTTATGCTCACAACTCATCTTCCTACTACGCTCTTAGTTCAGCTTCATGTTGCACTTTCTATACATCAATAGGTTCATCTTCATGTTCATCTTGTTTGTTGTCCGTTTTACTAATCTCAAGAAATTGTGCTTGCATATTCCTCGCATGTTGCACCTTCAGTCTTTCCCGTATTATACTAAGAGAAGTATTAAATTCTTTAAATTTATTTGCATAACTAGGCTTAAAGAAACTACACCATATGTTGTAGTTGTCAAATAAAGTAGGGATTCAGTTATATGCTCATATCTTTATTCTTCTCCAATATGGAGGTGTTTATATAAGGAAGTATAATCCTAAATAAAATAGGAAATAAATCTAAATTACAATAGAAAATAAATCTAAATTACAATAGGAAACAAATCTCAATTATAATAAGACTAGATAAATAGGTAAGTAACCAAAACCCTTACTAAGTAAGGACTCGCCAACCATAATTCTACATATTAAGGTTTGATAACTCCGCAACAAGTTTTACGCCCTCCGACATTTTTTAAGGCTCTCTATTTCATTGTTTGGAAAACCTAATGCCAAATTTTTTTCTCTTATCTCTTGCATGCTTAGTGGTTCTATAAAATTTAACATGAACTGGAGTTTTTCGAGGTGGTGTTTGAACTGCATAACAAGTGTGCCCATGGCTAAACTCACAACATCATACCACCTCGGCTCATAGCATTGGCGGGCCCTTGAGCCCAAAAATTCACGGGATTTGGGTAGGGCCTAGACTTAGCCTATTTAAGATAAGGTGGGCCTAGCCTAGTCCGTCCAACATTTAGGGCTGAAAAACCCAGTAATTCATTATGATTGCATTTAATTCATTATAATTGGCTCGTTTCATAGTACCATATAAGCTCGGCCCATTGCCCCGCTTATGAGCCCGAAAATTCTTGGCCCTTGGATAGGGTCTAAGCTCCTATTTAAGATAGGGCAAGCCCGACCGACCTGTTCAAGCTTTAGGGTCGAAAAAGCCGATAATTGAATAGGATCTAGGCTAACCTTTCTTAGAGTCGGGTTGGCCCGAGCCCCAGTCCATTTTATAGGCCTATTTTGAAGTCACAAAACCAATTAAATTGAATAGATGTCTATTTTAGGATTGTAAAAATGAAAAATTTCTTCTAGTCGGTCCGACTATTATAGCTTTCACATGAGCATGGTAACACTTGATTATTATCCGTGCCCTACACACTACACACCAAAGTTACAAACCATGCATACCCTATAGTTATTTCAAATATATACAATATAATGTTTTCTATTTTTTTTATATAGAAAATTTAAATTTTAATGTCAAATTCAAATCCATCCTTACAAATTTCAAAAATCAAGCTATCGAGTTTGGAAGATGTCCCTCTTAATTCTCCTAATAAAAAGAAAAACACTTTCTCCTCTTTCAAAAATATATGTGTGTTGTCTAATCTCATTCAATTTCATCTTTTCTATATTGTCATCATCCATCCTTATTTACTCGCCCACCTATTTTTTTTATCTCATAAAAAAGAACAGTAATTTACTTTTCTTCACCTCCTCCGTTCTTCATGCCCTTGAATCCAAAAAAAAACCAAAGAAAGATTTTGTAGACTTTGACTCTTTTTTTATCGATTTTTTCAATGAGAAGTACGTCTTGTTCATTAACATCTCGGAAATATTCCGCTCCTTGATGATGAATTATTAAATAAACCAAGATTTTACCACTTACATTTCTTTCTGGTTTCTTTTTATGAATACATCAGCTAAAATATTTCCAAAAAGTCGAAAACTATTGAAACACCTGTCTAATATGTTCTTTCCAGTAGTTTTTTTTTATTTTATTTTATAGGAAAAGGAAATGAAACTAAATAATTTAAAGGTGGGTGGGTAAATGAGAAGGGGGGAACAACAACACTACTCTTATCAGTTATTTAAAAAAAAAAAAATTAAAGAACCAGCACTACTCTTAAAATTAATTAAGAAAAAAAAAGGAAAAGTTTAGAAGTTTTTAACGATTAATTAAGAAAAGGGATTTGAGATTTGAGTGGGTGAGTTCTTAATTAGTGGCCGATACTATTAGGCATTTTCAAAAAGAGTAGAGGGCATGTGAAGCAAAACGGTAAAAGCACGAGAGACAGAAGCCCCAATCCAAATGCATCCTGTCATTCTAGTAAAAGAAAGAAGACCTAGATCGATTAACTTAATCCTAATGATAATGGCAACATTGTGGCCAAACAAAGAAGACCCCAATTAACTTTATGGGCTGAAAAGAAACAAGGTAAGTTCATATCTTTGCTTTCTTTTTCTCAGTTGGTGGAAGCTTTATTGTTTTTAACCATCATTATGCATGATTTTACCCCCTCTTTGACGGATAAAGTGGGATTAATTATGGGGTTTGAAATTTTGAATGCTGCTAATTCTATAAAGGTTTATTGATCATGTCTGCCCTGTCATCATTATTAGAAGAGGGAAAAAGATGCATGGCTAACAACTAACAAAGCTAGGATCCATGAGGCAATCCTATAGTGAAAATTTTCTCTACGACTACAATGAAAAATCACATGTGAAACGGTCGTCGCTTGAATAATGAAAAAGAACCTTTTTGACATGATTTTATTACTTAAATTGCGTTCGTCCTTAAAATCTTATGGTGTGTTTGAATGAGAGAAATAAACTTGGGATTTTGACAAGAGTCAAAATTTCTAAGTATCAAATAAACCAAAATCTGTGTTTGGATAAAAACACAAAGAAATTTAGAAATTCCACGGGGAAAAACACATGGAATTTGGAGGTAATAAATCACAACTTTAAATTTCATCTAAATAATCGTCATTTCTAAAATTCTAATAGGATAAACGTTAAATTTCATGTTTAAATCGGTTAGCCAAACGGTAGACTAGGGCTAAGGCTCAAGCAACCCAATCGGTATCTAAGGCCCAAAAGGGTGATGAAAACCTGCAACAATTAGAGTTGAACACTATTCAATTGGAGATTGATACAGAGACGGGGTTAGCAGGGCTACCCCGTCAATTTCAATGAGACTAATGGATTGGAATGTGTGGAGGCTTGGGAACCCCTACACATTCCATGCTCTAAGACAATTCTTTAGAGCTCAAGACCCCCTTTTTGTCCAAAGACTCTAGCTAACCTTTTGATGATCATTTTACCTGAGATGATTTCTAGTGTTCAAAACGCCTTTGTTTGTCCAGCCCATTCCTAATAATCTCTTGCTTTTGAGCCCATGCTTTTAGTCAACAAACGATGACGAAAAAAGGAGCCAAAGTTGTTGTGATGCTTGATGTCAGTATGGGATATGATCCAGTTGAATTTTCTTATTGTCTTTGTTCCTAGTTTGTGTCTTATTATAGTCATGCTAAGTTTGCTCTAGGTAGTGTGTCTTCAAACGCTTGGCTTGAAGAGGGTCCTCCAAGGCCAATGTGTCTCTACTAGTTGACGTTGTTATTTTGGTTTTGTTTTGAGTTTTGTTTGTAGTCTTTATAGAGCGCGTGACACTCTTTTTCTTTTGTCTCATATCTTTCCCATGAGATTTTATGAGGCAAGGTTTTAATGAGGCCACCTTTGTTCGCTCGAGTCTGTAACCTTTGACAGCTAAATGAAACCTTAATATTTCAAAAAAATAAACCCGTTCGCCAAACAAAAAACTTCAGAAATTCTAGAACATTAATTTCCATCATTTTAAACTAGTCTCTCCACATGCGCTTCTGCGCCTGCAACATGCTTATTTTTTTAAAAAAAAATTAAATTTAGTTTAGAATTAAAAATAATAATGGGTAGTTGTGTTCTATAAAAATAAGACATATTATCTAATTTTATTTTAATATGAAAATGTGAATTTACCGTATTATCCTCATTTAATTAATAATTTCAATTCTTAATGTTTGAATTAACCAATGACATTTTCTAATATTTTGAATATTTCATCATTTTCTGCATTTTACTTTATATATATTTTTTTAAACTCTATCATTTTCCTTAGTACTTTTAAATATCCTTATCCAACACATCTTTTGTTAAGTTTCAAAATCCTAAAGATGCATATTGGTCTTGCTTAGGATTGGGCCGGACTATTACATTATTCCATACTGAAATGCCCTCTCCAACCTTGTTTGGGTGCACAGTGAAGATGAGACTGAAAATTTACAAGACAGGATCACAACGAAAATGCGTTCTCCAATCTCTAGTAAATATTGAATGAGAAATAATAATAATAAATAAAATAAAATAAAACCATTAGCTAGTAAAGATAACTCAACTTTTCTTGACTACTTGGATTGGACTGGATTATTACTCAAAAGTAAATTTATTTGATTATTATACTAAATTAGAAATAATAAGCTTAGAATTGAGCTTTGTTTAGTGCAACATGATTGGGCTCATGAGACCCAGACTCTATGGACCTCCAAACCCAGAAGGGGACCTCGGGCCCAATTAATTCAAACACTATTTTGTATTTTGTAATTTTTAATTTGTAATTTTCTAGATTCTCAATACAGAATCTACAATACACTCAAAGCTTTATACTCTCACTAGGTTTTTCTTTTAGTTGGTCTATCTCTTTGGAGGGACAAAATACTCACAAAATTTTACCAAAGTAAACAAAGGCCATATATATAGGCTTTCCTAAAGCCCTAAACCACATATATGTTTCGACCCATTAAATTTGGATATGAATATAATGAAAGGATTTAGAAAATTAATGTGGAATAAAAACCGAAGCCGATCAACCCAAATAAGAATCTTAGGACCCATTTGATAACTATTTCCATTTTTAGTTTTCATTTTTCAGAAAATGAAAACTTGTTTGGTAACTTATTTCATTTTTCCAAAAAAGTGAACAAAAGTTATTTGGTAACTTATTCAATTTCCAGTTTTCATTTTTATGTGGAACTTGGAATGGAATTTAGAATGAAAATGCATGTTATAAAGAGTTTGTAGTATTTTTTGGTGAATTTTTTGGAATTAGGATGATTTTTTGGTGAATTGTGAATTGGACTGGGTCCGTGGCCAAACGCAAGAACTGAGCGGCTGGGTCCAAGTTGGGAGGTCCCAAATACTGAGTTTTGGTAACTAGAGTGCATTTCATGTGTGGTGATATAAAATTAATGAATGAAAAACAAGCACAAAGAAAATGAAAACAAATACTGAAAATTGAAAAACACTTTCAAATTATTTTAAAAAATAAAAGTGATTTTAAAAATGAAAAACGAAACATGTTACGAAACGAAAAATGTTACGAAATATTATAGGACGCACAAAGAAAACGAAAGGATAAGGCCATGATAGATCCCATCCCATGGATGTGATGATATATCCTTTTCGGTGTTTCAAATGCGTGGCAGTCGGCAAACAAAATTCCATGCAAATTAAACAAACTTTGATGTCTAAGTGTGGGAATAAAGCGAAACATGCAGGCAAAATCAAATTATTTTTGTTGACATATGGACTTAGAATTAATGCAATTTAGATCCCACCAGCTCTTTTGTCAATAAATGGTTAGCAGCACCAGGATAGTCCACGACTTTGGACTTGGATCTGTGAACCAAAACAACAATGGTGTCAATTATGGCTGCAATGCTGATGCTGTTGGTAGCTTGTCATTAGTTCATAATTTTGAAGTTGGCATGAGTATTTGGACTGAATGTTGGTGGCGATGGTGCAGATCCATATGGTGGTTGAATGGTTGGTTTTAGGGTTTTGATTAAGCACAGTTAAATGACCCCATTGTTATAATTCACTTGTCAATTTTGAAAATGGAAAGCACTCTTGCAGAAACAATTTGTACTTATTAATAAATTTGTTCTAGAAAACAGATCATAGTTTAACTCTATGGGGATACTTCAACTCTCACTGACTTCAAAAATGCCAATTTTTCTAGACGTTGGTGGAGTTGATTAGAACGATCATGGGATGAATTGTAAATTCAGACATCAATCTGCTCCTTAGTTTAATTGTTACACGAGTTGTGGTGTTGATTTGTGCGACCAGAGTTTGCCTTCTTTTTGGTGTATACACTAACTCCGAAATCACTCAAGAGAGTGCAAAATAGAAGGGGAGGATTTATCCTCGATAAAAGTAAAAAGAAAAGAAAAAGAACGAATGTGAGATGAACTGGTTTAGGGTTTAGAAAGGACAAATCATAGTTTGCCAACTTGGAAAATGTTGTTGAGAGGAAACTTCCTTTAAACAAGTGGCATTACTACTATAGTTACTATCGTGATGTGATTTTGGAGATAAAGGTGGAATACATATTGCAAATAATTATGTCCAATAATTTCGGGATTAACCAGTTTATGAGCGAATCTAACACATTAAAGAAACCTTCTTCTCCATTGGTCGGACAAAATAATATATATATTTTTTTATGTTTTCAATATTTTATTTAATAAACTTTTAGAAACAAATATTTTGCCCCAATCAAATGCCCGCAGAAACTGCTAATAAGTTAAAAAGTGAAAGAGACATTGATGGAAACATACATAGTTAAATCATGAAGACCAACCAAAGAAATTAGTTAAACCATAAAGTTTTGGTCACCCAAAGTGTATTTCTAACTACGAAGTACTTGTCCTCTTGCCTTTAAAAAAAAAAAAAGTAAAAAAAAAAGTAGTTCACAACTTTGTCTCTTAAACACTAGAAAAGTCTGCTCTTTACAAATATTATTCAAAGAAAAAAAAATTACATCCTTCGGCTTATTCATGGTGCAGAGCATGTCTTACAACAACAACATAGATTATGATAAATAAACTTTTGGTGATTGGTTTGGTTTCCACCAATTTTATTTGGTGCGGCGAATATTACTTTAGGCCAGACACTTTGAATTATATAATATGCTTTGAAAAGTTATCCCATGGCGATGGCTCTTACATAATTGTTTTTTTAATGCGAAAAAAGAAGACAACTAGCAGAACTTAGACCAATGGCTAATTAGTAATCCATAGTTGAAAGCTGGTTGGGCGAGACTTACTTATGAAACTCGACGATACAAATGAATTTCATTAATAAAAAATAAAAAACTACACATAATCAGGGGACGTAATGAGTATTACGCTCAAATACATCTGTATACATAAATAAAAGCTTAACAAAAACTATAAGTAAATACAATGCAATAGAAAACAACACTATTAAATATAAAATTTTACCCTACGAAAAGCTTAGAAGTCTTAAATTCTTAAATTATCACTGTATTATTGATATTATTAGCAAATTCTCTTTCATATATGTTAAGTTCATATGTACCTTTTTTTTTTTCTTTTGAAAATTCTCGATTGGGGGGGTCGCCTAGCCGAAAAAGGGCTAGATCCACCCCTAATTTAGACCCATGAGGGCACACAGATCCAAAAAGGTCTAAATAATAAGAGTTTACAACAGACAAAGGCAACCTACACACCCAAAGTTTAGAAGGAGAAAGAGAATGACCAGAGCTGGCCCCTGCATAATTATGAACTCTATCATGGATAGTCTTCTTTCTGCACAATATAATTACTATTTTTCTTGTGCACATGCGCGCAGCACGTTGCATCCAAGCTTTTGAAGCTAAATAGGAAGGAAGTTCCGGTCTCGAGAAGCACCCCCACCCCGCGTCTCGTGCGGTCGTTGCTTCGTTTACCAAAATAATTTGGACACCGTGCTTCGTAGAACGTAAATGTATGGGCAAATCACACTTCAACACATGGGGCTTTTGTTTTGTTTTTCATAAAAACAAACTCGATCTAGTTTTCTTCTTTTCTTTGGTTGACTCTCGAAGCTTCTCTCTGTTTAGACATGTGCATTTCTTGCGGTTAAAGTGATAGAGGGGCTTGTAAAAGGGCACCAACCTGCTAGCCAATCAGTTAACCTTGCCAATGGGTTATAATTGTTTGGCATAGACAAAAATCAGTGGTTTCAGGTTCTAACACTCATGATACTTAGATAGTACGTGAGAAAACCTCATCTCTCTTGTAACATTGGAAGAAAAAAAACCAAATAACCTCGCTCTAACAATATTTTTTCTTTCTAATTTGAAAAGAAGACTTAAATCGAAATTTCCTTCTCTTATTGATTAAAGAAGAAAAAGATCCTAGCCAAAAAATCAAAGTTATGCCAATGAAAAAAGTTTCTATACACTAAATTTTTTGCTTTTCATATTGGAATAATTGTTTGGGATGGACAAAAATCAACATGGTGCGCCAAGTTGGACTTTTCCACTAAATTGTTTGTAGAATTTATATATATATATATAAACCTATCACAATGTATTTAATTACAAATATCTTTATTTATCGTACTTATTTAATCAAAAGAGACAACCAGAATCAATTCATGATAAATTCTAAATTATTTTCACTATGAATAAACTAAATGTATAAAAGTAGAGTTGATTTTGGACTCTCACATTTATTCTATTACAATAACTTTTGCCTTGTGAAAAATTATATGAATTTTTCATAGCATAATGTTCTTTTATGGTTTGTATTGTTATTGTATTGTATCCATCCACCATCCAAGTCTTCAATGATTGGATAATAAAAATCTCAAAAGATTAGGCATTGTCCAGACAAACAAGGCCCACCTTCAACCCCCAAAATCCCAAACAACCCAAACCCACCACAAGGCCCAAACCCAAGCCCAACAACCACCTCTCTCCTCTCCCCCATCCCCTTCAAAACCTCCTCACTCCCTCACGCTCTCTCTCTCTCTCTCTCTCTCTCTCAGACACACCACAATCTCTCTCCTCTCTTACTCCTCCCCTCCCACTCTCTCTCTCTCTCTATACAATGGAGCCGTGGCTCGACGACTTAGCCGACGACCTCCAGAGCATGAGCTTCACCTCCACCACAACCACCAACACCGCTACTGAAACCAAGCGCAGCACGAGCTCCGCCTCCGAATCCACGCTCACGGCTTCCGCCTCCTCCTCGGCGCGCATAGTCCCCCCGTCCCTCGTCTCCAAGCCCCGACCCGCCAACTCTTCGGACCCTCTCTGGTCCGCCATCCACAAGATCCGATCCGAATCCCCAACCCGGCAGCTCTCCCTCTCTGACCTCAAATTCTCCGACCGCCTCGGCTCCGGCGACATCGGCTCCGTCTACTTAGCCGAGTTGAAGTCCGGCGGTGGGCCCCAAGGCCAGGGCGGGGGCGTATTTGCGGCGAAGGTGATGGACAAGAAGGAGCTGATCAGTCGGAGCAAGGAAGGGCGGGCGAGGACAGAGAGGGAAATATTGGAAATGCTGGACCATCCTTTTTTGCCCACGCTCTACGCGAGTATCGATGCGCCCAACTGGCTTTTTCTACTCACCGAGTTCTGCCCCGGCGGCGACCTCCACGTGCTCCGCCAGCGCCAGCCGCTCAAGCGCTTCGCCGAGCCTGCCGTCAGGTGCGCACGTTAACACTGGCTCTTCTTCTTCTTCTTCGTCTTAACTGCATTAATGAACGATCGTTTATTTCCTTTTTAAAATTTTGTTTTTTTATTTTATTTTTTTCACTTTTGTTTGAAAACAAAAATATAAAAAACGATTGGAGGGAGGGGATTCGTTTGATGCCATGCGTTTGCACGGTTCAGGCTTTACTGACTCGCTGGGCCCGCACTCTCGTTTTACCTGTCAGTTGGTTGGTGGGGCCCACTGTCGTTCACCCGCGGTTTGGTAGATTTTGGGATTGGATTGAGTGAGCAAAGATTTACAGTGTGCTTGACGTACACTGGATTATTGTTTGAGGGCTGGGTAGTTTTCGGCTGCGGCCGAGTACACGTAAGTACAGTAGGCTAGCTCCACCCTGAGATGCCAAGTGGCTCATTATGGGGTAAAAGCTTTGATGAAATTTTGACTCTTCTGTGCTTATTTTTTAATATTTATTATTTTTGTGGTCGAAAACACATCTTATGTGCTTGAAAGGCCAATAATTACATGCACGTACAAAAGCTCAGTAAGTTGAAGTCCAAGGCATCTTCCTCTTTTATCCTTTTCCTTTTTATCTCTCAGAGTACAAGGTATCAGTTGACATGTGACATTTTTTTTTTGGTTGAAATTAATATGTTACATCTACCGAGCGTGTAGCAATAAGGAAACATTTTAGTTTTCGTGGTAGAATACTTATTTTATATTTACGAGAGCATGTGCCAATAGTACATTAACGCAGCTAAATAGTACTTAAAATATTAAGTATAATAAGTTTGGAAGGTCAACCAACCACTGGTTGGTAAATTATGTATAACTACTGTTAGTTGAGTAATAAAAAGGCCTTACATTTAAGGATGACCCTATAATTTGGTAGAATAGTTTTTATTTGTAATTAATTTGTCATAAAAGTTGCAAATAGACTTTGATAAACCTGAAGCCCTTAAGTTTGAAGACACTATAACCTGGTGCCCAACTAAAAGATGAAATGATTAATGTTGGTTATGGTCTAAACTTGATGTCTTCTTCTCACTATTAAGGGACTTGGATGTAGTGTGTGCCCAGTTGCAGTTGGTTGAGCAACAACCGCTGACTTTAAAATCAGAATCACTTTGGTGCCTAAAGACTGACCCATAATTTTAAGCCATGATTGTTGTTTTTATGACATAAGATCAGTGAGGGAGATTTAGTAATTTTTTTATATAATGTTTATAGCAGCAATGACAATGAGGGTGTATATTTCTCTTTCAAGTTGATCTCTGGGATAGCTTTTGATCTCTTCATGGACCAAACAGATCCCTGAAAATCTGAATTCAATTATTGGGTTCAGTTAACTCCTTGCAGGATTTCTGGCTTCTTTTCCTTCAAGTAAGGATTGCTGAGCTTCTCTTCATCTTTTTGCCCATATTCCAAAAGTACTCCCAACCCAAAGGATATGATATAATTAAGAGCATGGGCCAGGGGACTTTGGGATTTAGGAAATAGGAAGGGCAACCAAGTTGTTCAACTCCTAGGTGTCATTTTACAAAGACAATAATACATAAACAAAGTAGGTGAGGCAATGTGAATATAGAATTATTATTTCTGTATGCTTTGCAATTACTTGATGAATATGTGAATTTGTGAATATGGAAAGTTGTTGTTGTGTGCCTTGCAATTATTGATGATGTATTTCTCATATGTTTAGACAAATTTGGAAAGAACACAAACCACATGGAGACAAGCACAAAAGTACTAATCTCATCAATCACCATTATGCAATTGCTTTTTACTATCAATTAGTTATATGCAGCATTAGGTGATGGTTGCAAATGCCCTTTTACATCATTGCAATTAATTGCCTGCATGTGTTTTGATAATGTTAGGAAGTGAAAGATAAAGGTAAGGAAGAAAGGTGAAATATTGTTATTTTCTCTCCTTTTTTTCCTTCTTTCCCCCCCTTTGTTATCTATTTTCTTACCAAGAAAAATGATGAGCTTCTCTTCATCTTTTTCCATTCCAAAAGTGCTCCCAATCATTCACATTAAGAGTCTTAATGGGCCAGTGGACTTCTTTTTTATCTTTTATTTTGTCAAAGGTACGGAGGGGGAGGGGGATTTACTCACACACACTGGTGCATAGGGACTTTGGCATTTATGAAATAGGAAGGGTATGGGTCAGGACATTTGGTGCTCAGATAGAAAATTTTTGTATGGTTTGAAATTATTTGATGAATATATGTGAATGTAGAAAGTTGTTGTGTGCCTTGGAATTGAATGATGATCCATTTCTCATATGTTTAGACAAATTTGGAAATGCTACCAAAAACCACTTACATGTATTATGCACATGCTTTTCCTTATCAGTTAACATCAATTCTATGCAGCAGTTGAGTTGGGCATAGTTGCAAATGCATTTGACTATCATCTGCATTTGAGGTTTCAAATTGTTTTCACGAAACCGTTAGGATGTGTTAGTGTAATTTCACAAAAAACTTCAGGGCGTGTTAGTGTAAAAGACACTACGTTTCAACTTTCATTGCTTGCCATTTTATATCAAATAACATTTTGCCAAACCAAATTCCAGTTAAATGCAGACAACTGAACAAAATGTTGTCTATATGTTGGCAGACTACAGTATAGGTTACAATGGAGATTATGTGGTTGGTTGTGTGTGTCCCATACCAAATCCCATGATATATTAGTTGAAGGAAAAGAAGATCCGTCCTTATGATATTGTTAGAATATCAAAAGTCTTTATTTATTTATTTATATCATTTATTTTTTATTATCATGGAATCAATCATAACGTAGTTGATTACTTTTTCATTAAATAAATTAGGATTAATCATTAAGTTTTCCCCAATGAACAAGTATTAACCATTATAGGATACTTATAATTTATGTCTTTTTAAGTGCTCCATAATCAACGGATTATGATATAACAAATCATGCGAGTTCATGATTAATTAGTAACATACTAACAGTTATTTTATCTCATGATTTATTAGGTTCTACGCATCGGAGGTGATTGTGGCTCTAGAGTACCTCCACATGATGGGAATTGTGTACCGTGATCTAAAGCCTGAAAACGTGTTAGTTCGATCGGACGGCCACATCATGCTTACGGATTTTGACCTCTCGTTAAAATGTGACGATTCTGCATCAACGGCTCAGATAATCTCTACTCAAAACACCCCAATTGCTGCACCACAGAAAGACTACTCACTTGATCCACCCCCATTTGCCTCATCTTCGTGCATTCTTCCAAATTGTATAGTTCCTGCGGTGTCATGTTTCCACCCCAAAAGCAAGCGCAAGAAGAAGCAGGGCCTTCGAAATGGGCCCGAGTTTGTGTCCGAGCCCATTGATGTCCGGTCCATGTCATTCGTTGGGACCCACGAGTACTTGGCCCCAGAGATTGTGTCCGGTGAGGGCCACGGCAGTGCAGTGGACTGGTGGACATTAGGGATATATATTTTTGAGCTATTTTATGGCGTGACACCGTTTAAGGGTGTGGACAATGAGCTAACCCTAGCTAACATTGTGGCTCGAGCCCTAGAACTTCCGAAAGAGCCCGCCGTGCCGGCCATGGCCAAGGACCTCATCTCACAACTGTTGGTTAAGGACCCAGCTAGGCGACTGGGATCGTTGATGGGTGCATCGGCAATCAAGCGGCACCCATTTTTTCAAGGGGTTAATTGGGCATTGTTGAGATGTACACCTCCACCCTTTATTCCCCCACCATTTACCAGACGAGTTGTATCTGATCAAACTTGTCCTGAGAAAATGGAATATTATTAGTCACAAAACAAATAAATAAGAGATATATGTTGCAAACTTCAACCCTCGTCAGAAAGACTTTTCATCTCGCATGTTGACAAAATAAAAACAAATTTTGCACTTTTCTTTTTTATCAACATGAGTAAGTAAGGGGTTTGAACTTCGCACATTTTTAATATCCGAAAGAGAAATATCACTAAATTAAGAACATATTGGTACAAAATTTGACATTATTAGCATTATATGTTTTCAATTGGACAGGTCTTTCTCAATAACAAAAGTTTCATTTTCATCGCTATTATCTCAATAATTGAAAAAAAATGAATTAATAATCCCTATCCAAAAATTTAGCCTAATTTATGTGATTAGTTGTGGTTTGGCAATTTTTTTCAATAGAACTCTCCTTCAAACCGACATGTACTAAAGTCAGAATATTTCCTAGTCAGTGTTTTAAGAAGCCTCGGATCCCGACAATATGAACTTAAACAAATGATATTGACTTTGGAAGGCTAAATAAATATACGGCTGGCATTGGCTGTCCACAGGATCAAGAGGCCCCCCCGGTGGCCGGAGGAGCCATTGGATTTGGATCGTTTCAGTGTTGGGCATGTGTTGGATGGTGAAATTGGAGGGCTTGATTTGAAGAATTTGTGTGTTTGCTTGTGGAGGCCATGCCCCTTCCCACGTGCAGTGTTTCATTTGGAGGAAGAAGGTAGGGTTGGGTGCAAGTTTTTTTGAGAGCTACCTTTGTTGTTTCACTCCTCTTCTTAAGAGGAACCTCACATGATGTTCTTTTGGTTGCTTGCCAAGTTTCAATCCTCACCAATAATCTTTTATTTCTTCAACATGAGTAATTTCTACTTTTGTTTTGCATCTCCCAATTCTTTTTTTTTTCTTTTCTAAATATGATGAAGATGTGATCAAAGTAAAAATGTAATACTTGATTGGAAAATGACATCTTAACTATACTCCTTCTTTACACCATTAAAAGAATAATAATTTAGTTTGGAATTTGACTTTGTTAGTATCACATTAATTGGTTTCCCAAAAAAAAAAAAAAAAAAAAAGAGAAGAAGAAGAAGAAGTAGAAAGAGGCTTGTAACTCAAGTGATTAAGAGCATTTACCTTTGCACCTGAGATCCTGGGTTCAATTCATTCCTGTTTCAAATATCACTTATATAAAAATTGAAAAACAACACAAATTTTTTGAAGTTTAGTAATTTATAAATAATAATATGGATACAAAATTGTGTAGATTTTAGGATTGTTTTTAGGGAGTTTCACTAAAACACCCAAAATGGGGGATGAAATTATAAAAAAACCCAAACACTATTTAAACATAGAAACACACCCAAAACCCATCATTACACACACTCAAAACCTATTTATAAACACACCCAAAAAGTTGATTTTGGGGTTGATTTTGGGTGTGTTTCTATATGTTAGGGAGTTACACCAGTAACCCCCCAATCAATGACACCCATTCAATATAATCTGTAACAGCTTTCAGTTATAGAATTAACTCTGTAATTAGTGTAGGACTGTTTCCCTACCTTGGGGATTATGTTTCTAACAAATTACAACCTCGTTCTTTGACTTGTATTTTTGTAGGTTATCATGATCATTATCGTGGCTACAGGTGTCTTCATCTTCCCACTGGCCGCCTATACACTTCTCGTCATGTTGTGTTTCATGAAGACTCATTTCCTTGTGCTATTTCCTCATCTTCCCAGCCAACAACTCCAGACATTGCCTTTGTTCCTGTTGGGCCTCCATCACTCCCTCTTATTTTTGACGGGCCTTCATCACACCTTGCCCAAACTTGCCCCCCCTGCATACACCAATTAATCCGATTCAGCAAGTCGCTATATCTCAAGCGCCTTCTCTCTCTGAGGCCGCATCACCTGCGACATCTCCAGCTCCCTCGTCTCCAGCACCTTCTCTCTCTGCAGACCCGTCTTCAGCCACGGTGCCTCCTCCGTCGCCCAGCCCACTCCCGCCTTCTCCTGCCCCCATGGGTCGCACCACCACCCCAGCTGTGGCTCCACTCCCTCCATTGATGCCCTCCGACGTGCCTCTCTCATCTTCCGTACCAAAGCCACCTCCTCCTCTTGGTCGCTCCAGTCCGATTCAAACTCGTTCTCGCTCTGGCATCTTCAAACCAAATCCGAATTTCAGTCCAACTTTTCCGCTCGCTACCCCATTCCACATGCTCTCATGGCCTCTGTTAACTCAGAAATTGAACCCACTTGCTACACAGAGGCGTCCAAGTCTTCACACTGGCGGCAAGCCATGCTTGATGAGTTCAATGCCCTTCTTCGCCAAGGCACATGGTCTCTTGTCCCATCTTCTCCTCATCACAACACTGTTGGCTGCAAATGGGTATTCAAAATCAAACGTCGCTCCGATGGATCGCTCGAACGGTATAAAGCACGTCTTGTTGCCAAAGGATTCCATCAGCAATCTGGGCTCGATTATTTTGACACATTCAGCCCGGTGGTCAAGCCGACCACTATTCGCACCGTTCTGAGCATTGTGGTTTCCTGTGGTTGGGGGATTCGTCAACTTGATATTAAAAATGCTTTCTTGCACGGTTATCTCTCTGAGGCAGTTTTAATGCAACAACCACCTGGATTCATTGATCCTCAACGACCCACTCATGTCTGCAAACTCCATAAGGCCATTTATGGTCTTAAGCAAGCTCCCCGCGCTTGGTTTCAGAGGTTTGGTACCTTTCTCCTTCAAGCTGGTTTTATTCAAAGTCGTTCTGATTCCTCCCTGTTTGTGTATCGCGATGGCCTGTCTATAATGATTTTACTTCTCTATGTTGATGATATTGTGCTCACTGGCAATACACCCTCTCACCTCTCTGCTTTTATCCATGCTCTTGGTATTGAATTTGAGGTTACTGATCTTGGCACACTCAATTACTTCCTTGGCATTGAAGTCTCCCATTTGAAGGATTCTGTTCACCTAACACAAAATAAATGTACTCTTGATCTTCTCCGAAAAAGCAACCTTCTCGAGTGTAAACCTGTCTCCACTCCCATGGCCTCCCGCACATCTGCTTCTCACAGTGATGGGTCTCCCCTTGCTGATCCAACTCCTTATCGCCAGCTTGTGGGTGCTCTTCAGTATCTCAACATCACTCGCCCAGATATCACCTATGCTGTCCAACATGTTTCTCAATTCATGAGTTCTCCCAGTGATACACATATGGAAGCTGTAAAACGCATCCTTCGTTACCTCAAAGGAACTCTTGGTCATGGCCTCTCTCTTTTCCGCTCCTCTGATCCTTCCCTTCTCATTGCCTACTCGGATGCTGATTGGGCAGGGTGTCCCGACACCCGTCGATCAACTACCGGGTATTGTATTTTTTTGGGACCCAATCTTATTTCTTGGAGTGCTAAGAAATAGCGCACAGTTTCTCGCTCTAGTGCCGAAGCGGAGTACCGTGCGCTGGCCTATGCATGTGCTGATACTATTTGGATCCAAGGCCTTTTACTTGAGCTTCGGTACCCTCTCCCTCAACCAGTAATTCTTAATTGTGACAACCTTTCTGCTACTTACATGGCTGCTAATCCGGTCTTTCATTCTCGCACTAAACATATTGGCCTCGACTATCACTTTGTTCGTGAGCGCATTGCCAGTGGCAGTCATCAAGTTAAATTTATTCCCTCTACACATCAACTGGCTGACGTCTTTACCAAAGGCTTACCAACAGACCGGTTCAATCGTCTTGTTTCCAACCTTGTCACCTCTCCGGCGTCAAGGTTGCGGGGGAATGTTAGGGAGTTACACCAGTAACCCCCCAATCAATGACACCCATTCAATATAATCTGTAACAGCTTTCAGTTATAGAATTAACTCTGTAAT
Source organism: Prunus salicina (assembly GCA_020226455.1). Taxonomy (NCBI): domain Eukaryota; kingdom Viridiplantae; phylum Streptophyta; class Magnoliopsida; order Rosales; family Rosaceae; genus Prunus; species Prunus salicina. The sequence goes on along the minus strand of CM035342.1, from coordinate 26,839,382 downwards.
TTACTCTGTAATTAGTGTAGGACTGTTACCCGAGCAATATCTGTATAAATATTGTGTTCCTGTATAGTTCAATATTATTGGAGAATAAGCCTTTTCTACACTATATTTAAATAGTATTTTGGTTTTTTTATAAATACATGCCTAGGATTGGGTTTTTTTTATAAATTTGTATTGTTTTTAAGTCACAACTTATAATCTTGTATCACGAGCATTTTGGTCACCACATATGTAAAAGGGGACTTCTCATAGACTCAAGGGAATCAAGACAAGTGTAGAGTTAAGATTTGACTTGAGAGAAAACTGAAGACACATAGCTATACATAAACGGTTGTATGTAAAAATTACTCATAATTGACGAGACCGAACTATGATAAGCTTTTCGATGTAGGTTAGAGAGTAAAGCTTCTTCTTTGGGGCAGAAATAGAGAGTAAAGCTTTGGGTGTGGCAATCTAAATAAAAATCGATCATGGTATAGGCCCAAAAGGCCCAATTCTTCCAACCAACTAAAGGGTAGGCCCACTCTTTAGCCAAACCAGACTACAGGCCCAATAGAATATGTGCCTAGTCATCGAACCGGCAACAATCCGGTTCGCTGCCTGGTTCGGCCAATTTCGAAAGCTTTCTTCTTTTCACAGATTCGAGCCAATTACGAAAAGCCTGATTTTCACGCGAACAATTCAGAGCTTCGTTTCTTGAAGCTCTACTGTTTCAGTGTGATTGCAGTCTTTCGTCTCGAGCAAAAGACCCTAGGAGCAAGCAAACATGGGGGAAACTGAGAACGGAAAAACCCTAGCAACAGACGTAGAGGAACCCCAGAACGGAAAGCACGTAGCAACAGACGCTGTGGAGCCTCAGAGCGGCAACGCAAGCTCTGCCGTAGCGGAGAGCGAGGAGGAGGCCCTGGTGGGCCCGGGACCAGCCCCTCGCTCTCGGCCCAAGCGGCCTCTCCAGTTCGAGCATGCCTACCTCGACGCCCTTCCCTCTGCTCAAATGTATGCGTTGATTTTAGTCCTCTATGAGTTTATGGATTGTTTTTTTTGGTCCAAATTGTAGTTTCAGTTTAGAATTTCAGTGACTGTAGATAGAAAATTATGTTTTAGTTTCGGCATATAGGTTAGAAATGTACTTGCTTTGATTTGGCTCCATACAATCCCTAAACCCCCTATACCCTAAGAAACTCAGCTCATGTCAATTAAGAAATCCCATGTTTTATCTGTATTTCTTTTCCTTTAAAAGAACCTAGGAGTTGAAACGAAAGGCTGAAACCTATGCCAAGAGCTTTTGTTAAAACTCAAATTTGGAATTTCAGTGATTGTAAACTCATGTTTATTTTTCTGGCGTGACAAACAGGTATGAGAAAAGTTATATGCACCGTGACGTGGTTACACATGTTGCTGTGTCTTCGGCGGAATTTGTTGTAACTGGAAGTGTTGATGGTAATAATACTAACTTCTAAGATTTTGTTTTTGCAAGTCCTAAAATCACTTCGTAGTCTGCCCTCTGTATTGTGCATGTTATTTGCTACTTTTTCATTTGTCGCATAGTTTAAAATAATGAATTGGCTAATAGCTATGTGTCATACGTTAATTTTGGAATGGCTTGTTGAGATTCTATCAGGAAGTTCTTTGCTTTCCCAAGGTTTTAATATTCTGGGATAGTTTCCAATTTATTACGGTTGTATATACAAGCCATACTAGTAACATCATTACTGGTCGCATTCATATTGGTGAGCATGTGGCTACTATAAGGAGTTTTGCATATGTTCTACTAGTATATATATGTCTTTATAAGAAAGGGAAAGAAGATGCTTTAGCCTATTTCTACTCCTATCTATATTAGGTCATTTAAATTTTTTATTTATTTATAAAGTGGAATGAAAGTCATGCATTGTAGAAGAAGTGTGTATTTCAGTCAGATAGGGTTTGCATAGCTAGCATATTATGTCAATAGTGACATGTTGAGGTATCATGGAATGTAGTCTCCGACTTTCCTAAGCGTGTGATGCATATCAGTTTCCTTTTGCCACAAGAATAGTATTGCAGTGAAGCTCCAATCTGAATTTATATTTATTTCCCTGTAACTAGATGCAATCTAATTTATAATACTACCCGCACTGAAAACTTGACGCATATTACTCCTAGGGCATTTTAATTTTGGTTGTATTCAGTTCATAATTTGCTTAAATGAGCATGACTCCATTATTTCTCACTTGTTTCATCTTTTGTCACCAGGACATTTGAAGTTTTGGAAGAAAAAGGCTATTGGCATTGAGTTTGCAAAGCATTTTAGGTCCCACCTGGGTCCAATTGAAGGCCTAGCTGTGAGTTCTTCCTTCTTACATTACTACATGTGTACCAATGCCCTATCTTACTTTTAGATTGATTACTGCTTTGGTACTAAATCCAAAATGGGATGATTCTGAACGTGGAATCAAACCTAGTTTGTCCTTATAGAACTGAATGCATATGCTGTGGAATCTTAATTCCATATAGATTCCTGCCTTGATTCTGAATTATTTTTATTCTGAATGTTGGCACTCATTGGAACACATAAAAGTTGAATATAGATCTCCTGTTGTAGTTTGTGGCTGCAACTTGGGATTTCTGAATTTTCTGCGTAAAGACATAAGACCCGAATACGTGAATAGGTTGCATCAATCAAAGTTAGCTGAAATGCTAGCTCTCTTAATTGATAAGGTATGGTTTGTCTATTTCTAATCCTGCTAGATAGAGGATATGTTGCACACAGACAAGCTCTGTATGTACAGTCTACAGTGTAGCAAAGTAGTGGTCATCCTTTTATTCCTTGGTTGCTGAATCAAATTTTCTTTTTCATTGATAGTTTTTGTGCTAAATAAAATGACTTTTGATGTTGTGTCCTCTAATTTTGGACACTGAGGCCTTGTTTGGTGGCTTGGCCTGGACTGTATTGGAATTGAGTCCAAGCCAGTCCTTATGAGTCCCATCCCTCTAAATGTGACTTGTAAGACACAATATGTTGGACTGTTGTCCAATTTATAAGTCCACTCCCAGGATGTATAAGTTCACAGCCAGGAGATTAGTCCAATTTAATTGAATAGTCCATTCCAGGTCGAGCCGCCAAACGAGGCCTGAAGATATTGAAAAATGCGTGTCCATAACTAATGTTTAGTTCTTCATATATTGTGGACTTGCAAATGTTTCGTGTTGTTCCTAATGTTCATGGCATATACAAGAGATACATCTCAACATGTGTGTGTTGATATGTGAGGATATTTCGGTGTTTTGTATTGATTCAGTTTATTGCACACCTATTTGTTTGGGCGAGGCAACCTACCTTTTTGCACACTTATATGTTTGTGTGTTTTGTATATAGTTGTCAAATCATCCTGTTATTGCAGTCATCAACCATGACTTGTTCAGCTATGCAGGTTAGCGTTGATGGTTTGCTTTGCTGTACAATTTCAAGTGACCACTCTGTGAAGATATATGATGTAGTCAATTATGATATGATGGTCATGATTCGAACACGTTTTGTTCCTGGTGCTGTTGACTGGGTCTACAAACAAGGGGATGTCAAAGCCAGGCTTGCCATCAGTGATAGAAACTCGTCATTTGTACACATTTTTGATGCACGAGCTGGTACAAATGAACCTATAATCTCTAGAGAGGTATGTTGCAGCGTTGGAAGGGGTGTTTTTTTTTTCCTGCAAAGTTCTATTGTTTATTAGAAAAATATGTACGTCAGTTAAATAAGTTGAACCTCCAATTTTATTTTTTATATTCCATTCCTCAGATACACTTGGGCCCAGTGAAAGTTATGAGGTATAATCCTGTATTTGATACAGTGATTTCAGCTGATCAACAGGGAATAATTGAGTATTGGAGTCCTGCTACGCTTGAGTTTCCAGAGGATGGGTATGTGCTCTTTGGCATGTTAATAAAATAATTGTCCTTTATCACCATGTTATAGATAATCTGTAGAAATACATCAACTTTTGTAAGGAAAACTATACGAGGGAGGTTCATATGATATTTGGCAGCAGCACTCGAAATTTCTGTGTAGCTTGGTTTGGTTAGAAAATTGGGTAACACTAAAGTCCTATAGTTGCAGTCAGAGCAGATAAATTTACCAATTATTGATTACTTTTATCATAGCCGAATATAACTGAGCGCATCTTTTTAGAGAGTAGAGACTACTTGTGCACATTCAACATGTGCTGCTGTTCAGGACATTGGTGGTGATTATTTTTTTCTTGCATAGTTTTGTGCTCTGTTCTCTTTCGTCTCATTAGGCATAAAAATAACACCAATCTGATTAGTTATATTCTTGAATGGATCACTATCAGGTATTTAATTTGTCCACTTCCTAATAGACATGGATGTGTAACTGTAGTGCTTTCATGTGGTGCGTGCAGGGTGAAATTTAGAGTGAAAAGTGACACCAGTCTTTTCGAATTCTTGAAATGCAAAACTACTGTTTCTTCTATTGAGGTACCATATGCAATCCATCTCATAAGCATTTACGCCTAGAAGTTGACTTTTGACTCCTTCAAGCTTTAAATTCTCATGATGAACTCATTCTTTTTGCATGATTAGAGAAAGCTTAAACTTGTCTATTGTTTTCTTTCATTTTTGTTAAAATACTTTTTTGGCTCTTCAGGTTAGCCCGGATGGTAAGCAGTTTTCAATTACATCGCCTGATCGCAGGATACGTGTATTTTGGTTTAGCACGGGTAAATTGCGACGAGTCTATGATGAATCTCTTGAGGTAATGTCAATTTGTTGCATTGATTGTTTTTTATAATTATTTTAGTTTTTCATGTTTTTTAGAATAATTTGGCTTTTAGACACTGTTATTGATCAAGTATCTTGTGCTGATTAGGTGGCCCAAGATCTCCAAAGAAGTGATGTACCTTTGTACCAACTGGAAGCTATTGACTTTGGCCGAAGAATGGCTGTTGAGAAGGAAATTGAGAAAACAGAATCTGCCCCACAGCCAAATGCAGTTTTTGATGAAAGCTCAAATTTTCTCATATATGCGACTCTCCTTGGGATAAAAGTAAGATAATACTGTCATGTAATTGGGTTTTACTACACCCCCATCACCTCCCTCTTACTTCTTCGTCTTAAAATTAAAAATAAAAACTAATTCATCCTTTTGATTTTGTTGCGAATTTCTAGGTGGTAAATTTACACACTAATAAAGTTGCCCGAATTCTTGGAAAAGTGGAAAATAATGATAGGTTTTTGAGAATTGCCTTATATCAAGGTGACAGAAGCAGTAAAAAAGTTAGAAAAATTCCCGCAGCTGCAGCAAATGTGAATGAAAGCAAAGAGCCTTTGACGGATCCCACTCTCATATGTTGTGCTTTCAAGAAACATCGAATCTATCTGTTCAGGTACTAAATACTTCCAAAAACTTGTAGGACACTTGTGTGGGATTGGTGTTTTCTTTTAAGCATGTATTTTTGGCTTATTGATGTTAAGATTTCAGAGTGATGGACCAGTGACCAACTACTAATTGGTCTAACACTGATACGGCCCCTAACTTAATCACCTGTGTAGTCCGGCATGTATGGGGATTTATACAAAAGGCCTCAATGTTAATAGTAGTGGAACCACACACTTATATATTATATTATATTTTTTCAAGTTTCCAATGTGGTATTTTTACAATCTTCAACAATTTAGCTGTTAGCATATTATTTCATGGCTGATGATGATCAGATGCCCAAGTTATTATTGTCCGCACATTATTACATGGCTGAATTTTTGTAGCCTAGATTTATGCTTGGTAGAAATCATGATGATGGTAGCAGTCTTAAGAATGAAGAAATTGGGTTATGATTTAGGATCATTTGATTGTGTTTATGTAGCTACTGTGGGATGCATATTTTGCTCTTTAATGTGATATTTTACCTCAGTAATATCAAGATGACCCTTACAGTTGACTACTTTATACGATGGAGTTGGTTCACTGTGATTCTACATTTTTTTATTGGTCCGATCTGACTTCTTTGAGTTCTTATCAGTCAGAGAGAACCAGAGGAGCCTGAAGATGCAACTAAGGGAAGAGATATATTCAATGAAAAGCCTCCTGCCGATGAACTCTTGGCTGCATCAGATATTGGCAAATCAGTCACAACATCTCTTCCTGACAATGTGGTGAGTTTACTTTCTCGTGTATCTTGGATGTGATGCTGTTCTCATCCATTTTTCTTAATTTTGTAAAGAATAAAGCTTGAGTTTCTTATAATCTAGTGAAATTTATAAAATTAAAATTAAAATGGTACACTGCATAATAAAATCATAAGAAAAGAACTTGGTAAAGTCCTTTTTGTTTTGTTTTCTTACTATGCTGTTGTCCTCAAAATATAAAGAGAAGGGGAGAGTAAAAGGACAGAAAGAAAAGTGGAAAGATGGGTTTTGCATGTTTTTTTACTATGCATATTTGATTTTCCCCTTGTTTCTTGACATGATGTCATTCTCAATTTAGAAAAAGAAGGAAAAATAAAAGGAGAGGATAATATCAGACTTATTTGGTTTTGTTCTTTTGCAAGACATACAATAAGGAATCAACAATGCATTTCAAAACTGCACATTACTTATTGAGAATGACACAATACTTATTACTACTAGAAAATGCATTTCTTGACTGATTACACATTACTTATTACTACTAAAGAAAACGCATGATGAAATGTACAGCTAGAATTTCACCTTGATTTTCTTAAGTGGACAAAAATAATGCTCCTCTTTTGAAGAGGAAAGTTCTTCGAAATAAGTAATGCAAGGAGTGTTATTGAATGCATTCTCAATAAGTACACATTACGCATTTCAAAAGAAAACTACATATTACTTATTTAGAAAAACTTTCCTCTTCAAAAGAGTATTTTTGTCCACTTAAAAAAATCAAGGTGAAATTCTAGTTGTACATTTCAACATGCGTTTTCTTTTTGTTATGGTTCAATTTTATATTAGTTTTTTGAGCTAGAATGTAATTACTAAGTAGATGAACAAGATACCTGAATTATTAGTGGAAGGGCAATTATGTGTCCTGTTATCTTTTCTAGATATGTGAGTTTTCCATCTTTGTCAATTATTTTAAGTAAAAAAGTATATAAAATCACTGTTTTTTCAAACCTTGTATAAAATGAATAGATTCACGCTTTTTGGTTTGTCATAGGTGCCTAACTTTTCCTTCCCCCCTCTTATGATTATTTTTCCAGATTTTGCATACTACGATGGGTGACATACACATGAAATTGTATCCAGAGGAATGCCCTAAAACTGTGGAGAACTTCACAACACACTGCCGGAATGGCTATTATGATAACCTCATATTTCATCGAGTGATCAAAGGTTTCATGATACAAACAGGAGATCCTTTAGGAGATGGTACTGGTGGGCAATCTATATGGGGAAGGGAGTTTGAAGACGAGTTTCACAAAAGGTAATTTTAGCTATATTCATAGACAGAATTATAGCATTACATGAGATAGTAATGAAGTCAAAATTTCTGCTTTCTTGTTATTATAATTCTTTGGCTGAAATATACATTGATGTAATGTTTGTGTTCCTGCAGTTTACGACATGACAGGCCTTTCACTGTATCGATGGCAAATGCGGGAGAGAACACAAATGGATCACAATTTTTTATCACCACGGTGGCTACTCCTTGGCTTGACAACAAGCACACAGTTTTTGGCAGAGTTATCAAGGGAATGGATGTCGTACAGGTATTGTTGAGCTTTAACTTCCGTGTTTTTCATCTGTATGTACAGTCTTTCAATTAAAATGCCTGGAAAATATTTATTGAATATGTCACTATTACGATGATAGCGTTCTGTACCTTAACTCCTCATTCATGGCTAGTATGACGTACCCCAGTGTGACTAGCATCTGATACTCTTCTGTTGGCAGGCGATAGAGAAAGTGAAGACAGACAGGGGAGACAGGCCCCAAGTAGATGTGAAAATTCTAAATGTTACTGTCCCTAAGTCTTAAGATTCTCCCATCTGATGATGTTCCGTTGGAAATGGTTGGAGGTCGTTTTGTTGAACCTTGCCTGTAAAAGATTGCATTCAGGTCAAGCCTTGTTTTATTATCCATTTTTCATCTGTGCTTGCCCTCTGGTTATTTTTGGCTGCCTTATGCAAACACTCTTAATATAAGGGTGGGCTGTTCGTTTACTTGTTTTTACTGCTGCAAATGGTGTTTTTACTGGGATTACTTATCAAGTTTTTACTTGTTCAGGGGGGAAAAGAAAAGAACCTTTATATGGTCTATGTTTTGGTACGATCGCCTATCAATCATGAAGAAGTTGAGCATGTATTATGTGGGATTGCGTCCAAGTCGGAAAAACATTCCTCTACTTGGTTGCTTGTAACGTCACTTATTCTGAAGTTTGATTAGTTGCTACTGTGTTCCTTGTTAACCCTTGTTTTTGGAGTGATTTTAGCCAATTTGAAGTTTCATCCTTTTGTAGATTGTTGATTTCTTTCAACTCAAAGGCTATGCTCCCTTGGACATGTACGCGTTGTGTTTACTCTCAGTCTGTTACGGGTCTTGAATCAGCGACTGTATTTTTATTTTTTTTACTGTAAGCTTAATTATTATTTTTCCCCCTAAATCTCACATTGGCTCCCAAACCCAGTTTGTTTTACTTTAATCTTTGAACTTTATTTTTGTGTCATGCTTTGCTAATTTCCGTCAACCCTGTCAAATAATCCGTTAGATTTAGTGTAGGCGTGTCTCACTTTTTTGTTTGTGTAAACTTATGATAGGACTTGAACTAAATTCCACTTTGGAATTCGAGTCGAACCCAATGCGTGTTCGACACTTGGCGAATGTCGGGCACAAATGACCAAATTGCCCTTCTAACTAGAAACTAAATTTCCTTAAGTTTGACTTTTGCTGAAAATTCGGCAGACTCTCCTTTGTAAATTGATCATTTCCCCAAAACTTCCACTTGTCAAATAAGCATATACATATATAACCCAACTGTTCAGCATGCATTAAATTATATCTAAGAAATCAAACATCGTATCATTTTGGTCTCATGCCTCAACCAATTAAATAAATCATTATGCTAATAAAGTTCATCTCAACTTCAGAATATCAATAGTACATTAGCAATCTCAAAGACTCCAACTCGTGGCTGCAACTTGTAACATTAGGTTGCCTACGTACCCTTACTAAGGGATCAAGCCACATGTAGTTCTTTCCCTTTAATAATGTAATTGAATATCTTATTCATTCATCATATTGCCATGTGTTTTGCAAATCAAACTGAATTCTCATGTGTGTGTTATACTCAATCGTATTCACAACTCTAAAGCAATACTTTGTAACTTCCTAATACTCGTATAAGTCATATACTGAATATAAATATGCCATACAATGAACTCCCCTTATTTTAGTTTAAGAACATCTCAAAACTGAAATTCTCTCCACCTAGGTGTAACCCCATTCTTGATCCGTCAATTCCATTAATACCATCAATTCCATTCTCGCAGGCCTCGGAGACACCAAGTCTACTCGAGCCGCAATCCTTGCAGGCCTCAGAGATACCACTTCTATTCGAGCCGCAAATCCTCCCAGGCCTCGGAGATACCACTTCTATCTGAGCCGCAATCCTCACAGGTCTTAAGGGACCATTGGTAAGCCTGAGCTACATTCCTCGCACCACACGGTTTAGGAGTCCCCGAAACACGTGGGACATTTATAAATGATACTGTTTTAAAGCAACTAGGGGGTACCCTTGTGGTGGGTTTGAAAAACCATGATATGATCCTAATAACTCAGTCTTCGATCAGGACCCGTTTACACGGTCGTCATAACATTTCTCAAAGGATAAAACTACCTCGAAAGACTCATGGTCAACCAAGGGGTCAAACACCTAAACTTGATCAACCGGGCCCGCGGGGCCCACTACCTCCTATCACAAATCCTGGAGTTCCTAAAGGTTCAAATATGCCTAGGACATATGTCTCGAGAGTTTGGTCTTGACTGGATGGTCGGATTACCCACGATAGCACAATTGGATAATTACTGTAAACCTAGCCCTAGGGTTGGCATTTTTGGAGTATATGGGACTCCGTTTTACGATCGTCGAGTCTTATATGATCCTGGAATTATCTAGATTAACATATATGAAATTGACTATGATCCAACGGTTCAAACGTATCGAACCTAGAAATCGCACAATAGGTGAGATCCGTTCGGGGTTCAAATGTTGTCCGAATTGAAATATGAAAGTACCTACATGCTCGTGAGGACCAGGAGATCATTTTGAAACTCTAATCTGGTCCAAAGCCTGGCCCACGCGCTGCTGCAAGCGCGGGCATCACGTGAGTGTCGTGAGTAAATTTCGGCTGCAGGAAAAACGCTAAACCGCGGGCCCAAATTCCTATTCTAGGTGTAAAACCCCATTTGGAACCACTTTTGTTCTTGGACCTACCCCGAAAAATGGCCGAAAGTGGCCATAATTTCAATTTGAAAACCGGCCAAATTTCAATTTGTATTTCGGGTTATCTACACTACAAATCGATCAAATCCTACCAAGCCATCAGCTAGAGCTCGAAAAATAGGTGGAAAAGCATACCTTATTCGACTGGTTTGGTGGCCGGAGGAGGGAGAAACGGCCGGCGAAAGTTTAAGAAAAATATGTCCAAAACTGCATGTTTTGTGGCTAATTCCGCTGACTACGGCGGCGGATTGAGATGGTGAAGTGCTGGGGCTGGAAGAGGGAAGTGTGATGGTTCATCTGGGACTAGTCTGGCTGGTAATGATGGCCAGGGTTGGGAGAAATCACCATATGAAGTTGGCTGGTCGAGCTGCCCAAGTAAAGAAATTCTGGGTTTAAAAAAAAAAAATTGAACTTCGGAAGAAACTAAACCCTAACCCATTTCTTCTTTACAACTCCGATTGGAGCCCACTAAGGGCCCGTCTGGTAACGTTTTCGGAGAATGCTTTCTGAGAATATTTTCAGAGAATGAAAACAAGAAAACAAATTTGCATTTTCAGGAAATGAAAATGCGTCTGGTAGATTAATTAGAAAACATCTTTAGAAAACAAAAACAATGAAAACGTGTCTGGTAGTACAATTGTTTTTCAGGTGTATTTTTGCTAATTTCAGTTCTAATTTTTTTTAATTCTGATATTTTTAGAGGCTAAAATTATTATAAACAATGAAAAAAATTTAAGCTCAAAAACTATCTTATCTCCTCTTTTTTTTCTTTTTTTTCTTTCTTCTTTTTCTCCTTTTCTCTCTTTACTCCTCTTTTCTTCTTCTTTTCCTTCGCATGGCTGCTTCTTTTTTCTCTTTTTCTTCCTCTTTCCTACTTTCTTCCCCTTTTCTTCTTCCTTTCCTTCCCCATGCCATTTCTTTTTTCTCCTTTTCTTCCTCTTTTCTTCTTCCTTTCCTTCCCAGGCCACACCCACTCCTCCTTCCTTCCATGGCATGAATCCCATACACCCACCCACCCATCCATCTCTCTCTCTCTCTCTCTCTCTCTCTCTCTCTCTCTCTCTCTCTCTCTCTCTCCACTAATTAATGGTTGTGATGGTTTGATTGGGTGATGATGGTGGTTGAGTTGGGTATGTGGTGGTTCTTCTTCTTGCCTCTATTTTTTTTTCTTCTTCTTCCTCTGTATTTTTTTTTTCTTAATTTGCAGATCTGTTTATTTTTGGGTTGGAGAAGATGGGTGTTGTTCCTGTTGGTGGGTTTATCGGTTGTCAAGAGAGAAAGCTAGAGTTGTTGATGGGATGCATTCTTGTGTCTTCGGAAAACACTGAAAATGAAATCACTGAAAACAACTTTTTTTCATTTTCAACTTTTGTTCACAAAGTTAGATTTGTTTTCAGAAAACGTTTTGTGAGGGAAAACGAAAACGATGCACCGAACGTGTTTTTGTGAAAAACAGGAAACAAAAACAGAAAACAGGCTCTAAAAACATTACCGAATGGGCCCTAAGTGTCTACAGACTCGTCTCGACGTGCTCTATGCAACGGTCCAAACGGAATTTCCAAATTCCTTCCCAAACTTAAAATGACCTTTTTGCGCCTTTTTACATGAAATAATATCTTTAATTTTCAAAAACCTTAATTAATTCAAATCATTTTATTTTATTGTTTACTTCAATTTATTTTCTCTTATTTTAATCATTTAATCTCTCCCGAATAAAAAGTCAACTCTTAAATCATTTCAATATTTCCGGGATAAAATTATCGTTTCCTTGAATAATTTAATATTTAACTATTAATTTAAGATCGAGTTGTTACAACTTCTCTTTTAAAGTGATCCTGTGGCGTTGTTTTAAGTGTTTTCATTTTCGTACCCTTTAGCTGTTGTTGCAATGAATTTGATAGTCTGGATATGAATTTACAAAGCCAGTTTGAATTTTTATTTCATCCAAAGCTGTCTTCAATCAGAAAAATATCAGAGGACTTGAACATTATCAAAATATGTTTTGAACTGATTGGAAGATAAGTGGTTTTCTAGGAGAATGCCACAGGCAAATTTTTTTTGTGCTGCTTAGGAGTTCGTTGCAATTTCAATCAGGGGTTAAAAGCATGTCGTCTACACTGGAGAGTTAAAATAATTCTTTAGATTTATGTAAATTTTAGCGACTCACTTATATATGTACTTTATTTTGTCAAGTTTTCAATGTAATTTTTTTACATTCTTCAAAATTTCTTACATTAGTTTGGTAAATTGCCAAAATCTAAGGGGAAATGATATGCAAGAGGCATGAAGCTTAGGTGGTTAACAATAATTAACCCTGCACTCGAGATACTGTGTTCAAATTCTCTTCCCATAATATTACTTGTATAAAAAAAAAACCAATATATATCTAAGGTAGTGGAGTTCCAAGATCATGCATGATATATTTAACTTAATATAATTGATGCTATCTCCATCCAATCACGCTCCGTCATGTGGAATCCTTATCACATATGGCAAAATGTGATTGGTTGAGAATAGCAAAACAATACTATCCCTGATATACAAGGGTAGCTGATTTTCCTACTCCTCTTTTCTCCATCCACACCTCCTTTTGCTTTTTAATACTTTTTAATCATTTTTTTTTTGTTCTTTCTCTTTCCTATTCTACTTTTACCTTACATTAATTTCTTTTTACCTCACTTTTATATTATTTCTTTTCCTCAGACATGGTGGACAACAGTGATTTGAGGGGGATGACAAAGTTTAGTAATCATTCTAATTCTCAAGATATATTATGCATGGTACGTTTAATTTCTTACTTAATATAACTTTATCAATTATTAGCAGTGTTTCTTACTAAGATATTATGCTTAATAGGCATTTTTCAGGTAGTAGTGGAACTTTGGGTTGTCAACATAAGAATGGGAAAATTCTTGAGAGTTTATGTTTTGTTTTTGTTTATGGGTCAGTATCTGTGTTGGGCAATGGGCAGTGACGGAGCCACCATGGGGTCTTGGAAGCCATGGAAATGGCTGTAGATGTAGTGGGGAGCTGTTGTTGCGACCCCTTGGAGGAGCCTACCACCTTGGCCATCTCTGTATTTTATTGTCTTTTGCCTTAAAATTTATTCCCTTTAAATATTATTAAAAAAAAAAAACTATGCTTGAAAGGTTTATTCCCAGGGGGGGCATGAGTTTTTGCAGCAGGTGGATCATATAATTTTGCTTAGACAGATATGTAGTGTTAATTATTTCTTACTCTATTAAAGGAAAAAAAAATACTGAAAAATGGATTGCAAGTTGGAAATTAAGTATAAAGAAAAAAAAAATTGAAGTAAAAGGAAATTAATGTAGGATAAGGGTAGAATAGGAAAGAGAGAAAAAAAAGAAAAAAATTGATTAAAAGAAAAATCCTTGGCATTGGCCTTGGCCTTGGGTTGGAACAGCGCGTGTTACAAGTGTGCTTCATTGGCGCGGGTGGGCAACATCAATCTGTCACAGTAGAGCAGTCTTACATAAGCTCAAAAGGTGCATGTAGGAGGAGTTAATGGGATGAAGCAAAAGGTGCAGGTAAGGCAACACAGCCAAAGCAGGAGAAGGAAACCGCCAGTTTAGATTGTTGTGAAAATATGATGGAGTTGAGTTGGCAATCATGAATACCATGCCATCCTCTCCACTAAAAACCCTATGAACCAACAAATTTCTCTCTCTCTCTCTCTCTCTCTCCACTCTGCAGTCTGCACTCATAAACAAGTTTACATGCAAACCAACACTCAAAACTCACTCTCAGTCAGACCAGAGTTTCTATAAAGCCAGAGCAGATTAGCCTTTGGTTTCTCAGACACTCCATTTCATCTCTATCTCTCTCTCTCTGGGAAGGAAGAAATGTCCGGGACAAGACTGGAGCAGCAGCTCAAGAGCTTCATCCTCTCCTTGCGTGAGCAGGTGAGAACTCACTTCATCTTTAATTAATTTAATGCTTTTTTCTCCCTTTTTCTCAATATGCTTGTTTAATTTGGATTGTTTTTTAAATTTCTTTTTAGGGGCTCCTATTTGGATTTTGGTGAGCTTTTAGATGTTAATGCTCTCTCTCTCTCTCTCTCTCTCTCTCTCTCTCTCTCTATATATATATATATATATATATTCATTTCTCAAAGAAGATGCATTTAGAAATAATGGGTTTATTTGGTTAAACTCTAGTGTGGACTTCATTCACTGATAGCACAATAATGAACATCTTTTTGATTAATTGGCATGTAATGTTGATAAGGTTGAGTGTTCCAAATATGTTTGGTTGATGGGAAAGGAATGTGATTAGTTTAGAGGGGAAAGATAAAACAAAGAAGAGCCAAAGAACAAATAAACTTTATCTTCTGTGCCACAAAATAAACAGAAAAAATGCTAATTTCTTATAAATAGCTGATTTTAATTATGAAATTTTCAGATAATCTCTGTTTAGGTGTCATATCTGTTTTTTTTTTTCTTCACAGACAAAGAATGATCACATAAATTACAAACTAACTAATCACCATGTTTCTGGCAGGGCATTTTGGACCACCGCTTTAATCAAATGAAAGAGTTAGAAAATGAAACTCCTGGTCTGGTTATGGAAGTGATTACCCTAGTCCTTCGCGATGGTGACGCTGGCATAGAAGAACTCACAAGAAATCTGTAATTTTCTTCAGAGCTTTCAAGTAATTGGTTTTTTTTAGTATAATTAATTATTATTACATATATATTGACTGGTTTTGGAGAATTTGATTTTAGGAGAGAACGTGATATCAACTATCCTAAGGTGGCAGATCTTGCCCACAAGCTCAAGGGAATTGGCTCCAGGTAATATTGCCAATCAAGTTTAGGTCGCACACAACTCACTCAAAATATTTTATGATTGTTATGCATGTCTGGTAAGGCCAAAATAATATCAAGGAACAAACAACCATTGCTAAGATTTACTTACCAAGATATTTTTCCGTATGACATGAGATTCTGGTTACATATCCAGAAGAAATTCTTTAGATATTTTCTTTTACGTAGACTTATAAGTATGGGTGTAGTATTTGTTGCATAGGTTTAAACATTTAGAAGATGTATTGTTGGTTAGGAACTTTCCAAAATGGGTGTAAAAGTACATGGCATGTAGATCACATTTGTAAGCAATCATTAACTAAAGATGTCAGCGTCACGTGCCGTGCGCTACGCGTTTAAAACATTTGGAAGATAGGAATTTTTCGATTTGGACGTAAATGAACATGTGGTATGGAGATCAAGTTGTAAGCAATCATTAACTAAACAAAATCGACCGTAAGCAATAATTAGTTAAAAGATTTTCCATTTTTGGTTTTTTATGAAGGCATGTCCAAAAAGATTTGAGTAGTAAGGTGCTAACGCGTGACAGATGATGTAGAAGTCAATGTCACGCCCATGCTAGCGCGTGATAGATGATGTTTCATTTGATTTATCCACGCTCATGTGTGGCATATGCAGATATGATTCATCCAACTAAATGAAAAGCTTAGATCAGATTGTCACAACCTAGGCATTGCTCATCTCTTTCTACCCTGTCCGTAAATTGGGGGAAAAAGTGTGCAAACAGAGAAATAGGGTGGTTGCCACCACTCTGCTGTCTAATCCAGTACATTACTTCCATTCAATAACCAATTCCCTGTCGTCATATGTTCTATCTGGAAAATCACTTGGATCCTGCCCTGCCTGAATCTGTGGTACTAGCACCTATCACATTGAATGTTGAAAGTGCTGGCTCATTGCCAACAGATAATTCTAGGGTTCTCATTACTAACCTCACAAATACTCTTGAATTCTATATCTTAGTGTTTCTATATAAGTTCATGATTTTGGGCCTTTGAGGACTTATTTCCTTCAAGCTATGGTTGAATTCAAGTTTCGATTTTTGAGTCTAAAAATGTCTTTTATTGAGACTGCACATTTAGTCTGTTTCTAATCTGGGGTCAAAAAGCGTACACAAACTTTAATTAAACAGCAAAATTAACAAGAGAAAAATTGCTAGTCAAGTTTTAAATGTGACAGAGGAAAAGGCAAGGGCTGCTGGGGGTTAGAGTTTATTTCCTGTTGTAGAAAATATTACTGCCACCTATAGATAATTTCTTTATTACAAATGCTCAGCTTTTTATGCATCTTGTATCTTTATGAGCTTCGAAGGATGCAAATATATGCTTCTTTGTACACCCTTTTACCAGAGCCGGTCCATTAGATATGGAGGCCCTGTGCGAAGAAAGCTGACGAGGCCCTATATGTACAAGTAAAATAACAATTTTTCAAATTTTAAAATTCATAAATCATAAATTAAATCAAAATCATTATGTGGAATCAATTACATTAGAACCCACAAATAGAGTCAAGATCATCATTCATCTATTTTCACATACTAACATCTACTCAATTTTCTTTTACATACAAAAAACCTACACCCAGCAAAATGAAGCAAAATATTACAAAACTAGCAACACTCAAGAACCCAAGCAAGTACAATCATCAACCAGCAACCAAACCCAGCTGGCAAACACAACTACGAGCACCTCAATCACCTCCAACACTGGTTGCATAATGATGTCCTTTCCCAAATGATCTTCTGGTGGGATAGCTGGCAGTGAGTTCAACAAAACCATTGGGCTAGGCACCTTCACCATTGGGCTATTCCAGAGAGCTGAGAGAGGGCTGAGAGCTTGAGAGAGATCAAGAAGATAGAGAAATCGAGAGATTAAGAGAGTGAGAGACAGATCAAGAAATCTAAAGACTGACAGTGAGACAGTGAGAGCGAGAGTGTCTGAGAGGGTTTGGCTTTGGCTTTTGAGTTTAAGAGAGGCAAGCGAGAGACAAAGACAGCGAGATTCCTCTGATAAATTAAAATAATCATTGCAGAGGCAAAGCTTTTCAAGTCTTTTTTACATTTTTTACGTTGGAGAAATTGTCGGTGAGGTCCCTCCCCCTTCTCCTTCCCCACTGGTCACCGTTCGAATCCGAGGAAAAAGTTACCCCCTCTCCCTAATCACTGTAATTCAAAAAACAAAACACCTTATCCAAATGCTTGGAATACACCAGCCATTCCCTGTCATACTTATCTCCATTTGATAAATAACGAGTATAAAATGTTGAGGAGAAATGTCTAGAAAATTTATCACTAGGTCCCTTCTCAATTGATAGATCTCTTCTTGGACCATTTGCCAATAATTCATCTCTTGATTTTGAATCTAGACCATCCCAAGTCCTAGGATCATAAATATCTAAAGGAATAGATTGACTTGGTTGTTCCTCCTCATTGATTACATTATCATTTTCAACATGAGCATGACCTAAGTTTTCCACATTTTCATTAGCCTATTCATCATGACCTACATTTTCAAGATTTTCAACTAAACCTTGTGGTTCTTTAATAATGAATTTATCAAGAGCACCACTCTGAGATTGAGTTAATTCTTCAACTCTTCTCATTTGGAGGCCCCCAAAAGTTAGGAAATAATAATAATAATAATATTTTTGGACTAAAAAAAAATATAATATATTACTAGGCTTTTAAAAATATTTGGAGGCCCCTAAATTTTGGGGGCCCTGTTCGGTCGCACACCCCGCACATGCTATGGGCCGCCTCTGCCTTTTACTCTTGTAAGGGAATAATGATCCATTTGCTGCATTTGGAATTACAGTGTTGGTGGTTGCCGGGTTTCTGCTGCTTGTGTTGAGCTCCGACAAGCAAGTAATGCCAAAAACAAACAAAGGTAATAGTTTTTTCTCTCATCATCAAGCTGCTAACAATGGAAAACATGTGTCCACATCATACAGTCAGGTATATTTCGTATATTTTATGGCACACATTATGCTATCAATATTGTGGAAAACATGTTAGTTTCACAATTCCACAACTATAAATTTCCAAATGATTTATTTTTCAGAATTATAATTCTAGAGTAATAGAATCTTTTAGCTCCTCATTGTCGGAGACAATTCTTTGACGAAAAATACTACATTCTCTTCGCAAAACTGATCATTATCTCGAATTCATTTGAGGGATGATCTAGGTACATGGTACATAATAGAAAAGGATGTGGACATTTATAAGAACTAACTATGCTAAAAAAGTTGAACATCATGCCTTGTTTACGGTAGGATGATTAGATTCAAAATTTAACTCTGGTCTAGCATGTGCCAGGTTAAGAGTTCTTAATAACCCTACCTATATAGCTTTGCAATATATTTAGAACATAAGGTATTGAATAGCATAGATCTAAAAGGCTACAGGTATATAGTGTATCAGAGAAAATATTTTAGCCACTTCATTCAGACTTATAGAAATTATCTCATATGCAATCTATCCTAGAGACCTCTTATAAACACTCTTTAACCAAATGCTATGCTTTTTAGGTGCCTTGCGGACTTTGACGCAGTCAAACGTGAATATCTTGTCTTGCGGGAAAGTTTGAATCACATTCTTCAGGTAAATGTTCTGGAACGATAATACTATATTAGTGAACACTTTCTGTGGCGGTTCTTCTCGGTAGCAAATGTTCTTATTTTCTTACTCTTTTCTAATAAAAACTTGGGAAATATACTGGAGTATAGATGGAACGCACAATCAATGCTGATGAGCCCAAAAGGCAACGTGAGTAAAGAGCTGGTTCATTTGGCCTTCTAGGAACGCTTTCTCCAGAAGATCAGATGGTTCTTTATATTGGCTATGTAATAAGTTTATTGCAGCTGAGCTTAGTATCTTTTATAGAAAGGTCCATGACTTAGTGTTGCATTTGGTATTTCAATAAGTTCACTAGTACTACTGTTAAGTGAACATAGTGTCTTGTTATCTCTGAGACTGCTTTTGTCTGTTTAATGTTTCGAAATCAAGTGTGGACTTAATTTGGTGTCGTCTTTAACGTATGCTATCTTATGAACAAATTTGACTGCTACTGGATAAGAGAAATGCTTCTGGGACAACTTTGGTTCCAGACAGAATACTAACGAGACGTCATATAGTTAGAATAAGAAATTTGGATTATGCAAAAGTAGCTAGGACTACCATTTTTGTAACAAGAGGAAGTAGAGATGTAAGCAAAAGAACATGGAAGCTGTAGATGCAAAGTAGCAAACATGAAAGTTGGAATCTATTATTTTTCTTTTATGTCAAAATCCCATCGTTAATACTTTCCACGGCTTGCAGACTAGTGGTCTTAGTTCGAATCCTCATGATACCTTGGCAGTATGTGTGAGAAATCCCCATCCCTTCCCTTCCCTTCCCTTGAGTGGGTTGTGGCATGGATGGTAATAAATCAACATGAGGCTCATTGATGGGCCGAGAAAATGGAAAGTCTCGGGTTGCTTGGGAGCCTCGAGACTCAAGCCCATTTTCGGGCCCAAATATGTGGGTAAGCACAAGGGAGAACAAATAACCCAACCAAAATAAGCCCAAATCAAAAAAGCCAATGTTTAATAAAAAGCCCAAACTAAGAAGCCCAAATAAAGGTTCCTTTACTTAGAAAATCACCTTGGCCCATATACAAAATCCTACAATAGCCCACAAAACCTCAGCTCTTGTTTGAAACAGAGATCACGTGAGGAGAGGTTGGCAGCTCCAGCAAGCAAAGCTGCTGGGAGGTTCCATTAGCCGCTGGGAGCAAGTTCCAAAGTCAGAATCATTCAAAGAACCAACGAATGCTTTCCTGCATGCTGTCAGAAACACCCCTTGGACCAGCATATATTTCTAGCCCCTTCCTTTCATTAGACTTAGCTAAAGCAGGGGGAAAGAAAGGAGAAAAGGCAGCAATCAAGAATGGAAGCCCTCACTGTGCAGCTGTAGAAAAGGAGGACATTGAGCTTCCAAACCTCCTGAATTTATGCAAATAGACAGAGATGATTTTTGCCAAGATAGGAAAATCAGAGAAGAGGAGAAGAAAGGAAGGAAAAACTTAGCCAAAATAGGAAGAAATCATTAGGGTTTCTTGGAGAAAACCCATTCCCAGCAGCTATAAATTGAGCCTTCCCCTATTTAACAAAAAACGACCTGCAGAGAGCAAACTTTCTCTCTAATTTGCAAGAACCCAACTCGTGTACTGTTCATCTTCTTCTCCAATTCGTTTTTCCCAGAAGAACTCAGTCTTTCTTATCTTCTTTCCCTAGCCAAAAATCCTCACATCTAATTCCTTACCTTAACACTTTCTTTTCCCCTAAACCCAGCCTAATCTCTCTCTTAGTGCTAAACTTATGTTGATTTTGCTCCCATGCCACATGCCACTCATGCCAAGCCAAAAAGACCATCTGTAAAAATGCCAAAATTATATGAAAGCCACATTACTTTGGTTGGTGAAGATAGCCAAAATATCTCCTAAGGCCTTGCTGCCCTTTCGAGGTATTTTGGGGCTTAATTTTCGAACCTAAACAAAGGGGGCTCTCTCCTCAGTTTGTCTCTTGTAGCAGCCCAGCCCATTTTCTGCCGCAGGAGGAAAAAGTCCCCTACAGCATCTTATGAAAGTACCTGTGCTGTGCTTATAATTTCATATATATATATATATATTCTAAAAATGCTGAATTAGAGTGCAGAAATATACAAATGTGGCCACATAACAAATTATAAGGCTAATTTACGATTCATATATTAATATATTATAGAGGCATAAGTAATAATCAGAAGAGGATGGCTAAACGAACCCTAAAATTAACTAAGTATACCCTATAATCTAAGTACACCCTAATATTCAAATCAAAATATAAAATTAACTAAGTAGACCTTATTTAACTACCAAAAATACCCTCGGTACACCCTAATACACCAATTCACCTCTCCAGTATAAGTTTTTTCACTGCCCCATTTGCTTTTTCTTGGCCTCCCTCTATATTGAAAGCTGACTGAACCTAATGCAAAACATGTATCAGTGTTCACAATTTGAAGATTTTTCTGCTTTTGAATTGCCAGCAATACCAGGAAAACATCTATACAGTAACTAAAGATCGACATTAATTCCCCAATTAAAAAGCTTTATCAAGTATGAAACAGTCAAAGATCATTCAAGTGAATCAAGTCCACTGCTCAGAAATCCAACATTGAAAATAAACAAGTTGAATGGACAAAATCCTGAGCATGCATTTAGTAACCTGCTACACAAAAAATGAACAAAAATCCAGAACTCCCTTGAAGCCATGACAACCCAGCAACACCCATCATATACGATTTACATAAAAAATGTAAAATAAAAAAGAGAGAAAAAAAAAAAACCAAACTTTAGTCCATCCCTCATTCTGATATGAACTTGAAGTTGGATTGGAAATACAGAAGGGACCCTATAAACTTGGAAACTATCCTAAAGAAGATTTCTGACGATTTCTAGGAGATGTAATAACTTGATTTCCGGTGATTTTTAAAAACTAATGATTTGGTAAATTGTGGCTTTCGAAGAATACAAAAAATTTCTGAAATAGATGGTTTTAGTTATTTGATTAGGCTTGAATATGGTGAATATGGTGTACTTATTAAAATTACATTTGTTTCACAATTCAATATACCCTTTTTGGTCATTTTCTATTACGCTATTAGTAATTCAATAAATAGTTTGGTAATAGGTTGTACCAATTAATTTTAGTGTTCCTTTAGCAGCACTCTAATCAGAACCAGGGACGGACCCATGAGATGTACAACAACTTGGGCTATAGCCCAGGTGAGGTTTTTTTAATTATATTTCTTACAGTTAGTGTTAATGTTAAGCCCAGTTAGAGCATAAATATCAATTAAACTAACTGGATAATCATAGTCTTACCTCTGGGTGCCGTGTGTGTCTATTTGACTCTATCTTTGTGATGATCAATTTTCATTTTTGAATTTTCTTATGAATTTTCTTATTCTCTTAATTCATTTTTGTTCATCATGGTAAACCTTAGCTGGCATTGTTGGTGTAAAATAGGCCTTTGTTGAGGCCCAAAAAAGTCACGAGAAGCCCAAAGACATTCAAAGCCCAATATAACATATAATGTTGGTCATGCGTTAATTCAAGCTGTATTTCAGGAATTAATTTATTAAATAAATATATAAATAGTGTATATGCCATGCCAAATCAATAATACATTTGTCTTATGCCAATCACTTACCAAGCTCACATGAACCCAAGTCATGTGGTTTACGGGGCTTGCATGAGGGATTGTGGTGTGGAAGGTTACGGAGGTCCACAAGGCCCATGGAAGCTCTTGGACAATGGAGACTTTGGGCTAGCTACTTGGGAGCACCAAAGTCCATGCCCATTACTTAGAATTCTCCAATGTGGGTAAGCAAATGAGATATTTTCCAAGCATTTCCTTTTATCCATAGGAAATAGTCATTTTCCGAATGCCTAGCTTTACCCATTGGAAATAAGCCTTTTCCAGCACTCCCTATTACCCATTGGAAACAAGCCAATTCCGACACTTCCCTTTACCCGTTGGAAATAGTCATTTTCCAATGCTTAGCTTTACTCGTTGGAAATAAGAATGTCCCAATGCTCCCCTTTACCTATAGGAAATAGACTAGCTCCAACACTTCCTTTTACCTATTGGAGAAAAAGGAAAACCCTCATCCTCTATAAATTGAGAGGCATTTGCCAAGCCAAAGGCAGAGACATCTCTTGGTGGCTGCAAGCCTCCCAGCAACCATGAGAACTCGTCTTCCTTCCTCTTTTTGGCTGCTGCAAGCATTCCAGCGGCCATCCCAGCCATCAACCTCCATCTTTTGGCTGCTGCAAGCATTCCAGCAGCCATCCCAGTCATCAACCTCCATCTTTTGGTTGCTTCAAGCATCCCAGCAGCTGTCAACCAACATCTCTTGGTTGCTCAAGCACCCCAGCAACCGTTGAGCCACTTTCCTTCCTCCCTTTGGCTGCTACAAGCATTCCAACAGCCATCCTAGCCATCCCAGCCATTCTTCAACAATCACAACCAAGATTTTCCTTCCTCCTCATACCCTTCCAAGCTTTAAATACCACAGCCTTCAAGCCTCAAGCTTTTCCTCCCATCCTCCTCTTGAAACTCTTAAATCCACATAACCATAGCCACAGCCACAAACAACAAATTATCAACACCTCAAACTTAAGCATATCCAATACCAAGCCAAGCTCATGCATTCTCATTTGCTAAACTTGTGGGTCTTTAGCTCCCACACTCCAAGCTCTCATGCCAAGCTCACACAATCTCATATCAACATCACCAAGTCATCTTCAACTCTTTTTCAAGCTGCCGTAAACATCAGCAAGTCATCTTCAACTCTTCGTCAAGCTGCCGGAAACATCAGCACCAAACATGCAGCCGCTAGAAGAAGAACAGAGTACTCCCCTAGGACTTGCTACTCCCTCGGGATGCTTTGGGCCTAGTTCTCGCTAACTCAGACATGGGGTAATTTCACCAATTTGCTCCTTACGGCAGCCCAATCCATTTGTAGCTGCTGGAACGAAAAAGACCCCAACAGCCTTTTAAACAAATAAAATTAAAATGATATGTTCTTAAATTAAATATATATATTTATTATCAATTTCATAAGCCTCACATAAGGGTTTAGTCGAGCCTAAAATCTAACAGTTCAATAAGGTAAATCTAGCCCACCCCATTTTGAAACCCTGGGTTCGTCCCTGATCAGAACTCCAAAATCAGTTCCAATATATGAGACATAAGCATGCAAAGAGAATTTTAAGACCAGTAGCCTTGCGGCAAAAGGAAGAAAAATCCATGGACCGATCCCATCACCTCCACCCTGTAGGAACTACGAGATCACCCCAAGGACACCTTCATCATCCAGGGCAAGCCCTTCGTTTGGATGGAGGAAAATAATTCGGGATTTAATTAAAAGTCGGGAATTGAAGAGAAGAAATTGATATTTCCTTTGTTTGGCAACTTAGGCATAGAACTTATTAAATGACGTGTGAGAAAAATCATAGAAATTGGGGATCGAGATTCCAGAGTTTAATTTCACCCAAAAGAGTCTTCATTTCTCAATTTCAATTGAGCAGGAATTTGATTTCATTATAATTTATGTTATTTACAAAATTTGACATACATAGACCAAAAACATTGATTGCTAGAAATTTAAACGATAGAGATCTAAATTTTGTCATTTAAGAATTCTATATAATTTTCAAATCCTTTATCTAAACAGAAGGGGCGGGGGCAGAGCAAGGCGGCAGCTGCGTTTTTTGTTAGAGGACCAAAATGGAACTCATGTATAAATTTAGGGACCATTCGGATTGAACACTCTTTATTTTTTTCTTTTTCGGTTATTGTCAAAAGACCTATTTACCTTTAAAAACTATAGCATGTGCCAACCATGTAATTCAAACTGACGGAAAATGATAGTGAGACCAATTTGTCATGAAATAGAGAGTTGTAGAACCAAAATTCAATCGGGGATAAATGCAGGCACTATTTCGATTGCAAAGCCCCAGCCTATTGGTATTCCATTGTGGGGTGGGGTTCCACTCCGACGGCAACATGAAGAAAACCCTTGTTGTGGGCCCCCGCACTTGAATTGGGGGGGCGCGTGAGCTACGTAAAAATGTATCTCACAGAGAGAGTCAGAGTTGGCGTTGGTAACCCCTAGGACTAATGAGTAATGGGGATTCCAAATGAAGCCGAAGGCGCAGGTAATACTTCCAAAGCAGGACGAAATCGCCAGTTTAGAATTTTGCCAAAATGATGATGCAGGTGGCAATCATGCCACCCTCCCTCTCTCACTAAACCCTATGTGACTCTATGAACAAACAAGGCTCTCTCTCCTCTCTTCATCCTCCGCGTTAATTAAAACCCAGAGAGAGACAGAAGAGAGGAGAGAGGAGCCTTAGAGAGGGGCCTTGCTTGGTTTCTGAGACACAGTAGCAGCTCTCTCCTCCTCAATTTTATCCCTGCAGAGGAGAAAGAAAATGCCTGGAGCGACTCTGCTCACTCAACAACTCAACAACTTCATCCGCTCCTTGCGAGAGCAGGTCACCTCATCATCACCCCCTGATTGCTTTGCTTTGCTTCTCTTTTTTTTCTTCCTTCTTTCTGTTTTTCGATACAATCATTGTTTTGGTTTTTTTTAGTTTTTGGTTTTATTTGAGGAGTTTTATAAGTTTGTTTGCGAGGAAGATAAGTAAAAAAAAAGGAATTGGGTTTTCTTCACTGAGTATTGCTAGCACAGAAAAAATATATGTCTCTAATTGGCATGTACTGCTGATGAATTTGGTGCTCCCAATCAGTTTGGTTAGTGAAAAGGAAGGAAATTTAGAGGAGGGGATGGGGAAAGAAAAACAAAAATGGCGGCGTTTGTTCTGCTAATTTTTGTAAGATGATATCGATGATGTTGTGTCTGCACTCTGCAGCTAAGAAAGATGATATCTTTCCAGGGAACAAAATATACTTTTATCTCTGTGCCACCAAGCATACCCCAATTTAGTCAGTTTCTGTAATTTAAGATAATTTCTGTTCAGTTTTAGATCATTTTTCAACCTTTGTCATAGGGTTAATATTTGGGTTGCCTGGTTTTCTTTAACAGACAAAGAATGGTCATATAAATTAGAGACTGATTAATCACCATGTTTCTGGCAGGGAATACTGGACTTCCACTTCGAAGAACTGAAAGAGTTAGAAAGCGACACTCCTTGCTTAGTGGTGGAAGCAATAACCATGTTTCTTCGCGACGCTGACTGTTCCATAGCAGAACTTCTAAGAACTCTGTAATGCCTTCAATGATTTCAAGCAATTGCCTTTTTTAGTATAGGTATTATGTATGTATATGTATATTTCTACTGACTGATTTTGGAGAATTCAATTTTAGGGGTGCGCCTCTTATCAACTACACTAGGGTGACAGAAATTGCCTTCCAGCTCAAAGGAAGTAGCTCAAGGTAATATTGCCTATTACTTTTTAGGTTTCTGCCCATTTACATGCAATTCACTAAATTTTTTTAATGATTGTGATGCATCTGTGTGGTTTGGCAAATTTACCATATGAAGCATTGCTAAAATTTTCTTATCAAGCAGTTCTTGTGTATGACATGATATGTTGATTACATATCCAAAAGAAAGTCTGAACCCTTTGCGCAGGACTCTTTGCATGTTTAAAACATTCAGAAGATACTGTTGGTTAGGAATTTTCCAATTTGGATGTAAATCTGGGACATACATACTTCATGTTTGTGATCATTAAATGAAACAATCTAGTGTAAGAATGAGTTAAAAGATCTCTGAATTTGGTTCTTTATAAAAATGTGCATATCTTATCCAAAATACTTGGAAGTGATATAACTACAAAATCTAGTGAAGATACTGATGCCACTCGTGTTGCATTTTTAAGATATCCAGAAGATATCTGTTGGTTAGGAATTTTCCAGTTTGGACTTAAATGTGCGTGGCATGTAGATCACAATTGTAAGCACTCATTAACTAAAGCAATTGATCATAGCCAATCATTAGTAAAAAAACATTTCCATGTTTTGGGTTATTTATGCAAGCAACAAATATCTTATCCAATAAAACTCGGAAGCAACAGCGAAGATGTGAATGTTCACGCGCTCTGCTTTTTAAAACATTCAGAAGATGGTATTGGTAAGGAATCTTTCATTTAGGACGCTAATGTACATGGCATGGAGATCCCGTTTGGAATGGATCATTAATGAAAGCAATTAATCGTTATGAATCACTGTTTAAAACATTTCCAGTTGTTGGATATTTATGAAGACATAATTATCTTATCTGTAGAAGTTGGAAGGAAGTACTAACTAAGAAATCTAGTAGACTAGTACTGTAGTCAATGCCACGCATATGCTAGCGTGTGGCGTATGCAGTTTCAAAATTCTTTTTGGAAGCTAGTGCTAACTTAAATCTAGTAGTGAAGTAGTCAACGCCACGCGAATGCTAGCGCGTGGCGTATGCAGTTTCAAAATGCTTTTTTGAAGCAAGTGCTAACTCAGAAATCTAGTACTTAAGTAGTCAATGCCACGCGAATGCCAGCGTGTGGCATATGCAGTTTCAAAATGCTTTTTATTGTGACGCCATAGTGATTATACCTCACCTATTCTGTTTCTAACCTGGGGCTAAGCAGTGTACACATACTTTTATTCAATGGTTATTATTGACAAAGATAAATTGCATCCAAAGACACTACATAAGGCTTACTTACTAATATTTATTGGTTATGGAATTTCAGTTTTGATCCCTCTGAATTTGTGTATTGCATATTATATGAGCCCAAATGATGCTTCTCTGTTTTATCCTTTTACTTTGGTAAAAGAATATTGATACCATTCAGTGCATTTGGCATTGCAGTGTTGGTGGTTGCAGGATGGCCCATGCCTGTTGTGAGCTTCGAGATGCAAGTGAAGCATATTCCAAAGAAAGGTACAAAACTGTCCTCTTACCTTCACCAAGCTGGCTTTAACGATGAAGCATATATTTTACAGCACCACATGTATTATCAATTTTGAGGAAAACATGCTAATTTTACAATTCTGCAACCACCAAAATTTGAAGGCTCTTTCTTTCTTTAGAGTTTAGAAGATTCATCTCTTAGGCAATTCTTTGACAAAGGTTAGGCCAAAAGGAACATAAGCAAGGGTTTCAATCCAATCTAAGGCTCACTCCCTTTTGCCTTCTTCATGTCTTCAATTCCAATTGATTTATGCTCTAGGTATATGGTACAGAACAGAAAAAGATGAGGATAATATAAAATTAATTGCTCAAAAATTTGAACATCATTCCTTGTTTATGACTTCTGTACATATGGTTAGGTTCAAATTCTAACTCTGACGTTAGCATGTGTCACAGTAAGTTTTAAAGATAGCCCTACCTATATGAAGCTTTGCAAAATACTTAACGGCTTAAGGTATTAAAACTTACAGATTCAAATATCACAGTGAAGAGAAAGAATAACATTGAACAACCTTGGAATTAGTTCTAGTTGGGACAATACACATGTTTCAACATGACAAGGAATTTTTAACTGTGTCCTAATGCCCCTTTTCTTACTGAAACTCTTTCTATGGAAAATGTTATACTTTTAGGTCCCTTTCGGGCTTTGACAGGGTCAGACGTGAGTATCTTGTCTTGCGGGAGAATCTGAATCAAATTCTTCAGGTAATACTTATTCTGAACTTTGATCTTTCTCAGCTCTACTTTGTAGATATGTTTCTTTGTCTTTCACATACTGTAGCAAATATATAGATGTATACAGAGGTCATGTATGCTAAACAATAAAGAGTACATGCTAACAAAAGAATAACCGAGGCATTGGACTTTCTAACATCTTATGAAGATGCCATTCTTTTGTTGTTCTACTGACTGCAGAAGGAAAAAAACGGATTGATCATTTCTAGAACAAAAACCCTTATAGTAGTAGAACACTTTCTGCGGTGATTGTCCTTCATTTGATATGCTCTAGTATGCAGATTTGTGCCCAACGTGTTTTTTTCTTTTCTCAAAAACTATTCTGAAAACGTACTGGGTTACAGATGGAACATGCAATTAAGGCATTTGAGCCCAGAAGGCGCCATCAGTAGAGAGGTCATTTGTTCAGTCTGCTAGCTTTTCGCCAGAGGATCAGATCATGTGGAATATTAGCTGTATACTAGTGTTTACTACAAGAACTTGGTATCTTTTGTAGACCTGTTTATGACTAGTTTTGTGGTGTATGAAGTGAATATGGTTGAGACTGACTGTCTGTTTCATGTTGTGATATAAAGTTGGGACTTCATTAGTTCATTTGGTATCGCCTTAAAGTTTGCTATCTTATAAATACATTTGACTGCTAGTGGATAAGAAAAATGCTTACTGCAAAAATTTTAGTATTTATTTACCATTTATTTACCATTAAGTTCCATATATATATATATTTATATATTTGTGATATTTTATTTTGTTTTCAAAATCGATGACAGAGATAGAAGCTCTGTCATTATTTTATAAAGGGAAAAAGAGTGTTGAATATTTACGATGATTTTATTACTCCCATTTTCCCCGTAGATGAAAGGGATCATCAGCTTATTTCACTATCGAAATTATAAAAAGACCCCGAAAGGAGAAAACTTTGGTGGGAACTTCCCTCCAAACGAACATTCAAATATTTCTTTATTATTATTATTATTTCTGAAATCCAATTATCTTCTGTTTTTTGTCTGAAAAAGAAATTTATCTTCTTTTTAAAATATTGGGGGAGGGGGAAATGGAACCTAAGACCTAAGATGTATGGACAAATGTTTTTATTCACTTGAGCTATAGGCCCATAGCGATACGTTGATTCTTTAATAAATGGTAAAAAGTTAGGAGTGAAAATTGACAAAGGTTCGGAGGTAGAAAATTGAAGCCCAACATGACACCCTTAGTTCAGGTTCGAGTCATTCTATACTGAGGCCTTATATGAGGTCCAATCTCTTAACCATTGGATCAAATTGGCAACTAATTTGATCCAACAATTAAAAGATAGGGTCTCATTCACTATAGAATTATCAGTTCGGGTTCAGCATTTGAATTTATAACTTGATTAGAATTAAACAACTCAACTCAGTCAGATTGCCGAAATTGAACAAGTTGGGCTAGAAGATTAGGTTTAACCTTAACCTGTAAGTAAGGCGTTTAAGCCCCCAAGTTCAACCCACAAGCTCAATCCCCAATAAAACCGAAAAGGAAAAACAAATGACTTTGAGAAATGTAAATAAGTTAGGCTGCATGCGTACAGTCAAACAGTAAAACATGAAGGAGCCAAGCGAAAATCATGAAGTTCATGCTGAAGTTATGAAGAAATAAAGTACATGCAAAGCTCATGCCACTTAAAGACTCATATACATGTTATATGTAGCATGAAAACAACACACAGTACAGTAGGCTATATATAACCATGCATGCATATACCAGCCAGAGGTTTCATTTCTCTCTTTTGCAATTGCCCTTCTTCCTCGTTTCACTTTGATCTCTCTCTCTCTCTCTCTCTCTCTCTCTCTCTCTCTCTCTGAGGAAAATGGCTGGGAGGACAGACATTGCCGAACAGCTCAAGGAACTCATCTCCTCCTTGAAAGAACAGGTCAGCTCACCCCCATTAATATCTTTGTTCATCATTTTATTGCTTTGCTTATATTTATCTTACTTTCCTCTCTTCAAATCCTTGTTTTTGAAGTGTTTTTTTTGGAGGATTTATGTTTGGAGAAAAAATAAGGCTGAAATTTCAGATAATCTTAGTTTCTCAGAGTATAGAGATCATTTCTTCCTCCCTCTCTCTTTTATTAGTTACCTTGATCATAGGGTTATTTTATATGGCTGGTCTACTTTCTTAGTATTAGTTAATGTCAACATTTCAACTTTTGATAACAAACAAAATCTGATCAAGTAAATTAATATTTCAGCTAATTAATTAAATTATCAAACTATATTATGTTTCCTGGCAGGGCATTCTAGACGAGAAGTTTGATGAAGTGATGAGACGGTTGAAAGATGAACGAAACCCTCGCTTTGCTGTTGAAATCGTAAACCACTTCTACGGTGATGCTGAAAATAACCTAGAAGAACTTACACACTTGTAAGTAATAATTTTCTTCACTGTTTTCGTTAAGTAATTATTGGGGTTTTCACATACATAATGTGTGTGTCCGTGTATATATATTGATTTTGGAGAATTCAATTGTAGGAGTGTTCTTCCTATCATGGACTATCCTCAGCTGACAAATCTCGCCCTCAATCTCAAGGAAGCTTGCTCAAGGTAATTGTAGATCATTTTTTAGATGCCTATTTACTGTGCATATATATACTTAGAAGAAAAGTATGATTTTAATGCACCTGTGTTGTATATGCTGTACATTGCCAAAATAATATGTGTGAAGGAACACCATATCAGCTTGAAAAACATAAAAGAGAACAAAATATCATCATATTATTGCTAATAATTTCTTATAAAGTACCCAAAAGATATATTTTAGTGTATAAAATTTTTTCTGCTGTACACCGTTAAAAATTCTATTTCTTGTCAAATCATATTCTTAATTTAACTATGTGCTTACTAACATGGAATGGGAATGCGAAGATTGGGAAGTTACTCCCATTCAAGGTCATTTCAGTGTTTACTAACACGACTATACACACACACATAGCATTGGTCATGAATCATGATCTTAAAAATATATTTCAATTTTGTATTATGAGCTCAAATGGATATACATCTTAATTTGTTGCATTAACTCAAAGAATATTTGACATTGATCCCATTTGCTGCATTTTGGAATTACAGTTTTGGTTGCAGCCGGATGGCCATTGCCTGCGGCGAGCTCCGAGATGCAAGTGAAGCAAAGAACAAAGAAGGGTAATAAGATTTTTAACTTGTTCTCTCATTATCACTAAGTAATGGTAATTTCAATATATCTTTGTGTTTTTTCTTTATATATTTTTTGTGGAAAATTTTAGCTGCTTCACTTATACTTTTATAAAGCAGCGTTATTTATTTTTCCCTAGGTGCCTTATGGTTCTTGAACATATCCGCCGTGAATATGCTGTCCTGCAGAAGAATCTGAATCAAATTGCTCAGGTAATATTTCTTATAATAAACAAATATATAGAGCATGTAGAGACTTATTAATTATGACTATGCATTGATGAATAAACATGCTTAAAAAGAAATAAATTGATTGATAATCTCTTGACCCGAAAAAAGAATACAGAAATAGACACAATTTCAACTGTGATTATGCTCCCACAGATGCACTAATATTCTTATTTTTATTTCCTTCACAAAAAAAAAAAAAAAATCGGGAAACATAACGCGGCGCAGCTGGACCGAGCAATTTATGAAAATGCGATTAGAGGACGCTATTATTAAGTAGAGAGCTGCTATGTTTGATCTGTTCGGTCTCTCCAGAAGATCATATTATATGTTCTTGAATAAGTTTGATATTATAACTTTTGAATAAGTTCACAGTGATCAAAGGAACATTCCCCGTTTAAGACTTAGTTTTGGATATCCTTTGGTAGTGTCTTTATGTTATCTTTAAATTTGGCTACTATTGGATTATAATCTCCACCATTTGATTGTCACATTTGCACTTTCCATTTCATTACTTTTGGTAGGACAAAAAAACCAGTCAACCGATAAAACTGACTAATCGGCCGATTTGATTCAAATTTTGACTGGAATAAAAGTTAAACGGAGCAGTCTTCGGTTTAGTGCCTAGCTACGGTTTTTAAAACCTACAACCCGTTCCAATCGGATATTTTAGGAAGTGCAAGTAATTGATTATTGATGGGTATCCCTCTTTTGGTCGAGGAGGGAGAGAGAGAAAAATATGGTTGGTTGTAAGATAACAAAAGGAAAAGAATCCTTTGATAAAACCGAATTTTTATTAGCCGCGTCAATTTCATTAATAGAAGGGCATTACAAGAACATAGCCCCCATATTTAATAAGAATGTTTTGTTGATATTCATAATATATGCTTTCCAAAGTATGGATCTTCACAATTCAGTTTATAGTATAGCAGAAAAGCTACCCAGAACCTAGTTATATAAATTGACCTACGGTTGTGCAGTTGGACTGAAAACACCAAAAACGGCCTGTAACCGACCGTCAATGGATTAAATTTTTATATGAATTTGATTTAATTAATAGGATATGGATTGAGAATTTCAACCTCATAATCTGATATCCCGTTAACTTAGCAAATGAACTATGTGTTATAGATGATTTGACCCGAAAATAGTTCTGGAAATTTTATATGGATGTGTAACGGCAACTTGAGTTGAGTCTTTAGACACTGAAAATGTACTTAAGTGTAACAACCCTTCCTGGAAATTCCTTTCTGTTATTTAAATCCAAGCTACTTTGACCATTTTACCCTTAGGAATTTAAGTTTTGTTTTCGGGAGTCTAGTTTTCAGATTTTTCTTTGTACTTGGACGTAGACTTCCATCCAACAAACGCGTAGGCGGAACAAATCTCGAATTGGAGTTGAAACAGAAAAGTTAAACGGCTTTAAAGTTCAAGGGTTGCAAGGAAAAATGAACCCTAAAACCCCTAACCCAAGTGTGTGCCACATGTCATGCCTAGATTATATATATATATATATATATATAGGGAACTTTAGTTTAGGGATCCCTCAAATAAGCTTGTTTGAGGGACATTTTTGTAGGTCCCACTTTGTATTATATTTCACTAATTCAAATCGTCTATTTTGTCGATATTCATTCAAAGATCTATCTACAAAAAAATCACTTGAATCCGATATCATCTGACCACCCAATTAAAATATTGAAATTTTAGTACTTTCTTCAAGCACTGTGTTTATTGATTTTGTTGGATATAATTGGATGTTGAAATGGTTTCCAATTTGTCTTATTTTTTTGCAAGAAAGATCTATGAATGTAGACTTGTAAACAGATGGTTTGGATCGTAGAAAAAAAATTCACGACAATGCTACGTCATCATCCGACCACCATTGGTTGCTTCACTTGTCAGAAAATGTTCATGATCAATTGACCATTGTAACCAACCAAAGATCCGACCCAAATTGAAGTCGTACGCCATGGATATTGAGTGAGAAGTGGGGTGTGCCCGCACTTGACAGCGAAAAGATTCCAGCCTCCGCCATTTTTGATCAATTTTTCGGCCAATCATGAAGAAAATTCACATAGGCCTATATATTAAAGTTGCTTCTCAGTGTTGTCTTTAATTCGGCATGGGTGGCAATCAACGATTTTAGATTTCGTTGTTGCAGAAATATGCTTAAGCTACCCACCGACGGTGCCAACACGTGGTGGCTCAAGTGGGCACCAAAGGTGACCTATTTTTACCCCAGTGTGATGTCCTAGTTGTCCCAAGAATTATTGTTTGCATTGATTCGATCATTTGCCCGATGATCAGAGACTTCGCCTATTATGGACCGTTTGATAAGAGATGATCGGACCGTTGGATCATCTCCAAATTTTAGTATGCAGTTCTTGATGTTGCTAGAAGTGTGTAGAAACTTACAGAACAAAAGTCCGAGGTTCACATGTCTCAAATTGTCTCGATTTACACGAATCAATCTCAAAATTTGTTTGTTAAAAATGTTAACTCGCAATTGTACGGGCCAATTAGTAGTATAGCAAGACAAGTACGAGGTCGTACCCACGAGGACTGAGAAATTAAAATTAGTTATGTACTTAGATTACCAAATTCAAGAAAGTAGGAGGTTAAGTCTAAAATAGAATTTAAAGCAAGAGTGATTGTAATTGTTGAACAAATGAGGCAAAACGAAGTTTCAAACAAAAGCAAAGTGAGCAAATGTAACAAATAGTTTGTTTGTAGGTTGAAAAATAGATTGGGAGACTAGGGCATTCGATTCACCATAACAATTCAATTCTGGGTTATAAATTAGTTAAGTGACAAGTCTAATTCGGATTCAAAGATTGATTCTAGCTAAAGTATGATTAGGCCATGGTGTCTAGTCCTAACCTTGTGTTCCTAATTCCCTAACTTGATCATTTGTTGTCTAACCTAAATTAAGCATTAGGAATCCATTAAGCATAGAAGAACAATTTAAACAACCAAGCATGTATCTAATCCCTGTTGTCGAATGTCCATACATACTTTTCTTATTCATAGTTCAATTCGAATCAAAGCATGGTGTCTACTCTTGATTCAAACCAAGATAGCTAATAAACAAGTTCTAATGGTGATCAATCATCCAAACAAGCATATTAACTGATAAGCATAATGAATAAGAACATGAATCATGAATCAAACTTGAAACTCAAAACTTCAACTTATAAACCCAGAATATTCATGTTAGGTTACATCGAAGCCCTAGTTATGAATTTAGCTACTCATAATGGAAATGAAACTTAAACAGAAATGAGAAAACATAATGAATGCAACAAGAGTAGAAGAACCCATTTATGAAGTTGTTTGTGGTGTCCAAGGCTTCTCCAAGTGCTTCTCCACGTCTAATACTGCTCCAAGAGTTTCCTCACATCTAGAGTATGGCAACTAAAGAGGTGATTTGGGATGAGTTTGGGTGAGTGGTGATGGAAAAGAAAGAGGAAATTCGTAGGGAATTGGAATGGAGGCTTGTTGTAGCTATTTTGGTGTTTTGGGGATGAATTGAGTGTTTGTGGAAGGATGAAGTGAATGAGATGAATTGTGAATGATGTTGTGTTTAGAATTGGAGTGCTATTTATAGGGAGAATGGAAGGGGAATATCTGAATTGAATATGGTTTATGCCAATAGCACTTGTAATTAAAAACTCATCTTTTGGCTAGTGCACTTCACCAACAACTCCCACTAGATAGCACTTGTAATTAGAAACTCATTCTTTTGGCTAGTGCTCTTCACCAACAACTCCCATTAGATAGCACTTGTAATTAGAAACTCATTCTTTTGGCTAGTGCACTTCACCAACAACTCCCACTAGATAGCACTTGATCATGCATGACATTGCATTGCAGTCAGCTTGTGGGCAGATTTTGGGCTTGTTATTCACTCCAAACAAATCTGGAAAAATATGGATATTCAAGCCCTTTGTCTTATGTTTCCAAGCATATGCAGCCCAACTCAAGGAAAAATCGGGAAGACCTTCAAATGTCATTTGTGGCCCAGTAATGCAGATGCTGCCGAATTTTGACCTTGATCTACTAAATTATGTATAACTTCCTCTAGAAGACTCAGAATCATGAACCGTAAAATGCCACGGAAATTAGACTTCCGTATATTTCCAATGATGTATGGCTCATTATCTGGTTCTTCTTGAGCAAGTACAGGTTAATCCGTGAAATTGAATGATCTGCAGACACTGTTTTGAGCTAATTTGTCTTCAAAATGCATGTAATGAGTCTCAACCTTATTACACTGAAACATACACAAACTTTATTAAAAACACAAGTTTAACTCAAAAACATAACCAATTCATAAGTTAGAAGGGTACAAAAAGATATGTAATTATGCACCGATCACAATCGTCGTCCGGTTGTACAATCTACGAAGATCCGATCATTGGATCGAGACTAAATTGATAGGTTGTGGTTGGATGACTATCCTTGATTCGTTGGAAATCACGAATTAGGAATCCGGTTTTGATTAATTTAGCATCAGACCTTTTGTGAGTGGACTTTTGTTTTGAAATAAGTACAACGATCTTTTAAATTGAAAACCCTTTGCATATCAATGGTTTTGAATGAAACTCGATTTAATTATCGTCTCTAGCTTATGATGTTACCAACATTGTTTTAATATGTTTTTCCTTGAGATCTTGTGGTTACATTGATAGAATTGAGATTTTTCGAAAATTTTCATTGTCATTTTGATTTCTCGATTATACTATGACTTTATATGGCTATATATATTGAGATTGAGAAAGTGGTTTTTTAAAAGACCTTATGCGTACCCTCCCCTAGTTAACAATACAATGAGATACAATTAGGCATTTGGAACCCATCAAGGCACACATATCTAGTTTGAGCGAACGAATAAAATAAAAGAACGACTTTGTTGATGAGATTTTAATTTTTTAGGTCTTAAAATAAATCCAATATTTTTCCAATACAATCGAATTTGTTGATAAATGAACCATATTGATGCTTATTGGATAAGAATTGATAAGCTCAATTAATTATTCAAATATGAACTAATAAATCAAGAATGCTGCTAAACGAATCCTAAAATTAACTCAGTACACCCTAATATTTTAATCAAAATATAAAATTAACTAAGTACACTGTATTTAACTACCAAAAATACCCTTGATACACCCTAATACACTCTATTACACAACACCCTAATACCAATCCTAAACCAGGTTTCTCTTTTTATGAGAGTTATACTTTTCCAGCTCTTACTTGTTGCAATTTCTACACTCATGAATCTCAATGTCTACAATTTATTTAATTTTTTTTTTACTTTGGCAGGAAAGCAAGGGCATAGAAGACTTTAGTGATGTTATTAAAGAAGCCGGTGGAAATCTCAATGTCTGCAATTTATTTAATGTTCCATACTTTCTCATCTTCTTCAACCTTAAATTATTTGTTGGTTGATGTCCAGCTTGATGTCTTGTTTGGTTATAATCTACTTGTATTCCGTGACTAAAAGTAATTCTTTTTCTTTTGTAATGAAGGCTATATTTCAGCTGACAGAATCAGGTTCATTTTTCCTCCAGGTTGATCTGTTTAAAGTACGTGGGAAGTTTGCCTTATCATATATTTATGAAGATTTTTTACTCTGCAAAGGGAAAATTCTTCAAGTCACTCATCAAAGATTGATACCGTTGCAAGTAAGTTAGCTGGATTAGAATAATTGCTATCTATCCCTTCCTATCTGCTATACACCATTCAACGACACCTCCTTGTGCCATCGTTAGTGCTCACGGCTTTGTTCTTGGGCACCAAGTAGTATGAAAACTTCTCTATGTTTGACTAGGGTTGAATATGGTGAGTAGGGTGTGATATATTTATTAAAATTATATTTATTTCACAATTCAATATATTCTTTTTGGTAATTTTATATTAGGGTAAATTAGTAATTTAACAAAAATCGTTTGGTAATAGGTGTACTAAGTTAATATAGGGTTTGTTTAGCAGCACTCTAATTTAGGCTAAGGCAATACAATCGAAATCAAATATTGGGTTGGGCTTGGGGCGGATCTGGTTGCACCCATCCAATTTGCATTCCTATACTACAATTAGTAAAACAAGAACAAAAAGCCAAGCACAAATAAACAGACCATCGTGAAGCTCATGAAGCTATGGAATGAAAAGCCAGACCAGAGACATGCAAAGCTCATGCCTCTTGAGTCTTAACGCACACTCTATGCAGCATGAAAATAACATCCACGCAGCATATATATATATATATATATATGTATATAAAACCATGCATCTGTCTCTATTGCCCTCTCTTCAGTCATTTCATCACTTTCATCTCTGTACTCTCTCTCTCTCTCAAAACAAAACAAAAAAAGAAGAAGAAAAAAAATGTCTGGGAAGGAACTTGACCAAGAGCTCAAGGAACTCGTCAGCTCCTTGCAAGATCAAGTCCTTCTCTAATCTTTTTACTTTTGGAGTTTATTGCTTTGCTTTGTCTTCTCTAATTCTTGTTTTTGAAGTTTTATTTATTCATCTTAACTTATTTTATTTTATTTTGTTTATTTAATAGCTGATTTGTGTAATTATATAATTTCTCTTTCTTCTCTCTCTTTTTTTTACCCTGATCAAAGGGTTACTATTTAATGTCAATATTTTATATTTTAATAATATATAACAAAAAGATGATCAAGTTAAATTAATATTGCAGCTAATTAACTACTATTTATACGTACATTTCCTGGCAGGGAATTTTGGACGAGCAATTTGATCAAATGAAAGCAGTTCAGAATGAACAAAATCCTTGCTTTGTTGCGAATTTGATCACCACATTCCTTGGCGATGCTGAAAATATTTTGGCACAACTCAGGACATATCTGTAATTTTCTTCACTGCTTTAGTTTACTATTTTGTTTTTACATATACATTATTTATATTATATATATGTATTGATTTTGGAAAATTCAATTTTAGGAGTGCTGAGGATCCTGATGAAGTCAACTATCCCCAGGTGGCAACTCTTGCCCTCACGCTCAAGGGAAGTAGCTCAAGGTATAATAAATTGAATGCCACACTTTATTTTTATTTTAAATGCTAAACCTTTTTATTTTAGGTTTTGTTGCTAAATGAAAATTCAAAGCAATTTTGCACAAAAAAAGCATGAACAAAATTGTAAATTTAACAGAATGTTGTGACCTAAACTAAAGTAGTCGGATCCCAAATAGCTCAAGATAAACTAGAATGTCAACTAATTTTTTGACCAAGAAATAGTGACAACCGTATTTACATTGAGTTGAGTTCAACTAAATGTTTTGTTTTTTTTCTTGTTAACCGTATTTTAACTAAATGAAAAAGTGACATGTGTAAGGATATGAAGAATTGTTACACATCGAAAAGTTTTAAAAACCTACAAGGATTTATAAAGAGTTGGATTACTCCTCCCTCTATTCCTCCATAAAAAAAAAAGAAAAAAAAAAAAGTAATAAATTAATTTTTTCACGCCTACTATATACATAAAGACTAACCATGGTTTTAAGTTTTTAATGTTGAATGATAAATGTATAGAAAATAAGCCCAAATTATTCTTTCTTGTACATCCTTTTGTCACACTAAAGAATTTAATTACATTGATCCTCTCTGCTGAATTTGGACTTACAGTGTTGGTGGTTGCGGGATGGCGTTAGCCTGTAGCCAGCTCCGAGATGTAAGCGATGTAAATGACCATGAAGGGTAAGAATTGGATACTATTATAGCGAAATTATATTTCTTAATATTCACTCAAGACTTTTATAAAAATTATTTGATCTACATGGATGAAGACCTCTCTTATGAAAACTGTTTTTGACGCAAATCTTATGCTTGTAGGTGCATTATTGTTCTTGACCTTGTTAACCAACAGTTTCTCGTCTTGCGGGAGAATCTGAATCACATTGTTCAGGTACCGGTAATTCTTAGCTTTAACATGCATTTTTTACTTCATATTTTCCTCTTGTTTTGTTCTAATATTTCTTTTCCCCCAACAAAAATCTGGAAACATAATGGAGTGCAGATGGAACGCGCAATCCATGAAAATGAGGTCAAAAGGCGCAATATGTAAAGAGAGCTGGTTTGTTCACTTTGTTAGGAGACCTTCTCCAGAAGCTCATTGGTTGGCTATGGAATAAAAGTTCATTACTGAACTTACTATCTATTATTATGGGAAAATTATGGTTTCTTTATTATGTTGTTGGATAGATTACAGAGATAACATGATAAAATAAACTATTTTGAACAAACTCTTGGAAGAATCTTTTCACAAAAAAATATGAACACAAATTTTAATTGAATATACTTTGAATTTCTTTTTACTTTTTTGGTTACATCAAAATATTTTACAAAAACAAAAACCAGTGACATGCCTATTTTATTCACATAGAAAAAAAATCGTAGACGCCAAGATGTTAGTATTGATTTTTTTTTTTCTTATCAAGAATACAAACATTTATTAAACAATCCAAAACCAATTGATTACAATTGACAGAACCTGTGTGCTAAAGAGTGGCGTTATTAAAATCTTGCCTTATAAAAAACCCCGAAGGAGAAAAATCCGGTCAATGAATTACAATATATGATTGAATTGCATTGCATTCACACTCCCCTGTCTCAATAAAGATATACCACAATAAGTTAAATACATGAGTTTTCGACTAAAATGATATTTCAACTTGTATCCGAGCTGTATCTTAGTTCTCCAACTAAATTATTCACTCAAGTCATCCTCTAAATCTCTATTTCGGCACAAATTGGTCTCATTGTAACATTTATCGTCAGGTTGTGCAGACTAGTTCCATCGTACCATTTGACAACCCAATTTTTTTTTTTTGGGTACCTTTTAAAATATTCTATTTATAGAGTATAGCCGTACGGCTATACTATTTAAATATACACCTTCATTGAAAATATGGATTTCTCTGTAGCAAAGTGGAGCCTTGAAATAATGAATCAATTTGACATGGTATGTGTTTACGTTCCCGCTTTGTTCCT
Source organism: Prunus salicina (assembly GCA_020226455.1). Taxonomy (NCBI): domain Eukaryota; kingdom Viridiplantae; phylum Streptophyta; class Magnoliopsida; order Rosales; family Rosaceae; genus Prunus; species Prunus salicina. The sequence continues at coordinate 26,798,399 of CM035342.1, read as the reverse complement.
CTGTGTGTGCTTAGGGTTGAGGGAAATTTTATGCCTTGTTTGTGTGTTGTTGTTGCTTATCTTTTTAGGTGCCCTTTGTCATATTTCCTTAAATATATTCGAATATTTAAACAATATAGTTGTGCGGCTATAAAGATATATATATATATTATGTTTTAATTATTATTTCATGTAAAAATCAAAAAACAAAGTCCACAAAATAATTCAAAATAATTAATTATTATTCATTAAGTAATTTATGAAATCAGTAAAATATTTAAATATTCACTAGAGAAATAGTAATTAAAATATAATTACTAATTAAAGTAATTAAAAAAGGCTAAGATACAACTTAATTTCATATCATTAATAATTAAAGACGTTGGCCAAAAAATAAAAGTAAAGAAAATTAATTTTATGTTTTTAAAATTAAAAAATAATACACAAAAAACCTCTCCCGACGACAATTCGTCGGCAAAGGTCTACACTGACAAATATTACAGGATTAGACTTCCCCCGAAGAAAGTGACCTCTGCCGACGCATTTTCGTCGGGAGAGGCCTAATCTGACAAATATCGCCTGGATAGACATGTTTAGTAATTAAATAATATCTTAGCCTTATTTAATGACTTTCATTGGTAATTCTATTTTAATTATTATTTCCTTAGTCAATAATTAGTAATGAATATTTTAATTAACTTCATAAATTGGTAAAAACCTAGTATAGCCGCGCGGCTATACGATTTCTTTTTTAAAAAATTGGAAAAACAGAGTCTAGCTAGGCGGCTATACTATTTCTTTTAAAAAATTAGAACAAACTGAGTATAGCCACAGGGCTAAACTATTTCTTTTAAATGGTATAGCCGCTCGTCTATCCTATTTAATAAATAAAAAATTATAAAAAAAGAACCCTCCTAGGTGCATTAATTTATACTTTAATGTTATTAATTTGCTATAGCCGTGTGGCTATACGAATAAAATATGTACGTCTTTTACTCGGAAAACTTTTAGCAAATTACACCTTAAAAGTTCGGCCACTATATAATATTTTAATATATATTATTTGTATTCAATAATATGTGATAATTATGTGTATAATACATGAATTTTATTTGTATTATTGAAAATTTTGTAAAGAATATGTGTATCAAACATGAAAAATATGCCGAGTAAAGCCTCGCAACTATACTTTTTTTATAAAAAAAAGAAAAAAGAAAAAAAACGAGTATAGCCGAGCGGCTATACTATTTCCTTTTTTTAAAATTTAAAAAAGGGTACAGCCGTTCGACTATATTATTTCTTTTAAAAATTAAAAAAACCGAGTATAGCTGCCTGGCTATACTAGTTAAAAAAAACACCATACTTTAGCCGATCGGTTATACTATTTAAATGAAAAACATTATGCAAAAAAGGACCTTCCTAGTTGCATTAGTTTATACTTTATAGACATTAATTTTTGAGAGCCGCGTGGCTATACGAATAAAATAAGTACGTGTTTTATTCGGCAAAATTTTGGCAAATTACAACATAAAAGTTCGGCCACTATATAATATTTTAATATAATTTATTTAAAATTTTCCATATATATTATTTGTATTCAATAACATGTGATAATTATGTTTATAATATGTGGATTTCGTGTGTATTATTTAAAATTTTGTAAAAAATACGTACGTACAAGTTCAATAGGAGTATTGTACATTTGCTTTTTAAAAAAATGTGAATTTTATAGAGTCTTTTAAGACATTTACAAAATATAGATGTATTATTGAAATATAGGCACGTACGTGTATAATACAGTATTATTAAAATATAGAAAAGTAAAAAATCAAAAGGGGACAATAGAGACTCGGCAATGGCCTAATAGTAATGGATAATGCTCAAAACTACCCTTATATATATAGATGTAAAGGATATAGCCACTCGACTATACTATTTTTTTGTTTTTTAAAAGCTTAGTAATGCAGCGCAACTATACTATTGTTTAAAAACAATTTTTAAAAAATGGGTATGCCAGGGCGGCTACACTATTTCTTTTTGAAAAATTAGGAAAAAAACTGAGTATAGCCGTGCGGCTATACTATGTCATTTGAAAAAAATGGGGAAAATCGAGTATACGGATAATAACTCTGGAAATGTAAAAAATCAAAAGGGAACAATACATACTCGGGTAATAGCCTAATAGTAATGGATAATGCTCTAAACTACTCTTATCGATAAACTAAAATCGTGAAAAAAAATATAAAATAAAAAGAGGATTTGGGCATATAAATATATATATATATATATATAAAGCGTATAGCCACTCGGCTATACTATTTATTATTAAAAAAAAAAAAGAGCTGAGTAAAGCCACGCAACTATGCTATTTTTAAAAAAACATTAGAAAAAAAAACCCAAGTATAGTCGAGCGGCGATATTATTTTTTTTTAAAGTTAAAAAAATGAGTATTGCTGCTCAGCTATACTATTTCTTTCGAAAAACATTGGCAAAATTGAGTATAGCTTCTTTGAAAAAAAAAAATTGGAAAAAATCGAGTACAGCCGACCAGCTATACTATTTCTTTAAAAAAAATGGAAAACACCGAGGATAACTGCACGGCTATACGATTTCTTTTAAAATAAATTGTCATAAAAGGGCATAGCCGTGCGATACTATTTCTTTTTTTTCAAAAATGACAAAACCGAGTATAGCCACCTGTCTATACTATATCTTTTAAAAAATTGAAAAACCGAGTATAGCCACAACTATACTATTTCTATTTTAAAAAAATTGGAAAAAACCTAGTATAGCTGGGGGGCTATACTATTTATTTTTAAAAAAAATTAGAAAATACCGAGTATAGCAATGAGGCAATACTATTTCTTTTTTAAAAATTTGAAAAAACCAAGTATAGGGGGTCGACGATACAATTTCTTTTAAAAAAAAAAATTAAAAAGTTTAGCAAATTACAACTTAAAAGTTCGACCACTATATAATATTTTAATATATATCATTTATATTCAATAATATGTGATAATTATGTGTATAATACGAGAATTTTGTGTGTATTATTAAAAATGTTGTAAAAAATACGTGTATTAGACCTAAAAATATAAAAGTAACATAAAAATACACATTGCGTTATAGTTTATATTCTGTAAACCTAACAAATACCAATATAAGAACGTAAAAATAGACATTGTGTTGCCGTTTATATTTTATAAAACAAAAAAAAAATACTAATATAAGAGTAATGTAAAAGTACACACTGTGTTGCAGTTTATATTTTATAAACCGAAAAAAATACCAATATATGAGTCATATAAAAATATACACTGTGTTGCAATTTATATTCTATAAACCTATAAAAATACCAATATAAGAGTAACGTAAAAGTACACATTTGTGTTGCAGTTTCTATTTTATAAACCTAAACAAATACCAATATAATCTTTATTCAGTTTATTGCTTTGCTTATTTTTAACTTGCTTTCTCTTTTCATTGATTTTACCAAGTTTTCTGGCAGGGCATTTTGAGCGACTACTTTGACGAACTGAAAGGGTTACAAGATGAAAACGATCCTTGCTTTGTCCATAAATGTATCACCATCTTCCTTCCTGAAGCTCAAGATTACAGAGCAGAACTCACAACAAATCTGTAATTAATTTCCTTCACTATTCCCATGAACTAATAATTTTTTGTTTTCTCTCATGATTGCCAAATAACAATAAAATAACAAATCAATTCCTTTTGTTTTCAACCACATATTATCCATTTGAAGGAAACTATTGTGCTTGTAGGTGCCTTGTGGGTCTAGACAATGTCAACCGTGAATATCTTGTCACTCGAGAGAAACATATACATAGAGAAAATATATAGAGGCTTCTGATACATACATGAATACTAAAAAGGACATTCTACGAATAAACAAAAGCCTCAGCTTTATCACTTCAAAGAAGACTAGCCCCTTTGCACATGTGTGCTAATTGGTTTTTTATTTTTTTTTATTTTTATAAATATAATTTTTTATTTTTTATAATTAAGAAAGATAAAATGGGTAGTGTTCAAAAAAAAGGTCCTATTTGTTTTTTTTTAATAAATTTTTTATATAATAAATTTACCATATTATCTTCATTTACTTATAATTTCAATTCCTAATATGTTTGCATTAATCACAAGGGCATTTTCTATTATTTTGAATATTTCACAATTCTCTGCCTTTTACTCTATATATATAGATTCCATATACATGTATCATGCATTTGATTGTTGATTGAAAATAACTAAGGGCTCGTTTGAGACTGCTTCTCTAGGAAGTACTTCTGCTCATAAGCGTTTCTAACAAAAGCGCTTTTATTATAAAAATCTTGAATTTTAATAAAAAAATCAAAGTGCTTTCTGGAAAAGCAGTTGGGAGTGTTTCCTGAAGAAGTACATAGCAGGTGCTTCTCCAGGAAGCTCTTCTATGACCCAGAAACACTTCTAAAATTTTCTGCCAAACATTGTCAGAAGTGCTTTTCGTTATCAGAAAGTGCTTTTAGCCCTTCCAGAAGCACTCCCAAATAGGTCATAAGTACATTGATTGATCATTCTAGACGCGAAGCGATATAGAAATAAACATGACATCTGCATTGGTTACTGTTCTCCCACAAATTTTCTAATACTTAGAAGTTTATTTTCAATACAGATGGAGTGCGCAATTTATGAAAATAAGGCTGGAGCAAAGCAACTTAAGTTCTCTATGAAGTGAACATTATGTCTATTTAAGAGTTGATTTTCTATTTAGTTTTTAAGCTTTGACCACCGTAATATATCATATCTACACACACTATATATCTTATAATGAAATGTACGATTGGATTGAAAAAAAATGATTCTTGCCTAACTAGAATCATTTTTTTTGAATCCAATCGTACATTTCATAATAAGATATATAGTGTGTGTAGATATGATATATGTGCTAATCATTCTTATAGCTAATTGTCTTACTTTTCATAGTCGATGCCAGATGTAACTTTATGTTAGAAAGTAGGAAATTACCCATAGAATTACACTTTCATATAAGGGAGAAGGATGGACTATGTTGAATACTACCCTATAAAATTATTACTCGCGTGAGTTACTGCACTAAATATAAAAAAAAGAATAATAATAGTCTTACCACATTTTTATACCACAATTTCATACCACATGATGTGGTAGCTAATGTGTACATACCACATCATGTAGAATAATAGTTTCTGTTTTTCTAATTTTATTTATTAAAATACACTTCATTCATTTAATTGATGTGGCATATGATATTGACATGCCACATTATGTGAAACGACCTGACCCAAATTCCACTAGGTGTCAGTTTTAAACAGGGTTCGGCCCGGATTCCAAAGTGGAATGTGGGTCAGGTCGTTTCATTATGTGGTATAGAAATGTGGGATAAAAATGTGATAAGTGTAGCATTACTCATATATATATATAAACTCTTTAAATGACAAAGTTAACCTTTAAGATTAAATTACTCATACATGTATTGAGGTTAATTTTGTCATTTGAGTAAGTTTTTTTTAAATAATTGATACTCTAGAAAATGAAAAAAGTATGTAGCAAGTTGAGAATTTTTTGTTGTAATTGGGCTAACAATGTTGAAAAAATGCAAAAGGAAAGAGAATTGGACTTAGGCCCAAACCGGCCGAACCAAATCATTATATTATAATTGGTTCGGCCGTGGTTTTGAGGTGAAACAGATCGAATTCGGACTGTGCCCACCCCTACTGGCATGAGGACCTATCGAGTGTCCAAAAAAAGGTTCCTTTTGACCAAAAACAAAAACAAAAGGTTCCTATTTTTGTGTGGATCCATATATAGTAATATAGTCATGGACCCAAACCGTTGGTTCTAGTTAGGGATCATAATTTAGCTTGCAGCTCATGAGCCGAACTGGGTAGCCTGAGGTCCAATGGGTCAAAACCTGGCCTGTTCTTGAATTGGACAGGGCCTGGACTTAGGTTTTGAAACCTTTTGCCTGCCCATGGTCTAGCCCGACCTATTCTTTAATTGGGTAAGGCATGGACTTAGGATTTGAAATCCTCGGCCCACCTAGGCTTGTCTAGGCCTTCTAAAAAAAAGATTAATTGATGCTCCCTAACCTCATTTTAGACTTAATTAAAATAATATAATATATAGGATGAATTATCTAATGAGACATCAGGTGGGCTGGGTTTAAATTTAGCTCAAAGATTTGCCCAAATGATAATTTATCAACACAAAGTCAACATACCTGCATATTAATTAAAGCATGAATAAAGGAGGCAAGCAGATATAGAAAGACCACCATGAAGCTCATGATGAAGTTATGAAACCAGAGACATGCAAAGCTCATGCTACTTCACACTGCATACTGCTAGCAACATATGCATGCTATGTGTCATGAAAAACAACATATATAGAGGCTACAAAACCATGCATATATACAGAGGTTTTGTTTATTAATTGATCTCTCTGTTGCCTTCTCTTTTCTCATTTCACTTCAATTTCATCTCTCTCTCTCTCTCTCTCTCTCTCTCTCTCTCTCTCTCTCTCTCTCTCTCTCTCTCTCTCTCTCTCTCTCTCTCAACGAAGAAAATGGCTTCGAAAGGGAAGGATCTTAGCCAACAGCTCGAGGAACTCATCAGCTCCTTGCAAGAACAAGTCAGTTCACCCCCATTATATTGCTTCGCTTATAAATATATCTTGCCGTCTCTTTTAAGTTTTTACAAGAGGTAAGCTTTATGAAATATGTTATATTATATGTTTCCTGGTAGGGCATTTTGACCGACTACTTTGACGACATAAAAGATTTACAAGATGAAATCAACCCTCGCTTCGTTGACGAAATTATCACCATCTTCCTTCGTGTAGCTGAAGATTACAGAGCCGAACTCACAAGAAATCTGTAATTAATTTCCTTCACTATTTCCATGAACTAATTGGAGTTTTACATATATATATATATATATATAGATACTAATTTTGGAGAATTCAATTTTAATTTAATTAGGAGTGAGCCTGATGTCAACTATCCTGAGGTGAATAAACTCGCAATGAGGTTTAAAAGTAGTAGCACAAGGTAATTGCCAATTATTTTCTTTTTTTGGTCATAATTCTCAATTGGATAATTTTTTTAGAATATGCTCCCTAATCACTAATATATTACATAAAGGAGAATTATGATTTTGACGCATTTGTGATGTATGCTGTAACAAAGGGCGGAACCACCCTTAGACTATGATGGGCTCCAGCCCATTCGAAATAATTAGATAAATAAGAATTTAGTGTTGCTTTTAAAAAATTCAGCATATTTAGTGAAAACTAAATTCCACAAATAATTAGTCTAGTCCACCGCAGTAGCTCCTTAAACGTAAAAAGTCAAATTTATATCCCATCCATATGAAAGTTCTTGATTCACCCTTGCAAAATAATATGTGAAGGAACCATTTTCAGCTCAAAATAAAAGAATAAAGGACATCATTGCTAAGAATTTCTTTTAATATTTACTGGTCTCCTCTGGATTTTTGTATCCTGGTCTTCTTAATTTCTTAATTTACTGCATTTTGGAATTACAGTAATGCCTGCGGCCTGGTTGCCCTTGCCTGTCAAGAGCTCGTTGATGCAAGTGAAGCAAAGAACAAAGAAGGGTAAGATTTTATTTGTTCTCTCATGATCGCCAAATAATCTACTAACAAAATTTATGAATAATACTTATATGTATGGTTCTGTGCTTGTAGGTGCCTTGTGGCTCTTGACAACGTCAACCGTGAATATCTTGTCGCCAAAGAGAATTTGAATCGCATTGTTGGGGTAACATTTATTTTGAATCCTTAATCATTTCTCAGTTTTAATTTGCATGTTGCATGTTATTGTAATTTGCATGTTGCATGTTCTAATATTCAGAATTTTCTTTTCTATAGATGGAACGTGAAATTTTTGACATGAGGCTGTGCCGAAAGCAACCTGAGTAGAGAGAGTTCTTATTATGTAAGAATCATCGACTCCGGAAAATTGTGATGTTTTCTTCATGTTGGCCATGTAATAAGTTTATTACTTCTATATATGTTATAGACTTATTAATAACTTGTTTTTGGACAAGGTTTTGGTATTTGAAACTTTTGAATAAGTTCACTATAAAGTGAACATTATGTGTTTAAGACTTGATTTTCTATGCATTTTATAAGTGGACCTTGTTCTTTGTTTTCTGTCCATTGTTGCTTGCCTAACTAATCTTTGTGTGCAAGTTCTAATCTCCACCATTATTGTCACATATTAATCGGTCTGTACTAATATTTTTCTTATTTTTCATAGTGGATGCCAATTGTAAACTTTATGTTAGAAAGTAGGAAATTACCCATAAAAAGGGAGAAGGAAGGAATATGTTGAATAATAATAAAATATTACCCCCATTAGTTACTTCACTAAATATGAAAAATGTTCAACAGATTCTTTAATGAAGATTTACCAACGATGTGTTTGGATGTGGAAGTATTGAGGAATTTAAAATGATGTAAATTAATGTTTTGAAATTTTCAAAGTTTCTTTTTTTGGCTAATGGATTTAATCATGGAATTCAATATTTTAGAACTCCATTTCTCTTGGAATTTTAGAAATGACAACGATTTAGATAGAATTTAAAGTTGGTATTTATGACCTCCAAATTCCATATTTTTTTCCATGTATAATTTCTAATTTTTTTTTTATTTTTTATTTTTATCTAAACACGGGAATTGGTGTATGTCAATTTGGAAGTTTTGACTTTTGTCCGAATCTCAAGTTTATTTCACCTATCCAAATACACCGTAAGTGTCAAATTGCCACATAAACCATCAAATTCAAATTCAACATTTTATATTTGTTATCTCCCTTGGGCAACTACTTGCTGTTGGAGGACAAGTGCTCATTGCCCTTGCCAAGTATGAACCAACCGTTTGGGTCCAAAGAAAGAGTTGTAATCATGACCCGAAAAGGAAAAAAAATTTGATTGATAATTTCTTAACCCGAAAAAAGAATACAGAAATAGACACAATTTCCACTGTGATTATGCTCCCTCCCACAGATGCACTAATATTCTTATTTTTATTTTCTTCCCAAAAAAAAATTCCAGAAACATAACACGGCGCAGCTGAACTGCGATTAGAGAACGCTATTATTAAGTAGAGAGCTGCTATGTTTGATCTGTTCGGTCTCTTCAGAAGATCATATTATATGTTCTTGAATAAGTTCATAGTGATCACATAAACATTCCCTGTTTAAGACTTAGTTTTGGATATGCTTTGGTAGTGTCTTTATGTTATCTTTAAATTTGGCTACTATTGGATTATAATCTCCACCATTATATATTTATTTATTTTTCTAATCTCCATCATTTGATTGTCACATTTGTACTTTTCATTCATTTCTTTTGGTTGGACAAAAAAAACCAGTCAGCCGATAACGGAGCAGTCTTCAGTTATGCCTAGCTACCGTTTTTAAAACCTACAAACCGTTCTAGTCGAATATTTCAGGAAGTGCAAGTAATTGATTATTGATGGGTATCCCTCTTTTGGTCGAGGAGGGAGAGAGAGAAAAGTATGGTTAGTTGAAAGATAATAAAAGGAAAAGAATCCTTCGATAAAACTGAATTTTGTTTTATTTATAGCCACATCAATTTCATTAATAAAAGGGCATTACAAGGACATAGCTCTACAAAGGGCTTTGGCAAACAATAAACACAACTATTACAAGAACAAATCATGTCCATGCCTAGCTTTATGAATTGACCAGTCAATGGATCAAATTTTGATACGAATTTGATTTAATTAATAGGATATGGATTGAGACTTTCAACCTCATAATCCGATATCCCATTAACTTAGCAAATGAACTATGTGTTATAGATGATTCGACCCAAAAATAGTTCGACGATTTGAATTAATATAATATATCATTTATATTTTATATTCTTTTATAAATTTTATATGGGTGTGTAACAGTAACTTGAGTCTTTAGACACTGAAAATGTACTTAAGTGCAACAACCCTCCGCGGAAATTCCTTTGTGTTATTTAAATCCAAGCTACTTTGACCATTTTACCCTTAGGAATTTAAGTTTTGTTTTCGGGAGTCTAGTTCGGATTTTACTTTGTACTTGGACGTAGAGCTCTATTCAACAAACGTGTAGGCGGAAACAAATCCCGAATTGGAGTTGAAATAGAGAAGTTACACGGCTTTGAGGTTCAAGGGCATTTTCGCAAGAAAAAATGAACCCTAAAACCCCTAACCCAAGTGTGTGCCACATGGCATGCCTAGATTTTATATATATATATATATATATTGTATTTCACTATTCCAAATCATATTGTATTTCACTAATCCAAACTGTCTATTTTGTAAATACTCATTCAAAGATCATCTTTACAAAAAATAACTTGAATCCGATATCATTTGACTACTCAATTGAGTTATTGAAATTTTAGTACTTTCTTAAAGCACCATGTTCATTATCAGTGGAAAGATTCCAGCCTCCGTGATTTCTAATAAATTTTCTGGCCAGTCCCGACTAAAATTCGCGTAGGCATGTAATGAAAGTTGTTCCTCTTAGTGTTGTCTTTAATTTGGCATGGGTGGCAATCGACGATTTTAGGTTTCATTGTTGCTGAAATATGCTCAAGCTACCCACCGATGGTGACAACATGTGGTGGCTCATGTGGGCACCAAAGGTGACATATTTTGACCCCAGTGTGATGTCCTAGTTGTCCAAGCATTATTGTTTGCATGGATTCCATCATTTGCCCAATGATTGAAGATTTCGCTTATTATGGATGTTTGATAAGAGATGATCGGACCGTTGGATCATCTTCAAATTTTAGTATGCAATTCTTGATGTTGCTAGAAGTGTTTAGAAACTTACAAAACAAAAATCCAAGGTTCACATGTCTCAAATTGTCTCGATTTACACGAATCGATCATCGTCCGGTTGCACTATGTACAAAGATCCGATCGTTGGATCGAGGCTAAATCACGAATTGAATGACTATCCTTGACCAGTTGGAAATCCAGTTTTGATTAATTTAGCATTAGACCTTTTTTGTGAGTGGACTTTTGTTTTGAAATAAGTACAAAAATCTTTTAAATTGTAAACCCTTTGCATATCAATGGTTTTGAATGAAACTCGATTTAGTTATCGTCTCTAGCTTATGATGTTACCAACATTGTTTTAATATGTTTTTTCTTGAGATTTTGTGGTGAGATTTTTCAAAAAAATTCATTGCCATTTCGATTTCTCGATTAGAGTATGACTTTATATGGCTATATATATTGAGATTGAGAAGGTGGTTTTTAAAAGACCCTATGAATACCCTCCCCTAGTTAACAATACAATGAGATATAGTTAGGTATTTGGGACCCATCAAGGCATACATAGATGCTTTGGACAGATGAATAAAATAAAAACGAATTTGTTGATGAGATTTTAATTTTTTAAGTTTCCGATAGTTTTCCAACCATATTGATGCTTATTGGATAAGAATTGACAAGTTAAGCTCAATTAATTATTCAAATACGAACAAATAAATCAAACAATCTGACTATTTAAATACAATATATTCACAAGGTATAGCCCAGCACCTACTCCCCACAAATTCAAATTCTAGATTCACCACCAAACAACAATCCCCAAAGCCCATCACCGTCCACTACCTCATCTGGCCCGACTGGCTATTTTTTAAGAAGACCCTCTAGTGCCACGTGTCAAAAACTAGTTTAAAAAAAAAATCGTAGTATAGCCGACCGGTTATACTATTTAAATACATTATATTCACAAGGTATAGCCGTACGGCTATACTATTTAAGAAAAAAAGACCCTCCTAATTGCATTAGTTTGTACGTTCTACATATTAATTTGCTAGTTTCAACATATCCAAAGTAGATATTAATCGGCCACTATATAATATTGTAATATAATTTTTATAACATATATTATTCTTATTCAATAGTATGTGAGAATTATTTGTATAATACGTGAATTTTGTGTGTTTTACTGCAAATTTTGTAAAAAAATACGTGTATTAAACATTAGAAAAACGTATGTACATGTAGAATACGACTATTCCACATTTCCTTTTTTAAAAACGTGAGACATGTATAGATATAAAAGACTATAGCCATTCATCTATATTATTTATTGAAGACAATTATAAAAAAATAAAAAAAATAAAAAAGTAAAGCTGGCCGGCAATACTATTTTTTTTAAAAACATTTAACAAAATCGGGTATAGCCGCCCGGCTATATTATTTACTATATATATATATATATATAAAAGAAAAAAAAAAGAAAAAAAAAAGAGAGAGAGAACAGACATACAGCCCTTTGGCGCCTACGTGTAAAATAGTACACTCGTGCGGCTATACTTGAAAAATTAAATGGACATTTTGGAAATGGCCAAAGGAGAGAGAAATATTTTTAAAAGAAGCCAAAATGGACAAAAATGCCCTTTTTATTTTTGGATTTCCTAAGGAATCCTTTACATTTGCATGTCTTTGGTTTGAAAGTTGAGGGGTTTTTTTTTTGTCTTTTTTGGAAAAGTTTTGGATTTTTCCAAAAGTGGAAGTTTTTGTCTGGCTAAAACCCAAATTTAGCAAAATGAAAAAAAACTGAGTCTAGCCATGCGGCTATACTAATTTTTAATATATAAAAAGACCGCCACAGACTAGCTGCCACGTGTCAAAATTAGTCTATTTAAAAATAAAATAAAAAACACGAAGTATAGCCGCGCGGCTGTACTATTTTTTTTTTAAAAGAGGACCCTCTAGCGCCACGTAATTATTTTTTTATAAAAAAAATCGTGCTAGGCTATACCATTTAAACACATTATATTCAAACGGTATAGCCACACGTCTATACTATTTAATAAAAAAAATTAAAGAAAAAAGGGCCCTCCTAATTGCATTAGTTTGTACTTTATACATATTAATTTGCTAATTTCAACATATCCAAAGTAGATATTAATCGGCCACTATATAATATTGTAATATAATTTTTATAACATATATTATTCTTATTCAATAGTATGTGAGAATTATTCGTATAATACGTGAATTTTGTGTGTCTTACTGCAAATTTTGTAAAAAAATATGTGTATTAAACATTAGAAATACGTATGTGCATGTACAATACGACTATTCCATATTTCCTTTTTTAAAAACGTGAGATGTCTACAGATATAAAAGACTAGGGGTGGCATTTTAAACCAAAAAACTGCAAAAACCAACCGATAATTTACCGCAATGAAACCGCAATCGCGGTATACCGAACCGCATTTGCGGTATTAAGAACCGAACCGCATTTGCGGTTGCAGTATTTGATTTTCAAAACTTGCGGTTACCGGAAACCGCAAAGTATAGCCGCACGGATGATGAGGTTGAATTCTACAAGGAAATGGAACATATGACAACTTGTAAGTAATTAATTTATTTATGCTAATGTTATTTATGCTTCTTCTTATAATAAAATGTACTAAACTATGTTGTTTTATTTGTATATAACATTGGTGCTCAAACAACATAACGGGGTTCTTCAAATCCACTCACCACCAACACTTGAGTTTGTAACTTTAGTTTGTAACATTGGTGCATTGCATTTTCCTTTTAGTTTGTAACTTTAATTAACTTTGAATTGGATTTTTCTTTTTGGTTGTAACTTTAATTCATTTTGCTTTGCATTTTCCTTTTGGTTTGTAACTTTAAATGATTTGGAATTGAAATGCTTGAGAAGTTTAACTTTAATTGGAATGCTTGGAATTGTAACTTTAATTTTCTTAGGTTGTGAATGCTTGAGAAGTTTAACTTTAATTGGAATGCTTGGAATGGTAACTTTAATTTTCTTAGGTTGTGAATGCTTGAGAAGTTGAGGAGATTGTGAATTTATATATGCTTGAGAAATTGAGGTTGTGTATTTATTTATTTAGGTTGTGAATTTATATTTTTGTGAATGCTTGAGAACTTGCGGTTTTAAACAGCAAAACGCAGTCGGTTTGCGGTTTCAAAAATCACCAAACCGCAAATAGTCGGTCGGTTTGCGGTTTGAGTAAAAATTCGTGATTACCGAACCGCAACCACCCCTATAAAAGACTATAGCTACTGATCGGTGCATAATTACATATCTTTTTGTACCCTTCTAACTTATGATTTGGTTATGTTTTTGAGTTAAACTTGTGCTTTTAATAAGTTTTGTGTTTGTTTCAGTGTAATAAGCTTGAGACTCATTTAATGCATTTTGGAGACAAATTAGCCCAAAACGGTGTCTGCAGATCATTCAATTTCACGGATTAACCTGTACTTGCTCAAGAAGAACCAGATAATGAGCCATACATCATTGAAAAGATACGGAAGTCTAGTTTCCGTACCATTTTACGGTTCATGATTATGAGTCTTCTAGAGGAAGTTATACATGATCTAGTAGCTCAAGGTCAAAATTCGGCAGCATCTGCGTTACTGGGCCACAAATGACATTTGAAGGTCTTTCCAATTTTTCCTTGAGTTGGGCTGCATATGCTTGGAAAGATAAGACAAAGGGCTTGAAGATACATATTTTTCCAGAATTTTATGAATGTATTAACAAGCCCAAAACGAGCCCAAAAGAAGAGTGCAATGCATAGTCATGCATGACATATGTATGATGAAGTGCACTATCTAATGGGAGTTGTTGGTGAAGTGTACTAGCCAAAAGAATGAGTTTCTAATTACAAGTGCTATCTAATGAGAGTTGTTGGTGAAGAGCACTAGCCAAAAGAATGGGTTTCTAATTACAAAAGCTATCTAGTGGGAGTTGTTGGTGAAGTGCACTAGCCAAAAGATGAGTTTTTAATTACAAGTGTTATTGGCATAAACCATATTCAATTCATATATTCCCCTTCCATTCTCCCTATAAATAGCACTCCAATTCTAAACACAAATCATTCACAATTCTTCTCATTCACTTCATCCTTCCACAAACACTCCATTCATCCCCAAAACACCAAAATAGCTCCAACAAGCCTCCATTCCAATTCCCTACGAATTTCCTCTTTCTTTTCCATCACCACTCACCCAAACTCATCCCAAATCACCTCTTTAGTTGCCATACTCTAGATGTGAGGAAGCTTTTGGAGCAGCATTAGACGTGGAGAAGCACTTGGAAAAGCCTTGGACACCACAAAC
Organism: Prunus salicina; assembly: GCA_020226455.1. NCBI lineage: Eukaryota > Viridiplantae > Streptophyta > Magnoliopsida > Rosales > Rosaceae > Prunus > Prunus salicina. The sequence continues at coordinate 26,783,238 of CM035342.1, read as the reverse complement.
AACTTCAGAAATGGGTTTTTCTACTCTTGTTGCATTCATTATGTTTTCTCATTTCTGTTTAAGTTTCATTTCCATTATGAGTAGCTAAATTCATAACTAGGGCTTCGATGTAACCTAACATGAATATTCTGGGTTTATAAGTTGAAGTTTTGAGTTTCAAGTTTGATTCATGATTCATGTTCTTATTCATTATGCTTATCAGTTAATATGCTTGTTTGGATGATTGAACACCATTAGAACTTGTTTATTAGCTATCTTAGTTTGAATCAAGAGTAGACACCATGCTTTGATTCGAATTGAACTATGAATAAGAAAAGTATGTATGGACATTCGACAACAGGGATTAGATACATGCTTGGTTGTTTAAATTGTTCTTCTATACTTAATGGGTTCCTAATGCTTAATTTAGGTTAGACAACAAATGATCAAGTTAGGGAATTAGGAACACAAGGTTAGGACCAGACACCATGGCCTAATCATACTTTAGCTAGAATCAATCTTTGAATCCAAATTAAACTTGTCACTTGACGCCTTATAATCCAGAATTGAATTGTTATGGTGAATCGAATGCCCTAGTTTCCCAATCTACAAAAATACTCTTTGTTACATTTGCTCACTTTGCTTTTGTTTGAAACTTCGTTTTGCCTCATTTGTTCAACAATTACAATCACTCTTACTTTAAATTCTGTTTTAGACTTAACCTCCTACTTTCTTGAATTTGGTAATCTAAGTACATAACTAATTTTAACTTCTCAGTCCTTGCGGGTACGACCTCGTACTTGTCTTGCTATACTACTAATTGGCCCGTACAATTGCGAGTTAACGTTTTTAACGAACAGCCACTCATCTATACTATTTATGGAAGACAATTGAAAGAAAAAAAAAAAAAAGTAAAGCCGGCCAGCTATACTATTTTTTAAAAAACATTTTAAACAATCGAGTGTAGCCGCACTGCTATACGATTTACTATATATATAAAAAATTGAGAACAAATGCACAGCCTTTTAGCGCGCACGTGTAAAATAGTATAGTCGTGGAATAGGTAGAGGAGGACGAGAGGAACATTTTTCGTGAACAGTCACTGCTGCTATAGTGATTGTTACGAATCCCAGAGGAAGAAGGAGAAGAAGTGGCTGGGGAGAAGGAGAAGATAAAGAGAATTGGCCCGGTACTATAGCAACGGTACTGTAGAGGTACTATTTGCTACAGTAACAAATTTAAAATTCCCTTTACGTCCTTTTCATTTTCAGACCTTTCTTCCTTCGTTACAACTCGGAATTGGGCGTGCTGCATAACGAACTCGTATTGACGAGCTCTAAGCAATGGTGCTATTCAATTCCCCAAAATCTTTCCGTATCAAAAAGTGACCAAAGTGACCCTGCACCCTAAAGGCAAAATTTTAATTTCACAATTACATAAATTGAACAAAACGATTAAATTGGGTAAGGGTGTCACAGAGAAAGTGGTTATTAAAAGACCTTATGAGTACCCTCTCCCCAATTTGATAATACAATGTGATACAGTTAGGTATTTGGGACCCATCAAGGCACATATATATGCTTTGAGCGGATGAATAAAATATAAGAACGAATTTGTTGATGAGATTTTAATTTTTTAGGTCTTAAAAATAAATCCGATAGTTTTCCAACCATATTGATGCTTATTGGATAAGAATTGACAAGTTAAGCTCAATTAATTATTCAAATACGAAATAATAAATCAAACAATCTGACTATAAAAGGATTTGGGCTAAGGCAATACAATCGAAATCAAATATTGGGTTGGGCTAGGGGCGGGTCTGGTTGCACCCATCCAATTTGCATCCCTGTACTAGAATTAGTAAAACATGAACAAAAAGCCAAGCACAAATAAACAGACCATCGTGAAGCTCATGAAGGTATGGAATGAAAAGCCAGACCAGAGACATGCAAAGCTCATGCCTCTTGAGTCTTAACGCACATTCTATGCAGCATGAAAATAACATCCACACAGCCTATATATATATATAACCATGCATCTGTCTCTATTGCCTTCTCTTCAGTCATTTCATCACTTTCATCTTCTGTACTCTCTCTCTCTCTCTCTCTCTCTCTCTCTCTCAAAACAAAACAAAAAAAGAAGAAGAAAAAAATGTCTGGGAAGGAACTTGACCAAGAGCTCAAGGAACTCGTCAGCTCCTTGCAAGACCAAGTCCTTCTCTATTCTTTTTACTTTTGGAGTTTATTGCTTTGCTTTCTCTTCTCTAATTCTTGTTTTTGAAGTTTTATTTATTCATCTTAATTTAATTTAATTTAATTTATTTGTTTAATAGCTGATTTTATTGTGTAATTATATAATTTCTCTTTCTTCTCTCTCTTTTTTTTTTCACCCTGATCAAATGGTTACTATTTAATGTTAATATTTTATATTTTAATAATATATAACAAAAAGATGATCAAGTTAAATTAATATTGCAGCTAATTAACTACTATATATTCGTACGTTTCCTGGCAGGGAATTTTGGACGAGCAATTTGATCAAATGAAAGCATTTCAGAATGAACAAAATCCTTGCTTTGTTGCGAATTTGATCACCACATTCCTTGGAGATGCTGAAAATATTTTGGCACAACTCAGCACATATCTGTAATTTTCTTCACTGTTTTAATTTACTATTTTTTTTTACATGTAAATTATTTATATTATATATATATATATATATATATGTAATGATTTTGGAAAATTCAATTTTAGGAGTGCTGAGGATCCTGATGAAGTCAACTATCCCCAGGTGGCAACTCTTGCCCTCACGCTCAAGGGAAGTAGCTCAAGGTATAATAAATTGAATGCCACACTTTATTTTAATTTTAAATGTTAAACCTTTTTATTTTGCACAAAAAAGGCATGAACAAAATTGTAAATTTAACATAATGTTGTGACCTAAACTAAAGTAGTCGGATCCCAAATAGCTCAAGATAAACTAAAATGTCAACTAATTTTTTGCCCAAGAAATAGCGACAACCATATTTACATTGAGTTGAGTTCAGCTAAATGTTTTTTTTTCCCTCTTGTTAACCATGTTTTAACTAAATGAAAAAGTGACACGTGTAAGGATGTGAAGAATTGTTACATATCGAAAAATTTAAAAAGCCCGCAAGGATATACAAAGAATTGGATTACCACCCCCCCACCTCTCCCCCATAAAAAAAGAAGTAACAAATAACAAATTAATTTTTTCACGCCTACTATATATGCATAAAGACGAACCATGGTTTTAAGTTTTTAATGTTGAATGACATATGTATGGAAAATAAGCCCAAATTATTCTTTCTTGTACATCCTTTTGTCACACTAAAGAATTTAATTGCATTGATTCTCTCTGCTGAATTTTTGGACTTACAGTGTTGGTGGTTGCCGGATGGCGTTAGCCTGTAGCCAGCTCCGAGATGCAAGCGATGCAAATGACCATGAAGAGTAAGAATTGGATACTATTAGAACCCTTATTTGATCTACATGGATAAAGACCTCTCTTATGAAAACTGTTCTTGACGCAAATCTTATGCTTATAGGTGCATTATTGTTCTTGACCTTGTTAACCAACAGTTTCTCGTCTTGCGGGAGAATCTGAATCACATTGTTCAGGTACCGGTAATTCTTAGCTTTAACATGCATTTTTTACTTCATATTTTCCTCTTGTTTTGTTCTAATATTCTTTTTTTTTTCTCCCAACAAAAATCTGGAAACATAATGGAGTGCAGATGGAAAGCGCAATCCATGAAAATGAGGTCATCAAAAGGCGCAATACGTAGAGAGAGCTGGTTTGTTCACGAGACCTTCTACAGAAGCTCATTGGTTTCTTTATGTTGTTGGCTATGGAATAAAAGTTCATTACTGAACTGACTATCTTTTATTACAGACACATATAATTTTTGGAAAAATTAAGGTCCATGGGTGAAATGCTTTTTTTTTTTTTGGTCAAGATGGGTGAAATGCTTGTTTCATGATATATTGCAGAGATAACATGTGAAAATAAACTATTTTGAACAAACTCTTGGAAGAATCTTTTCACAAAAAATATGAACACAAATTTTAATTGATATATACTTTGAATTTCTTTTTACTTTTTTGGTTACATCAAAATATTTTACAACAACAAGTTTATTAAAAGCTATACTTGTAAAATATTCTATTTATAGAGTATCGCCGGGCAGTGATACTTTTAAATATTATATTTATATATATTATAGCCGCTTTAAATATACACCAACAATTAAAATATGGATTTCTTTATAGCAAAGTTGAGCCTTGAGATAATGGATCAATTAGACATGGTATGTTTTTACGTTCCAGCTTTGTTCCTCTATGTGCACTTAGGGTTGAGGGAAAATTTATGCCTTATTTTTGTGTTGTTGCTTATCTTTTTAGGTGCCCTTTGTCATATTTCCTTAAATATATTCAACTATTTAAATAGTATATTCGTACGACTACACTCTTTAAATATATTATGTTTTAATTATTATTTAATATTAAAAAACAAAAAACAAAGTCCATAAAATAATTAAAAATAATTATTACTATTCATTACGTAATTTATGAAATCAATAAAATATTTAAATATTCACTAAAGAAATAATAATTAAAACATAATTACTAATTAAAATAATTAAAAAAGCTAAGATATTACTTAATTACATATCATAAATTAAAGAAGTTGGCCGAAAAATAAAAGTAAAGAAACCAAAGTTTGCTAAACTAATCCTTTCATCTAAGGAACAATAAAGAGCAAAGTTCATACTCTTAAACTCATAGCAACGATTTTGACCACAAAACATCTAGGAACGAAGAAGATCCTTTGTTTGTGGTGGTGTTGTTAGATTTGGATCGCTAGACTCCAATATAAATGGTTGCGGTGAACGCTCTCTGATTTCAACTTGAACGCGTCTTTCTTGATTCCCAGGATTGTTGGCCCTTTTTGCCTCCTCTTCTTGAGCTTTGGTTGGCAAGAAAGTGTGGTAGTTAGTGGTCTTCATGTTATCAGCCATGAGAATCGAATGGTTTTTCTTTTGGTTTGTCTTCTGGAGTGGATGAAGAAATTTGATAGATGAAAAGTAGGGTTTTGGTTCGGGTTTTATAATGATGCATGGATGCAGTGTAATAGGAAAGTTGGATGACGGTTTACATAGAGGGAGTGTAAATGGAAATTTTATTTATTTAAAAATAATAATGAAATCTTGGCACACGCATACTGCATATTAATAAAAAAAAAAAACTTTTAAGACACATGGAGCATGCTGCACACGTGATAATAAAACTGCATCATTGCGTATATAGAGGGTAGCTTAGCTATTAATAAGCGTCCCTAATGATCACACCCTTGGGATTAATCCAACGACATGTAGTCTATGTGATTGGTTAGTACGACTTCATGTTTCCTTAATTTTATTGTTCTAAACTGAATTATTTACCCCAAAAGAGCTTCTGCTTAATTTCCTAGGTGCCAATCTGTATACAAAACTTAGCTTTATTTTGTCATGCAAATTGGCTTTGAATACATATAAATGATACCGTCATATACAAACTTAGTTTTTTTTTTTCTTTTTGTGTCATACCCAAAAACATGTTTTGTTTTTCACAAACAACAAATATATGCCTTTTCAAGAATACTGAAATCAACAAATCTTTAAACAGTGAAATAATCTTTAAAATATGAAAAGTTAAAATGATAATAAAGTCAGAAAAGCCGAAAGCAACGAAGAGTTGTCCTTCCCCAATTAGTTTTTAATAGATATTACAAGAGATTGGAAAAGGGGCCAGCGCCAGTTCCACAGCGAACCTTTGCTGTGGCACCACCCCATGCATGGCATACAATTTGTAAGTGTTGAAGATCGAAGCTTCTAGAAGATTCCAGATTCTACAGCCCAGCATTTTAACTAATTTCTTAGTTAACCTCTCTGTTAAGTTGTTAAGTAGCATAGAGGTCGATAAAGTCACTTACTAAACTTTTAAAGGAGCCAAGAAAAAACAGAAAGACTATCGTGAAGTTCATCATGAAGTTATGAAAAACCAGACACATGGAAAACTCATGTTACTGAACACTGCATGGCAACATATACATGCTATATATGTGTCATGAAAAACAACATTCATCATAAAGGCTATAAAACCATTCATGTATATATGCAGAGGTTTTGTTTTGATCTTGTTGAAACCAATTGTCCCACATCGGAAAGAGGGAAGGAGAAAGAATGCCTTAAATAGTATTTCCCCACTCTAACTAATACCGAGGCCTTTTGTGATAAAACCCCACACCTGAGGATTGTGCAGGTGGTTAAGTGGGGACAGTATCGGTGTTGTTGGAGTGGGCCCTCGGCCCGTCGACCTGAAAATTTCTACAGATCTCTCTCTCTCTCTCTTGCCTTCCCCTTTTGCCATTTCACTCTAATTTCATCTCTCTCTCTTTGAACGAAGGAACTCGGCCAACAGCTCAAGGAACTCATCAGCTCCTTGCAAGACCAAGTCAGTTCCTATTAATCTTTATTCAGTTTGCTTTGCTTATTTTTAGCTTGCTTTCTCTTTTCATTGATTTTACCGAGTTTTCTGGCAGGGCATTTTGAACGACTACTTTGACGAACTGAAAGGGTTACAAGATGAAAACGATCCTTGCTTTGTCCATGAATGTATCACCATTTTCCTTCCTGAAGCTCAAGATTAGAGAGCAGAACTCGCATCAAATCTGTAATTAATTTCCTTCACTAATAATGGGAGTTTTACATATTATATATTTATACTAATATTGGATAATTCAATTTAATTTTAATTAGGAGTGAGCCTGATGTCAACTATCCTAAAGTGCATGATGCTGCTATCAAGCTCAAAGCCAATAGCGCAAGGTAATTATCAATATGCTTCCTAATTACTATACATTAATAATATACTAAACAAAAAAGAATTATTATTTTGACTCATTTGTGTTGTATGCTAACTGGCCAAAATAATATTTGAAGGAACCATTTTTGTGTATGATATATTTCGTGTATCTGTTAATAATGTAAATATATATAATTATAAATAAATAAATATATTTATAAAAAAAAAAAAAAAAGGAACAAGAAAACAACAAGACACCATTGCTAAGAATTTCTTATGAAAATATACATAGATATATATACACACACACACACACACATAATATGTGTTTAAAAACAATACTAAGAGCTAAACTAAACCATCCAAACAGATACATAGTAGGCCATTGAAACTTATTGACTTTTTTTTTTTTTTTGGCTGGGATCTGTGGTGGCATTTACAGCTGATGCGGTTCTCCGTGTAAGTCTTGTTTTTTTTTTTTTGTTTTTATGCATTAAGGGAGCTTGGGAATGGAGTTATCGAAAAGAGAATGCATATTAGTAATGTACAATGCAATTGGGAGTTGCATAAGTAATAGGTAATAACTTAATTGTCCTTTTCTTTTTCCTTGGATTTGTGGTTTTAGAAGTTGATACTGAAATTTTGGAATAAGTTAGCGGTTAATAATGTGTTGTCGCAAATCTTCTATATTTTTTAATGTGGCATTGCTTAACTATTAAATCACTTTGTTTGATTTTTCTCAAAACTTAGGTGGGACCTTAAGACGGATGAAGTATGGCTGCTTCTTGGAAATGATAGATAAGATTTCCAAATGCATATATATAAACTTTATTTAGTTATTCATCCCCTTAAATATCAGTTGTCGTTTTTTAGTATCAGAGTTTGTATCAAACTTCAATTTCCTATGTTTTGGGATTGTATTTGAGATTGTGATAATATATTATTTGAAATTTGATATGTATGTGTTATGATGTGTGAATGAATTTTCAAGCAAGGAATCCAATGGTGGTACTAAAATGTTGATACATTGAAACTATTATGGAATTTTTTATAGAAGAAAAGAGCAAAACCAAAAGGAAAAACTAATTTGTATAATTTTTTAATTTTTATAAAACATATAATGAAAGAGCATGTTGTCAAAAGCATATATCTACTACAACGTGCATTGCATACTGTCGTAAAGCATCTAACAACGTGCGCTACATGTTGTCGAAAATCAAAACCTTTTAACGACATGGGCTTCTACAACGTGCTCTGTGCATTGTTGAAACCCTTTAACAACACACATTGCATGTTGTTAAAACTGTTTTTCCTTGTAGTACATTGCATGAAATGTATTTTAATCTTATCATTATTTAATAATGGAATATGTATTTATTATTTGGTATGATTCACCAAAACTTACCAAGCAAGGACGAAATCGACGATTCTTCAATTCAATGTAATCAAATTTTGTTTAGGGAGTCGGTTTCACATTCCAACTTGAACTTCTTATAATTAAAACCGGAAACCAATCTAAACTTTCCTTTTCTTTTCTTTTTTCAGATAAATCTGTCTACACTATAATTACTCCGTTTGTCATAATATATCAACATAATTATTTACTTGATTAGGAAAATATTTTCTTTTATTATTTATCTTTCCAAAATAGATTAGGGTTTTGACGCTATAAACTAAAACTATATGCAAACAGATTGTTAGTTTAATTCCCAAGGCACGACATCTAGACATGAAAATAATTTTAGAATAATTGTTGTCAAAGATCCGCGGATAACTCCTATTCTTGTTGGGAAATCATATGTTTTTCCTATTGTTCCACGGAAAGTCGTATGTCTTTATAAAATAGTCCTTTGGTGGTGAAAAAATATCGTAACTTTGAGGGTGTGTGAAGTGAAAAACCCTAACTAGCCACAGAGTAGCCTCACTACACTGACCCTGCCGCCCTCCTCTCTCTTCTCTCAATTTCTTCACTTCTTCTCCCTATAAGCTTCCGGCTCACAACAGGTAAATCTCGTCTTCGTTTAATTGTTGATCTCTTCTTCCTATAATTTTCTATTTGTTTTGTATATCTGAATTTCTGACTCATGTTTTACACAGAATGAAGGTTCGGCTTGGCCTTTGCTTGTCGTTGTGTTTTAATAATAATTTCATTAGTGTGCTTGGTAATTTGGTTATTTCTGGCCTTGGTTGACTGTTTGGTCATGATTATTTCGGTGCAAATTGCTAACTAGTTTTTCCTTTTTCTTACCAGTATGGATAGGGAAGGATCTGCTTCAGGAAGTGGTAGCGCGCCACCGACTCTTGATTTGAATGTTCTACTTAACAAGACGAGGTGTACGCTGGATAAGTTCTTAGAGACCAAGAATCCCTTTGATAATGATAAAATCACTCGCATTTATCAGAGAATTTTTAGGTCAGTTTATTTTATTTTATTTTATTTATCAGAAAGGCATGCGTATATATTATTAACTGTGTGTGTGGGTGTTTTTTTATACTCCAGATCTCTCATTGGGGTTATTTCTGTACTCGAGTCAAGAGGGATCACTCGTGGTTACCTGCAGCCCCATCAAATCATGGTTGGTGGTAGCCCTCATGATGAGTTTAAGACTGCTTGGCTGTTAAATAGTCCAGAGGAGGACAATCCGACCGCACCTACCTACAGAGAGCAGTTTGATTCCTTGGTGCGGATGATCCTTGGTGAACGAGATGCCCCGAACTTGGAGTTGGATCATTTTCTCCACATCACAGCTTCTGCTGCTTCTGGACAACTGCGTTTGTAAGCAAGCTATTTAATAACTTTTTTTCTTATATTTTATTTAAATTTGTTCATATAGGAGCATGCACTAGGTAGGCCAAAGCACACACAAAGACAGACGATAAATAAACCCGACAAAATGATACGTAATTCACCTTAATGCATGAATTTCAATGAATCACAATTTCCTTTATGGTATCATACGCCTCCTGTTCGATCCTCTCTAACTTTTCTTCCAAACGGTGATTTTCCCATCAACCAAACAGTTTTCTTCCGCTCCAATTCTCTTATAATCACCTTCAAATTGCTCAAGTATTCAACAAAACTAAGAATCGACATAATCAAATTGAATGAATGCATAGGCAAAATCAAGCATTAAACCTGAAAATTGAATCAAATCTGAGGCAAAGAATCTAATGAGCAAAATTGAAAAAGAGAAGACCAAATCAGAACACAACAATCAAGTGAACTACTTCAGCCAATTAATGTAAGTTGGGAAGGGTGAAATTGGGCATGTATCACTCTTTTTAAAAGTATTATTTTCATTAACTGCAGAGTCGATTTTAAGCAACTTCAACGGCATCCACTACTGTTATCATCCTCTGAAATAACCCTGTTAGTATACCGTGTGTTTATTCGTCTCAACACGGAGGAAACATCAAGTTTGAAAAATGACTTCAGACAGATGATACAGAGGGATGTTGAGGTTAGGGACACAGTTTTTGGGGTGGATTACTTCTCAGATGTTTACAACTCGAAAGGACCCCAGTACTACGAAGAGAATGCACTAGGGGCATTCCTGTATTCTGCAGATGCCATTTTCGATGTGAATGGTTATATCCAGAAGAGAAGACCTTCAAGCAATCTACGGTATACGAATATTACTTTGTATAATGCAATTAGTTTGTTTAATTTATTTGTATAATATTAATTGTTATTATTCAATCATTGCAGAAAGATGAGGAAATACTGGAGAAACTTATGGTATTAACATGAACCTATAAATTGATTTGTTTGTTTTTTTAATAAATAAAATTATATATTAATGTTTACTAATATTAGCCTAACATGTGTTTTTATTCTTTTTTTTTTTTTTGGCAGACAGAGGAGCAAATATTTGATATGCTTAATTCCTTCTTCCCGCACATGCTTACTGATGTGTTTGATTTCCTTGTAAAGAAGGGCATTATCCAGCTGCACTTTATGCAGGGGCAAAGTTTAATGTAAACTTAGAATCAGAGGTTCTTCTGTAAACTTTGTATTTTAGAATCTAGACTTCAAGCAATGGACCCCAAAAACATATTCTAACATATTCTAGTAATTTCTTTAAGAGATCATTTTACTAGTCACCACATATATATTGTATGTGGATCGTATCTCAGATGACATGTAGAGTAGTAGTAGCTTGGTATGTAAGATTTCTTTTTCTTTTTTTTTTTAAATTTTTTATTATGGTGAAATATACTTTTTCTCGCTGCCCTTTCGTCCATTTACACTTACTTTAAAGCCATACAATGTTTATTTCAACAAATGACATGTTCTGCCTAAACATAATGACGTGGATTAAAAAAACCTAAACATAATGGCTGCATGTTTTGAGTTTAAATACTTGCTATCCCATGTATAACCTGTCATTTTGAACAATACAAAATTATTTCCAGGAAGTTGATGAGTACGACAGCTTTTACAAAGGAAATATGGAGAGCATTGGCTATTATGGTAATTATATTCAGAGAAGTGGGCAAAAGCGTGATGGATGTGGAATTTTTTATAAGCACGACATGTATGTAAATCGATTCCTTTTTCCAGTCCAAAATGTATGAATCACATGCTTTTTAACTGGATATGCCATCAAGAAAAATAGGAAAATAATAAAGAAGAAAAATAGGAAACAATCTGCTTGTAATCGGGGCTGGATATTAACAAGGTCCAGTCCAATTGCAGGGATGAATACTCAAGAAAGTAAAGTGGCTGATTTAGCCAATTCGTTGGGTAGTGGACTGGGGAGTTGGCGTTTGAAATACTTGGGGCTTAGTGTTCAGCAACAAGCTCTTGAATAAGTTTGGTGTTGTGTGATAGAGTGTATTAGGGTATATCATGGTATTTTTTGTAGTTAAATAAGGTGTACTTAGTTAATTTTATATTTTGATTTAAATATTAAGGTGTAGTCAATTAATTTTAGGGTTCATTTAACAACACCCATACTATTATTGAGATTAGGGAACTTGATTTTGGATGGCACTCAGCTCCGCTTTGCTATCAAGAATCTTTTACTATTCACGCATTGTATACCTTTCCTAAGAGCATTTCCAGCAAGGGGCCCAAGGGGAGGGTTGGGGGGGGCAAACTCAAAATGGGGTTTCCAGCAACAAAGATCTGCCAGGGCAAGGAGTGGGTCCCAGCCAATTGGGCTGGTCCGAGCTCCCGCTACAGTTCCCCCCAACGGGTTTCTTCCACGTGTCTGGCTTCTGGGCTCTCCAATCCAATTTTTCCAACAATCCAACGGCATCCATTATTTCCCCAATAAAAATATGAAAAAAACTCGAAACTGCCCCCCCCCCCCCCCCCCCCCCCCCAACTGCTCTCTTCCACGTGGCTCCTTCTGGGCTCTCCGATCCCCTTTTTTCCAGCAATCCAACGGCAGCCAATTTTTTCCCAAATAAAAAAATTTTAAAAAATACCCACAAAATACTGAAATTTTTTTTCTATAAATACCAGCCAATACTCTTCACTTTCACCAACTCCTCATACATTTTCTTCTCCTTCTACTATTATTCACTTTCTACTCAATATTTTTCCTCATATATTTTTTTCTATAAATACCATCCAAAACTCGAAACTGCCCCCCCCAACTGCTCTCTTCCACGTGGCTGCCCTAGCACCCCCCCCCCCCCCCCCCCCCCGTAAACAAAGTGTGTTTCCAGCAATTTAGGCTTGCCATGGAAAATACTATTCATTTTTTTGTTTTTTTTTTCACAACTTTGTTTACTTAAACAATTAATTTTGATAAGATTTTTGGGTTCCTACGTGTCAATACTATTCATATTTGATAAGATTTTCGGTTTCAAAATTCAAAATTCAAATAAATTCAAAATGTCAAATTTCAGGTACATTTCGAAATTCAAATTTCAGATAAATTTCAAATTTAAGATAAGATTTTCACCATCTAAGATTGTGTCACGTGTCGTATCTATCTGTCTAAATTTTTCTATAAAATCAGAGGCTCAGCTCATACCTTCCACACCAGATCTGCTCTACATTTCCATTTCTCATATTTTAGATTTCATGCTCTATTTTCAATGGCAGACATGCAAGAGGTTTTGGAGAGGCAAGAGCGAGAAAGGAGAGAAAGAATGCGTCGACGAGCTGCAAGCAAAAGGGCACAGAGAGAACTAGATGAGCAACTTTGCATGGCCATTGCTTTGCTGGAAGAAGAAAACTAGAGCCGCCGTGGTTCACGAGAAGGTCGTGCCCCGAATGTGGACAGACATAGACATTCTCAGGGTAAGAATCTTGTGGAAGATTATTTTATCCCACATTCTCTGTACTCTGATGTTCATTTTCGAGTGAGAAATAGAATGCAACCTCATTTGTTCAATAAAGTCATGCATGATATTTGTGATGCAGTGGAAACTTTGTACACCAGTGTAACACCCCGGCTCCAATTTATTTCCCTATTCCAATTTAATTAATTGATTTATGGAATTACCCTTAAGGTGAGGGTAATTTGGTCATTTTCTTATCCTGAGGGATTTTGGGACCTCGAGTGGTTTGGTTGCGTAGGTGGTACTGAGACGAGTCCGTAGACAGGCGGTAGGCTTGAATCGGGTTTGTAACGAAGAAACGGCGATCAAGTTACTCTCAGTGGCAGAATCGTAATTATTCCGAAGATGTTTGGTAAAAATCAGATTAACCCTCAGCTTCTCTCTCTCTCCCGCATACGCTCTCTCTCTCTCTCTCGTCTGTTTCTCTCCCCGACCCGCTCCCTCTCTCTCTTCGATTCTCTCAGCTCCGGCCACGGCAAGGGACGGCACCGGTCCCGTTGGCTTCGTCTCGACGTCCCGGTCAAGACCCACCAGTTTTCCCTGCCGGAAAACTCGAATCCAGCCGCCAGTTTCGACTGGTTTTTCTCCGATTTTCACGATGACGGCGCAGCGATTTCCGGCGCGATTTTCCGTCGAACCAGGTGTGTTTTCGAACCCTCTCCGTGTGCTCTAGCTGTTTATGGTATAGGTTTGGATCGATTTTGAGTTTGGGAAAACGAATTTGAAACCTAGGTTTGGCCGGTTTTCAATTTGAAATTCCGGCCGGTTCCGGCATGAATTGGACCTCCCCGTAGTTGAATGAAATGTTCCTGACGTTGAGTAGAACCTGTAGCCGGAAGGGTGAGCACTGGTTTGGAGTTTTTCCGTCGCCGGAAATTTACTCAGGCCACCCGCCGCTGCCGTCGCGTGTGGCGGCGCGTGGGCTGAAGGGGTGAAGTTGCATTTTGTTCCAATGTTATCCTTAGGTTGTCACGAGCGTGTAGAATTTCGTAAATCTTGATTCGGAGGTCGTTTGTCTATCGAACGGATTATCGCATATTGTGCGTTATCCGGGTTTGATAGGTTCCGACCGTTGGATCGTTTCCAAATTGAATTATGTTGTTCCTGGTATTCCTAGGATCGTGTAGGAATTCACGGATCGTGAATCGGAGCCCTGGATGTTCCGATTCGATAATTCAAAGTTTGTGGGTTTAGCGATAACCGTACGTTTGGGAGCGATCCCTAAACCTGTAATCGGACCCTAGGATATCTCTTTCGACGTTTACGCACCGGGAACTTAGGGTTTCAAGTATTTTTCCATTTGTGTTTCCGTTTTGAAGCGCTTTATATTAATTCAAGATTCGTATTTCGAATTAGGTGCTCCGACCGATCGTACTCAGCAAGCAGGACCCTCTCGGGGCCAGTCAGCTTGGGATTATCTGTGAGTGGACTTTGTTTTCAATAAATGTGCATGAGTTTTATGATGATATTTCTATGCTTGAGAATTTGAGAGTTTATGGAAATTTCTGTTTGTCTTTAAATTGAGATTATTATTTTTGGTAAAGTATTTGATATATATTTGGGTTTCGGGCATATTCGAGTATCTTGATTTACATGTATATGGTTTGGTATGTATTATCATGTTGAGTTTGGTGGGGTACTTGGGAAGTTATTGTGAAATTGTGGAAAGCTGTGAAAGTTAGAAAGTCCCATGTGTACCTCCCCCGGAATGAAATTATGGTTTGTGGATTTGGAATATGAGAAATTTGGAAATGTCGGAACCCGGGCATACCTTAACGGGGTGTTACCGTAGACCCTTAATTGGGTAGCCTGCGCGCGTAGGTTTTCACAGGCGTACGGGTCTTGATTCTTCGTCCGTACGTGCTGGCTGAGAGTTAGTCCCCCAGTTGGACGGCTCGTCCCTAACCACATGGTCTTTATCGGGACTGAAAACATGTGGTTAGCCAACAATCCCCAGTTGGATTGTTCCCCTGGTACATTTAGGTGTGTCATATACTTATATTATATATATCTAAATCTATGTATATATTTATATCTATCCATTATTCTTGTTTCTAAGTGAGGATACTTCCCCACTTGTCGTGCCAGTGGGCACGTGTTTCGAGAGTTTGATTTGAGATTTGTAAAGAAGGGTTTGAATGGGTTGATTTGTAAGTTTTATTGTGGTTTTCGGATTTAGCTCTAGTTTGAGCAAGTTTTATATCTATGAATTGATGGTTTTTAATATATTGGTTTCATGCATGGTTTTATAACGGTGGGGTTATATTACTTTGATTTAAATGAACTAAACTTTGTTTTGTCCACTCACAATTTTCTGTTTTGCGCCCCACAGCCTGTAGTTGACTAGAGCGAGCTGCAGAGCCGCGTCATGTACTTTTGTTTCCACGAGCTGCAGTACTTGAGCTTTCTTAGAGCCCTGTGCTATGTAAATTCGTTAAACTTCCTACTTGTAAACTTTGTTCGTATTCTGTTAGGTGCTCTGGTATTGCCCTGTTAGGATTTGGCATCTTGAGGCCGGAGGCCATGGGTTGTTAACACTATGCTTGTGTATTGCATGCTGGCTGTTGGGTTGTAACATCTGTGTTTTTGACAGGTTAAATTTTGGGATTTGTCCTGTTTACGGGGGAGACTCTGCCGAAGTTTTGGCAGAAAGTCTCGTGCCTTTGCTCCTTTTGAAAAAGGAGGCCACTTCCTGAAGGAGTGACCCGGTATGGGCGTGATGCCGGGGCCTCCGCAGGGTTCGTCTCGGGTTTTTGGAAAAATTCGGGGCGGGTCCTGTCAACTTGGTATCAGAGCATTAGGTTCAATTTCCTGTAGACTCCGCACCTTGTGTGCTTCCTTAGTAGCATTGAGTGTCTAGTGTTCTGTTTTGGAAGGGTGCCACTTTGGTGTGGTTGGCCTCATAAGACGTTCTAAGTACGTTTTGTGAATTCGTTTTCTTTGACACATCGTGAATTTTGAGTTCCGATTTATACGATTTTTGGATTGACTGTGAAGTTTAACTAACTCTTTTAAGGAGTAACACTTTCTGTTGCAATAAGATTCTGTTTCTTATTCTGATGAGACCATGAGGTAATTCTTAGGATCTTGAAACGGCTTTAATGAATGTCTGTTGGGTGTTAGACCAACACCCATGGCAGGAAGTTTTAGCATCTCTTTACCTACGGAGGATGTTCTGTACG
Organism: Prunus salicina; assembly: GCA_020226455.1. Lineage (NCBI taxonomy): Eukaryota > Viridiplantae > Streptophyta > Magnoliopsida > Rosales > Rosaceae > Prunus > Prunus salicina. The sequence continues at coordinate 26,766,911 of CM035342.1, read as the reverse complement.
TGGACATAGTTTTTAAGGGTTGTTATGTCCAAGTGGGTGATGCCGTGTTGGAAGCCGATTTGATTCCCTTGGAGTTAGTTGACCTCGATATCATCCGGGGAATGGATTGGTTAGAAAAGCATCGTGCATCAGTGGATTGTTTTCGGAAAGAAGTTGTACTCAGAAGTCCTGGACAACCTGAAGCAGTATTCCGTGGAGAGCGTAGAGTTCTCCAATCTTGTCTCATTTCCGCCATAAGGGCAAAAAGGTTACTCAAGAAGGGTTGTGTGGGGTACTTAGCTCACATAAGTGATACTCAAGGGTGTACTCTGAATCTGGAAGATGTTCCTGTTGTTAGTGAATTTCCAGATGTCTTTCCGGATGATCTTCCTGGTTTGTCTCCTCAGAGAGAAACCGAGTTCACTATTGAACTCCTTCCAGGAACGAATCCAATTCATCAAGCTCCTTATAGGATGGCACCAGCAGAGTTGCGGGAGTTGAAAATTCAATTGCAGAAATTGGTGGACCTTGGATTCATTCAACCTAGTGTTTCCCCTTGGGGTGCACCGGTGTTGTTTGTGAAGAAGAATGATGGAAGTATGAGGCTATGTATCGACTATAGGCAGTTGAACAGGGTGACAGTGCGTAATGGATACCCTTTGCCTCGAATTGACGACTTGTTCGATCAGTTGAAGGGTGCCAGGTACTTTTCCAAGATTGATCTGAGATCGGGTTATCATCAACTCAGAGTACGGGATGAGGATGTTCCGAAGACAGCATTCAGGACTCGTTACGGCCATTATGAGTTCTTGGTGATGCCTTTCGGATTGACTAATGCTCCAGTAGCGTTTATGGATCTCATGAACAGAGTGTTCCGACCTTATTTGGATCGCTTTGTGATTGTATTCATGGACGACATCCTTGTCTATTCCAAAACCTTGGAGGGTCATAAGAAGCATTTGAGGTTGGTATTGAAGACTTTGAGAAGGAGGCAGCTGTATGCCAAGTTCAGTAACTGTCAGTTTTGGTTGGACAGAGTAGCAGTCACTTCCAGTGAGAAGAAAAAGCAAGGTGGGAAGAGGCATTTGGACACCAAATGGGCTGACAAGGGAAGAGAGGCCAAGGTTGTTCAAGATGGTGCCAAAAATGGGGAAAGCAAGGACAAGAAGATGTTCTCGGGTTGTTTTCTTTGCCAAGGGCCTCATTGTGTGAAAGACTGTCTGAGAAAGCAGAACTTGAATGCAATCATTACGAAGGGAAGTGGAGGTGCTGAACAGGGCAGTAGTCTTCAGGTGAGTCCAATGGTTTTGATGAATTCACAGCCAGATATTCCACCAGAAGATCCTTTGGGAGATGATGCCTTTGTGCAACCGGTGTTGGGGGTGATTGAAGTGTTCGTGGCTGTGTTTGCCCTGGAACCCTCAGAAGTTTTCATAGATGCTTCTCTGTCGTATAGAGGTATACGGATAGAGACAATTGAAAACATGGTGCCGAACTGGGAGCTGGATTGTGGACTGGAAGAAATGCAGCTTGCGGCGTTGGCACGCTGTCTATATGTTTGGAGGGAATATCTGCTGGATAGGAAGTTTGTGGCGAGAACTTGTGTGTTGCACAATCACCTGTATTGTACATATAACATTCGAGACGAGTTTGCCATTTACTCAAGGGTGCTTGATGAATTTGATTTCGAGTTATTGTACATGACCACAAGGCTCGGAGATTTCGTGGAGCAGGTGGATGAGTTGATGATTAATGGAGGCCTATATGATTCTTCTGTTTCAGACCCTTCGGAAAGTGAGTCGGAAGATGAGCCATGGGTGAGTTTGGCCATCGCTAACATGTTGGGAAATGCTATGTTTGAAGAAGGAAATGAAATCTCCGAGGCTAATGAGGAGCCAATGGAGGAAAGTGAGCCTTGGATGATGTCTGTGGCCGATATCATTGCAATCTCAAGTGACGATGAGTATGAGCTTATGGATGAGTCTTGAGGTAGAGGTGATCCTAGCTGAGTCAAGTAATGACGAGTCCATGGGATAGGTTGTGCTGGTGCGTGGACAGTTGCTGGCAGATTGTACTGGACATGGCTGGACGTGATGTTTGGCTAAAAACGTGGTGGAGTGGGTCTAAGACTTGAGCAAAACGGTTTTGAGCAGTCTATGAGTGAGGAAAACGCGGCTTAGTTCATAATCTAGCGGTTGGCAAAGTTTCCTAAGTAGATGGGGGTGTCATCTACGGTGTGGGCTTGTAAATACCTTGTGAATATTTGGGTTGAGATAACCAAGTGATGTGGTATCCAACTGAAAGTGAAAACTTGTAATCCTGTGCTATTGTGAACAAATGGTTGGAAACTTTTCCGTGTGTGTGTGCAAGAGTTTCCTGCGTTAGTTGTCGGTTGTATTGGTATCCTGCTACGTGATTTCTGAAGCCTCACGGTTATGAGGTGAAGAGAAGGCTGACTTAGGAGGAGTCTAAGTGTCGGACAAACAAATTCGCTCATTTTCTACCTATAAAAGAAACCTATTTCTTGTCAAAACTGGCAAAACTCTGTGGATGAGATAGTGAGATTGCACGGAACTCCTGTGTCCATTGTATCGGACAGGGATGCAAGGTTCACATTTCATTTCTGGAAGTGTTTACATGAGGCTAGGGGTACCAAGTTACATTTTAGTATTGCTGTCCACCCACAAACTGATGGACAGTCGGAAAGAACCGTTCAGACTCTGGAAGTTATGTTCAGATCTTGTGTCTTACAACTGAAAGGTAGTTGGGATACTCACCTTGCCTTGGTGGAATTTGCTTATAGCAACAGTTATCATTCGAGCATTGAGATGGCTCCGTATGAGACTTTGTATGGGAGGATGTGTAGAACTCCTGTTTGTTGGAGTGAAGTGGGTGACAAGAAAGTGGAAAGGGTAGAAAGTATCCGAGCCACAACTGAGAAGGTGAAGATGATTAAAGAAAGGTTGAAAACCGCGCAAGACCGACAGAAGAGTTATGCGGACAATAGACACAAGGATCTTGAGTTTGCAATTGGGGATTGAGTGTTCTTGAAGCTATCTCCATGGAAGGGTGTGATGAGGTTCGGTAAACGTGGGAAGTTAAGCCCTCGTTATATTGGACCTTATGAGATCACCGAGCGAATTGGACCAGTTGCCTATAGACTTGCCTTACCTACATAATTATCTCGGATCCATGACGTGTTTCATGTGTTCATGTTACGGAAGTACATGCCTGATCCTTCTCATATTCTGGAGCATCAACCAGTGGAGTTGAGTGAACATTTGACATATGAGGAGCAACCTGTGCAGATTTTGGATAGAAAGGAACAGAGGTTGCGCTCTAGATCTATTCCCGTAGTGAAGGTCTTGTGGAGAAGTCAAACTGTTGAAAAGGCTACTTGGGAGCCCGAGGCACAGATGCGAACCAAGTACCCTTATCTCTTCAATTGACAGGTATGTAAATTTCGAGGACGAAATTTTTTTAAGGGGGGTAGATTGTAACACCCCGGCTCCAATTTATTTCCCTATTCCAATTTAATTAATTGATTTATGGAATTACCCTTAAGGTGAGGGTAATTTGGTCATTTTCTTATCCTGAGGGATTTTGGGACCTCGAGTGGTTTGGTTGCGTAGGTGGTACTGAGACGAGTCCGTAGACAGGCGGTAGGCTTGAATCGGGTTTGTAACGAAGAAACGGCGATCAAGTTACTCTCAGTGGCAGAATCGTAATTATTCCGAAGATGTTTGGTAAAAATCAGATTAACCCTCAGCTTCTCTCTCTCTCCCGCATACGCTCTCTCTCTCTCTCTCGTCTGTTTCTCTCCCCGACCCGCTCCCTCTCTCTCTTCGATTCTCTCAGCTCCGGCCACGGCAAGGGACGGCACCGGTCCCGTTGGCTTCGTCTCGACGTCCCGGTCAAGACCCACCAGTTTTCCCTGCCGGAAAACTCGAATCCAGCCGCCAGTTTCGACTGGTTTTTCTCCGATTTTCACGATGACGGCGCAGCGATTTCCGGCGCGATTTTCCGTCGAACCAGGTGTGTTTTCGAACCCTCTCCGTGTGCTCTAGCTGTTTATGGTATAGGTTTGGATCGATTTTGAGTTTGGGAAAACGAATTTGAAACCTAGGTTTGGCCGGTTTTCAATTTGAAATTCCGGCCGGTTCCGGCATGAATTGGACCTCCCCGTAGTTGAATGAAATGTTCCTGACGTTGAGTAGAACCTGTAGCCGGAAGGGTGAGCACTGGTTTGGAGTTTTTCCGTCGCCGGAAATTTACTCAGGCCACCCGCCGCTGCCGTCGCGTGTGGCGGCGCGTGGGCTGAAGGGGTGAAGTTGCATTTTGTTCCAATGTTATCCTTAGGTTGTCACGAGCGTGTAGAATTTCGTAAATCTTGATTCGGAGGTCGTTTGTCTATCGAACGGATTATCGCATATTGTGCGTTATCCGGGTTTGATAGGTTCCGACCGTTGGATCGTTTCCAAATTGAATTATGTTGTTCCTGGTATTCCTAGGATCGTGTAGGAATTCACGGATCGTGAATCGGAGCCCTGGATGTTCCGATTCGATAATTCAAAGTTTGTGGGTTTAGCGATAACCGTACGTTTGGGAGCGATCCCTAAACCTGTAATCGGACCCTAGGATATCTCTTTCGACGTTTACGCACCGGGAACTTAGGGTTTCAAGTATTTTTCCATTTGTGTTTCCGTTTTGAAGCGCTTTATATTAATTCAAGATTCGTATTTCGAATTAGGTGCTCCGACCGATCGTACTCAGCAAGCAGGACCCTCTCGGGGCCAGTCAGCTTGGGATTATCTGTGAGTGGACTTTGTTTTCAATAAATGTGCATGAGTTTTATGATGATATTTCTATGCTTGAGAATTTGAGAGTTTATGGAAATTTCTGTTTGTCTTTAAATTGAGATTATTATTTTTGGTAAAGTATTTGATATATATTTGGGTTTCGGGCATATTCGAGTATCTTGATTTACATGTATATGGTTTGGTATGTATTATCATGTTGAGTTTGGTGGGGTACTTGGGAAGTTATTGTGAAATTGTGGAAAGCTGTGAAAGTTAGAAAGTCCCATGTGTACCTCCCCCGGAATGAAATTATGGTTTGTGGATTTGGAATATGAGAAATTTGGAAATGTCGGAACCCATACCTTAACGGGGTGTTACCGTAGACCCTTAATTGGGTAGCCTGCGCGCGTAGGTTTTCACAGGCGTACGGGTCTTGATTCTTCGTCCGTACGTGCTGGCTGAGAGTTAGTCCCCCAGTTGGACGGCTCGTCCCTAACCACATGGTCTTTATCGGGACTGAAAACATGTGGTTAGCCAACAATCCCCAGTTGGATTGTTCCCCTGGTACATTTAGGTGTGTCATATACTTATATTATATATTATATCTAAATCTATGTATATATTTATATCTATCCATTATTCTTGTTTCTAAGTGAGGATACTTCCCCACTTGTCGTGCCAGTGGGCACGTGTTTCGAGAGTTTGATTTGAGATTTGTAAAGAAGGGTTTGAATGGGTTGATTTGTAAGTTTTATTGTGGTTTTCGGATTTAGCTCTAGTTTGAGCAAGTTTTATATCTATGAATTGATGGTTTTTAATATATTGGTTTCATGCATGGTTTTATAACGGTGGGGTTATATTACTTTGATTTAAATGAACTAAACTTTGTTTTGTCCACTCACAATTTTCTGTTTTGCGCCCCACAGCCTGTAGTTGACTAGAGCGAGCTGCAGAGCCGCGTCATGTACTTTTGTTTCCACGAGCTGCAGTACTTGAGCTTTCTTAGAGCCCTGTGCTATGTAAATTCGTTAAACTTCCTACTTGTAAACTTTGTTCGTATTCTGTTAGGTGCTCTGGTATTGCCCTGTTAGGATTTGGCATCTTGAGGCCGGAGGCCATGGGTTGTTAACACTATGCTTGTGTATTGCATGCTGGCTGTTGGGTTGTAAACATCTGTGTTTTTGACAGGTTAAATTTTGGGATTTGTCCTGTTTACGGGGGAGACTCTGCCGAAGTTTTGGCAGAAAGTCTCGTGCCTTTGCTCCTTTTGAAAAAGGAGGCCACTTCCTGAAGGAGTGACCCGGTATGGGCGTGATGCCGGGGCCTCCGCAGGGTTCGTCTCGGGTTTTTGGAAAAATTCGGGGCGGGTCCTGTCAACCAGGGACTACCTGCGCAGACCTACGCCCAGGGACCTGCAACGGCTTTTACAAGAAACTGAGTCTTGTGGATTTCCTGGAATGATTGGCAGCATTGACTGCATGCACTGACAATGGAAAAATTGTCCAACTACTTGGCAAGGGGATTATGGCAATCAGAAAGGGCAGAAAAGCATCATCCTCGAAGCAGTTGCTGGTTTTGATACATGGGTTTGGCACGCCTTCTTTGGAGTTGCCGGCTCTCAAAACGATTTGAACGTCCTGGGTCAATCCCCGGTGTTCAATGATGTTCTGAGAGGTGAAGGCCCAAATATCACATATCAAATCAATAATACCGTCTACCAGAACGGGTATTATCTAGCTGATGGTATCTACTCGAGGTGGACAACATTTGTGAAATCAATTCCACATCCCTTATCCCATAAGGAAATTTTTTTTGCTACTTATCAAGAGGGGTACAAAAAAGAAGTGGAGAGGTGCTTTGGTATCCTTCAAGCCCGGTGGGCTATTATCAGGGGCGCGGCGAGTTTATTTGATGAGGAGGTGCTTAGAAGTATAATGATGACTTGTATCATCCTCTACAACATGATTGTGGAAGATGAGTATGATTACGATGCTGATGAAGTGTATGAACCAGATCCCATGAACACGGCCTTAACATGAATTTATGAAAAACCTATGGGGCCAAATGGAGAACCAGTGCAGCATGATCCGTTGGTTAGAGACGGTAGTTTCATGCCTCGTATGATTCAGTGCTACACGGAGATGTAATCGTCGTATATTCATGAACGCCGTCAAGTTGACTTGATGGAGCATTTGTGGGCGGTGAAAGGCAATGAAGGTGAATGAAGTGAAGTGAAGATGTTTTTTTTAATGTATTATGTTTATGTTGTATTTTTAGTTATGCTTTGTTTTTTTTTAAGCTTTAGTTGTGGTTTGTTTATTTTTTATGCTTTGGTTGTGGTTTGCTTTTTATGTATGGAATGTTTTGAATAAAAAGGAATTTTGTTGAATATTTTCTTTATTCACTAAAAGAAAATCAATACAACTCATAAAATAAAATACATGAATTACAACTAATTTTGTAAACAAAACAAAAAATACAATGAAATGAAAGGTAAGCAAACTAACTTAATGGTTTGATCATTTAACCAATCCGTGTAGTAGAGATGACTTGACCTAGCCCTATATAAGCTTAAGGCCTTGCTCTCATCATACACATTCTCTAACCCTATTCTCATAAATAAATATAAAAAAAAAGAGCTGAAACAGATTCTAAGAGAGAGCAGAAGTGTTGAGCCGTTCCTGTTTGCTGGGATATTGCTGCTGCGGTTGAATGAATTCAGAGGTCGTATACTCAAGAAAAATGGCACCAGGCATGTCTCTACGTATTTCAAATTGGGTGAAAGATCTTGAACACGCATATTATAGAAATCTAAGAGTTGGTATCAGAGCATATGGTTATTCTCACACACTGAAATCGTTTTTCAAGCATGCCTATTACGATTTCTTATCTGCTTATGCCATGATGAGTTTTTGGTTATATTTAAATTTTGAAGATGGATTAAACATGTTTTCTAAAATATCAAGGACATTTAAGAATATGGAAAAGCATATTTTAATTTGATTTTTCATATTTTCAAAACTTTAAACACGTTTTTGACCTACTAGATGACCTTAAAACCCTAAAAATGCCCATACGACACGACATAGCCGTGAGTTGTGTTAATTAGATCATTCCTTATTCAAAATGGTATTTTGCATAAAAAAAAGGGACACCAAAAACCCCTAAAATACTATTCACTGCAGAAATTACTATTCACTACAATTTAGGGTTTTCTTTCTTGAACTATGTTTGTTTGGTTATTCACCAAAACTTACCAAGCAAGGATGAAATCGATGATTCTTCAATTCAATGCAATCAAATTTTGTTTGGGGAGTCGGTTTCACATTCCAACTTGAACTTCTTATAATTAAAACCAGAAACCAATCAAACTTTCCTTTTCTTTTCTTTTTTCAGATAAATCTTTCTACACTATAATTACTCCCTTTGTCATAATATATCAAGATAATTATTTACTTGATTAGGAAAATATTTTCTTTTATTATTTATCTTTCCAAAATAGATTAGGGTTTTGACGCTATTAAACTAAAACTATATGCAAACAGATTGTTAGTTTAATTCCCAAGGCACGCCATCTACACATGAAAATAATTTTAGAATAATTGTTGTCAAAGATCCGCGGATAACTATTCTTGTTGGGAAATCATATATTTCCTTTGGTAAATAGGTTTGTTTTTCCTATTGTTCCAGGGAAAGTCGTATGTCTTTAAAAAATAGTCCTTTGAGGGTGAAAGAAAATCGTAACCTTGAGGGTGTGTGAAGTGAAAAACCTAACTAGCCACAGAGTAGCCTCACTACACTGACCCTGCCGCCCTCCTCTCTCTTCTCTCAATTTCTTCACTTCTTCTCCCTATAAGCTTCCGGCTCACACCAGGTAAATTTCTTGTCTTCGTTTAATTGTTGATCTCTTCTTCCTATAATTTTCGATTTGTTTTGTATATCTGAATTTCTGATTCATGTTTTACACAGAGTGAAGGTTCGGCTTGGGGTTTGGTTTTAGAGGTTTCCTCTCTCTTTCTCTTCCTCTGACCCAGGTGATGAGCCTTTGCTTGTCGTTGTGTTTTAATAATAATTTCATTAGTGTGCTTGGTAATTTGGTTATTTCTGGCCTTGGTTGACTGTTTGGTCATGATTATTTCGGTGCAAATTGCTAACTAGTTTTTTCTTTTTCTTACCAGTATGGATAGAGAAGGATCTGCTTCAGGAAGTGGTAGCGCGCCACCGACTCTTGATTTGAATGTTCTACTTAAAAAGACGAGGTGTACGCTGAATAAGTTCTTAGAGACAAAGAATCCCTGTGATAATGATAAAATAACTCACGTTTATCAGAAAATTTTTAGGTCAGTTTATTTTATTTTATTCATCAGAAAGGCATGCGTATATATTATTAAGGAAAATGCTAGGCTTACCACATTTTCATACCACATCTCTAATAGAGGTGGGCCCGATTGTATTGGTGGGCTCCATCTCTATTAGAGATGTGGTATGAAAAATGTGGTATGCATAGCATTACCCTATTATTAACTGTGTGTGTGGGTGTTTTTTTGTACTCCAGATCTCTCATTGGGGCTATTTCTGTACTCGAGTCAAGAGGGATCACTCGTGGTTACCTGCAGCCCCATCAAATCATGGTTGGTGGTAGCCCTTTTAAGAGGGCTTGGCTGTTAAATAGACCAGAGGAGGACAATCCGACCGCGCCTACCTACAGAGAGCAGTTTGATTCCTTGGTGCGGATGATCCTTGGTGAACGAGATGCCCCGAACTTGGAGTTGGATCATTTTCTCCACATCACAGCTTCTGCTGCTTCTGGACAACAGCTTTTGTAAGCAAGCTATTTAATAACTTTTTTTCTTATATTTTATTTAAATTTGTTCACATAGGAGCATGCACTAGGTAGGCCAAAGCACACACAAAGACAGACGAAATAAATAAACCCGAAAAAATTATACATAATTCACCTTCATGCATGAATTTCAATGAATCACAATTTGATTTATGGTATCATACGCCTCCTGTTCGATCCTCTCTAACTTTTCTTCCAAACAGTGATTTTCCCATCAACCAAACAGTTTTCTTCCACTCCGATTCTCTTATAATCACCTTCAAAATGCTCAAGTATTCAACAAAAATAAGAATCGACAAAATCAAATTGAATAAATGCGTAGGCAAAATTAAGCGTTAAACCCAAAAATGAATAAAATCTGATGCACAGAATCTAATGAGCGAAATTGAAAAAGAGAAGACCAAATCAGAACACAACAATCAAGTGAACTATTTCAGCCAATTAATGTAAGTTGGGAAGGGTGAAATTGGGCATGTATCACTCTTTTTAAAAGTATTATTTTCATTAACTGCAGATTCGATTTTAAGCAACTCCGTGGGCATCCACTACTGTTATCATCCTCTGAAAAGCCCCAGTTAGTATATGGTGTGCTTTCTCATCTCAACTACGCAACATCAAGTTGGAAAAATGACTTCAGACAGATGATACAGAGGGATGTTGAGGTTAGGGACACAGTTCTTGGGGTGGATTACTTCTCAGATGTTTACAACTTAAAAGAACCCCAGTACTACGAAGAGAATGCACTAGGGGCATTCCTGTATTCTGCAGATGCCATTTTCGATGTGAATGGTTATATCCGGAAGACCTTCAAGCAATCTACGGTATACGAATATTAATTTGTATAATAATTTGTATAATGCAATTAGTTTGTTTAATTTTTTTGTTTTTTTTTATAAATAAAATTATACATTAATGTTTACTAATTTAGCCTAACATGTTTTTTTTTTTTGGCAGACAGTAGAGCAAATATTTGATAAGCTTATTTCCTTCTTCCCGCACATGCTTATTGATGTGTATGATTTCCTTGTAAAGAAGGGCATTCCAGTTGAACTTGCAATTTTTGATTGATGCAGGGGCAAAGTTTAATATAAACTTAAAATCAGAGGTTCTTCTGTAAACATTGTATTTTAAAATCAAAGGAAATATGGTAATTTTATTCAGAGAAGTGGGCAAAAGCGTGATGGATGTGGAATTTTTTATAACCACGACATTTATGTTACTATTCACTCATTGTATATCCGTACCTAACAGTGGAATATCTCAAGACTTCACACTCCATTCGACTTTTAGTATGCACGCATGTAGTTTCCCTTGCTTGTCAAATTAAGCTTGGTGGTTAAACTTCACCTGTACTAAATAGAATGGGAGACTGACGGATCAACCTTAGAGACCAGGGACAACCTTTCATTTTCTTCCTCTTCTCGAAACTATATCTAAAGAATTTTGATGCCAAGATTGGTATAAATGACCATGAATTATTATTTGTTCAGAATCCATTGCCGAGGCTTGCGTTCTTCCTGTTTTCCTTCATATGGGGCCCTTGTCTCTCCTGAACCTGCTTCATCCCCATTTTCTAAATTGATTAGTCTGTGTAGTTCATTTATCCACTTCTAGAAGATGATTATATATGGCAAACATAAGATAAATTTTGCTACCTGTCTAAATTCCTGGCATTAAGTCCTCTCCATGATGGTCATCTTGGATTGTATATCGGCTGTAGAAGGCCTTGATATTATTAGCAATGCATATATGAAAAAACCTTTCACCTAATTTCTATACATACGGTGGAATATTTCGTACTCAAGTAAGAAACTGAAAAAAGTAACAAAATGATAGGCACTAAAAGAACCATTTAAAGTATCTAATTCAATTGCATTCCCATAATACGAAATACTACTAGAATGATAAGGAGGTATTAGTGTAGCACTCTTGTTCTCACAAGATGAAGTCATAAAATAAGGGACAAGAATTTCATGTTTGCGATTATGTAACTTGCATTAACCTACGCAGTGGAATAAATAGACATTTAAAACGGGGAGGAAAAGTAAAAAGATTCAAGCGGACTTGACAAATAAGTTTATTTATAGGTAAAGGAATGTCCTGACCTTTTTTAAGAGGCGCAGGAAGTATGTGAATCTGTGTGTGCTCTTCTCACGTGAAGTTCAACCGTCTACTCGTCCCCTTCAATCTCAAATGTGCCATTTACATAGAACACACAAATATAAGACCATGATTACAAATGCATGGGGTTTTGCGATTCAAAAAAAGAAAAAAGCATAGGGTTTTGTTGTATAGGAGGATTGAAACACAACTCATCTCTCCAAGCAACTGTATGTACAGGTATGCATCAGACTGACATAAGTCAAAACGGTCAGGTAAGGTGATATTCTCGGCATCAGCTGAATAAGAGGATGACATAGCTAGGTTAGCGCGGGTAAGTAGTAAGATTTAGAAATATGTGGTCAAAAGACTCAAAACTTAGAGCACTATGACGAAAGCATAGATTAAAAGAATGACAGAACCTTGATGGAACTGCTGAGGTGGATCTTCCCCCCCTGCATTGTTGTTGTTAACGGACTGTTCGTCCACACGATCAAGTCGCTGCAACGACAGTAGAAAATAGCTAAATGAGTAATTGTAGAGGATTCCATCAATTTCGAAATTTCTCTATGTGCAGTTCATACCTAGGTATATTCCTACCTACAATGTATGAAAACCACAAGGCATAACAGTGGAAACAGATTTGCCCTTTCCAAAGTAACTACATTAACACTTGGGGCATCAGAATGGTAACAAAAACTTCAACCAGGTGTCATCAACGGCGGTATAACCTCCATCGAACAGAAAGTACATTTCTCCCTAGAATGTGACATCATCACTCAGGTAGCAGGGCTAGAAACACAAATTATTAACTGTGCCTTGATTATGAAGGAGAAATGCTTGTATGAACTTATTATTTCTTCCCTAAAGAATCCACAGTTAAATCATAAATAAAAGAGAAAAAATGAAAAATATGAGTACCAAATTACTAGACAGAGAGAAGAGAATTGAGGGCCAGTTTCATCTAAAACAATGGAGCCTTTGCTTAGAAAATGAGGTTATTCCGCCCAACTCTGAAAGTAATTATTAACTTGTTGTAACCATGAAATCATGACACCTTGAAGGTGAAAGCATTAACAGAAATACACAACACACTTGAGGATAAATGCAGGGGTGGGCATCAACCTAGCTGAACTGATGAAACCGGTGAATTCAAATCGTAATTACCGGTTTGGTTTGGTTTTGAGTAAGAAAAAGTCAAAACGGTTTAAAAACCAAATCATGACCGTATATCATTTGGTTTGGTTTGATTTTGAGCATTTGTAAACACGCCTAAACCAAACCGGGCCGTCTACTTGTATATTTATTTATTTATATTATATTTTACATGTACTCTAATTAGATCATAACTATATATGGATGTTGAATTTGAAGTTTGATGGACCTTTGGAGTTATTGATATTTGAATTATAGCTATATTATTTATTGAAATTTGAAGTTTTATGTCATGTTGAGTTTTAGGAAGGTTTGACAAAAAACAAAAACAAATGGGTTCCTCCTTTTTTTTTTTTATAAATTTATTAATTTTATTTATAAATATCCAGATATAGTAATATAGTCATGGACCCAAACTGTTGGTTCTAGTCATGGATCATCATTTGGTCCGTAGCCTATGGGCCGAAGTGGGTAGCACGAGGCTCGGCCCTTTCTTTTAATTGGATAGGGCCTGGACTCATGATTTGAAACCCTCTACCTGCCCACGGTCTAAGCAGACTTGTTATTTAGGCCCGCTAGGCTCGACCTGTTCTTCAATTAAGTAGGTTCAAGGCCTAGAATTTGAAACCATGGGCCCGCCTACTGATCCGACCCTTCTAAGCCCATTTAGGCTCGACCTAGCCCACCTAGGCCCTATTTTTAATAGATATACACTTTCTGACTTCATTTTAGACTTAATTAAAATAATGTAATTTATAGAATGAATTCTCTAATGAGACGTCATGCGGGTTGGGTTTAAATTTAGCGAAGTTTTCGAGTTCAAAGATTACCCAAATGATAATTTATCAACCCAAAGTCAACATGTATCTAAAGGAAGTGTGATTCTCATTAATGAATAAACTGTTACAAAGAGCTTTTATACACAACAGCTATGCTGAGCTGTCATAACTAATTACAGATGAGAATATATTAGTAAACAGAAAATCTAACTAACCTAACAGATTAATAACTAAGTACTGCCTATAGCCTCCCTCAAGCTGAAAGGAGGAGAGCACACTGTAAGCTTGTCACGAAGAAAGACATGTCTGGCAGTAGATAAAGGCTTCGTGAAAATGTCTGCAAGCTGATTTGCAGAGGAAACAAACCGAATCTGTAAGAAGCCATGTTGAACCAATTCTCTAGTGAAATGATAATCAACTTCAACATGTTTGGTTCTTGCGCTAAAGACAGGATTAGAAGCAAGATGAATGGCTGATTGATTGTCACACCAACGAAGAGGAACAGAAGACAGTTGGAAACCAATGTCTTTGAATAGTTTGGAAAGATAAATCAGCTCAGCAGCAGTCATGGCAATGCCACGATATTCAGCTTCAGTGGAACTGCGAGAGATAGTTGGTTGTTTCTTAGCAGACCAAGAGATTAAATTGTGACCAAGATAGATGCACCAGCCACTAGTAGACCTCCGATCAATGGGACATCCTGCCCAATCAACATCCGTGAAGGCGTGCAAATTAAGAGAACCCTTGGTAAACCAAACACCCATATCAAGAGTGCCCTTGAGATAACGAAGAATTCGTTTAACAGCACCCAAATGATTTGAGCGAGGCTGATGTAAATGCTGGCAGACTAGATTAACTGCATAGGAGAGGTCAGGCCTAGTCCAAGTGAGATACTGAAGGGCTCCAACAGTAGAGCGATAAAAGGTAGCATCAACAAGAATGTCACCAGAGTTATCTAACTTGTAAGAGCCAAGAGGAGTGGAACATGGGCTGGCGCCAATAAAATCTGTTTTCTTGAGGAGATCACAAGCATACTTGGTTTGAGAAAGGAAAATACCCTTGCTGGATCGATGAACTTCCAACCCAAGGAAGTAATGTAAAGGACCAAGATCCTTAACAGGAAACTTGGCACTAAGAAGAGAAATAAGATATCTGCAGGCATTGTTGCAATTCCCAGTAACTAGGATATCGTCAACATAGACCAAAACAAGAACAAGGGCACCACCATCGGATTTAATGAAAAGAGAAGAATCTGCCTGAGAAGATCGAAAACCCAAGGAAACTAAAGCCTTGAACAACTCATCATACCATGCCCGAGGGGCCTGCTTTAAACCATACAAAGACCTATTCAGTTTACAAACAAAATGAGGCCTAGTAGAGTCCGCAAACCCAGGTGGCTGAGCCATAAACACATCCTCCTTCAAATAACCATGAAGAAAGGCATTACTCACATCCAATTGATTTAAAAACCAGTCATACTGCACAGCCAAGGAAAGAAGGAGTCGGATTGTAGCTGGCTTAGCCACAAGGCTAAAAGTCTCATGGAAATCCAAACCTTCCTGCTGGTGAAATCCCTTGGCAACCAACCGGGCTTTAAACTTATCCACAGAACCATTAGGCTTGAACTTAGTCCTATAAACCCACTTGCAACCAACAAGGTTTTGATGAGGTGATGGGGGAACTAAAGTCCAAGTTTTGGTTTGCTCCAAAGCAGCCAGCTCACTTTTCATAGCATCAATCCAAACCGGATACTTTGCTGCCTATTTGTAGGTAGAAAGAGTAGGCGGAAGAAGAACAGCGGTCTTTAAAGAAGAAGGTAAAGGATGTTTGGTAGCTGTAAGAGCTTTTGGCTT
Source organism: Prunus salicina (assembly GCA_020226455.1). Taxonomy (NCBI): domain Eukaryota; kingdom Viridiplantae; phylum Streptophyta; class Magnoliopsida; order Rosales; family Rosaceae; genus Prunus; species Prunus salicina. Next base: position 26,751,403 of record CM035342.1, on the reverse strand, counting down.
AAAAATGCCATTTTTAGACCGAGTAACCATAGAGTGAGTATTTAACACCGGAGCTGGAGCAGACAGATGAGCTGGAGCAGACAGATGAGCTGGAGCAGACAGAGGAGCTGGAACAGACAAAGGAGCTAGGGAATGAGTAGAACTAGAAGGAGAGGATGTGGTATCCACAAAAGGGTGATGTGATGGAGGAGAAGAAGAGTGATGTGGTGGAGAAGGAGAAGAAGGGGAATGAACTAAAGGAAAAGTAAGAGGAATCACAGGAAAAGAAATAGGAATAGAGGCAGAGGAAGATGGTAAGGTGGTAAGAAATGGAAAAACAGATTCATGAAAAATGACATGCCTAGAGATATAGACCCGATTAGTGGTAGGATCAAGACACCTATAACCAGAATGATTAAGACTATAACCCAAAAAAACACAGGATAAACTCTTGGGATGGAGCTTGGAGGGACTGTAAGGCTTTAACCAAGGAAACATTGACAACCAAAAATTTTAAGAGACGGATAATTGGGTTTGGAGTGAAAGAGAAGTTCAAAGGGAGAAAGGGGGGAAGATTTGAAAGGTAATCTGTTGATAAGGTAGACAGCAGTAAGGAAGGCATCAACCCAAAACTGAAATGGAACTTTAGAAGCAGCCAACAATGTACGAGCTAACTCGACAATATGCCTATGTTTTCTTTCTGCAGCACCATTTTGCTCAGGTGTGTGTGGACAACTTAATTGATGAACAATCCCTTCTTGATTAAGAAACTGTTGAAACAGAGAACCTAAGAATTCTCCTCCTGAATCACTTCGGAGTGTTTTGATCTTAGAATCAAACAAGTTCGTCATTTTAGCATGAAAAATCTTAAAAACAGCCAAGACATCTGATTTGAATTTCATTGGATAAATCCATGCATACTTGGTACAATCATCAAGAAAAAGAATGTAGTATTTATTGCCTGAAACAGAAGCCACAGGACTAGGCCCCCATACATCACAATGCAACAATTCCAAAGGCTTAGTAGTTCTAGATATTGAACTGTGAAAGGGAAGCTTTGAAGCTTTGCCAAGCATACAAGCAGAGCATAGTACTGGAGAGGCAAGTGAGCCAGTCAAAGGCAGCTTATTTCTACCAACAACTTGGCGAAAAATAGAAGAGTGAGGATGACCTACCCTCTGATGCCAAGTGAGTAAATCACTGTTATTAACCAAAAAAGAAGCACATAAAGATGTCCTTGCAGCTTCAATCGAAGAACCAGCACCAGCAGTCAACTTGTACATGCCTTCCTTAAGTGGACTGTGGTAAAGCATCCTCTGTGTAACCAAGTCCTTAATGACAAAGTCAGAAGAAGAGAGAGTTAGAGAACAGTGATTGTCTTCCAAGAACTTTTGAACCGACAATAAGTTTTGAGTGATTTGCGGAACATGTAAAATATTCCGAAGAGCAAATTTAGCAGAAGGAGTTTCAATGACTGAAGAACCAATGTGAGAAATAGGTAAACAGTTACCATCTCCAACTTGTAGTGAATTAGAACCAGTATAAGGGACAGAATTCTGAAGATGACTGTTGTCAGCCGTGACATGAGCAATGGCACCAGTATCCAAGATCCAAGAAGGAGAAGCATTGGGCGAAGGAGATTGAGGTTGAGGATTGACATAGTAGCCAGAATACGGAGCCGAGGATGCAAAAGAGGTTCGTTGGAGAAGACGACCTAGTTTTCGGCAGGTAGCAGCACCATGACCGCGCTTGTCACAAAATTGACAGATAAGAACACCATTATTGTGAGGAGAACTAGAATATACTCCAGAGGAAGTATTGAAACCAGAGGAAGAACCGTTATGAAAGAATTGAGGTCTGGAAGCCGAGCCAGATGGAGAGGAGCCAAGATTAGAGCCATGCATCCAAGAAACAGGGGGAGTGGGAAGCAAACCACGATTGTTCGAATGCAAAGGGCGAGGCTCAGGCTGAAATTGAGAGGGAAATTGGAAGCGACCACGACCTCGGTTCTTAGAAGACGCCTGAGAAGAACGAGAGTTGTTCGAAACAGCCGCGTAGGCATGGAACGGTTCATGAGTGACCGACATAGAGGCACGATTCTTGCGCTGCAATATCGCAGCCTCACGACCAAGCAAGAATCCATGGAGCTCATCAGAAGATACTGGATCACGACGAGTTTCAATTGAAGTCGCAAAGGAGTCATATTCCTCTGGAAGACCGGCGAGAATGTAAGCCACAAGATCAGCATCAGTGAGGGGGTGGGTAGCTGCGCCTAAACCAGCAGCAATTTCCTTCATCTGCTGCAAATAAGCGACCATAGGCAAATTTCCTTTTGTTAGGGTTTGAAGGCGAGAGCGCAATTGGTGAATGGTTGCCCGAGAAACACCAGCGAAACGTTTCTCAAGGAGCTCCCAGAGATCACGGGAGGTCTCAACACCCACAGTGTGAGAGAGAAGGTCAGAAGATAGAGTTGAGATGATCCAAATCATCAGACTTTGATCCTTATCATACCAAAGGTCAAATGCTGGATTATCTATGACAGAACCATCAGCAGCAAGAATTGTGCGAGACGGAGGTGGCTCTGCACCATTGATGAGACCAAGCATCTTGAATTTGCGAAGAATCGGAAGGAAGAGGTTCTTCCATAGCAGATAATTGCCTGCCTGAAGCTTAATCGGCACCATGCCAAAAATATTCTGAACCGTAACAGTAGTAAATGCCGGAATTGAGTGTGATTCAATTGGCGAGGAAGAGGAATGAGGAGGTGGAACAGTAGCAAGAGAAGGTGAGGAAGCAGAAGAGGCGTTAGAAGCCGCCATGGAAGCAGAGAGAGGAAAAAGAAAGTGTTTGGTCAGAGAGAAAATTAGCAAGAAAACTCAGCGGAAGAGAGGATCGAATCGTGAGATAGAAGGCGATGATACCATAAAGGAAGTGTGATTCTCATTAATGAATAAACTGTTACAAAGAGCTTTTATACACAACAGCTATGATGAGCTGTCATAACTAATTACAGATGAGAATATATTAGTAAACAGAAAATCTAACTAATCTAACAGATTAATAACTAAGTACTGCCTATAGTATCTACATATTAATTAAAGCATGCATAAAGGAGCCAAGGAAATATAGAAAGACCACCATGAAGCTCATGATGAAGTTATGAAACCAGAGACATGCAAAGCTCATGCTACTTCACACTGCATACTGCTAGCAACATATGCATGCTATGTGTCATGAAAAACAACATATATAGAGGCTATAAAACCATGCATATATACAGAGGTTTTGTTTATTAATTGATCTCTCTATTGCCTTCTCTTTTCTCATTTCACTTCAATTTCATCTCTCTCTCTCTCTCTCTCTGAACGAAGAAAATGGCTGCGAAAGGGAAGGATCTTAGCCAACAGCTCGAGGAACTCGTCAGCTCGTTGCAAGAACAAGTCAGTTCACCCCCATTATATTGCTTTGCTTATAAATAAATCTGGCTTTCTCTTTTAAGTTTTTGCAAGATTAATATGGTAAGCTTTATGAAATATGGTATATGTTTCCTGGCAGGGCATTTTGACCGACTACTTTGACGAACTAAAAGGGTTACAAGATGAAAACAACCCTCGCTTGGTTGACGAAATTATCACCATCTTCCTTCGTGTAGCTGAAGATTACAGATCCGAACTCACAAGAAATCTGTAATTAATTTCCTTCACTATTTCCATGAACTAATTGGAGTTTTACACACACACACACACATATATATATATATATTAATTTTACAGAATTCAATTTTAATTTTAATTAGGAGTGAGCCCGATGTCAACTATTCTGAGGTGCATAAACTCGCAATCTGGTTTAAAGGCAGTACCACAAGGTAATTGTCAATTATTGTCTTTTTTTGGTCATAATTGTCAATTGGATAAGTTTTTAGAATATGCGTTACTTTTAGCTCTTTAAACTTAAAAAGGAAAAATTTATATCTCACCCGTATGAAAGTTCTTGGTTCCGCCCTTGCAAAAATAATATATGAAGGAACCATTTCAGCTCAAAATAAAATAATATGTGAAGGAATTTCTTTCAATATCTATTGGTCTGCTCTGGATTTTTGTATTGTATATTATGAGCTCAAATGGATGCTTCTTAATTTGTTGCACATCCTGGTCTTCTTAATTTACTGCATTTTGGACTTACAGTAATGCCTGTGGCCGTGTTGCCCTTGCCTGTCAAGAGCTCATTGATGCAAGTGAAGCAAAGAACAAAGAAGGGTAAGATTTTATTTGTTCTCTCATGATCCCCAAATAATCTACTAACAAAATTTATGAATAATACTTATATGTATGGTTCTGTGCTTGTAGGTGTCTTGTGGCTCTTGACAATGTCAACAGTGAATATCTTATCGCCAAAGAGAATTTGAATCGCATTCTTGGGGTAACAGTTATTTTGAATCTTTAATTCCTTTCTCAGTTTTAATTTGCATGTTGCATGTTTTTACATTGTATCACTTCCAAAACCTTATGAAGATGTCATGTATATTTAATTATCGTGCATTTGATTGCTGATTGCTGATTGAAAATAAATAAACACATTGATTTTATAATTAGAGACCATAAACAATATAGGAATAAAAACTTGCCTTGGTAATTGTCCTCACACAAATGTTCTAATATTCAGAATTTTCTTTTCTATAGATGGAACGTGAAATTTATAACATGAGGCTGCCGAAAGCAACATAAGTAGAGAGAGTTCTTATTATGTTACATCATCGACTTCAGAAGATCGTGATGTTTTCTTCATGTTGGCCATGTAATAAGTTTATTACTTCTATGTTATAGACTTAATATAACTTGTTTTAGGACAAGGTTTTGGTATTTGGAACTTTTGAATAAGTTCACTATAAAGTGAACATTATGTTTGTTTAAGACTTGATTTTCTATCCATTTTATAAGTGGACCTTGTTCTTAGTTTATGAAATTTGGCTACTATATTGGATAAGAAAATTGTTGCTTGCCTAACTAATCTTTGTGCACAAGTTCTGATCTCCACCATTGTTGTCACATATTAATCATTATTCTTTACTAATATATTGTTCTTATTTTTCATAGTGGATGCCAATTGTAAACTTTATGTTAGAAAGTAGGAAATTACCCATAAAAAGGGAGAAGGAAGGAATATGTTGAATAATAATAAAATATTACTCCCATAAGTTACTTCACTAAATATGAAAAATGTACAACACATTCTTTAACAAAGATTTACCAAAAATGTGTTTGGATGTGGAAGTACTGAGGAATTTAATTATGTAAATTAATGTTTTAGAATTTGTAAAGTTTTTTGTTTGGCTAATGGATTTAACCATATAATTCAATATTTTAGAACTCCATTTCTCTGGAATTTTAGAAATGACAACTATTTAGATATAATTTAAAGTTAATATTTATGACCTCCAAATTCCATATTTTTTCCATGTACAATTTCTAAATTTCTTTGTTTTTTGTTTTGTTTTTTTATTTATCTAAACACGAGAATTGGTGTATGTCAATTTAGAAATTTTGACAATTAGTAAAAATTTAACTCCATCCGAAATGTCAAATATCATATTACCTCATTATATTTTTTAAAATAAATAGAACCCCTAGAATTAATATATGATATATAGAATAATATTTTTTTTTTTGTTGATTAATAGAGAGGACATGCTACCAAAAGGGGGGGAAAAAAGAGGTTTTGGACTTTCAAACAGCTTTTGAAGCTGGAAAATTTTATTCTTGTAATTATACGAAAGGAAGAACATATTGGTTATTTCTAGACTTAAGGTGTATAGGTGCTTTTTAACCACTTGAGTTACAAGCCTTTTTTATTCTTCTTACTTCTTGGGAAATGCTATAATATTTTTATTTATTTTCCCTTTATTTTCCTAATAAATACTTGTGGAACATATTATATACGGTGTATATAGAACACGCAAGCAATGTCATTGAGCCCAGAAGGCATCGTCAGTAGAGAGCTAGTTGTGGTTCGGTAATTTAGCTAATTTTCCTGAGAAGAGGATATGTTTTCATTATAGGGAACAAACTTTTTCTTCCAACTAAACTGAGAAACTCACAAAGTTGTTTCAAAATTCCTGACAGGACCCGACCCGAATTTCTTGGAACTCGAGACGAATCCTGTGGAATTCCCGACATCACCCTGATGTCGGGCCCACTTATGAAATTATATCCTCTTTTCCCTTAAAGGAATGAGGGCACGAGACTTTCTGCCGAAATTTCGGCAGAGTCTCCCTTGTAAATTAAACATTTCCCAAATTTCAACCTGCACAAAATTCACAATTTAATATCCCAACAGGCAGCACGCACAATAATTTTCATGCAATTCATATAATCAGCCTCTGGCCTTCACACAATCCGAAACAAAACAACCAACAAAACCTTTAAGTGAAATAATGCCTTAAGCAAGGCAATTTATAAACTCAAATATAATTATTAAGGCCAAAAGCAATTTTCATCATCTAACTTCCCAAAAATCCAACATACGAGGTTTTAACCTCCTAACACAATCGCATCTCAATTACATCCAAATTCCAGGACCAACGACAGGGTCCAAACTAATCTCAATAAAACATCATAAGTAAAGTTTAGCCCGCGACTGCACCTAGGCACTACCCTAGATTGCCTAAGTACACTTACTAAGAGATCAAGCCACACGTAGTTCTTTCTGCAAATTTTCAAAACCATCAACACTCAAAATTAACTAAATCCTACCTAACCATCAGCTAGATCATGAAAAATAGGTGAGAAACCATACCTCACTTGCCGGAATTGGTGGCCGGACGACGGAGAACGAAGTCGGAGAAGTTCGAGCGAAAACCGACCATTTCTCTTCGTTTTTTCAGCGAAATCATGGTGGCTGGTGGCAGGGGCCTGGCTGGGGTTGGAAGAGGACGGCGGCCCGGTCATTTTGGTACCAACCCCGTCAACTTTGGTGATCGGATGAGAGAACGGCCAGCTAAAACGTGGCCGGCTGTGCTGCTGTCGCGCAAAGGAGGAGAGAGAGGCTGCGCGGCGGAGAGAGAGAGAAAGAGAGAGAAAAAAAAAAATCAGATTTATTAAACCCTTTTTGCCAAAATTACGGTTATGCCACTGAGAGTATTTTGATCGTATCTCTCTCGTTACAATTTCGATTTGAACCCACTACGTGTCTACAGACTCATCTCGCCGTGCTCTACGCAACAATACAGTCGAAATTCCCAAATTCCTTCCCGGTCAAAAAGTCAATTTTAAACCTAATAAAATATTCTATGGGCAAAATGGTCTTTTATCATGTTTAATTAATAATTAAACATTTATTTAGGACCAGGTCGTTACAATTCCACTCTTGTTCATTCTACTATATTGTATAGTGTGTTTGATTTTAATTCATATGATCAAATTTTGCAATTTTTGTTGTTGTTTGTTTGTTAAAAAGATCAAATTTATCATAAAATAAAATTAACACGAAGAAAAATTAATAAAAATTAATTTGAAGTTAAAACAATTGTTATAATGAATAAAATCGGGTTGTAAATTTTTTATTTTTTTAATTTATAAAAAAAGAGTTTAGGGAGAAATTTGCTACCTTCATCACTAGTGCCAGAGCATACCCACAACTTTCAGCCAGGAGGAAAAAACTTGTGTGTCATTAAATAGTTGTATTTGAGAGTACAAAATTTGGATTTTGGAGCTTTTGGGTGGGAGAGCCCTAAATGGTACACTGGGCAAAAAGAGGGACAAATCGGCCCAATTTTACACCTTTAAACCCAAACCGGTTGTGGGCTAGGTTCATATAAACCGAAACAATAAAATATAAATAAATATAAAATGAAAAAAATCGATGTACAGGTTTTAACCTAATCTCGGGTGTTCTTATTTCCCCTCAAACTCTCTTTCGGCCGCCACTCTCTTGTTTCCGTCTCACACTCAGTCGTCTTTGCTCTCATCTGCCATTGAGGCTTTGCTGCAGAAGCTCTCTTTATTCAGTCTTAGACGGTAACTTCTCTTCAAACTCTCTCTCTCTCTCTCTCTCTCTCTCTCTCTCTCTCTCTCTCTCTATTCATATGGGTATGCTTCAATTTCTTCTCAATTTCAGCCAATCATACAGTTGATTGAATGTGGATGTTTTTAGTGCATATATTTGAATTGTGCTATCAGTTCTTGTAAATTGAGACAAGTTTTATGGACCTTGGTTATGAATTTTATGTCTTACAGATAAATCCTATCTTCCTGGTTTAGTTCAAATTTTTCTTCTGTTTATTTGTAACTGGTTAAGTGTGATATATTTTGTTTGGACAGAGATGAAGGTGGTCGCTGCATATTTGCTCGCTGTTTTGGGAGGGAAGACCAGCCCCTCAGCTGCTGATTTGAAGGACATTCTCGGATCAGGTGACTTTTATTTTGAAAACTTTTTTTTTCTTTTAATGTATGACTCAAACTTGCATTATTACTGATTTCGTTCAATAGTTTTTGTTGAATTTGGATTGCCATTTGTGGGTTTGGTTTGCTTTTGATATTTTAAATGGCTTTGTGATGCATTTGTAATTATTTTAATCGCGTCTGATGATATTAGTCTATGTAGTCTTTTATACATGGATTAACTGCTGAACCATATTTAAGGGTCTCTCAGATTGAGATGGTTTAATTATCTAATTTTGATGGGGGCCGCTCCAGTGCTAGAGCACCTTAACCCGACATCTATGGAAAGAGTTAGCGTCATACACTCTCGCTCCTTTGAATATTGTGCAATACTGTGTCCCTCTGTTAGTCCTTGTTAATTTTATCTTGGGTTGGCATTTTGGCAGTATTCTTACAATCTAAAGGCCTGTTTATAATTGAATTTTCTGTATCATCGAAATGGAGATGATTTTTTATTGACATATGGTCATTCATTAGTCAAAAATTCAAAAAGCTCATGGTTTCCTGTTTAACTAATACAGAAGAACCTCATATGTGATACATTTAACAGTTTGTGTAAAGTCTTGACAAAGTAATGGTTGCACAAAAAGATGCTTAACATCGTGTTGTCCATAGGAATTTTTAAGAACAGAACTGGTGCATAATTATTTGTTGCGCCAAAATTTTTGCACTTGCACATTAAATTAAGTTTTGGTTTGTTTGCAGTTGGAGCTGAGGCCGATGGTGACAGGATTGAGTTGCTGTTGTCTGAAGTCAAGGGCAAAGATATTACAGAACTAATTGCTTCTGGAAGGGAGAAGTTGGCGTCTGTTCCATCTGGTGGTGGTGCAGTTGCTTATTCAGCACCTGCGGCTGATGCTGGTGCTGCAGCTCCTGCTGCTGCTGAGCAAAAGAAGGAAGAGAAGGTTGAGGAGAAGGAAGACACAGATGATGTAAGTTCTGTTTAAAATTCTGCTGTAGTTTGTACCTATATTGCTTCTTTGTTTGCAAGTTTGCATGATCTAATTACAATGTTGCTGTTTTGAATGTCTATACTTAAATTTCTTGTTGCAGGATATGGGATTCAGCCTTTTCGACTAAGAGACTTTCATCTGGTGCTTTGCCTGTATCAGAACTTCTCATTTTCATTAATACTTTCATATCGGTGTTATGTTATTAAGTTTCCATTTTGTAGTTGGATATGGTTTTAGATCTCAAAAAATTTTGGTTAGATATGCAAGGGATCAAAGAGATTGCGTCAGATAATTTTTGAATTTTATCTATTTGAGTTGAATTATGGTTGCTTGCCTGTGGTTTATGTTATGGTAGAGTTCATTTCTTGCTTATTTGTGTGGATCTGTAGATCCGGTTGCCCTTTGCCTCCCGTAGGTTGAGTTTGCCTCCTTTTAGCAAAAGAAGCATCTATGGTTAGGTTGCGAAATTTCTTGGATCTTTACATCCTTCTTTGTGCCCTTGAACCAAATCACTACTTTTGTGTCAACCTTTCTGTCACACCATTGTTTGAGCAATTTCAGACTTCAAAGTGACTTCATTTTCTTAGGTTTTGTTTTGATACCGAAAATAGCTAGAAGATTCTTTATATGGTTAAAGTGGCCAACTCAGTGCAATATTTGAATAGTTTTTCCTTCCCAAAAATGTGTAACCATGTTTCATTGCTAGCCGTAAGTAGTCACGTTCCCCTTCGACAGATTGAAGAGCTCCTACTGGTTGAACTGTTTTGTTTTGACTAAGAAGCTCACCCTTTAGCAAGTCCTTTGAAATGATAATTATTTCCCCCCAAATGATCGAAATATCACCGTGCGCATATCATTGATACCAATTCAGAACGACTCTGCGGTGGTATACCATGAGACGATAGTTAGGATTCTAGGTTGGGTCGGATCAAGAGTCAAATCAAGTAGGGCCAATTTTGTTGGGCTAAGTTTGTTTGGCACTTTTAACATTTCAAATTGAATCATGCTGGAAAGGGGGAGCGGCTACAATGAAGAGTTAAAGTGAGGAGGTTATTTGAGGAGACCGATCCCACCGTCAAAACATTTAAAATATTTAAGTCCCGTGATTTCTTTACATTTGTTGATGGTGAGATCTGACCTCCTCAAATAACCTCCTCATTTTAGCTCCTCATTATAGCATTTCCAGCTGGAAAGGGAGGGTATATTGGGTTGGGCTTCAAGTCGAATTTAGGCCGAGGCTTTTGTGCCCAACATTTTCGTTCCTTTTTTCTTACGTTTTTCCTTTCTTTAAGTTTTGCACTAATGTTACCATGACACAATAATTTTTTGTAAAAAAGGAATTTGAGGAAAACTCCCTCGTATAAGTAATAATCATACTTACTAAAACACTACAATAGAAAGTTAAGAAACCTTGCAAGGACTTTATAAGGAGTTCATTCACTCCGTCAATTGCCAAATAATTTTGGTGTTAGAACCTCTACTTCCTTCAGAAAACCTGTAAATTTTTGCATTTTTGATTGGTGCCAACTATGTGAAAAATAAAATTTTGGGCTGGTGAAAGATTGGGGTTTTTAGTAACTTTGAATATTTTTGCATATTAAGTTGAATCATTTGGAGGTTATTTTAATTTATTGGAAGTACTAAAAAAATATATTTTGAGCTCAAAGTGGTGAAAAATGGGAGTTTTTAGTGACTTTGAAATGTTTTGGAAATTAAGTTGAATTATTTGGAGGTTATAATTTATTGGAAGTGTTAGAAAAATATTTGGAAGTTTTTTTAGGTCATTTGGTGAAATTGAGTCTGTAGCATACGAGTCTGTAGCATTTTTTGGGACATAATAGAAAATATCGTATCATAGCATGTTTAAAGATTTTCGAAACCAATCTTTGAAAGTAAAACGTTCTTCGGAAAATTCACCGTTAAGATGTGTTAAAATCCTCAATTTATTTGAATTTCCTTCTTAGGTTTTAGATCTCGATCATTACATTCCTTGTAACTCTAACTCTTCTGGGCATTCTCTACTTTCATCTGAATTTCCTTCTAAAGGTTTGTTGTTCTAGAAATTCTTGAAAGTCATATCTTCAAACTACTCATTGAGTCTTACCTTATATTTTAGTTCCTCAATTGTAAACAAGATGAATCCTTGCCGATAAGCACGTGTTCAACCAAGCAACAATCAAATCATTTCGCAACATTTGGTTGTGATTGTGGAAGTTACAATGTTTATGATGGAAGGGAATAAGAATGCTGGTAATCAAACACTTGGAAACCAGCAAAGTGAGCAAGGGAAGAACAATAGTGTGAGGGTCGATATTTGGACCAATTTATGAAACTGAGGAGATGAAATGGAAGTTCTTAGGCATAGGTTTGGATTAAGCATATATACAAACCAACTTGGAATATCAATTCTCCATCGAAGTATCATGTCTGGTTAGCGACCCATGTTAGATTTTCTTTATAAGTTCATCATCTTTCACACATCTTGAAATATATAAAAGATATCCCTCGCATCATCTTCCTTGAGTACACGATATCTGGATTCATTCAATCGCAGCCTCTCTCTCGGAAACTGAGATTAGGGTTAGAGAGCGTATTCGACGAGAGCAAGGTCTTAAGCTTATACAGGGCTAGGTCAAGTTGTCTCTACTCATCATCGAGAGCCGACTTGACTAACATTCTAAGCCCATCAAGCAATAGTTCGCACAAAGAAAATAAATAGGACCCCTTTAATTGGCTTCAAAACTTTCCTTATGTCACAAAATTTTGGGCCTTAAGGTATAACCTAAGTGAAACTCTTATCAAACCTGATATAACTTAGTATCTAGTGCACCGATCTAAATAGGAATATAACAACCTACATGTTGGAGGATGAAATTGACAAATGGTGGGACTGGGACATCGTGAAACACCATAAGGGTGAAGTTGCAAACATGATGATCAAGGAACAATTTGAGCAATTACAATCAGTACTTTCCTATCGAGCAGAACAAGCTATTTGGAAATCGTGGTTTTACATATGTAAGAGATAATCAGTGCCTCTTTGAGTAGTTTATGGCTTGAGTAAATCTCAAGGGGGAATTCATAGCAAATTTCAAGGGGTGACAATTACTCTATGCCAAGCTAAAAGTGACATAAACAGTAATATTGTATCTAATTGGGACTATAGTGGGAGAAGCAACTTAATTCTATGTTGGGGCCATGCTAGAGTTGACACTACTGTTGTATATAGATATACTAATACAATCTATTAAGAAACATAGCACCATACACAAAATCAAACTTTTTTTTTTTTTTTTTGGTGCTAGAATGTGTGGAGGTCTTTTTATTCCAATAGCCTCACGAATAGGCTTGGGCTGCCGAAAAGAGAAACATGTGAAATTATCCCTTGTGTCTGAGTTCAAGAATTAGGCCTCGAGAATGCTTCGAAATGATAGTGAAACCTTAGGAAACACCTTGGTTACCTTCACTAACAAAAATAACAACACTTTACAGGTAGATTCTTAACTTGGCATGAGAAGCTTGTGGCATGGGAGCAAAACCATCACAAGTTTAGCATAAACACAGAGAGAGCTGTGAGTTCTTATGAAAGACAAAGGTTTTAAGACAAGAGGGAATGGATTCTAAGAGGGTTTGTTGAAGAGGGAGAGAGATGAGGGTATGATGGGTGTGTTGAGTAGTTTCTAGTAGCTTGACGAAAAATCTATCAAGCTCTGGAACTCTTTAACAGAAGAGAAAATGGGAGGATATGGAGGAATAGGGCACGAAATTGCAGAGTTTTGGAAGTAAGAGAGGAAGCTTGCTCTCTAGATGTGGTTTGAGTGAATTTCCAGTTGCTTGACAAAGTTTGGTCGCAGTCTGGATGATGATTTTTGCTGGGTAGAGGAAGCTCCATTTTATAGGCATTTAGAACCCTAATTTTATCAATTCTCCATTCCCACTTTTCCTTTGTTTATTTCCATTCACTCCTTTTTGTTGAAATTTCTTTAACCAGAGTGGATGGGTCACAAGCTCTTTGGGATTCCAAGGTTTTTGTGAGGCTGGACCTTCCTATGGGGATGAGGCGCCACTTGCTTTTCTTCTTGGTTTCCCTATTAGAGCTCACAAAGGAAAGGAGAATGGATAGAGATTTTTCCTAATGGGTATTCCTCATACTCGTACGAATTCCCTTTGGTTTTTCTGATGGCTTGCATTGGGTTTGTCTTTGGCCATGTGCTGGAGTCTCCCAACAGCCTGAGCGTACAAATATCTCCTGGTTTTCTATTGTGGTTTCATCTCAAACCATGTGCTGGAGATTTTTTGGATATTTTCTAAGCTACTTGGGCTATTTGGTTCTTCCTAAGGTGATGGGTTAGTCCATTAAGAGAATGGGCTAATTTCCTAAAGTTATGGGCTATCTTATCAAGGTGATGGGCCAATTTTTCTAGAGTATTGGGTTAATTCTTCTCTCTTTTATGCTTACCCACATATTTGGGCTCAAGAAATGGGCTTGAGTTTTGGGGCTCCCAAGCAGCCCAAAACTTCCATTTCTCGGCTCATCAATGGGCCTCATGAAAGCTCGTTACCATCCATACCACAACCCACTCAAGCAAGCCCCGGGCATTTTGCGTGGCTTGGGTCCACTTAAGCTTGTAGCATGGCTAGGTGTAATAATAATGATTTTTTGCTTCGCATTGCATGTCGCTTGGCGTGCTTGAATTTTGTTGCTTTGAAGAGGAATATGATGCTTGACGGGATAATTAGCTTGGGCTCATAGAGCAAGTGCCTTTTATAGGCTCATTTTAATTCTTATCGTGATGGATTACATGTTTTATTTGGCATGGCATGTGGTCGTGGCTCGTGCATGATGAATTTCGCGTGCTCTGAACTGGGTCTTTTCTTAATAAGGTGTTGCACTGGGCCAAGAATTTATTTGGGCCCAACCCTAGATTTTTTGGGCCTCAACAGAATGAAGCTACAATCAACATCATCTTTATAAGTTACAAAAAAAAACAAAACAAAAACCTACATCGGATAGCATACCAACAAAAAAAAGTACTAAACACTAAGTGAAGCCTATTGGAGCAAAGCTAAAATTAACACATCGTTACATGCAAAAAAGGATGGAGCCAGGAGTGGTAGGTAAAGTGTAGAACAGGTCTTGGTGGAGGAAACTTGCGCCAGAGATGTTTTACCAAAACGCCTAACGTCAGAGGGAGTGAAGCCTCTTGTTTTTCCAAATTGTCTTTCAAGAATCTTCAGTTTCACCTATAAATGGATTTAAACACACCTTGTTGGTATGTGTGCAAAGTTGCCGCAAGCTGGTTACTATTGAGTATTCTAGGGTATTTCTAATTACCCAAGACTTCGCTTCCATAGAAAGAGACGACGTTGAATTCATCAAATAGATCTAAAATCCAAGAAAATGATTAAGAACCGAACGTTTGTGACAATTGAGACCGAAGATAGGATTAAGTAAAACTTAGTGCAAAAATTTGCACTATTGATCATTGTGTTAGTTGAGGCTGAGGCTCGACTTATCTTTAGGGCTGAAAATCATCTTAGAGATAACTGTGAGGATTCCAATGTGGAGCCATTAAGGGCTCTAAGCATATTAAAGGAAACTATTTACAAGTTGTCATTAAAGAGTTTGTGTTTTAGAGATTGGTCATTCAACGATTATGTGTACGAGATGAAACTAGATCGAGACCGACATTTTCACTTAAGAGGAGTTAATAGATACATTATCGAGCAAAACAAGCTATTTGGAAATCGGAATTTTACAAGTGTAAGAGATGATTGACAACTCCTTAAGTATTTATGTCTTGAGTAAATCTCAAGGGTAAGCTCATAGCAAATTTCAAGGCGTGACAATTTACTATATGCCAAGCTAAAAGTGACAAATAGTAATATTGTATCTAATTGAGACTATAGTGGGAGAAGCAACTTAATTCTATGTTGGAGCCATGCTAGAGTTGACACTACTGTTGTACATAGATATACTAATACGAGCTATTAAGAAACATAGCACCATACACAAAGAGAAACCCTATCTTTTCTTTATATATATATATATGGAATAAAGCTAGAATCAACACCATCTTTATAAGTTAAAAACAAAAAATACAAAAACCTACACCGGGTAAGATACAAAAATTTAAAAAAAAAAAAATTACCAAACACTGAGTGAAGCCTATTTGAGCTAAGCCAAAATTAATACATCATTACATGCAAAAAAGGGTGGAGCCAAGAGTGGTCGGTAACGTCCAGAACAGGTCTTGGTGGAGGAAACCTGCGCCAGAGAAGTTTTACCAAAACGCCTAATGTCAGAGGGAGTGTAGCCCCTTGTTCCAAATTGTCCTTCTAGAATCTCGATTTCATGTATAAATTAACATAAACACACCTTACTGGTATGTGTGCAAAACTGCCCCAAGCTGGTTAAAATTGAGTATTCTAGGGTATTTCTAATTACCCGAGACTTCACTTCCATCGAAAGAGACGATGTCGAATTCATCAAATAGATCTAAAATCCAAGAAAAGGATTAAGAATCGAACGTTTGTGACAATTGAGACTGAAGATAAGATTAAGTAAAACTTAGTGCATAAATTTACACCGCTCATCATTATGTTAGCTGAAGCTGAGGCCCAACCTATCTTAGGGCTGGAAATCATCTTAGAGATAACTGTGAGGATTCCAGTGATTGGAGATCAACTTCCAATCGTTTAGAGTTATTAAGGGTTCTAAGCATATTAGAGGAAACTATTTATCAAGTTGTCATTGAAGAGTTCGTGTTTTAGAGATTGGTCATTTGACGATTATGTGTACAAGATGAAACTAGATCGCGACTGACATTTTCACTTAAGAGGAGTTAATAGATATGTTATAGAGTAGAAGAAGCTATTTGGAAATCAGAATTTTACACATGTAAAAGATGATCGGCACCCCTTTGAGTAGTTTATGTCTTGAGTAAATCTCAAGAGGGAGTTCATAGCAAATTTCAAGGCGTGACAATTAATATATGCCAAGCTAAAAGTGACATAAATAGTAATATTGTATCTAATTGGGACTTAGTGGGAGAAGCAACTTAATTCTATGTTGGAGCCATGTTAGAGTTGACACTACTGTTGTATATAGATATACTAATACAAGCTATTAAGAAACATAGCACCATAAACAAAGTGAAACCCTTTCTTTTCAATTTTTAGATATGGAATAAAGTTAGAATCAACACCATCTTTATAAGTAAAAAAAAAACAAAAACCTATACCGGGTAAGATACAAAAAAACAAAAAAAACCAAACAAAAAAAAAGCCAAACACTGAGTGAAGCCTATTGGAGCTAAGCCAAAATTAACACATCATTACATGCAAAAAAATGTGGAGCCAAGAGTGGTAGGTAACGTCCAGAACAGGTGTTGGTGGAGGAAACATGCACCAGAGAAGTTTTACCAAAATGCCTAGTACCTAATAGACTTCGCTTCCACAGAAAGAGACGATGTCGAATTCATCAAATAGATCTAAAAGCCAAGAAAAGGATTAAGAATTGAACGTCTGTGACAATTGAGACTGAAGATAGAATTAAGTAAAGCTTAGTGCAAAAATTTGCACCGTTTGTTATTGCGTTAGCTGAGGTTGAGGCCCGGGTTATCTTAGCGTCGAAAATCATCTCAGAGGTAACTATGAGGATTTTAGTGATCGGAGATCAACTTCCGATCGTTTGGATTCATTAAAGGTTCTATGCATATTAGAGGAAACGATTTATCAACTTGTCATTGAAGAGTTCGTGTTTTAGAGATTGGTCATTTGATGATTATGTGTACGAAACAAAACGAGATCAAGACCGACATTTTCACTTCAGAGAGGTTAACAAATACGTTCTCGAGCAGAACATGCTATTTGAAAATTGGAGTTTTACAAATGTAAGAGATAATCGACACCTCTTTCAGTAGTTTATGTCTTGAGTAAATCTCAGGGCGAGTTCATAACAAATTTTAGGGCATGATAATTACTATATGCCAAGCTAAAAATGACTTAAACAGTAATATTGTATTTAATTGGGACTAGTGGGAGAAGCAACTTAATTCTATATTGGAGCCATGCCATAGTTGGCACTACTGTTGTATATAGATATACTAATAAGAGCTACTAAGAAACATTGTAACATCCTGATCCAATGTTTAATCATTTATTTAATCTATATAAATTAATTAAATTATTTAATTATGAAATTACAATTTTGCCATTGGGATAGGGTCATTTTGGTCACTTTTTAACCCGATAGAGTTTTGGGAAATTGAATGGCATTATTGCATAGAGCGCGTCGATACGAGTTCATAGACACGTAGTGGGCTCAAATCGAGCGTTATCTAGCTAATGGTAGGGTTGGTTAGGAATGATTTTGAAGTTTTGAAACTCATTTTACAACTCAAAGTTTTGGCCAGTTTTCTGCTAGAAATTCCGGTAAGTTCTGGCCACTTTTTGGTCATGGCCTGTTTGTTAAAAATGTTAACTCACAATTGTACGGGCCAATTAGTAGTATAGCAAGACAAGTACGAGGTCGTACCCACGAGGACTGAGAAGTTAAAATTAGTTATGTACTTAGATTACCAAATTCAAGAAAGTAGGAGGTTAAGTCTAAAACAAAATTTAAAGCAAGAGTGATTGTAATTGTTGAACAAATGAGGAAAAACGAAGTTTCAAACAAAAGCAAAGTGAGCAAATGTAGCAAAGAGTATGTTTGTAGGTTGGAAAATAGATTGGGAGACTAGGGCATTCGATTCACCATAACAATTCAATTCTGGGTTATAAATTAGTTAAGTGACAAGTCTAATTCGGATTCAAAGATTGATTCTAGTTAAAGTATGATTAGGCCATGGTGTCTGGTCCTAACCTTGTGTTCCTAATTCCCTAACTTGATCATTTGTTGTCTAACCTAAATTAAGCATTAGGAACCCATTAAGCATAAAAGAACAATTTAAACAACCAAGCATGTATCTAATCCCTGTTGTCGAATGTCCATACATACTTTTCTTATTCATAGTTCAATTCGAATCAAAGCATGGTGTCTACTTTTGATTTAAACCAAGATAGCTAATAAACAAGTTCTAATGGTGATTAATCATCCAAACAAGCATATTAACTGATAAGCATAATGAATAAGAACATGAATCATGAATCAAACTTGAAACTCAAAACTTCAACTTATAAACCCATAATATTCATGTTAGGTTACATCGAAGCCCTAGTTATGAATTTAGCTACTCATAATGGAAATGAAACTTAAACAGAAATGAGAAAACATAATGAATGCAACAAGAGTAGAAAAACCCATTTCTGAAGTTGTTTGTGGTGTCCAAGGCTTCTCCAAGTGCTTTTCCACGTCTAATGCTGCTCCAAGAGCTTCCTCACATCTAGAGTATGGCAACTAAAGAGGTGATTTGGGATGAGTGTGGGTGAGTGGTGATGGAAAAGAAAGAGGAAATTCGTAGGGAATTGGAATGGAGGCTTGTTGGAGCTATTTTGGTGTTTTGGGGATGAATGGAGTGTTTGTGGAAGGATGAAGTGAATGAGATGAATTGTGAATGATGTTGTGTTTAGAATTGGAGTGCTATTTATAGGGAGAATGGAAGGGGAATATTTGAATTGAATATGGTTTATGCCAATAGCACTTGTAATTAAAAACTCATCTTTTGGCTAGTGCACTTCACCAACAACTCCCACTAGATAGCACTTGTAATTAGAAACTCATTCTTTTGGCTAGTGCACTTCACCAACAATTCCCACTAGATAGTGCACTTCATCATACATATGTCATGCATGACAATGCATTGCACTCTTCTTTTGGGTTCGTTTTGGGCTTGTTAATACATTCATAAAATTCTGGAAAAATATGGATCTTCAAGCCCTCTGTCTTATCTTTCCAAGCATATGCAGCCCAACTCAAGGAAAAATTGGGAAGACCTTCAAATGTCATTTGTGGCCCAGTAACACAGATGCTGCCGAATTTTGACCTTGAGCTACTAGATCATGTATAACTTCCTCTAGAAGACTCAGAATCATGAACCGTAAAATGGTACGGAAACTAGACTTCCGTATCTTTCCAATGATGTATGGCTCATTATCTGGTTCTTCTTGAGCAAGTACAGGTTAATCCATGAAATTGAATGATCTGCAGACACCGTTTTGGGCTAATTTGTCTCCAAAATGCATTTAATGAGTCTCAAGCTTATTACACTGAAACAAACACAAAACTTATTAAAAGCACAAGTTTAAGTCAAAAACATAACCAAATCATAAGTTAGAAGGGTACAAAAAGATATGTAATTATGCACCGATCATGGCCCAAGAATAAAAGTTGCTCCACTAGTTGTTCTGATCACATAGGTCTAGGTATTGTTGGGGGTTTCAAGAATTTTCTGGTCGCCGGAATTTTCTCAAGAATCCCACGCACTACCGACACATGTGGCAGCTTGTTGGCCAGGTTTGGGTGATCCATTTGGTACTAAAATGTTTCCCATGTTGTCATGAGCATAAGGGTATGCTCAAATTTGAATTTGGTTACCGTTTGATTGTCTATCGAATTTATGCATATTAGGCGTTATCTGGGTGCGATATGTTCGGATTGTTGGATCGACTCCATTTCCATATATGTTGATCTATTTACCTCTAGGATAGTATAGGAATTCATGGATCAAGAATCAGAGCCCTGGATACTCCGATCCAATGACTCAAAGTTTGCGTAATACGATGACAGTCCGATCATGCAATCATGACTGATTCGATAGCTCGGTCTGGACCAAACTTGTAGGACAAGTTCAGTAAACCTTGTTAAACATGTAGGAACTTTTGGATCGGAAATCAGAGGTTGTGGGCCCCGCAGGCCCAGTTGACCAAATTTGGGATGTTTGGCCACTCGGTTAACCGAGAGTCTTCCGAGGTTATTCCACCATTCGAAACACATAGTTGGACCTTAGGAACTTCTCGTTGGTCGTTCACACACTTGGAATCCCGAGAAAACTAGAAATTTATTGTAATGTTTTCGTTTGAAGTATTTTATTTTAATCTAGTCCTCGTATGCTTAAATAGGTGCTTCGGCCCAGCGTACTCAACATGAGGGACCTTTTCAGGGTCAAGCAGCGTTGGATTATTTGTGAGTGGATTTTGTTTTTAAATAATAATCATCATTTTCAAGATGGAAAGCTATGAATAATGATTTATTTGATTATTGAGTTTATCATATAGTTAATTGTTGAAGTATAATATTTTTATGGAAGTATTTGAAATATATTTGGATATTTGTGGATTGTGATTATCTTGAATTGATTTATGCTATTTTTTGGAGAGTACTATCTATATTTGGATGTATGTGGGGTACATGGGTTTTGTTGGAAAGGGATTAGGGAATGTAAGTTGGGTGGTGGTTTATGTCAGTTTGAAGTGCTATAAGCACTACCTTATGTACCTCCTCAAATTTGGAATAATTGAATTGGATACTTGGATATGTCATAATCCGAGCACCCTTGACGGGGTGTTTTGTAGACCCTTAGCGGGGTTAGTCTGCGAGTGTAGGACTTGTTCCCTAGCCATATGGTCAATTGAGGATTCTGTTGTACGTGCTGGTGAGCCAGTCCCTCAGTTGGACGGCTTGTTCCCTAGCCATATGGTCAATTGAGGATTCTTCCGTATGGTCTAGTCAAACAATCCCCCGGTTGGATTGTTCCCCGGTATAAGTTTGGTAGTGGTCATACATATATATATATATATATGTACATATACATTCATTCTTATTTGTCGGTGAGGATCTTTCCTCGCTCGCCGTGCCAACAGGCACACATTTCGAGAGAGTAGTTTGGGGAAAATGGGAAAGGTTTTAAACGGGATGGGTGTTAGTATACCATTTCGAGAATACGAATTTCACTTTGGTTTTGGCTCTACATCGGTTTTGAATGCATGTTGTTTTCAGAATCGTTTTCTAAACGGTGAGGTTATTATATGTTGTTTTCAAATATATATAACAAAACTTTATTTTTGTCCACTCACAATTTTCTGTTTTACATCCCAAACAGTAGTTGATCTGAGCGGTCGAGCCGAGTCTTGTACTTCCGAGCCCCGACTTCCAGTAGGATAATCTTTATCTGTTTTTATTTATGTTGAACTTCGTTTAGTTTGTAAACTGGAATTCTTTAGATATGCTCTATTATCACCCATGCTAGGGTTGTATGTAAGGCCGGAGGCCTATTATGTAAATTGCATGAATTTACATTGTGCATGATGCTGTTGAGATTATATAATTGTGTTTTAATAGGTTGAAAAATTTGGGAAATGTCCTTTTTTCAAAGGAGACTCTGCCGAAATTTCGGCAGAAAGTCTTGTCCCTCTTAGTAAATGGGCCCGACATCAGATTGATGTCGGAAATACCAAATGATCCATTGTGGATTCCAAGGAATTCGAGGCAGGTCCTATCAAATATAGCACCATACACAAAGTGAAACCCTTTCTTTTTTTTTTTTCTTTTCTTTTTTGCACTGGGATCAAGCTAGAATCAACACCATCTTTATAAATTACAAAAAAAAAAAAAAAAAACAAACAAACAAACAAAAAAACACCCTACAACGGGAAAGATACCCAAAAAAATTAAAAAGTTCCAAACACTGAGTGTAGCCTATTGGAGCTCAGCCAAAATTGACACATCATTACATGCAAAAAAAGGGTGGAGCCAAAAGTGGTAGGTAACGTCCAGAACAGGTGTTGGTGGAGGAAATCTGCGCCAGAGAAGTTTTACCAAAACGCCTAATACCAGAGGGTGTGAAGCCCCTTGTTTTCCCAAATTGTCCTTCTAGAATTCTCGATTTCATGTATAAATTAACTTAAGCACACCTTCCTGGTATGTGTGCAAAGCTACCGCAAGCTGGTTACTATTGAGTATTCAAAGGTATTTCTAATTACCAAATAAACTTCGCTTCCATAGAAAGAGACGATGGCGAATTCATCAAATAGATCTGAAAGCCAAGAAATGAAGGCATCTTTGGGAGGTACAATTATCAATAACCCTAGCTTTCGATAATTTTGTGATAATTTATTGCTTAATCGCGAGCTTTGATATATTTAATCGAAAGATTTTTCTTTAATGTATTTTCCTATGTGAATCATGATGAATCATCCCGATCTTTGCGTTTCAAATTTTCTTAAATGTCCAAATATTAATTCATGTGTTTGCTTATTATAAAGCAAAGTGAGGTTTTTCAATTCTTAAGCCCGAATAATCTTTTTATACCTGACTTCTTTGCTTGAGCATGATTTTCCAAAGCCCCCAAATTCATAGGATGGGTAACCATAAGTTTGAACTCAATCTACGAATTAATTTGGAAAGGGTAGAGCCTTCTTGCACACCCAATTGTCTTATGAAACTCCAAATTGAGTACTATAATTTTTGTGTACTCACAGTTGGAGTGGGGTGTGCCAAAAGATAAAATGGGAGTGCTAAAGCTATATCCTTCGAAAAATGACAACTAAGCATAAGATTTATTATTTCTAAAATTGAAAGGGGAAGAAAATGGAAAAAGAAGAAAATGCAGTTTTTTTCTTTCCCTTTTGGTGAATAAAAAAGAATATAGATGATAGTACTTTTCTTTCTTTACGTTTTTCCTTTCCTTTCTTTTTTTTTTTCCTTTTTTTATTATTCCAATATTTTGTTCATAAAGAAATATGTTATGTGAATGTTATACTCGATACATTGTATGTATAGCCTCAATGTACATAGAAGGCACAAAGATAGCAATTTTGATTCATTAGCTAATTATTTATCACATAACGCTACATATTTGCATATCACCAAACACACATGAGAAAATTTTCTATCCTTTTATATCACTTTTCTAAGTTTTCCTGAGCAAATTAAAGTCCATATATAGCCCTCCTAAGAAAATGAAGCATGATGTATTATTGACTATGATGTTTGTGATTGCTGAACACCAGGGTGCAGTGATGTATTATTGCCTAACCGAGCTCAACTAACTCAACAAGTTATACCACCTCCCCAAGGAGCTCAGGCTGTAGATGGTCGCTTTGACCTAAATTTATTGCCTGAGGTGGAAGAAGGTGACCAACTACTGGTGGCGGCTGATGAACCACCATTGACCGATGATCAACACCAACCACCACCCGCAGCATATCAAGATCAACCACCAGCCACGACTGATCAAGGTTCACCACCAGCTGGGGCTGATCAACAGCAGCCACCACCAAGTGTGGCTGATCAAGGTCAGCCACCAGCAGTTGTGGAAAGTGGAGATCTACAAAGACCAAAACGCGGTCGAGAAAGATCTGGGCCTTCTGGTTCGATCACAATCGACATTGATAGGCCAGATTGGTTGCCTATTGGGTGGGGGGTCTCTGCCTCAATGCGCCTAAATGGTCGGACTACTGGTTTCGTTGACAAGGTAATAAAACAAGTGCTAGTACAGTACTTTTCATATTATATAATTAATTCCCATATGTAACGCTTCAATATATATGTAATTGCTTCCATACGTGGGCCAAAACTAACGTTGTTCATGCCTTAACTTCGTTGTGCAGATTTATATAAGCCCGGAAGGAGAAAAGTTCCGGTCCAAGAAGCAAGCTCTCCGTTCGATTACAAGAAATAATGGTGAAAATAATAATTTGTAATGAAAGGTGCATTTCTTTAGAAACATATTATTTTGAGATTAATGGAGTGTCTATTAGAGGTTAATCTTGAAGTTTCCTAATTTGAGTTAAACTCCTTATCTTGTTTCTATGATAAACTCCTCATCTATATATACGTACATAGAGAGAGAGAGAGAGAGAGAGAGAGAGAGAGAGAGAGAGAGAGTTAAGATCCACAAAACCTTATATATGAACAAAAGAAATAAATTTGAAGCCTTGAGACAGTGCATACTCAAATTTGTCCCCAGCGAATTGCGTGGACAAGGAGAACCACATGAGACAGTGCATAACATCATCCAACCCCTTGAAACAACACCCCTTGCTATGAATCTAGCCCAACGACATTACCACAATCCTTTCCCTGCCTATCAAAGTAAATCCTCTACTGCCATTTAACCCAATCACACCATAATTACTACCCTTCGACAGGGATTTTCCATGGGTGTTACTTATTTTACATAGCCTCAATGCCATATACTTTTCATTTTATAAAGGACTTGTCTTCAGAAGCTGTCAGAGGATTCTATCTATGGACTTCTGCATATAATTGGGTTTTGAATTTTGCAGAAAATGCTATCGCCCTTTTCACAGTTGGGCTATTGATCTTGTTTAAGGGCTTGGTATATACAGTTGGTTATAGAAATGAAATTTTTTTTTTTTTTGAGGACCTTCCTCATTGAGAGAGACGATAATATACTAAACTCACACACTACAAGGATATTAGGACGCGAACCTAGAAACCTTACCTAGGGGACATTGAAATGAATTAAGTCCTGCTAAGATAAGCATCAATGCCTTTGGACACTTTAATTGCCTTATCTGCATAGTCCTTTTTGGATCGGGTGCATTTGCATTTGCCTTCTCAAATTCCAACGTCCATTTTACTATGCTGCCCCCATTGCCTGCTTTGACAGCTTCAATTTTAGCCTTGAAGCTCTTACAGAGTTTCAGAATATCTCCTTCAAGGAAAACAAAGGTGATTGATGTATTTTCATCATCTGCAGCTTGGATTTTAATTTTTGCTGTAAGTGGACCTCCTCCTGTATGTACAAGGTAATTACACAGTAAATTAGCATGACGTACGGTCTTAGAATTTTACTTTGTTCAAAGTTAAATTATGAATGTTTTAATTGATTATGTTTTCAACTATAATTAACGGTGAATAAAAATAATGCTATAACAATTAATTAACATTCTAACTGTTCTTTACACCGCAAATGAGGATCTGCTATAGCAGCATTAGGGTCTATTTGATTGAGATTATGGACGAGATTTAATACTTGTTTGTAAAAAATGTTGGGGACTTAATGTGGCTCACATCCTTGAGTCTTCTTTAAGAAGATTAAATAGGTCCCAAGGATTTTAACATAACTATTTATGTTAATTAAAGATATTATCAAATAAGGGTGAGATTAGGCGATAGACTTAAGGCCCAAATCCCGGATTAAATTACCAACTAGTCTTTGGTCTACTGGTATTTGTCTCCATCTAGTTGGAGGAGTCTCATGTTCGAATCACATGAATGACAAGGACGATATATGTTTGTGACGAGTTCGATACCTAATTATGGTGTAGCTTTACTGTTTTGTAATCCAATATTCAAATTTTTATACCACATTGTGTACCACCTCCCTAATAGAGGTGGGCCCCATTATATTGGTGGGCTCCACCTCTATTAGAGATGTCGTACATAATGTGATATAAAAATATGATAAGTCTAGCATTACCTTTTTGCCTTTCATCTAACCACAACTATTGTTTGAAAGATATGCTATTTGTTGTAGCAAAATCTTTATGCTTTATGGCATTCGAATTAGATACATCGTAATATTTAAAATTAGGGTAAATTTCACTTTACTACTCGGAAATTTTCCAGAATTATCACTTTGCTACATGAAGTTTTTTTCCTATCAACTTCATACCCAAAGTTTAACTTTTTTACCATTTTCAGAATAATGTAATGTTTAAAATTATGTTGCATGGACGCGAAGATACAAAAAATATAAAAGATTAGGACAAGGACATAGACACGACAATTAGAAGAAGAAAAAAAAAGTTACAATAATGGTTATGTATAACAAAATGTTCGTGATCATACTTATAACATAAAATAAAGCAAATTACTCATGTACTTCTCATGATTCATAAATTGATCTCAAGTACCAAGAAGCGAAAAAAATATAATGAAAACTAAGAAAAAAAGAAGAGAAGGTGTGGGGGGGGGTGATGGGTTTGGTTAAGAGGGACTGATAAGGTAATTGATAAGTATAAAAGAGTTTCAAAACTATAATTTTAACCCCAGTTTTTAAAAACAATTTCAAATTTGTCCCACGAGAATTCCAACGTCCATTTTACTATGCTGCCCCCATTGCCAACTTTAACAGCTTCATTTTGGCCTTGAAGCTCCTATAGAGTTTCAGAATATCTCCTTCAAGGAAAACAAAGGTGATTGATGTATTTTCATCATCTGCAGCTTGGATTTTAATTTTGCTGTAAGTGGACCTCCTCCTGTATGTACCAGGTAATTACACAGTAAATTAGCATGACGGTCTTAGAATTTTACTTTGTTCAAAGTTAAAATTATGAATGTTTTAATTGATTATGTTTCGACTACAATTAACGGTGAATAAAAATAATGCTATAACAATTAACATTCTAACTGTTCTTTACACCGCAAATGAGGATCTGCTATAGCAGCATTAAGGTCTATTTGATTGAGATTATGGACGACATTTGATACTTGTTTGTGAAAAATGTTGGGGACTTAATGTGGCTCACATCTTTGAGTCTTCTTTAAAAAGATTAAATAGGTCCCAAGGGTTTTAACATAACTATTTATGTTAATGAAAGATATTATCAAATAACGGTGAGACTAGGCAATGGACTTCAGGCCCAAATCTCGGATTAAATTACCAACTAGTCTTAGTTCTAGTGGTATTTTTCTCCGGTTAGTTGGAGGAGTCTCATGTTCGAATCACATGAATGACAAGGACGATATATTTTATTTCCCATGATATTCAATCCCTGGTCTTATTTATTTTTTCTTGTATTTGTTTTACTAGTTTCATTCATCTTTTACATGTTTGAAGTAGAATTGCCATTTCACTACTGTTGAATTCTTAGTAATATCTGCTGGTAATCCTTTGTCACGGCAGAATTTTAGGCATATCATGAAGGAGCTACAGTAGATAGGAGCTGCTCCTATTTAAGTGATGTCTGTGGCTTGTAATAGCTACCTCTCGATTCTGCCTGATAGGTACGGATTCCTCCATCAGTTTGAAAAAAAAAAATTTGAAATAGAGATTTTTGAAATTTGAAGAAAAAAACCGGCATAGGATGCTTCCTTGAAACCACCCGTTAGATTTATACAAGTCTCAAGTTTTTTCAGACTAGGGGCATTTGGGGTTTGACCAATTTGACGTCCCTTAGTTGGTAGATGAGTCAGTTTCCTTTCATTTTCTGGGCAGTCTCGAAGAGTCAGTTTTCGTTGTGTGTGGGGGTGCCAGAAGTGAGAAGAGGGGTTTTTTTTTTATTCTCTGATATAAACGGGTTTAATAATTTTTTTCCCAAAAAATCGTAGAGCCTTGCGGCTATACTTGATTTTTTAAATTTTTTAACAAAATAGTATAGCCGCGCGGCTATACCCGGGTTTTAAATTTATGTTTTCAAAATAGTAGCTATATCTTTTTTGAACCTTTTTTGTGTTTTTACAAATAGTATAGCCGCACGGCTATACTCGTTTTTCCTCATTTTTAAAAAAGATTAAAAAGGGCAAATTTCGCCCGAACGTTCGTCGGAAGATTTTTTTTATTTAAAATTTTGAAAATATAAAATTAGTTTCTTTACGTTTGAAGAAACACCACCTGACGAAGGGACCTAACCAAAATCTGAATATCAGAAAGAACCCCTTCCACCTCCACATCGATCCTCCTTTGACCCAGCAACATTTGGACCAATTGTAAGGAGTCAGTCTCGACCTCAACCTGATCAAAACCTTGCCTGGAGCAATATTGCAAGGCTTCACGGATTGCATCAGCCTCCACTAACAGCGCTGAATTTGCCCGCAAATTGCCAATACCTCTCTCTGAAGATCACTTTCTGTTCCTTCCACCTTAAGCACCTACAGATCCACAGCAAGGTACCTACCCGCACTGCATCCTCGTTGCCATTATAATATCAGACAACAAAGTTTAATTTTCTATAACTATACATATTATATAATTTATATTTTATTTATGGGTTTTGAATTTTGAGTGTCCAGGTGTCAACTTTACCAGTTTTACTACTGCCTCTATTCCCTTCAAACTAGCACAGCATTTCTAGGTTTAGTATTTGTGAAGCTGTGTGGTGCCGTTCGATTCTATTGACGTTTCTGATAATTGTGATGAGCAATGATGGGTGGGACGAAGGGGGAAGGATTGGCGGACGTAGTGATTGGGGACTGGGTTAAGTCGTGCTCGGAGGTGAGGGGGGGAGATAGTTTTATTTTTTTTAAATGTTATGTCTTGATATTAGATTAGGTTTTTCGCTTGGCTTTACTTGTTTGACACGTGGCACCTAAGAGATGGGTCCTTTTTCTATATATAGTATAGCCGTTCGGCCGTACTCGGTTTTATTAATGTTTCTAAAAATAGTACAGCCGTGCGGCTATACTTGGATTTTTAAATTTTTTTGTTTTTTCCTTTTTTTAATAAAAATATTACAGCCGTTTGGCTTTACTTGTTTGACACGTGGCACTTTGACACTGGGTGGGTTCTTTTTCTTTATATATAGTATAGCCGCACGGCTATACCCGGGTTTTCAAATTTATTTTTAAAAAATAGTATTAGCTGCGCAGCGGTACTCGGTTATATTAATGTTTCTTTAAAAAATAGTATAGCCGATCGGCTATACGTATTTTGACACTTGGCACCTAACCGTAGGCGGGTCATCTTTTGTTTTTTTTATAAATAGAATAGTCGCGTAGCTACACTCGTTTTTCCTATTTTATTTTTTAAAAAATTTAAAAACGGAAAATTACGCCTCCATAGACCTCTAATGACGAACTTTTGTTGGGAGAGTTTTTTTTTGTTTTAATTTTGAAAACAATAAATTAGTTTCTTTACTCTTTTTTTTTTGGGCCAACTTCTTTAATTTAATATATGTAATTAAGTATTATCTTAGGCTTTTTAAATTAATTTAATTAGTAATTATGTTTTAATTATTATTTCTTTAGTGAATATTTAAATATGTTAAAGATAATTAAATTTCTCCAGAGCCTAGGAGCCGTGCGGCTATTCTCTTTATATATATATATATAGTTGGATCCTTTTTTTCCCCGATTTTCGTTTATCGATAAGAGTTGTTTAGAGCATTATCCATTATTATTAGGCTATTACTCGAGTCTCTATTATCCGTGTTCTGCAAATATCTTAAAGACTTAGTAAAGTTCACATTTTTTAAAAAGCAAACATACAATACTCATATTATACAGGCACACACGTATTTTTCATGTTTAATACACATTTTTAAACATGGTGAATGGCCAGGGAATTCTTTCTTTCAAATTCTCACCACCTGTTAACCTCCACACCCAAGCCACTTTCCCCACCTCAAGGCCCCAATTCCCCAAGTCACAACCACCACCTCAACTCCAATCCACCCCGCCCCAAATATCTCTCTCTCTGAAGAACAATCCATACCCACAACCAGCTCCCAACAACATCTTCCCCAACCCAAGAATTCCCTGGCCATTTTGCCCCATCCCCAAGGATTATGGGCTGCCCTTCAGAATTAGCCGGGTTTTCAGATGGGTGAAATGGGTTGGACTTTGATAGAATTTTTGGTTGGTGTGAGCATTAATCAGATATTCAATCTTTTCAGAAACCATTTTCAAGGGAATTATAGTGTTACCGTGATTTAAAGGTAAGTGGGCATATATTCTTAATTATTGGTCTGGAAACTGTTTTTTCCTACACGAAGGGACTTGCGACTTCTTAGTTTTATAGATCTTATAGAGATATTTTGTGTACATTTGAGGAACCAGAAGATCTGGTTGTGTTTAGTGTTGAGTCATTGGAAAAATAAATAAAAAAATCAGATGGGACCTTTTTCATGTGGTCAAGTGATCTTCATGTATATGCTTTTTTCTTTTGTTTTCTTTCCATGATCAGCTTAGACCTCTACTTTCACGAATGTTGGATTCTCAATGGAAAAAGAAAAAAAAGATATTGACACCGAGTGAGTGAGATCTGCAAAGTGGAATGTTGTATTTTCTTTTATTTAGTATTTAGATGATCTCTAAATATCATGATTTTGAGATCTATTTTTTATCCTTTCTTTTTAGTAGTGAACTATTTGTGCATATTCGGATCTATTTGTCTTGAATTTATATGCAACGTTTGAACTTTGTATGCATACATGCCTTTCAATGATGAAATCTGGATGAGATGAGTTCTATATCTAGCTTTTTTGAAAACAAGAGATAGTCTAAACTACAAGGGGTAGGGATTCGAACTTAAAACCACTTATTAGCAAGTCATGGTCTTTTTTTACCAGGTTAGACTCCATTCGCATTGCATATATCTAGCTTTTGGTTGAAAGCTTGGAAGTTCTTATGTAGCATAGATCGGCCAAAGTGTCTCAGAGCCCAGAAAGGTCAACTGACTTGATGAAAACCCTTAGCAGAATAATTTTGACCAAAAAAAAAAAAAAACCCTTAGCAGAATAATATTTTAAATGTAGAAGAAGACTATGAAGAATGGGTCTTATAACCTTCGAAATAAGTTGAAAAATAGGAATGCAAGAGTGATTCCTTAGATAGATGGTTTTTGAATAAAAGAGTCATTTAAAGGGGCAAACCCCAAAATTTACACAAGAGAATGAAAGTATGGTAAGGATACAATCGAGCAAGAAAATAAAAGAATTAACCAAACAAAGAAATAAAAGTCAAATAAATAATAAACACTCGATGAGTGGTGATTGAGATAATTGACAGGAATTAAACAAAGAGCCTTCAACTCAAATTTGAAACTCAAACTCAAATTCAAATTCTGCAATTTGAGTAGGGGAAAAAAAAAATTAACTCCTATATTAATTTAATTATCCCCCTCTTTATTAAAATAAAAATAAAAAACTTAATTGCAACAAATTGATAAGATCATAAATTTTTTAGGAAACCCAACTCAAATTATATTTCGCTTGGGGGACATTCCAAAATTAGTTACCTATTTTTTTGATAGAAATTTATTTACCTATTTCAGCATTTTAGTTACCTTACGTATGAATCCATTCTAATAAAATTGTTTCCAATTATGAATTAATATTGTAGATAATTGTTTCCAATCGAATATTAATGTAGGATAGCGTGTTGACTTGGGAGACAATCCAAAGAAAAGGAAACCAGCATTGACAGGGCACTTAAGAATTTGTATGTATATATGCTCACAACCTCTTTTTCAGCACTTTTATTTATTCATTTTATTTAGAGGAAATCGAACCCTCTGTCTATCTTATTTCCCCAGTTTATAATGGGGAAAAGGAAGATCGACATCAAGAAAATAAACAACAAGAACTACCTAAAGGCCACTTTCTCAAAGCGGCGCAAGGGCCTCTTCCGCAAAGCCACTGACCTTTGCTGCTTGTCTGGTGCCCAGATTGCGATTATCACCTTTTCGCCTGGTAACAAGCCCTTCATCTTTGGACACCCCTCCGCGGAAACTGTCATTGATCGATTTCTTGGCGAACAAGCTTCATGTACAACGGATGATCATGATGATGAGGGCATTGGACCCGTTGAGGGTGAGGATGGTCATGAAGATTTAGAAGCCAATCATGATGAAGAGGATGTTGGATCCGTTGATGCTGAGGATAGCCATGAAGATTCAGAAGCCCATCAAGAAGAAGAGAAAGAAGATGAGGCTGGTGGGGATGGGGAAAAGGTCAGTGTATGGTGGGATGAGCCTATTGATGAAAATTTAGGACTACATGAACTTAAAAAGTACAAGGGTTTGCTAGAATGTTTGAAAGAGAATGTGGCTAGTAAGTTGGATGAGATGAATAAAAGAGAATTTTACACCAAGGATTATTTGGCTATGCTTAATTCAGAGATCGGTTCTACTTCTACTACTTGCCAAGAAAGAGATCTATGCGATTAGTTTTGTTGGTTTTTGTTTTTGTTAGAAAATTCTAATTCATCAACCCTTTGTTGTTGAACAGAGAATTTTGTATTTACTCTTGAAGCCTTTGATTTCATTTAATTTTGTAATATTTTTCTTTCATCTTCTAGTTCTAAGGTAATTTAAATTCTGATAGTTCCAGTCCTTTTGTTGTTGAAGAAATTAATAGTACTTGGGCCTTGCTTGGGATTGCTTTTTTATCAAAAACCTGCTTCACTTTAAAGTTCAGCAGTTTAAGGTACTTGGTAAAGTAAAATATTTGACAGCATCTTTTAAAAGTATATGCTCTGGATTGTTTTTCAAAGCTGCTTTCAAAAGAAGCAGAGATGAGCCTTTAATGAATTTTTTTAATTCCCAAAAAACCATCATTAATTTTTAAAAATGACACCACCTCCACCACCGCCACCGCCATCGCCACTTCCATCACCGCCACCGCCATTGCCACTTCCACCACCACTACCACAACCACAACCTCCTCTTCCACCTCCACCACCAACACCACCACCACCGATGCCACCTCCTTCTCAACCTCCACCACCTCTACCATCACCGCCACCACCACCACGACACTGCCACCGCCACCTCTTCCTCAACCTCCACCACCTCTACCATCACCACCACCACCCCCTCTCCACCTCTACCTTCATAACCGCCATCCCCACCACCACCACTACCACTACCACAACCACCACCTCCACCTTTATCACCACCACTACCACCACATGATTAACACATAACACTTTTAACATCATGTCTATTTTAGTCATTATTCACAGTAACAACAATTTTATATTAAAATTTACCAAACGGTTTTGACATTGTTTTTTGTATTAACAACACTTTAAAAATATTGTTTACCAAACATGGAGTTGTTTTACTTTACAGCTAATTATTTTCAAAGCACAGCAGAAACAACTTTTTTTTAAAGTGACAACAATCCCAAACTGACCTTGGTAGGATAAGGTTTTTTTTTTTTTTTTTTGGGTTTTGTTTTGAGAAGGAGAATTCATTAATAAAACCACTGACGTACAAAGAGCGACATGATACAGTGACTTCGTTAAAACCGTCATAGGACAACCTCATGGGACAAACCCCTAGGGAGGAAAGAGTATCACACATGTCATGGGAGAGTTCAATTCAAGTCACTTTAAACCATTATAATAAAAGAACAAATCAAAAACGAAAACTAACACAAAGATCTCCGACGAGAACTGCAACTAGAGACCAACACAGTAGACCCACATGAGAGGACTGCATAAACCCCAAATAGTAATCCCACAAGAAAGGACCACAGAACATCCCAACTGTCAAAAGAAGTCTTCTATGAGCAAAATCATAGTCCTTTGACACCCACACAAACTGTAAGGCATACCTTAGCTGAAACCAAGGGAGAATACGGAGGAGGAACACAGAAACAACAGGAAAAAGACCCCTGAGAAGCACTCCACTTCAACTCAGAACCTGACAAAGAAAACCTCCTATTACTAAGCATAGTTCTTCGGTCAGCGCAGAGTAGAGAAGAGCACCGCATCCTAACAACTACCACCAGCGTCGCTGTTGCCGCCACAGTTAACACAGAGACAAAACATCAACCATCAAGTATCACAATTCTCCCAAGAAGAGACATAATACAGCGTAACTACTGTCGCCGCCGCCGAGAGAAAGACAACACCAGTCATCTAGAACACTACAAAAACAAATAGACAAACAGACTTATATCCAAACAAATCTAGACAGATAAAGCACCATCGAAAGGCAAAGGTAACAAATAAAGCACCACCGAAAGCTAATGTTTAAGCTTTGTTTAAATCTTAATCGGATCTAACTACCTTGCTTTTGCTCCAAATGCTGAGAAAAATAGTTTATTTTGGTCTCCTCTCCAATCAGCATGTGCCATCTGTGAAAAGACTGTTACCTTTTAACCTCTTGACAGCTCAAAGTCAAATATGGATATGAATAATGGGCTTAGGAATTAAACCAAATTATGACCCAATTATGAAATGAAGAAGCCCTATATTGTGAAGACATAAATGCTTGAGTCTGGGCATATTTGAAGAAATAAATAATTTACTTAGGATTTTACTTATGATTTTAATAGATTGCAATTACATGATTTCATTTATATTTCTATACAAGATTGAATTCTATCACCCATCATCATTCACCTAAATACATAACCTGAAGGAATATACCCAATTTTTAGGGTTAATACAAAGATGGAGGCACAGTAACCATCAAAGGTTAGTCCAGGGAGAGTACACTGACATCAATAATGTAACTCCCAACGTAGCCACACATGGCCAGAATGAATACGTTAAAGAAACACAACACAACTGAGAAACCAACAATAGAAATACAAAAGCATAAGCAGAGGCTAGAAGCTACATCCAAAACCACCAACACCTAATGCAAAATAGATAGCACTAGAAATACAAATAAAGAAACATACTGAAAACTCCTAGCCCAACCCCATGACTACTCCTAGTTTTTGTCAAAGCTTGGACCAAAACTGTGGAGTGAAAAAAACACTTTGCACCTTATCAACATTTCTAGATTGTGGGTAAGGCTTATTCTTTCTTTTTTTATTTTGTCCTGGTCCAAACGTTTTGGGACAGGAAGTTAGAAAAAATATTCTACGTATAAAAAAAAAAAAAAAGCCTCTTTGAGGCATTAGATAAAGCAACTTGTGGGCACATTGGCAGAGTTGTGGAGGGCTACAACTCCTTGCGAGGAAATGTCTACAATGAGCAGGAGATTCTATAAAATAATAAATAAAAAAAAGTATCAAAAATATAATTTTTCTCCAAATAAGCTTGACTACAAGGAAAGAAGAGCTATTGGAAAATGCCCATTAGCTCCAGAAGAGGTAATATTGCCTTTCTTGTTAATGTTTCTTTATTGTCTCTCTTATGAAAAGTTTTTAATTTTTTAATTTTTTATGTACAGTCGAAAGCATACAAAAATAGTGAAAAAGTATGAGAGCATATATGAGAATCATGCATAGGAAGATGAGATTTGTTATGTGATTTGGTATTTATATCACACGCTCAAAAGTCTCACACAATACTTCATTTAATGAAATACCTCAAAATCAATAAGTTTTTTAATATCACGGTACTTTTTCTTATATTTTAAAAGTCCAAATTGAATACCATTGGACTTGTATTAATTATTTAAAAATCCTAATTGAATATCAGCATATTTTTATTGATTACTTAAAAATCCTAATTGAATACTGATGTACTTTTAAGCTTCAAAACAATCCATTAAAATCACAATTGAATACACCCCCCAAGTTCCTCAAATTAAACCCTTACTGTGCTTTTTTCCATTTTTGGTACGAACAGCAACAAATGAACAACCAAGGTCAATCCATACGTACAAAACTGCTTCCTCATAATCTTAACATAATTTGTACTTTTTCTTGTGTGTTATAAATTTAAAATAATCAGATTATGGGAAGTACCACTGAATATTGGGAGTAGAATTATATTTGCTCTTTGTGGTGTTTACATTGACATAATTTCTTCTCACTGACACTCAGATTTCTCACTCTCTCTTCTTTCCTCTCACTCTTTCTTTCTTCTCTTCTCTTCTCCGTTAGTCTATCTTTGCAAGTAGAAGGGATGCCTATTCATAAGCAATGCAAATAACACCCGTGAATAATAAGAAAGACATCATGATGTTTCTATCCAACATCACTATTAACCTTTTTGACTATATGGGCTTCACCATTTTCCTTTACAACATCGTGGAATATTACTAATCAAACACAATAATAATAGCAGACTACTTGCATATGTAGGGTCAACTACTATCATACCATGTTTCAATAATTGCGTTTTGAGCCATTCTTTAAAAACAATTTCAAAATCGCCCCTGCCGTGTCTTGACCATAGGTTGACCGTGTTGGGGCGTGTTTTGGCTGTATTCGAGCGTCTACATTCCGACACTTCAGCTAATCGGTGTCCGTGCAACACATAGGACAATAGTTGCTGTAACCATTTGTCTCATCTCTTAAGGGACAAAATATCAAACACATTTTGATGAGGCAAATATTTTTGAAGGGTTCATTTCCTGCGGCCAAATATTTGGTAGCATATCAATAATCTCTCCCACGCGTCGACATAGGAAATCACGAAGGACTAATGTTTTTATATTTTTGGACTTGATGTTATGTTGTACTATTTTTCATTGGCTCATACTTCCAAAAAAATGGAACGCAGAGACACATTACATGCAGATTATCAAACACATATACATACATACAGATGCACCTAAGGAGATTAAGATGCACCACTTCTTGTCCGGTTCATAGATCACTCCCTTGAATATTGTTACAGAAATTTACAAAGTCACATTGAGTAATTGAAGAATTTCAGGACGTAGCTATTTCACTGTATTTATAGCCACCTAACCCAGATGGATTGACCTCCACCCAAACCTCATTCACACGCCCAATAACCCGGAATGGGGAGCTGTACTGCGCGATTGAATAAGCACAGCTGCTTTCTTCTGATGTAGAATTTGCCCATGGAGACCTGCTCAAGCTGGTGGCAAGCTTCTCTGCCTCTTGCATTATGTTAGTATCTCTTGCAAATCCAGAGAACTTCCTGACGGCAATGTAATGACTGTCCCAGGTATAGGGTTCCAAGCTGAGTTGAGGGAGAGGTGTGGGTGGAGTAGTTTGGAACTTTGTAGGCAAGTAGAATCTAACAAAATAGGCCGATGAGTGAAGGGGGCCAGCTCCTGGGACTATGCTTGTCAACACGGGAGCTGTCATTGCAATTCGAGAGAAATTCAAATTGGCACCTTGGATGTACTGGAACAGCCTGTGAGTTAATCAGGAAAACTATTAGCATAGACCAACGACATCTAAGTTTAAAACTGAAATAACCCAGGCAAAGTGCAGACAGTAGCCATCGGTTGAACAAAGTTAAGAAAGGCATATCATGCATAGCCAAGTTTATCATTAGCAAAAGCATACCCAACAGAGTTTGTATGCCCCTGAAGCTCTGCCATAATATAATGTTCACAAGAAAACTATATATATTTGCAGTGAGTGAGTCTCTATTTTGACGAAACAGTACACATAAAAGCTTTGTTTTTGACAGTCACCCATGCATTAAGTGGCTGTCAGCCATTGATGTACACCGGACTCACAAGAGGATCCACATATATCAACTTCTTACATCAACCGGCACACATCGGAGACTGTCCAACAGATTCATCTACATGTAGAAGGCAATGTATCTATTGCAAAAAGATGTCGCAGGTGATTGTGATGATGATTTCAGGACATCAGCGAATCGGCAAACATAACCAAGCTAATTGAACCCAAGAAAGGGGCATCCTAGAACTATAATTTTGAAGAAATGATTCACCATAGCATGCTTTCTATTGAAATATCAAAACCATCTCAATTAACTTTGCATTCTTTTAGCACCTCTCAGATTTTTTCCTATTTATCCATAAAAAACTTATTGTTTCAAAAAACTACACCGATATTCCCAGAAAGCTATCAATAACATTATCTGCTATGATTTCCTGTGTATCTTTTATCAATGAGGAAACACATGAGGCAAAAGATTGGATTTTTCTACTAAATCAGGAGGTAATTGGTGGGTTCAGAGAGAAACCCATGGTGGGTATTTCACAATTTTTGTTCCGAACAATTAGAAAACCCATCACAATGATGGGGTATCAGACTCAAATAAAGAACCAAATTCAAAGATATAAAATTTCATGGTGGTGATTCATAATTGTTTGATGAAACTAAAAACCCAGAAGATAAAATCAAAAGCTAAGGTGAGTATATTAGTGGAAGTACCTGTGGAAGCCATTTCTGGTGGCCCTCTCAAAGGAGATGTCTTTAACAGGAGCAGACATCCATGAGGTCTCTCTGTAAAGTCTGATATCAAAGTCTGATTCTGAGTGAACCACCGAGAACTGTGGTGACTCAATCCCGTTGCATACACATAGAAAATTTGGCAGAACCACTATTGCTAGCAGTGCCATTGACAACCTTGGCCTCTTCGTCATCTCTGCAGCTGCTGACAAGCCTTTGATCTAAAATGTCTACGGCTCTACGTTTAATAATTTTATAACCCCTTCATTATAATTCTGCAACCCAATTCAATAATAATTATTCACTCAATCGGACGGCTATTAAGGACTCTTCATTATAACCTCTCGTTGCATCCAAAGCTGTGGTCTTGAGTTTGACTTGTATCGGATACCCTATTCTAAACTGTACTTTCCTATTTGTGTATAAAAAAATAATAAATAAATAAATAAAAACTACACTTACTCATGCATATGAGGTTTTAAGTTCGATTTCCCATTGCTCAATTATATATATGCCTTTGAGTCTCAAATTCATCTTTCCCCAAGATTGCTCTATGGACCGAACTCTAATCAACTACTTAGTCCAAAAATTAAAACTCTAATTAAACTACACATTAATGAAACCCTAAACTTGTACCTCAATTTTGAATATATACATTTGTTCAATACGTCCAAAAAAAATTTGAAAACTAATCCTTTAAGTTGGTGGAGACCATGTACACCATCTTTTACATTTTATTTTTCGATTTAAAAAGTTTTAGTTTTAAATGTTTAAGTTTCGTTCTTTCTTACCCTTTCACAAGGAGATAAAAACTTGTCATGGGACAAATTCAGCACCAAACAAGAAAAATAGTTGCCATTAAACTACAGATGCGCTGATCAATTCTTTGGGTGTATAAAACAAAAATTGTTTTCGTAAAAGTAGCTTCCCTCTGTAAGGGACTTGTAACTAATTGACTATTTATTCCGGCACTTGAAATCCTCAATTTGATTCTTCTCTTCTAATATCGCTTGTGAAAAAAGAAAAAAAAAAAAAAAAAACTGCCCTCTCTTGCTGCTCCTAGGCGTGTCCATAAATTTGTTTTATGATGGGCCGAGCCAATCAGGCCGGACACTGTCCCAAAGTCCCAGTCAGTCGGGCCCCACAAATTATCCGATGGTAGTACCAAACAGTGGCACTACTCGTAAATTTGATCAACCCGGAGGGCCATTTCCGTCATAGGAACCAAATAATATAAAGGCGTAGGAGATGCAAGCGCGGGAAAACGCTTTGATCCCTCTAAAACCCTCTCTCTCTCTCTCTCCCTCACTCACTCGAAGTCTCAAAGTCTGAGAGCAAATCTCAGACGGATTTCCATTTCACAGGCCAAACACAATGAGCGGCTTCCAGAGCCGAAAACGGGACCGTGGAAGCTCATGGAGCTCCAAGAAGCAGAAGGTTATGCGCAGCGCTGAGGAAGAGCTCGAGTCGAAGCTAGGGTTCGATCTGTTCTCCGAAGGCGATAAGCGGCTCGGATGGCTGCTCACTTTCGCATCCGTAAGTTGATTCTGTACCAATCAATTTTTGCCCATTTGTTCTTCCATTTTAGAAAT
Source organism: Prunus salicina (assembly GCA_020226455.1). NCBI lineage: Eukaryota > Viridiplantae > Streptophyta > Magnoliopsida > Rosales > Rosaceae > Prunus > Prunus salicina. Next base: position 26,711,779 of record CM035342.1, on the reverse strand, counting down.
CTGCGTTTTTTCTTGGTATGTTTGGTTACTGAGATAGCGAAGGAAAAAGGGGGAATATGGGATTTTGAAGGCTTAAGCTGTGTTTGGAGCCATTTTGTAATGGAAAGTTGGATAAAATTACTTGAATTTTGTTATTATTCTTGGGCTATTTGAGTGAGAATTTTTGCTGACTTTTGAAATATCTCTATATTGGTATTAGATATTTTGTGCAATTTGTTCTATGCTTCATATAAAGCCTAGCCACTGTCATTCTTTGACTAGTTTGCTTACTGGTGTAATATTCACCTTCTAGGAAACAAAAACAATATACTGCAAACAATTGAAAAACTCCACTTTGTTTACCCTACTCAGTTGCATTATACTTCATTTCTTTTTTATGAAAAGGAAAAAACTTACATAGGAGATCTCCTTGGGACCCAATAGTACATCAAAGTAGATTTTAATTGTCACATTAGTAGGAAAATTGGAAAACCAAACACAAGGTTGTGAATACTTATGTTCTATATTTGATAAGGAATCTGTAACCATGTTAGCTTTTTGGAAAACTTGATGAAAGTCAAAATGCTCAGTTTTAGAAGAAGTCTTCGAATATCTCTAACCTACGATAAAATACTCCAAGGAATATTAGTAGTACCAGAATTTAAAATATCAACTAAAACGTTAGAATCCGCTTCTATAATAATTTTTATTTATTTTATAATTTAACCAAATGTAAACCATACTTTAAGGCTGCAATATCAGTTTGAAGGACCGAACCATAACCAATAGTAAGTGCCACCAATCTTAACATTTCCTTTGAAGTTTCTAATTACAAATCCTGCTGCTGCTTGACTAGAGTTTCTAAATGAACCATCAAATTTGAAGTTTTATTATTCTTTATTGTTCTTGTTGTTGATGTTTTGGTTTTTCTTTGTTAATTTTTGATATGGTATAACCACATGGTGGTAAGTTTGAGTTCAAATACCTTAATGATTGGCATTTATAAATGATGGATGCTTCCTTATACATTTGCAGTCATCTTGGGAGGATCAAGACACCCGTAAGGTTTATAGTTGTGTCGATTTGTATTTCGTTTCCCAGGTAAGATATTCTATAAAGATGTTTAACATAATCAGTTTTATTTTATGGTGATTAATTATGTACCTATTTTCTAATTTAATTGCAGGATGGTTCTGCTTTCAAGTCAAAATACAAGTTCCGCCCTTATTTCTATGCAGCCTCAAAGGTCTCAATCAATCTTATATGTTTGATTCTGAAATTTTTCCTTCAACCATCAGTTACCTTCACAGTGATGATGACTATTTTATTTTAGGAGAAAACGGAAATGGATGTTGAAGCATATTTGAGACGACGATATGAAAATCAAATTGCTGATATTGAAATAGTGGAGAAAGAAGACCTTGATCTGGTAAGTACCTTCCTCCATCACCAGCTTTATACAGTCACTCTACCTTCTAAAATTTGGCAATGTTTGTTAATCCTCGGCAGTTATTTTCCCTTTTTAACTCTTTTCACGTTCCATTCTACAATTCCAAGTTAAATCAAGATATGCCTGGTTGAGCCACATGTTTTACTTTACACCTGTAAACCAAGAAACATTTTTTTTAGTCATTTTCTATTCAAAGGTGTCTTTTCATTCCTATTTTTTAGCAAGTATTTTCTTGAACAGATATTATTTGTACCCATGAGAAGTTTCGTCTTTTTATTTAGAACTTTTCCATTTTATGATATGCACCCTTGGCCTATTTCCTTTCAATTCAAGTTTTTCTGACAATTGGGTCACCAATTTGACATAAAAGCTTTTACTATTCAGTCAAATGTGGAAAAACTTGGTTTCATGCCGACATAATCGTGTCTTACTTCTTCATTTCTTGATATGGGTAGGTGGCTCATTTTCTAACAACTTCACTTGAGCATGAAATTATCTTTTCCTAGACTGTTTCCAAACTTGCCTCAAGCATTGGACATGACTTTGACTTTGACTAGTGTGTTGCTTCTAAATCTCTTAACATGGACCTTCCAAAAGTTACTTTGATGAACTTCATACATAAACATGGACCCAATTAGAATATTTTGAGCTACTTTGCCACACCAGATTGTTTGGTATCAAGTGTGATGGAAAGATTTCAATCAGTGGATTTCCATTCTTGACGTGATATGTTTGAGCAGTTATGTTCTCTCTAGTGTCTTGCACTTAAGCTTAACTATATTCTTGCCTAGCGTCAGGACTATTGTTTCATCTTCCAACATTAACTAGATGTTTTGACAACCTAATTTTCTATTGCCATTTTTATAAGTGATTTCTACAGACTCATCTAAAGAAATTGCATCTGATTAGTTGTCTTTATATTTTTATTTTTTTGTGCGGCTATTGGCAAACTCTGTAATTGCTAGCAAGATTTTGAGATACATTCATTTAACTGGAAATTTTTTTAGTTATGGTTTGTTCATCCTTTACACTTTTTATATATTAGAATAGTATCATGAAAGTGCGGCAGTGGTGAGATGTCTAACACCATCTAATTTAAATTCAAGATTGAACATCCTATAATTGAGTATGTTGTTTCATATATTATGAATATAGTGGGTTTACTTAGATTTGCTGTTCAGTTTTCCAATCTTTGCTGATATTATAATGATTATGGTGCTTTATTTGATTGCTTATTCAATTATATCTCCCAATGCGTGCTTTCTAATATCCTTCTGTACTCCCTGACAGAAAAACCATTTGTCTGGCCTACGCAAGTCCTACCTAAAGCTATCATTTGATAATGTTCAACAACTAATGAATGTCAAGAGTGACCTATTACACGTTGTCGAAAGAAACCACGCCAAATTTGATGCTGCAGACGCTTACGAGTCAATAGTAATAGGAAAACGGTGAGGTTATGTTCTTGATTCTTGTTCCTTTTGGATTGCCTGTAGATAGCTTATTTGGTTAACAGGTAACTTGTGTTGGTCTGCTGTTGCGTTGAACTGTAAATTGTATTTGTTTCCTGATCCTGATACTCTTTTGTTGCTTGATTTGTAGAGAACAAAGGCCTCAGGATTTTCTAGATTGTATTATTGATCTTCGTGAATTTGATGTTCCCTACCATGTCCGCTTTGCCATTGACAATGGTGATTTACACTACATCTGGCCGCTTTCTAGACCTTTATCTTTTGTTTTGAATTTCTGAATTTGAAAAAGTTGAACCCCTTTCAAATTGTTTTGCTACTCAGATGTAAGATGTGGCCAGTGGTATGATGTTAGTGTATCCAGTACTGGTGTTATCCTTGAGATGAGGACAGATCTTCTGCAGCGCGCTGAAGTTCATGTTTGTGCATTTGATATTGAGACGACTAAGCTACCTCTGAAATTTCCAGATGCTGAATATGATTTAATAATGATGATTTCGTACATGGTTGATGGACAAGGTTACCTGATTATTAACAGAGAGGTAGGATTCATGTCCTTCTAGTAATTTCTTACCTTGTTCAAATTTAGCTTTTGAGATTCGTCTTGTATGTTGCCAAATAAGTGTGCATAGTTTTAATAAATGTTTGCAGCGGATATGTTTAGTTGTTTAGATTCTCCATTTTAAAGTCCTTGGTTTTGGGGCCTTTTGAGTTCATTACCTTCAACTTTATCCAACAAACTGGCTGCATTCTCATTTAGCAAGGATGTGAAAGAATTTTAGAAAATTTTCTTTGAAAAAAGATGCCAAGGTCCTGTCTTTATTTTCCTTTACTGGGAAGCTTAGTAATTGTTCATTTGTTTTGCATCTATTTAAGCCTGTTGTCGCAAACTTGTATTTTCATGCTAGACGTGCTATTTTGTTGCTTCCTTCACCGTCAATATTTTATTTATTGCACTTCTAAGTTAAATGTACGTATTAAATTTGAAATTTGAAGGGTTAATAGGTTTAAATTTCATATAAAACCATAAGAAGAAGTTAAATGTATGTATTGATATGTTTAATTTCCTTTTTAGCTGCAATAGGTTTAAGTTTCCTATAAAAAAAAATGTATGTATTGATAGGTTTACTTTCTTGTATCTGCAGTGTGTTGGGGATGATATAGAGGATCTGGAGTACACTCCCAAACCAGAATTTGAAGGGTTTTTCAAGGTGACAAATGTGAAGAATGAGGTATTGACATCCATAGAAACTCCAGCCTCACCCCCATACACACACAAAACACATCCCAGCCTGCCAGATATGATATTTTGATTAGTTTAGTTTGTACATGGGGTTTTGGAATGCTAATTACTTGTTACTTTTGCAAATTATATGGCCATTGTTGCAGGTAGAGCTTCTAAGACACTGGTTTGCTCATATGCGGGAGGTGAAGCCTGGAATTTATGTCACATACAATGGTGATTATTTCGACTGGCCTTTCCTGGAAACCAGAGCTGCATATCATGGGTTAAAAATGAGTGATGTATGTTGCTAATTCTGCAAGTTACATTTACTTAAACAACAATGTGTTCCCAGACTTCTAGGTTGTAAGTCTTAAATAACTACCAAAAAGACTGGAACTTAAACATTATCATCTTCACTGCTTATGGAAGTTTCTTATTCCTAATATTAAGTAAATAATAATAAAACCATTTGTTCATTAATGTTTATTGATTGACATACAGGGGGCTCTGAATATTATTGTTGATCTAGAGTTGGCTATCGGGAGCTGTTATTGGCACCCAAAAAATTCATCCTGCACTCCTCTGTAAAACCATGAGGGTCTACAGGATGCCTTTTTTGGAGTGCCAACAACAGTTTACTTTTCTTAATAGATTTAAAGCATTAACTGTGCGTGACATGTATATGAAGCTTTTTACCCTTTGTTTTATTCAGGGTCATGTGCATCATCATTATAACTTTTGTGTACATGTGTAATTTATCTTTCTGCATTTGCATCATGTATAAATATTGCAATATAAGCAGTGGAGACATAATGAAATATCACCCAGTTTAAATTATTTTAGGTATAGTGATGACATGAAAATATTGAATTAACTCTCAAAAATGTTGTTATCTATATATTTGTACTTCCTACCACTTAAAAAATTTCTCCACACAAAGGGATTGTGTGACACTGATATTGTCGTTCTGCTGGAAATTGCAAAATGTAATTTTTGTTTTTTGTGTCTGCATGATCTCAGAGATATTCTCATTTTAGTTTTGCACTAATTTTTGCTCTTCTTTTACCTTGCAGGAGGTTGGATTTCAATGTGACAAGAACCAGGGGGAATGCCGGGCTAAATTTGCTTGCCATCTTGATTGTTTTGCTTGGGTCAAACGTGATAGTTATCTTCCTCAAGGGAGCCAAGGCCTTAAGGTTTGATTGTCCAATTCAAGCTCATTGTTTTCTTCTTCTTCTTCTTCTAATTGGTGTTTGCTGTTGTTGTTCCTCTTTTAGAAATTTATGTTGTTCCATATTAATTTCTCATGGTTAACCTCGTATTCTTTATTACGGTTTCACAATAGATGGAGCAATTAATTTATATTGTTGTACACTAATCTCTCAAGGTCTTTTTGTCACTGCTGTATCAGAAGACCCTTAAAGATCTCCTGAAAGCAGAATTGCCAAAAAAAATAATCTTGTACCATTATAGACTCTTGAAATCTTTTACTTAACATAGCTCTATAAGGAAACAAATGCTACACATTCCTAATTATAGTTTGGTTGTATTGGGTTTAATAACTTCACCTTCAATTATGCTTGTGTAAACCAGATGAAAAAGAAGTATGTTCATTTGTTTCCTAGTATTTGTTATGTAGATGAAAGTATAATATTATTATATATATAATCTTATTTCAGGCTGTTACAAAGGCAAAGTTAGGTTATCATCCCCTGGAGGTGAATCCGGAGGATATGGTTCGCTTTGCAATGGAAAAACCTCAGGTATGGATGAGTGGAAATGATTTTTCAGTTGTTTGCAGGAATGCTTTGGCATGGGGCACTTAGATAGAAAAGGTTAATAATTGACAAGGGAGTCATGATATATGAACTGGCAACTACATTAAGTACTGTAGAGACTACTGCAGCTTACATGCCCGTGTTCATTGATTTGGCAATGTTTTCTTTTTGTCTCAGTGTCGATTTTGTCCCTTTCAGTGAAGGATGAAGTAGGGTATAGAGTTACTAGCTTGATTGAGATTTGCATGTGAACCATGCTTAATGTATGCAGAGAGGCTAATTGAGTAGTGGATGTATAAACCAACTGTGGGGTTGGAGAAACATACTCGTGTGGGGCACTGTTTAACCTTCAAAATTCAATACTGAACCTTAGACTATCTCTATAGATTGATACGAAGATGATCATACAAGTGCAAAAAAGTCCACAGAAGAAAATTCTTTGTTTAATCAAATTGTGGGTGTGTTTGTCTGTATTGTGATTACTGTTACTTTATGTCTGATAAATTATCAAATTCCCTGATGCTGGGGCACTATGATGGTATCTGGTTGCCATACCAAGAGCTGGGTAGAGCGTTTTATGAATTTGGATTGTCTTAAATTTTGACTTTGTGAACATACATGCTAGTGTGTCTGAATATTGAGGTTGTGTTTGCTTTTGTACATTCTTTTGCAAGAACATTTCTGACAATCTTTTTCCATTTGGTTGAATATGTAATCACAGATGATGGCATCGTATTCTGTCTCTGATGCTGTTGCAACTTATTACTTGTATATGACCTATGTTCATCCATTCATTTTCTCTCTTGCAACTATTATTCCAATGTCTCCGGATGAGGTTTTGCGCAAGGGTAGTGGAACCCTTTGTGAAATGCTTCTCATGGTCCAGGTGTGTTGTCATACACTCATGCTGATGCTTTTTTGTGTCTGTTTGAAGAAAACTCCTCTACAGTTCTCTTACTAAAAAAACTGGTCTTGATTTTCAATTTCAACAATTAACTTAATGAATAATTCTGTTTCTTACAAGAAAAAAAAAACAGATATTTCAGCTGTTAAGTTTCTCCCGGTTTCACATTTAATTTTGCATTTTATGCAGGCATACAAGGCAAATGTTATCTGCCCTAACAAACACCAATCTGACCCCGAAAAGTTCTATAAAAATCACCTTTTAGAGAGTGAGACTTATATAGGTGGCCATGTTGAATGCCTTGAAAGTGGTGTGTTTAGATCTGATCTTCCAACCAGTTTTAAGCTTGATGCCTCTGCCTATGAGGTATGTTTTTCATCATCTTTTATCACTACCAATGTTTATTTCTATTGTTTTAAATCGACTGGTTGTTCTGTTTTGATCAATTGGCTTACCATCATTTCTAAATTTTTATTGTGGACTATCATTCCTTTGACATCACTTCTAATTAAAGATTGGTGCGTCATCTCTGTATATTGATGGATTGCATATGACTGGAAGCTCATATTTTCAATGTTAATTATTCTCTATAACATCCATAACCACATTAACATCTACTGAATTTGATTTATTTTCACCGACTCAATTTGTCTGAAACACATTATAACATTTTTAATGGTCATTTTCTATGGTGCCATGCCATACTGGATTTGTCTTTAGAACACAAAGATCAATTACATTTCTTTTTCAGAATTTGTTTTTTGCTCTATGAACAAGTGGCTCATTGCTACAAATTATTTAGTCCACTAACAGAGAAGTGGTTGTATTGTGCATAATCTGTGATCTCAGCCTGTAAATTTGGTAGGAGTGAGTGTATAATGGGCTGAATCCAATTGATCCTCTCAAAATTTATATCCTAATTTCAGTAATTTGTTCGTGTATATCTGTAGGATAACTTCTTGTCAATTCCATTACTATTTGTAATATTTACTGGGAGTCATGCAAAATTCCCCATGGTGATCCTAGCAATGCTACTCAACTACAAATGCTAAATATCGCATTATATTGTATACTTAATTTGAGAATTCTGATTTCCAGCAATTGATCAACAACCTTGATCGAGATCTTCAATATGCTATAAGAGTAGAGGGTAAGATGGACTTGGAATCCGTGTCCAATTATGAAGAAGTGAAGAGTTCTATATTGGAAAAGGTGCTGATCATTTTTATTTTCAAGCGGATCTGTTATTTTTTTCGTTCTTGTATGTCTAAATATTTATTTATTTATAATATGATTTATATGATTTATCAAGTCCAAAAAGTTGCAGGTTATTTTGGTGATTGATGTAAACTTCCTTAGGGATGTTCATTGGTTCGAAACTGTTAATCTGTATTCTGTAGCCAATTTTCATCCATTCGAAACTGTTCTGTATTCTGTAGCCAATTTTCATCCGATCCAATGTAGATTGGATTGTATTGTAGGTTGTACAAACCAATCCAATCTGAGGTTAGGATGTGATCTAATCCGATTCAATCCAATTGACATTGAATTGGATTAGATTGGATGATCTGTTTTTTTAATGAAGCAAAAAACCTATTGAAAAATAAAACGATTATCATCAAATCCAATCCAATCGTATTAACAGGATCAAATGTGAAGTACCAAAATTTGTTCCATTAGAGGACTCAAATTTTTCATAACTTTTTTAGTTTCAAGTTCCAATAAGACAAGAAGCATGGAGCCAACTACATAGGATTGCATTGGATTTTCACTGGGACATCCGTCATGCGGTCCGATCATGTTGGATTTTGATTTTAGGGATCCAATCCCTGATTCTCATTGGCCAAATTCATTGAAACCGATCAAATTTGATTGGATTTGATAATGAACATCCCTCTTCCTATTGCGTTGGATTTAAATCTTTTACTATTTAGTTATTCACTTAGTTTTCAAGAGGTAATGTTCATTTAAATCTGAATAAGGTCATGAATATTTTTTTTGAACTTTATTCATTAGTGATTTCCTTTCCTTGTTTGTAGCTTGTGAGGCTGCGAGATGAACCTATACGTGAAGAAAGCCCCCTTATTTATCATCTGGATGTTGCTGCAATGTATCCCAACATTATTTTAACAAATAGGCTTCAGGTGTGTTGGTTAATAAATTACTTTCAGTAATTGCAGATATCGATTTTATACTACTCACGTATTTCATCTTTCTTTTTTCTTTTTTTCAGTTTATAACTGCCATTTGCTTTTTATATTCGTAGAAAAGTGTCCATTAAAAGGTTGTTGATCTAGGTGGTTAATAGTGCTTCTGGTTATCTTGTTTCTATTGGAGTCATGTTAACCAATCAAAGTTTTATAGAAAATTTTATAGTCTAACTGTAATGGTCAGCACCAATATTTTCAGCAAGAATGTACTCTTCCCCATTTGCATTGTCAGATTGTCGTTGGGGCTGTTCTGTTTGCTCATTTGAAGATTCCATGAATGTATATCATAACAACTGTTTGTTATTTCCAGCCATCCTCAATAGTTACAGATGAGATCTGCACTGCTTGTGATTTCAACCGTCCAGGAAAAACTTGTCTTCGCAAACTTGAATGGGTTTGGCGTGGAGAAATATTCATGGCAAAGAAAAGGTGTAGTTTAATAATCTTTCCCTTTTCCTCTTTTCCCCTTCTGTCTATACTTCTTCAGTCTATACTTCTGGTCTGTTATCAACAGACTTATTAATTATTGTGTATGGACATCATTTTGCTCAATTTCAGTGACTATTATCATTTGAAGAAGCAAATTGAGTCTGAATTTGTTGATGGTTCCAATTCCAAGCTGTCAAAATCTTTTCTTGAGTTGCCTAAAATGGAGCAGCAATCGAGGCTCAAAGAGCGTCTGAAAAAATACTGTCAGAAGGTATTTTCTCCACTATATTTGATCAAATATTTTCTCAGAGTAATGCCTAACATTCTAATTTTGGTTCTCTTTGACAGGCGTATAGACGAGTAGTGGACAAGCCAGTCACTGAACTTCGGGAAGCTGGGATTTGCATGAGGGAAAATTCATTCTATGTTGACACAGTTCGCAGGTGAGAAGTTTGCATGTTCATCTGAATAAGGGCAGTCATAACTAAGAACTAAGTAGAAAAATCCTTTGGAATGGAAATATATAGATTTTACTCATGAATTTTTTGTAACATAATTGTTATTAGAAAATGTCTTTGTGCCGACATGGTGATTACTTGTTTCCTTTTGTTTCTGCTCTCTTTTCTCTTTTGTGCTGAATCATATGTTCTATTGATGTGCTTCAAGCTTTCGAGATAGAAGGTATGAGTACAAAGGGCTTAATAAGGTTTGGAAGGGGAAGTTGTCTGAAGCCAAGGCTAGTGGGAATTCTATAAAAATCCAGGAAGCACAAGTATGAATTTTTTTAAACCTCTCTCTGTGTATCAATTTTGTCGTGTTTTTTTAAGAAAAAATTATTTAAAGGAAATAAGCTTGTTGAACACTTTTTTGTATTATTCTTACCAACACAGTCTCCTGTTTCTAATGTCTTTGTTTATTGATGTTTGCAGGATATGGTAGTGCTTTACGATTCATTACAACTTGCACATAAGTGTATACTTAATTCCTTTTATGGATATGTCATGCGCAAGTAAGTTTAATGACTTTTGTCTTTGAATTCTTGTAAGATAGATTCTGTTGTTCATGTGATATCTTCTAGTTCTTTTTGTGATGCTTTTGCATGTTAATCCAGGGGTGCAAGGTGGTATTCAATGGAAATGGCTGGAGTAGTTACATATACTGGAGCTAAAATTATTCAGAATGCTCGCTTGTTGGTTGAGAAAATTGGAAAACCTCTTGAATTAGACACAGATGGTATCTGGTGTGCGCTCCCTGGATCTTTTCCGGAGAACTTTACATTAAAAACAAAGTATGATTTTCATCTTAATAATTCACTTGGTTACATGTATACCATAATGACGGCCAGATTGCTATTTGTATGACCACTGATTTTACTTAAACAACAACAGTCTATGTTTTATATGCAATGCTACTTTTCATTCTAGTAGGTAAGTCTATGTTTCATATGCAATGCTACCTTCCACTCTAATTTATGGGAAACTCATATTCAGTGACTTGAAGCTGACTATCTCATATCCATGTGTTATGCTTAACGTTGATGTAGCAAGGAACAATACAAATGATCAATACCAGGTCAGCTTGGAACATTTTTCTAAATTGTTTATTTTCATTGCACTGGGAACGACTCTGGCAAAATGCATTGTATACTGCAATGTGGTTTGTTTTATTTACACAACTTTGCCTTTCCTTCCAAATTCTCAACACCATTTTTACCAGACTCTTACAGATCCTATTGGAAATACTTACACAACTCATAGTGAATGTTCTATTGAATTTGAAGTGGATGGACCCTACAAGGTAACACAGTGATATGTTTTTATTTTATTTTGACTAGTGCTTTCATGTAATTTGATAACAAACTATTTCTCTCATGTAGGCAATGATTCTTCCGGCTTCTAAAGAAGAAGGAATTCTAATTAAGAAGCGATATGCTGTTTTCAATGATGATGGGACCCTTGCTGAACTTAAAGGTTTCGAGATCAAGCGTAGAGGTGAGCTGAAGCTCATCAAAGTTTTCCAGGTATCCCTTTTTCTTGTAAATTGTAATATTTCCACAAATATGTAGTGGACAATCAAAACCTAAAAAAAGGACAAAAAAGTCCTGAACTTAACCGTCCAATAGAGGTGCCTGATGGATAGCATTCCAGTTCTTCAATTGTTATCAGACTGACTCCTAACTTGTTGAAGCTATTCTGAGTGAAAATGATCACTTGGAAGTGGACATTTTATGTGCTAAATGCTTAATTGTTGACGTTCTTCAATTGTTATCAGACTGACTCCTTATTATATGTTTGTGCTTCTTGCAAATTCGAGACAACGCTTGTCGTTCCCACGCATGAAATACCTTTCTTGTTTGCAGGCCGAGCTTTTTGATAAGTTCCTTCACGGTTCTACTTTAGAGGAATGCTATTCAGCAGTCGCTTCTGTCGCCAATCGCTGGCTTGATCTCCTTGATGTATGTCAATGTTTAATGTATTGTGTCATTGCAATTGCTTTGTTTAGAATATTTCCCAGCATGTACTTGAGGGACTTTTGTTGTCATATTGTCTTACTCAAGGATGTTAAAAGTTGTTGGTTAAGTGAAGATTCAAAGAGATGCTTATTTAAAATTTCATTGTTTTTTATCCCCCATTCTCTCAGAATCAAGGAAAGGATGTTGCAGACAGTGAGTTGCTTGAATATATATCAGAGTCAAGCACAATGAGCAAGTCTTTAGCAGACTATGGAGAGCAAAAGTCATGTGCAGTGACCACTGCAAGACGTCTTGCTAATTTTCTCGGTGATTCAATGGTCAAAGATAAAGGACTGCGTTGCCAGTATATAGTTGCATGTGAACCAAAGGTAAATGGAAACTACTTTATTTGGATTATGATTTTCATTGCGAAATTGAGAGAACAGCGAGTAATGCATTTGGGTGGGTAAGGTATGCCCTAAGTTCAAGTATTGTGATAAGCGGAAGTTAAAGAAAAGAAAAAAAAAGAAGAAAGAAAGAAAGTAGGAGAAAACAATTGAATCATGACATGGTCGTTTCCTCTTTATCTTCCTTATCTTCACCTTAATTCTTGGAGCTTAACCTTTACAGGGAATATGAATGATAGGGAGTTAAGAGAGTTTTCAAATTTATTTTCTCAAATTAATAGTATCTCGTTGAATCCAATCCATTCCGACTACTATCTAGGGGTCTTCTTTTAATTTATTTTTTCATTATCCAAGTGTCCCTTGTTTAGTAACTACATAATATGATCTGAAAGACTGGTACACCTACTAAAGTTAAAATTCTCGTTTGGTTGGTTGTACATGGTGCACCTATTGGTCTGTTTTGTGATGTGGGGGTGAATGTTGATCATAATTTGCTGCACTTCTCCTTCTCATGATAATTTAATTTGCTTATTATGGACTTCTTATCCATCCTTTCTTGCATCCTATCTATAATTTTTCAATAAAAGGTTTTTTGGACTAGTATTTTGCAACAGTGAAAGTTGTGACTCTCTTGCAATTTGGTTTTTTTGTGTTTTGTATGGTCTCTCTTTGCCATCTTAGATAGGTCACCCAAATGACTTAGAAAAAGAAAATGGCATCACCTTTCTAAGGGTTTTTGAATTTCTTTTCAACTCTGGGTCATCTGAATCTGAATTTTTTTTTTTTTTTTTTTTTTTTTGTGGTGTTGACTTGAGTAGGGCACACCTGTAAGTGAGCGTGCTGTTCCAGTTGCAATATTTGAAACAGATGCGGGTAATGTTCAGCCATTATTTTTGTTGTAGGGAGCTGGTATTTACACTCCAAAGTAGTCATCCTGCAATCCTCTCTTGTTTCTTTACAAGGGAAAAATGTAACTCCTCAATCTTTTTACAAAAGAAGACTGCACGATGACTATTGCGAAGTGTCAACAACAGCTCCCTTTTCATTTTCTTGTTTGTATTCTAAAGAGAGATTGTTTTTCAACTCATCAGAAATCATGAAGTTTTATGTACGGAAGTGGTGCAAGGTTTCATCAGATGTCGGCATTCGATCCATTATTGACTGGTCCTATTACAAGCAACGTCTTGGTTCAGCAATTCAGAAAATTGTCACCATTCCGGCTGCAATGCAAAAGGTTCTTTTGCTTGTGAACTGTTGTTTGTTGCATCTCTTTTTCTGTCTTTCTCTAGCTGTACTTGAAATCAGTTGAATTTTTTTCAGGTCGCAAATCCTGTTCCTAGGGTAGCTCATCCTGATTGGCTGCATAAGAAGGTTCGTGAGAAGGACGACAAATTTCGACAGCGAAATTGGTTGATATGTTCAGGTCATTGAACAGGGATCATTTGCTGGAAAAGAACAGTGATGCTATCGGCTCTAATCATGCGATTGATGAAGAGATTGTTGAAGATTTGGAAGACTTCAACAGAAAAAGCAGTTCCATAAATGGACCTAGACCAATTGTCCGATGTTATGAAGTTAATAACAAGAAAAATTCAGTTGAGACAGCAGGTCAAATAGATTCACAGCAACAACGAACTAATAATAAAGAAAATGAGCTTCAAGAGCAAAATGCCGTCTCGTCTGAAGCTATTGATAGAAATGTAGATTATCATGGCTGGCTTCAAATAAAGAAGAGGAAATGGAAAGATACTCTTGACAGGAGGAAGAAGCAAAGGTACTTTTCTTTACCTACATATATATGGCCTAGGGAGCTTACTTGTGCAGATTGACCTGTGCTAAAAGTTCACAAAATTTTAGAAATCTGCCTAATACCTCCCTGGTATTAAGATAGATATCTCACTTAACAGAAGACAGCTAAAGTCAAAAGTATTTCCAGAGCAAATCAATATGCTGTGTGTATATATGAATGGACCCTATGGTTTCATTGAGGCTTTGGAGTATATTTGACAAAATTTGTTTGCTTTGTAGTATAACAAGTACCTAGATTGCTTCTTTTTCATCCCATATTATCCGTAGGATCTCGTAAGGGTCAATTGTGTTTGTCAGTCTCTATGGTCTGGGAAGGCTGAAAAATGAATGCCAAGTCAGGACCTGTATGTTATACACGTTTGTAATAGGTTGTGAACAAATGCATGATTCCGAATGGGAAATTCAATGGGAGTAATCAAGATAAAATAGTCTATATAATCTTTAAATCCGATCCTCTTCAATCAATTATGGGGTTACTTTAACCTCATCATCTCTGTTATCTGTCAATGATGTTATAGCACTTGTCAGTATGTGTTAATTTGTGTTCATAGGTATGAGTTGTACTTATGTTGAGCTCAGAACAGTTTTTCTTAATGGAGTCTATGAACTAACGTTTAGGAAAATTGTTGTCCAATTTGACAGATTGAATAATGCGAGGTCTGCGCACCATGCTAATAATGAGGTGCTTGGTGGTGGTAGAAATCGTAAAGAACCACAGGGGAAAGGTGTTAATTCATATTTTAGGAGGAATGAAGAAGCCCTAACACGCTGTCACTGGCAGGTATTTTTCATTCAATTCATGTATTTCACTGGAAAGCCCCGAATAATTACCTTATCACTGCTTAACTTCTGTGGTTCAGATATTACAACTAGTTCCCAGTTCTCAGGGTGACCAATTTTCTGCTTGGGTTGTTGTCGAAGGAATCATGCTTAAGATTCCTGTTACCGTTCCAAGAGTTTTTTACATCAATTCTAAAGCACCTATAGAAAAACTATTTGAAAAAATTTCTGAAGAAAAACCTCAAGGAAAGAATGTCAACAAGACTCTTCCTCATGGAAGGCGTGCCTACAACCTGTATGAGGTACTTCTGGTTTTCCTGTTTTCAAGCTGTAATGTGGTTCTTAACCTTTTATTGTCAGAGAGGCTTCTGAGGTTTAATATTCATTTTTCTTTTTTTCCTGACTGTGAATAGGCATAATTGATGAGGGTCGGTTTAAAACAATAAGCAAAAAGCTTGCAGCTCTTCTTGGCGATCCAGAAGTTGAGGTCAGTACATAATTTCATATGAACCATCCTGCTGACACTTTTTCTTTAGCTACCGATACTTTGCTATTGGTCATGATATACTTTTTTAATGAGTTGGGTTTCTTGGTTTTCCTTTTCAGTCTGATTAACCAAAGTTTGATGAAGATTTATCTTCTACAGTTCTGCATTGGTCTTATGACTTTGCCTTCTAACCAAATTTGCTTAAGATTTCTCTTCTATAGTTGTGAATTAGTCCCTCTTCTTGGAAATAAATTGCAGCACAGAGCTATGCATTTTAACCGTTCTTGAACAATCATTTTTTGTGGTATTACTTGATTTGTTTCAATGCAATCGTTTAGTGAACTTTAGCATTCTTGCAAAATCATTTACTGCTGTATTTCACTGATTTGTCAAAATTTTATCTTGATACATATAAATCTTGTTATTGGTGATGATTTTGAAAGAAGTTTGGAAAGATAGTTAGAATCATTACTTGGTTTTTTTTTTTTTTTGGATGAGGAGGAAGAACTTGCATATTCAATAAATGATTCATTTTTTTAAATAAGAGCTATGTTATAGTGATTACTTGATACATTTCAGCTTGATTCAAATTCTTTGTTCAGGGAATATATGAAACAAAGGTGTGCTTTGGCGTTCAAATCAATTGTTCAGATTGGTTGTGTCTGTAAAGTGGATAAAACTGCTAAGAAGAGAAACGTCCAGGATGGTTGGAGTGTGAGTGAACTGCACATGAAGACAACTACTGAGTGCACATATCTGGACGAATCGATCTCTTTCTTTTACTTGTACCAGAGGTAATTTTTTTTGTATGTTACCTGTAAATTGGCTCCTTGATTGTATGAAGTTATGAAGCATTTTTTCCATGCTGAACTTTGGCTTAGGAAACAATTTTTTACAGTTTTCACATGCAACATAGCATACATTTCTGCAGCGCTAATAACGCAACTTCTTTTTCTTTTTCTTTTTAAGCTTATTCCTACAAAAATTTATCTGATATTGGAATGAGTAGTAAATTAATAAATTTAATTTGTTGATCATTTCGATAGTCTCTTAGCCTTCACATGAGAACATATAGCCATTAATGTTAATGTTTTTAATGTCAGCACATCTGAAGGGCGGGCTATATTTATTGCCTATTTTCCTGCGTCAAGAACAATAACTGTTGTGGTGGTAAATCCTTATCAAAATAAAGATTTGTCAGCATCTTTTCTTGAGAAACAATTTCGTGAAGCTTGCCAAGCGTTATCAATTCAGCCACCCCCGAGGAATGGTATCATTATTAAGGTGAACTTGTCAGTTTTTTGGGGTGAAAATTTCCTGCTGTTTTTTCCACTTTCAATGGCTCATATATTTGTCCTCTTTTTCTTATGTACTAATTTTAGGTTGACTATGTTGGATTTCCCAAGGATGCTGAAATGATTTTGCACCATGCAATTAATGAGCACAGGTTTGATTCCATATTGGTTATCATTGTTGCAATGCTTTTCAAAAAAAAATTGTCGCTTTGCTATTTAAAGTGCAATTCTTTTTTCTTTTTTTTAATCCAAGATAGTTGCCTCCTATTGAAGTTTCTGCCTGATGCACAAGGATAGGTTTTGCGGGCACTATAAATTTGAAATATTTTCTGACTTGGCCCGAAGTAACTGTATACTGCCCCTGACAAAGTGAAGGGCTAATATTAGTTATGTTTACAATGTTGCTAATGCACCGTTGTTTGTGGGTGTAGGCTTGTCTTCACAAGTCATTTGTTAATTATGTTTTTAAGTTGCATGTAAGATAGTGTTCTATTGATCAGAGAATGCACAAGTTTTCTCATTGTTTTAGAGCATTTGTAAATTATCTTTCACGTACTATTTAAAATTCGTTTGTCAAGATTTCCACTTGGAGCTATATTTATATGATATTCAACTGGGTAGGTTGCAAATTTTCTTGCAGTGTATTATGGAAATAACGCCCTTTTTTGTTTAGACGCTTGGTTAATTCCTTACATGGTTTTGATGCCTGACAGACATGAACATCATGGACCTACAGTTGCTGTTATTGAATGCCCAAATTTTCAGTTGATGAAGTCGAGTATAGGAGCTCTTGATGATTTTCCTTGTGTGAGCATTCCCTCTAATGCTCGCGATAGTAACTATCAGGTAGTCTATTTAGACCTAATAGACCTTCACTCTTCACATGCATTTTCTATTTTTATTAAGCATCTGATTCAAAATATTTTACTGCTTCATACAGGTTCTTGGGTGGCAACAAGTGGCAGCAAAAATTGGAATGCAACGTTGTGCTGCATCACCTCAGTGGTTGAGGGAGAGAATTTCCCTCTCAAGATATGCCCATGTATTAACTTTGTTTCCATACCAACAATATTTTTCTGTTAATCTGTTTGTTAATAGTAAATAAATCAATTTCTCAAACTTATTGGTGCAGGTACCATTGGGTAATTTTGAACTTGACTGGCTTATACATGCAGCAGATATCTTCTTTTCAAGAGCACTACGGGATCAGCAACAGGTTTTTCTTTCAGCTAATATCTTGTACATCTTTGAGTTTTCAGATGTAAGTAGTATCATAGCAGTAGGACTGAAGCTCTTACGTTGTTTGGATGGTTTAATCAGTCGAGGCCGTGTATTCTTTTTTACTGGAGCATTATTTAGATCTGTCCAAGATAAGACCATTGGTTTAGATCTTTGTTAGCTTGATATACATTATTGACTTATTCCCTAGCAACTTAAGCTTTTGGGATCCCATAGTTGAATTAAGATGGTATCAACACTTTGCTTTGTCAGAGCTTCGGGATTCTAAACCTCCATGCCAATTTTCCATTCCTTTTTTTCTTGTTGTTTTCATTTTAAGGTGCAGGGTGGGGCTGTACCTTCCTTTCCATGTGCAGGATGGTGCTGTACATGAGAGTGTGCTAGTTTAATAAATATTGGCTTTTGAGAGTGTTAGTTTCTGGAGTCTTGTTGATGTAGTACAGCCCGTAGGTATTAGATTAAGCACTCAAACACTAGAACAGAGAAGAATATAAGGAGAGAGAAGAAATAGAGATCGAAAAGACAAGATAAAGGACAGAAGCAGTAGAACAAAGAAGAATATCGGAGATCAAGGAGAAGAAATATAGATCGAAGGGACGAAATCAGAGAGTTCTAGGAAAAAGGTTTTACTACAATTCAAATCTGAAATTTAAAGAATTACATGGGGTTATTATGGAAAACTAAAACTAGGCGTAATAGATAAACATCCCTTGCTTAAACAGAAATCCTAACCCAAATAAAATAGGAAACTTAAAACTAGAAATCTGGAAATCTGGAAAAGTAGAAATCCTACTAGAATTGGGAAAACTAGAGAATCTAGGAAACTAACAAATACACTAGGAAGCTAATAAATTTAGGTCCTATGCGTCCTGCATCACTTGTGGTTGTGTAACACTTGTAAATGTTAGGTTTTCGATTATATAATGCATTGCATGGTTCATTGCAACTTTCCCTCATCCTTGAGTCTTGAATGTTGATTCTTACAGGTGCTTTGGGTATCTGATGATGGTATTCCAGATCTAGGAGGCATTAATGAAGAAGATACATGTTTTGCCGATGAGGTTAGTCTCAAACTAACAAATAAATATACAAGGGCATTAAGGTGTTAAGAAAAGAAATTGGGATCCATCTCTTCTAATCATGGAATTAACTAATTCAAGTATTAAATGTCTCTCAATAAGCAAATTTTAATTTTATGTTCCTTTTACTTATGAGTGCCTTTTATGGAACAGGTCTATCAACATGACTTTTCTTTCCCGGGAGCATATAGGAAGGTCACTGTGGAGCTAAAGGTTCTGAATATTGTCAACCAATTATTTCCCGAGTTTGTATAATTTGACAGTTGTATTAAAATTTGCATCATGTTTCTATGTAGATACATCATCTGGCTGTAAATGCTCTTCTGAAAAGCAACCAGGTGAATGAAATGGAAGGAGGTGCTTTGCTAGGATTTGAATCAGATGTGAACTCAGGAGTACATACGTCTGATCTACATGTTGGCTTTGATGAAGCTACCTCATGTGCACCTACCCTCCGTGTCTTGAAACAGTTGATCCAGAGGTGTCTTGCAAATGCGGTAACATCTGGAAATGTGTATGCTGATGCCCTATTGCAGCATCTATATCGATGGCTTTGCAGGTTGCCGTCTCTTGTTTCGTACAACTCCTGTTTTGTCTCATATAATTACTGCTGTCCCTCCTATAAAAAAAAATACTGCTTCCCACTTTACTGGATATACCTTCTTGTTTTCAACCCGAAGGCCGTTTCCCATCTCTTGTTAAATGCACCTCTAATTTTGACTCATATACTTGTTGGTTCCTTCATAATGCAGCCCCCAGTCTAAACTTCATGATCCAGCTCTTCACCGCATACTCCACAAGGTAACAGTTTTTTTATAAAATCACTTTTTTTTTTTGTAAACATTGTATAGATATTGTAGGATCAAATTAGGGTTGCAACGCAAGATATGTCGTGTACTAAATAATATTAGCCTTTTCACAATAGTTAAGTGGCCTGGTGATAGTTCTTATTCTTTTCAAAGTTTGATGATTAGACAAATATATCTATTTTGTGTTTGAAAATGGGCCTAATCAACTGGTTTTTGGTTTCTTTCTGTTAAATTTCAATAGGTCATGTCAAAGGTGCTTGCAATTTTAATGATCGAGTTCCGCAAATTGGGTGCCAAGATTATATTTGCGAATTTCTACAAGGTTATTATAGACACAGGAAAGTTTGATCTGTCAGGAGCCAAAGCTTATTGTGATAGCTTGCTTAAAACACTGCAAGCAAGGTTGGTTTTCATTTAGGAGTTGTCTCTGTAGGGGTGTGCGTGTGTACAGGTAATGTTTTCTTCCCAAACTGTGAACCTGGAGCACAATAACAATCAACCTATTCAGTGGTCCAGATTCACAATCTGGCAACATAAGCATCTTATGTTGTGAAATTGTCTGGGAAGAGAGCATTTGTTTGTATACTTTTTCTTCTTTCTTGTTGAAATCCCTTGTGTTTGATATGCAGAGAACTATTTGAGTGGATTGAGCTTGAACCATTGCAATTCTGGCATTCCCTGCTTTTCATGGATCAGGTTTGGTCGTTGTTCTCTCTTCTTCCCCTTCTTGTTTACACAAACACACACTCACACTTTAATTTGATTAATTTTGTAAAGCTTTTGGAAGTAAATTTTAGCAATTATAATTACAAATTACTTTAACAGAAGGATATATATATATATAAAACTTTTTGGTTTTGGTTGCAAACCAAGGGATATTTGAATTTGAAGGAAAACTATCAATTTTTGTAATTTACTTGAAAGCTTCAAGTGTGGATGCTTGCATTTAAGAAAAGTGCAAACATCCTGTCTCTAGCATGCAATCAAATGATCAGAACTATCCATTTTTTAGGTTCTCCTTGAAAGACAATCCATGTGATAGAAAATTGTCATATAATTTCATTTTGATGTGACTGACTCTGTTGGTCGGCACAATGTAGATGACCTAGTAGTTTCTGACGTGGCTGATCTTTCATGATTGGCCCTTGAAAGACCTAAAGAAGACAGTTCTGACTTTTGAACTGCATTGTGACTTAGTCCTAGGAGGATGTTCGCATTCTGTTTTGAATGAGTGCATCCTCACTTGAAAATTCTCCATTAATCTACATAAGGTTAATGATACTCATTACTAATAAATAATTTACGTAACTGACACGAATTTCCATTATTAGGGGCATTCTATTTTTTTAGGGGTTGTTAACACCTCATAAATTGTGTGTCATGTTGACAGATAAATCTGGAATTACTATGAAAACCATTAAATATACTTCGGGATATTAAAGTATTGAACATTTAATGCAATTAGATCACTCTAAGTTTCCTAGATAGCTTAATTTTATTCATTTAAAGCTTCAAGTAACAAGTTTGAACCATTTTGTAGTCACCTTAGAGCATCCACAATGATGCTCTCTATTTCTTAGCTAAAATTTAGCTAAAAATATAATAAAGCTATTTTAGGAGTTTTCTAAAAAATTTTAATTCCAACCATACTCCCCAATTTGGAGAGTCATAAATGCTATAACTCTTTTTTGATTGGTCCATCTATATTAAAAAATAAAATAAAAAATAGTTAGCATTAAATAAATATTTGAAATACTCATTAAATAAAGGGGCTTTTATAAAAAAACCCAAAATGGGGCTTGAAATTATAAAAAACCCCAAGCACTATTTAAACATATAAACACACCCAAAACCCATCATTACACACACTCAAAACCCATTTATAAACACACCCAAAAAGTTGACTTTGGGGTTGATTTTGGGTGTGTTTCTAAGTTTAAATAGTGCTTGGGTTTTTTTATAATTTCAAGCCCCATTTTGGGTTTTATAAATTTGTCTTAAATAAAGCAGCATTAAATTATAGGGAGTCAGTAGGAGTCCTTTCTCTCTCCTCAGATTTAGGAGCTCCTAGAGGACTCCCTATTTTAGGAGGTGGATAGGGAGCGTGGTTGTAGTTGCATTTTTACGATTCCTCCCTAAAATTTATCTAAGGAGGTGGTGTAGGGAGCCCATTGTGGATGCTCTTACCTTTCTTCTGTTTATTTAATCTGAGTTTCCATGGCTTTCTATGATAGTATAACTATGGTGGAATTCCGGCAAGAGCTGATGGAAGCAATCATGGTGAAGCTCAAATGGATATTGTATCAAGCTGGAATATCGCTGAATACTTACCCAAGAAAATTCAGGTTAGAATATAAATCTGCCGAAATTTGCGTGCTAAAGGAACATAACTATAATTATAATCACACTTTAGATTTTAATTCAAGCAGTAATCATGATGGCTGCATGATCTTCCAGGTTTCTAATATTTTCTATCATCTTTCTGGTATTTTGCAGGACCATTTTGTTTATATTGTCTCTCAGTTTTTATATGTACCCTGGGATTATGAACAGAAGCAGGCAGCAGTTAGAACATCTTTACAGAATGACAGCAATTGCACGCCATCAATCACTGTTGCAGCTGCTGAGACTTTTGAGTCTCATATGATAGATTTTCTTAAAGAACAGGTATGATTGATGATAATATTTGGCAACTCTTGTACAACTTATTGTTTTCTTCTCTTGTGTTAGTACTTGATCTGATTTATGGAGTTCCGGTTTATGTTCCACAGATCAGCTCATACTTTACAGATAAACTTCTGGGAATTGTTCATGATACCATACTTCACATGAAGGAGCTGAACAAATCTGAGGATGGCCATCACACATCTCCTGGGCTGCCACAACTTGCTGGTGATATCCACAAAGGGGATGCAGCACTGGAGTTCATTAAGCATGTCTGCGGTGTTTTCTCCCTTGACCAAAGTGTTCACCATGACGTAATGGTATTTACTTGTCCTTCTGAATCATATGCCATGTAGTCTTAGTGACATTTGCACAACAATTGGATTCTTTAATCTTAGGGAAATTCTTTTCGCATCTATTTACTGAAAAGACAAACTTTCCCCTCGTCTTACCCCACCCACACACACACACACACTAACACGAGACCTTATACTCATCTTTTTTTATCCACTGACTTGTCTTTTTAACCCACTCTTGCCTTAATTTTGACCAACCTTAGGTATGTTTTGGAACTGTTCAATATTAGTTCTCGTCAGCGAGTAATGCTTTTGCTCCTATGTCTTAATTCTACAGGTAATGAGAAGGAATCTGTTGAAATATTTGCGTGTGAGGGAGTTTGCACCTGAAGCCGAGTTTCGTGATCCCTGTGCATTCTTCACCTTACCAAATGTCATTTGCAGGTACAAAAGTAAAAAAACAATGGCCTATAATATTTTACAGGGGGTATTTTACAGAGGGCACTGTTAATTTGGTTTCTAATAGGTCTCATGCATTGCCTAGTCATAAAACTTGTTAAGAATTTTAAAAAGTGCTTCTGAGTTTTCTTTGATTTCCTGCATCCCATTAATAATATCAAAATTTTCAAGCCGCTTGCTGTTTACCTTTTTTCTTTTCTTACTGCAGCTACTGCAACGATTGTAGAGACCTGGACGTGTGCCGTGACTCAGCTCTACTAGCTGGGGAGTGGCGCTGTGTTGTGCCTCAATGCGGGCAGCCTTATGACAGAGAGGTCATGGAGAATGCCCTTCTTCAGATTGTACGGCAGAGAGAGCGCCTCTACCATCTACAGGATCTGGTATGCCTTAGGTGTAAGCAAGTGAAAGCTGCACACTTAGCAGATCAATGTGTATGTGCTGGCTCATATAAATGCAGGGAGGATGCAACGAAATTCCGTAGCAAGATGGAGTTAATTTGGAAGATTGCCATTCATCAGAAATTCCAACTTCTCCAAGAATGCACTGAATGGATTTTAGAAGTTGATCACTCTTAATCTGAGCTTTTCAGTTCATTTTGGTGGGCCGCTAAAATTTCTTGCTGTTTGAAGTTGCCTTGTAATGCATGAAGCAGAAGTGATTATCATTCAGTGAGGTATATGTGGAAGCAATTTGTGGTGAGGTACTAAACCCAATAGAGGATTTCCATATCTATTTATCACAAACTGATAGATTATTTGCGGTTGCCATGGAAGGACAGGGGCAAAGGGAAGGGAAAGCCATCATTTCACTTGTACATAATACGTGTAATTGATTATATTGTAAATGGTAAAAATAATGTGAAAATTCAAATCAACTTTACTGTCAACCAAGCCTTGTATTTCTCTACTTTCCCTCTCTCTGTACATCTGAACGATTTATGTTGTCTTTACAAGGCTACGAATGTATTAATTTCAGGTATATTTATAAATGTGCATATAGTAATTTTTCTTATTAACATACCTATTTGCGTAACTCTTTACATTTTGTTTAGGGTTAAATACTTTTTTGGTTACTAGATTTTACACAAATTTAAATTTGGTCATTGAGAAAAAAATTTAGCCAAATTGGTCACTGTTTTCTGAAGTTTACAATTTATAGATATTCGAGTGACTAAAAAGGTATTTAACCCCCTTGTTTATTATGTTTTATATCTTTAAATTGGTTTTATAAATGTACTCCATGTCTACCTAGTAAGTGTATCTGTTATTTATGTATAGTATTTGCATGTACAAATTTAAAGTAAAAATAGATATCCAGTGACCAAAATATGTATTCCATGTCTAACAATTTATAGATATTCCAGTGACCAAAAAAGGTATTTAACCCCTTCGGTTATTTATGTTTCCCTCTATGCATGTACATCTTGATTCTTGTCCGCTACATAATATGTATTTTGTTGATGCTTAAAACGAAATTCAGTTAAAGGAAAAATAAACAGACATTGGGTGAAAACGTGATCAAATTGGTATCATCATGATAGCCTTCCCAACAATTCATTCGGGTGCAAAGACTGAGACCCCTGCTAGTGATAAAATAAAATTTCCAATTATACTGATGTCGCTAATATAACCCGGCCATTCGCATCTTCATTGTAGTTTTTAAAGAGACACGAAACATGATACATTATGCAGCGAATCACCGAAGAGCTCAGATTTTCTCAAAAGCAATGCATCCTTCAAAAATTCTTGGAAGGAAAGTCGAAACTGAGTATATCATTAAACTACGTCCCAAACCAGATCAGGCATATGGACGGGTCCATTTCCACACACGCAGCATGAAACTTGACCAGAAGAACCATATTACTAAAGTAACATGCCCAGCGAGCTAGTCCTTTTTCCTGGTCTCCATTCCCTGCTTCAAGGACTCCAACCTTTTCCTGCACAGAAACTGATGCAGGTCAAAGATCACAAGCAAAAATTGCAATGCGATGGAGGATGAAGGTTCATGCATAAGTTAAAGATAAACAGATGATGGCTTATCAAATATGAATCAATTAGGCAGGAATAATTTCCAGATTGAGTTAAAAGGAAAACAAAAAGAAAATTTGGAAAACTGCATGACTAACGGATTATAGTTCATAAAATACAAATCTATGTCAATCTGATTATCTGCAATTTTTTACATGTAAGAAAGAAAAAGGAAATCTAGAAAACTTCTAGTTGATTGGAGGGACATCAGGTGGCAGTTAAAGCTTGGAGGGCCATAGCAGTTTCCTGCTCATAAGCACATCACTACCCAGTTTTCAAATGTACCTATAAACTAGAAGAGTTGCTATATAGTTTCTGGTAGTACTTATACATATCTGTCTTAATTTATTTAAATAAACCAAATAAGTGGTTTACCACTCTAATATTCTGGATGCTTCCAGTAGAGAGCAATCAAGTCTTGGGAATCAACAAAAAAGCCTTTCAATTTCAAGTTTGCTCATGAAAATGCAATTATTTGCAAGATAACATACTTGGTATCTGTAAGGCGACCGTGCAAACTCCATCTCTGCCGAAAACCTTCTATGCCTTCAAGTCCACTAGCAAGAATCAAGCGCCTATAGAAGCAGAATGATTTTCAACGATAATTAATGATTATGCATCATATATTGAAAGCAAGATACCAAAGCAATTATGGTTCTAATAACCAAAAAGACAACAATACCAATCACCCATAACACCGGGTGACCAAAAGACTGTTTAGGATTTCAAACATAACATTGGCAAGGTACTTATGCAACTTTTAGGTCATTATGTCTCCACAATGCTTGTCCACAAAACTTGGAGAAAGGTACATCTTAGGCAGACAACCAGGAAAATAATATTTGGAACTAAAAGTTGCAGAGAACTCTAGTTTGAAATTTTTTGTGAACCCTAAAACATGACTGCAGCAAAAACAGTGCACCAAGTGATCAAACTAACCATAAAATTTACATAACTATAAACCTGTCGGCATATGTACGGTGCCAAACTCCACAAGCATGTGATGACAATGAATCAAGGGACCATAATCTTTGTTAGGGTTAAGAACTGAACTCTAGACTTGGTAGAGGCAATAAGAAGGTATA
The DNA here is from genome assembly GCA_020226455.1 of Prunus salicina. Lineage (NCBI taxonomy): Eukaryota > Viridiplantae > Streptophyta > Magnoliopsida > Rosales > Rosaceae > Prunus > Prunus salicina. The sequence goes on along the minus strand of CM035342.1, from coordinate 26,685,447 downwards.
TGATGCAATTAACTAAGATATTTTCAAGAAGAAGAAAAATACAATATTGGAAGACTACTAACAACAAAAACTAAAGCTGAAAGGCTGAATGGAGCTTCAGTTAATAACTACTTCTACCAAATGACTAATCATTTCAGAACATACCTATCTAATGATGTGACCTCTTTTTCGAGCTGAGAAGCTCTTTCCTTTGCTTCATTTAAAGGCATTGATAACCCCAGTTTGCGCTCACTGTCCTGAAGTCGTTTCCTTAGTTCCCTATCCTGCAATTCAGTGCAAACAAAACCAAAACTGCAGAAATCAAATACTTGGTCATACCTCGATACAGGAAATAAGCATTGGAGAGATGCAAAAAAGAAAATCATAGTAAACATCTCACCCTTTTTTCAGCGCACTGTTTATACATAACAAGCTCATCTTGACAGAATGGCTCAATATCATTGATTTGCAGACCTGCAGTACATAGAAAAATCGCTACAATACACTGCCTACCAACAAAAATTTATGGTTCAAGCACACAAGATAAGATCTACAAGTTATGGCAGAATTGTTCTAACTAGAAAGTACTTTATCATCAAAGAAATCTCTGACAATTTTTCTAACAGTCAAAAACTGATTCAGCTTATGTTTCCTTTTAGTTCTTAGGGCATAAAAGGGGAATACACCACAAGTTCGAATCAACGTTTAGCATGTTCATGTGTATATCTCCTTTGACATAGACTGGAAAGAAGCGGTTGATTCATATGTACTGAATTTTGGAGTTATGACAAGAACTACAAATATTCCCAATTCCAGTTATTAACACGGGGATGGCCTATACAGTATACACTACGCATTTGAAATACTTTCTCCTGGAATTTTGAAAAAAAATAAGATTCCTCAAAACCCCTTTACAGAAATAATAGCACAGAACTTACACAAAAATAGATTCCTCAATATCCCATCACACATATCAACACCTTCAAGCACATGAGAAGCAATTTCTGGTGGAATAACTGGTGATGGTGGGCCCGTCATTAGATCATCGCCTACCAAAATAGTTTCCTCCATAGTTGGCTGTGAATCAACTGGAGACCAAAAAGTAATAACCAAGCATTATAACTCAGGTTGCAAATTCACACAATATATCTTTGGGTTGAATAATGTTTTTCATTCTCATCAACAGAAAACAGAAGAAAAAACATAAAGTGAAAAGTTAGGACATGAAGAATTTGAATCTCAATAGATTAAGCTGTAAATTTCAAATTAAGAGCTTGTTACTAATTGAGAATAATCACTAATCAGATAGTGGTAAACACGTTATCAATTAGCTGATTCTGGGCATATGAATTCAAAAACTCTTCATCAGTTCATAACTTAATATTGTAACAAGCCCTTGTAGATGTATATTCCTAAGAGTTCCTTTCTTTTTGTTTTTAAATTGTTTTTTTTTTTTTTTTTTGGGGTCTTCAACACTTATTTCCAAGCCGCAAGAACCAAATTCTGTAAGCATCACATAAGCCATGTAAACTGAAGTCTCAACATATTGCTACTTATACAGGTAATAAGATTGAAACCATCTTGATTGTAAAAAAAAAACTGAGACAACGTGGGGGAAATCAGACCGTTACCACAGTATATTAAGGTTTAAGTTTCATCAACAAAACACATAAGTAAAAATTTCAGAACGAACGCACATAAACGCAAAAGCAAGGAAGCAGTTTTTTACACATACCATCCATGGCTGCTTTCTTGTTTTTAACCTTCCACGATGAAAACCCAAAACAGACTTAAGTGCTGAAGTCAGTCGAACCTGGAAATCATCAAAGAGAAGCAAAAATAAGATGAAAGAAAATTGGGTTTCAGTATTTCTGTGAAGGGTGATTCAAATGCGGCATTTCGTCAAACGCATGGAGGGCATTGTCCGAACCCAACTGAAATAGCGATAAGAGAATATTTGGCTTCAACAAAATGGGTAAAGTAGAAAGACTCTATTGTAAAACAAATTTAGATTTTAGGCATTTTCAGTATCATGTGCATAATTTCATATGCTGTTAATAGAGTGTGAGAAAAGAACCGTTTCCAGCAGAAAAGAAATGGCAGCACAGATTATCAAGCTACCAGTCGAGTGCTGGAATGACTAGTAGAGACTAGTTTTTTTATGAAACGATATATTAATTGAGTTCAATTGTTTTGCCTTATTTGAATTTTGGTCACCGTCATTTTATTTTATTTTTCTTAAGTTGGTTATTGTGTTTAATTCTATACGCAATTTAAAAATACATTTCAATTTTTTTTCTAATTAGTTTTAAATCACAATAAAAACTCGTTTAAAGCCATGAATATTGCTCAAAGGTTGTTAAAAATCATGTCTATAACCTTGAATTTGATTCTCAAACAAGAAATCCAAAAATTAGTAAAAATCTAAAAAATTTCTGAGACAGAATTTCTCTATTAAATAGGTACGAAAATAACAAATGTATTTTTTACTCGGTTAGACTCCGTTAGTGAAAATAAAATTAGTTTAAGAAAAGCTATATATCAGTCTTTCAATATAATAAATCATTATCCTTTTCTATATTGAATTCGCTCTAATTAATTACTGTGACTTACATAACAAAATTGAGAAAAAATAAGTTATAGAGACCACTATTGAAATACACAAATGACCGAAATGCATTTTATCCTTTTCTTTAATGTAACTAGACTGTCCCATAGAACAAGAAAGTTTTAAGCACTCTTATCATTGTCTCTCTCCTCACATAACCATTACATGTCACCCTAATCTCTATGTAAGGGCGGACACGTAGCAGGAGTTAGGGCCCCCACGTGTTCACGGAAATGTCTGAATGAAAGCGCGCCAGGTGCTGCGCATCTTCAGGTGGAGCAAAACTGGCAGTAAGTATTTGTTTTGATTATTTTCACCAGACAAATGTTTACATTAACGCTCAATGTATATGAGAAGCTCTTTCTTTGTTTAGAGAACCATTGAAAAGACTGCAGCTGGTATAACACCTGTGACCTGTCCTAGCTGCCTGCTCAGTTCTGATTCTCCTCCTAGCATTCACTGGATATATTCTTACAGAGGTATTTGTATATTTGGTTCCCTTGCCAAATTAGCATTTGACCATTGCTCATGGAACCTTACTCAGATAATTGAAGTTATTGAACTGGTTATTTGGTTGTAACTGATTTAGAAACAGAATTCCTTCATAAGATATATACCTAAGTAGTCTTATGTTGTTGGGTTTGTAGGATGCCAGAGACCAAGAGAGCTTCAACAATGTTAAGCAGTGATTGAATGAAATCGAACGATATGCAAGGGAAATTTGAGAACTTTAATTACATTGACCCTCATTGAAAAGAAAAAAAAAAGACCAGATTATGTCACTCTACGTGATGAGAAAAATAGAAACAAGATTACAATGCACCAGCAATACAGTAAATGGGTGTGATGAGTGCATGCAAGAAAGCATGGAAGTATCACTCGTGTGTAAAAGAAAGCATGACATAGGAAGAGTGAGTTCAAATGTTTTTGTTTTTTGGTTGGGAGTGATAATAATTATACCACCGTCAAGAGCGTTCAAATCAAGCAATATAATGAGCATAAGTTATCTGTAAGAGTATAAAGGTGGTTGACAAAATGTGTAATACGTGCTTAAAATGCACACAAAAAGGTGGTTGCATGCAATTCTATGTTCCTCCCACAATTTTAAGTTGGGCAAGAATGGAAATTTATTTATTTATTTTGAAGTAGGCCCCTTTTTTTCGCCTTGTTCCTCAAAAACTCAAGGCCGATCCTCGTTACTCAAACTAGATTTATATTTAGACGCAGCTTACTAATCTGGCATTGAACTTTTAATTTACACTAGTGAAGTCACCCATATTATAAATGAATGCTACCTTAAAGTGATTAATGGAAAATATGATTCTTACTAGGTAGAGTTTTCTGCCTTAGATACTAATCGGTAGTGTTTTCCAATAGCGTTCTTCATTTTCCAAAAACAAAAATGGCCAAATACGTACACATTTGGTGGTGTAAATTAGAAAACGCAGAAAATAAATCTTGAAAATGATTTCAACTTTTCTTCTTTTAAGTTAGTGTTAGTACGAAATTCGTATTGGCATTTCCTAGACTTTAGTATAGGTTGAAAATTAGTTTGTGAGGAATTGTTACTGGACGTTTTGGCACTACTCTTTCAACCCCATACTTCCGAGGCATGCCCTGACCATATGAAAAACTTGACTACAGGTAAATTATGACATATCATGCATTCATGTTAGGACTTATAGTTGAAGTTTGTTCTTTGAGTCTTTATAATTGAAGTTAAAATATGAGCGGTTCCTAAGTGACGTGCACTATGCTTATCTTCCAATTATCTTACTTTAGGAGTCAATTGGTTCTGTATAAAAGTGTACGTTTGGTAACATCATTAAGAGTCCATAAGGAATCAGACTTTGTATTTTCATTGGATCATAAGTAATTGGATAATTGGTTGGCTCTTGTGTGGCGTCTCAGTAAGGAGATCATATTGCATCAGGTTTAAGTAGTCTCAGTTGAATTGGTCTTAGAGTCATAGTTTGTCACGCCCCGGACCCGGGGTGGGTGGAAACCCCGCGCCCGGTATGTGAGAAAGAAAATAAAAACTAAAATAAAATAAATAGAAAGCCGAAACATTTGGTTTAAAATAAACCTCTCTTATAAAAATAGCTCCAAAATCTTACAACTTTACAAGTAATAAATAAAGCTCTTATCTCTTTCATCTAATTCAGCATCAACTGGTTTAGTCTTTGTCTTGCCTACTAATTTATCTGAAAAATTAAACAGGGTGAGGGGTGAGCAACCACAGCTCAGTAGGGACATGAGACCTTACCACAGTAGATTGATATAACTAGATTAAGTGACATGCAATCATAGGGCCAAATATCACATTAATATTATTAATGCATGAATGCTCTTCATCTAATCCCATTAATTCATATAACTGGACAAGCAGACTTGCACGTCCCATACCATGCTTATACCACTTGGTCTCGAATGCCCATTTATATGAACTAACACCCATTTTAATCATCCCATAATTCCCCTTTTGTTAGTCATCTTGTCTAACTCCCTTTCGCCAGTCCCGAATCACCCAATAAAAATCATGTGCGCTGTGGGATCCCTGAGACCTGGTACCTGCCAAGAGTTAGACTCAACTACACAAAAGACTATATCCATTACCCTGTTTCCATTATTATCTTCTCCACCCAACAACTCCAACCAATTACCATGACATGATATAATTATGCCAACATTATTCAAATAGTTCACAATACATAAATATCTCATATCAAGAACATTATACAATATCACACATAGTATAGAACGCACAAAATTTAATTAAATCAATCTTATGTAAAGGCTCTCAAGAAATCCCTACCTCAATTCCAAAGCATTTCTCCAAGTTAAGCAAATACAAGCGAAGTCCTATATCTCTTCCAAGAATTTCATCATCTCTCTCTCTCTCACGTTGCATGATATCTCTTCCTTATTAACACTTCTATTTATAGGTGGTGAGATGGCGGTTAATGGAGAGGATAATAACAAAGGCCATTATCTTATCTATACAAAAAAAGATAACTTGGTTGCCACTCTTTTATATAAGCTGATATGTGTCAACGCCAGAAGATATGTTTCCAAAGGCTATGCCATCTATTGAACTTATAAACTCCTCCTCAAGCTAAGATAAAGCCTAGTCACCAAATTGTAAGCATGAGCTGTCCAAATGCATGGTAATGCATCAACTAATTTAATGGAAAAAGCCACCTCCGGCATACCAATTTAAATATATCTCCAAATTAAGATAAGAGAGGACAATCTTTCTCTCCAAGAAAACAATGTAAGAATGCCACGTCTAAACTCTTAATCCATGCTATTTATATATATATGTATATAAAGCATCCAATAACCATCTAATAGTATCCCAGGAATAATGAACAAATATATACTTTTCCTTCTTACCAAGATAATTATTTAAGAATAATAAAATTTATTTTTCTTATTCAACATTTAAGAAAACGGACTCTCACATAGTTGCTTTGGAAGTGTACTCTCGCAAGTTTCTCTCCTGTGAGAGAAACTTGCTTTGCATAAAAGGTTGTTTGTTTCTTTTCATCAATAGCTTTTCAACGCATTAATGTTTAGAGCATATTGAATCTGTTTTTAGAAAAGCTGCTGCACTTATTTTCTCTCGATAAGTCATCAAGGGCTTCTGTTCTTGGTGATTTATCGAATTCATTCATCCTTCATATTGCATATATATGTATGTCGGTGTCTCATACGGTCAAGGGCACCAAGACGTTTGTGGCATTTATCCTCCTGTGAGTTTGAAGCAATTGTGACCAGTATTGCGTTCAACATAAGGAGTGTCGAAGATCATCCCGTCACAGAAGTTGAGTTACGAAGAAGTCGGTAAACATTATCTAGATTGAGTCTAGGATAACTGTGTGTGAGTACTTCTTATAATCTCAACTCTATAGTGGATTAGTTTTGGACTAATGAGTCCCGTGGATTTTCCCAAGAGGTGGGGTTTTACCACGTAAAATAAATATATGTGTGTTCTTTTAATTTAAGCTCTGTACATTTCAGGATTGATAACTCATATCAATCCTGCTTCAAAAGTTGATTATTATTTATTGCATAAAAATTCGAATTTGCCTATTTAACCTTCTCTAGGCATATATAGACATCTTACAGGTATTTTCAGTTAGAAAACAAAATTTTGATCCACCTATCTCATCATATCATGATCTGACTCGACAACTCTATTTTATTTTCCTCCAATATCACACTTTGATAATAACTTGGTGTTTTTTTTTTCTTTGGTTGAAAGTAAACCTATAATATTACACCAACAAGACCAATTTTTAAAATGGTAAACTGTCGAAAACCCCCTGGACTATATCGATTATCAAAATGTCCCTTATGGATTATTTTTTTCAGCCAATGTAGCCTTCGAATTAAAAGTATTTGCCAATTTCACCCCTGTCATTCGGTTTTCCCTAATTCCATCCAAACGCCCGTAAAAAACACCACGTAAAAGGCACGTGAGCCGTCTGCTGAGGGTAATATCATCCTTCTATACCTCAACCCTCAACCCCCTTTGACTGATTCGTTTGTATGGTCAATTCCCAAATCAGACTTAGGGTTTTCGAAAAAGGGTGAGAGTGAGAGAGAAAGCGATTGAAAGATTCGAAAAAGGGTGAGAGAGAAAGATAGACTGGGACTGAGAGATTCGATTCGGGAGATATTTTGTGACTTGAAGATTCCAAAAGAAGGTGTGACAGTAAAAGCACAATGAAAATCAGAGATGGTGGGGAAGCTCCCACATACAGTAAGTAGCGTACTTTAGTTTATTGGTTTGATGCAATTGTTTGGCTTTTATTCTTTGTTGTTGTCAAATTTCATTGCTGGACTTCATGAAAAAGCATAATAAAAGGAAGAAAGTGGTCCCTATGGATGTTTTTTGTTGACTGAGACTTAAGTTTGGTTGTGAATGTGGTTCTTATACATGTTTGTTTATTGTCTGTCGGGTTCTTTGTCTGAGTTTGTATTGTATTGTATAGGGTAAATAGTAATGTACTGTAAATGGTATTGTATAGGGTAGATAGTAAATGTATATTGTACTGTATATGGTAAATAGTAAATGTGTATTGTATTGTATATGGTAGATAGTAAATTAATGAGAAAATTAATTGTTGTGCAGCTAATCCTGACATGTTCACACTTGAAGTACACCACGGGGGCTACTTTGTTGATGGTTTATATATGGGAGGTATTGTACAATGGGTTGATGGGCAAGATGCAGATGAGGTTTCAATGCTTGAGTTATTTGAAATGGTTAAACACCTTTGTTATGATGAGCAGAACATTCAATACTATTACAAGCACATGACAAATGGCTAGGTTGAAATTAGGACATATAAGGATTATTTTGGAGCATTGAAGTTGGTGAAACCGAGCCTGTTGTTTATGTTATACATAACTGACAATCCAACACCTAAGCCTCTAAATGTTCAGTCCCCAGTATTCTCTGCACAAGGTGAAAATGCTGAACATTATGAAGACACTGTTCATGGATATGATGGTGATGAAGAAAATGGGCAACATGAGTTCGTGGATGTTGAGATAGAGGAAGAATTTGGTGAGGCAGAGAAAGAATATGGCGAAGTTGAGGTAGAAAGTGATGAAGCTGAGCAAGGTGGGGAGGATGAGGAAGAAGATGGTAATTTCATAGAAAGTGACTTTGAGCAAAGTGATGAAGAGGACAACATGAATTTTCATAGGTATGTTGTAACTGAAGAGGAAGATGATGGACATAAAGAACCAGGCGAGGGTGACACTGAAGGTTATGATACATCAGACTTAGAGAGTTTGCATGAAGATACTGAAGATGAAAATGGCAAGAAGAGAGGTTTGAGGCAGCCAAAGTTCAAGTAGTTGTTTGGGCCAAAAGTAAAAACGCACGCCAGCCCACTTCTCACAAAGCCCATAAAGAAAGAGAAGACAAGGGACTGGGCTTTGATTCAAAAATAAGAGAAAGCCCAAAAAAAAAATCAAATCAAAAGGCCCATGATTTTTTCACAAAGTGGTAGAATTGTAAAAACGTCAAAATTCAAAAGGGCAATCAACCCCTGAAGCAGATCAATAAAAATTGAGAGGAAAATTGAATGGGGCCCAGCTCCTGGTTCACCAACTATTTTCAGAAACCACGTGACTACCTGACTTGGACAAAGTCAACAATTTCAACTATCACAAATAGAGTTGATTGGGAATTAAATGAAAGCAGGTCATTTGCAAAAACTTCTCTGAAAACTCTGGGGCTAAAAGATCAGAATCCTTTTTTATACAAATTCTACGTCAGAGCAGGTGACCCTTCCAAGAAATAAGCAAACTCCAATCTCAAAAAGATAAACAGGAAGCGGGAGTGGTTCAAAACTGGAAAATCAAACTAATCATCACAGTTTGAGCTCTTACAAGAGGGCAGTTAAATTGGAAGAAGGGTTAGGTTTCCTTTCAAAGAAAATACAGGGAAGTGATTGCCATACGAATTGACTGTTGAGAGTTTATCTGCCAGAATTGATAAAATCCCTTCTTCTTTGCATTTAAAAAGTAAGAGATCTTTTGAGAGATTTTTGCTGCCCATTATTAAAAGAATTAGAAACCCTACTCCAAAGCATTTCTTATAAATATAAGAGAGGGTGAACAAAGCAAAAGACAGACAATCAACCAAACAATCAAAAATCAACCAAAGGCAAAAACTCAAAATGATCACTTGATCACTGAGAACCTTCAAAACAAACTGGAGCAACCAAAAGCTCATTTGAACCACAAAAGAAGCCAACTATAGATCAGAACTTCCAAGTTCAGACTTAGAGAAATGGGTCATTCAAAACGAGACTTCTTTCGTTACAAATTTGGTTTAGCAAAAGCCCAAACAAGCAGAGTTTGAGTTTTCACAAATATGAAAACCTCAACAAATTTATGGAGAGCCTTGATCAAGCAGAACAGGTACTACAGTGCAGTTCCAGCTCAGTAAGTCCTCAAATCCAGCCACTTCTGCCCTTCAAACTGAAGAGGCCGCAGCCGTTCAAAAGCCTCCCAAAGCTTGAAGTAGATTAAAGCTCTGCCAAAATTGAACTTTGGTATTGATTTACAGCTGAAGCTAAGCAGTTGAAGTTAGGGACAGTCCAGTCCAGCACGGATATACCCAATCCAACCCAGATCAGAAGCTTCTATCCAGGCAGAAATGGAATTCCAGCTATCTTTTCGTCTTTCCAAAGTTGATTTTTCCCTTTCTGGTTTTGTAAAAGGCAGTTCTGCCTTAAACAGTCCATTTTATTATCATTTATTCTGGCAAGAACTACCAATTTTGTATTGAGATAAATTGTGAAGCCCTCACCAGTTTGAGGCAGGAAAAGAACTTACTTGGGAGATATTCCTCACCCAAATTCACAATGGCTTGTTTAGAAATCAGTAACTTGGGGCTCAAGTTATCTATTTTGAAGAAGTGTGCTAGGGTTTTCATTGCTAGCAGTGGCACGCTCACACACTAAAGAAAGTTAACTTGTTGACCAGTCCATGGTTTTCAAGGCAATGGGGAACTTTACCCTTCCATCACAGGAGCAAACACAAAACGGGTGAATAGTAGTACAATAAACAACATGACCTTTTAGATCCAAAAATCCACTTGGGTTTGGAGTTTTCTAATATGCAAGAATGTAGAGAGACCATAAAGTACTATGCATGTGTGTGCTAGAAGACTAAGGTTTGTGAAGAATGAGCCTAATAGGGTGAGGCTGGTATGTGATGGTAATAATGAGGGTGATAAGGCAAAGAGGCATGCTACGGGTGATAAGTCAAAGAGGCATAGTAAGAGTGATAAGAGTAAGAGGCATGGTAAGGGTGAAGAATGTGAAGAGGGTAAAGATGGATTTGAAGATAAACTTGAAGACTATCCTTGGTTATTGTATGTAGCACATGTTGGGAAATGGCCCATTGTTAGAGTGAAGATGTACCATCCAATTCATATATGCGGTAAATCTCAAAGAACTAGGTTTGCCACTTCACAATGTTTGGCTAAAAGGTTTGATGAAGATCTCAGAACAAATCCTAACATGTCAATTGCTGACTTCATGTCATTGGTGAGGAAATATTACAGTATAGATGTTACTAGGGACCAATGCTACAAGGCAAAGAATTTGGCAAATGAGAGGATTTAGGGAAGCATTGAAGAACAATATGCAAAGCTGTGAGATTATTGTAAGGAGCTTAAAAGGCAAAACCCAGGAAGCATAGTTTTAGTGAGGACATTGTTGCGGGGAAATGATCTAGTTTTTGAGAGGCTTTATATATGTTTTGCTCAAATAAGGAAGGGGTTTATTGAAGGATGCAGAACCATGGTTGGTTTTGATGGGGCTTTCATCAAATGACAACATTCAGGACAACTTTTAAGTGTTGTTGGGATTGATGCCAACAATGGCATGTTCCCAATAGCTTTTGCTGTTGTGGAGACAGAAAGCAAAGACCCTTGGACATGATTTTTAGAGATATTCTTCAATGATGTTGGGGTAAGATGCACTGGAAATGGGTGGGTTATCACTGACAAACAAAAAGGACTAGGGCAAGCAATTGAGGCTTTAAAGCCAGATGCTGAACATAGGCATTGTGTAAGGCATCTGCACAATAATTTCAAAGTTGTTGGGCATGGTAGTTTAGCACTTAAACAGAGGTTATGGGCTGCTACTATAAGTACAACACTTCCTTGGTGGTAAACTGAGATGGACAATATTATGGAAATATCTGCCCCAGCTCATGCATGGCTTAAGGATAGGCCAGCAATTCATTGGAGCAAGTCACATTTACTACTGGGAGCAAGTGTGATATACTGCTGAACAATTTATGTGAATGCTTGAATTCAGCAATTTTGGAGGCAAGAGATAAATCAATAATCACGATGGTGGAAAGGATAAGAATCTATTTGATGTTGAGAGTTGCATGACAAAAGGAGGTGAAATGGACTCAAAGAGTTGGGCCAAGGATATGCCAGATTATTGAGAAGAATTTGAAAGAGAGTGGCTCATGCATTACATAGAATGTAGGTGGAAACAGGTTTCAAGTCACACATATACTTGGTGGGCAATATGCAGTAGATCTAAATACTCACTCTTGCTCTTGTAGAAAATGGGATCTCTGTGGCATCCCATGTTGCCATGCCATGGCTGCAATATCAAGGCAACAAGGGAGCCCAATGAGTTATGTGAATGAGGTGTATAAGAGAGAAACTTATTATAGGGCTTATAGCAATTACATTTCACCAATGCCAAACCAACAATTATGGAGGAAATCAGGGATTGGCCAATTAAACCCCCACTGTATCACAAACAAAGTGGTAGGCCAAAGAAGACAAGGACTAGACCCGTTGATGAGATCCCAAAGGATGCCACTAAGCTTAGGAGATATGGAATTGTAATCCATTACTCAGTCTATGAAGGAGAAGGCCATAATGCTACTAATTGTGGAAGGGCAAATGGCAATATGGGAAGAGGCAGAGGGAGAGGAAGAGGAACCAACTCAGTCCATCAATCTGAAGAGGAACTCCAATGTAGACAAACAAAGTTACAGGTAAAGGATGTGAAATTATGATTAAATGTTTTAATTGGATGACTCATTTCAATTATTTCAATTGTGATTAATTTCATTTGTAGGCAATTAGAACTGCAGCCACTGCAAGCCAAATAGCTCCAACCAATGTTGCTACCCAAGCAAGTGGAACCAATGTTGCTTCAGAACCAGCTTCTTGCAATTTAGCTTCACAAGCAAGTCCAAGCAATGTTGATTCACAACCACAGTCTGTTGTTACCACTCAAAACACTTCAAGGCCACAAGGGAAAAAGTTCAAATCCCCTGCAAAAAAAAATGCAAGGCCATGGAGGTAAAATAGATGATGGATTAGGATGGATATTGGAATGTATATTTTTAATAGATGGGCTAGTAGATGTGTGTATTTTGAACATATTGCTCTTTTGGATGGATTTTGGATGTTTAAGCAATATTAGAATGTATATTTTGTAGTGGAAGTTCCCCCACCGTATTTTAAACTTATGGCTATTTTGGATGGATTTTGGATGTATTTAGGTTGGGTTGGAATGTATATTTTGAACAGATGGCTCTTTTGAATGAATTCTATTTCTGTTGTAATTTTGGATTAGTGTCTTTCCCTTGCTTTTGTTCTACTACTTTGTTTGCTATTTCTAAGTATTTTGCCTTGGCTTGTGCCAAAAGGTAAGTGTTCAATTTAAACAAGTGTTGCAGCTTTAAAATACAATTATATGCTTATATTGAAGTTGTGCTAGGTTAATTTGGTTTTGAATATGACATTGCTGCATGACAGCCAAACCCAATTGATGAGATGACATTGTGAGTTGTCTAGCATAAATATCTGTCAATTGTTACACCAGTATAAGCATATTCTGAATCTTATAGAGTATGATGTGGACAGCAGATCTAGTTTTGGTGGTTGAATTGGCGTCTTCTTATCTAGTTGTGAGTTGAGCCACAAGGTACATGATTTTCTAAGTTAAAAAAACAACCAAACCTTCAAATTCATTGAGTTTACAGGAACCCAATTCAGATTTGGTCCAAACTTCACATCCTATTGGGGTAAAGACTTCAAACTCATCTAGAAATTGTGCAATCTACATTGAACCTCAAAATCTACATTGAACCAAATCAAAATGCCACTGCATTCGTTAAGCCAAAAGAAGGCACAAAAAGGCCACTACATTCAACCAAATCAAAACCTAACCTACATTCAACCAAATCAAAATCTAACCTACATCCAACCAAATCAAAACCTAACTAATAAAGTAAACAACAACAAAATTACAACCAAACAAGTCAGCAGCCCTCTTTGAAATTCTCTCTGTCTCTTAGCTCTTGCACAATCTTCTTGTCTTTAGCTCTTCTCTTCCAATGAGTTGATTCGTCTCAACAATCGACATATGACATGTTTGGCCTGCTCAGACATTTTTGGGTCCTTCCAAGCCTTTCAACCACAGCCACCACCATACTTCTCTCTACAACACACATATGACCTCCTCCCTGCATTTTCATCAGACCAGCAAACAATCGTTTCAGCCTCAAATTCACATTGGCAGATACGCACCATATCATCCTCCGTAATAAAAGTGGTCAAACTTGATTCGGTAGAAGCTGCACATCTGTTCCTATCCTATCTTCAACTCTTCAACTGCAATTTCTTCTCTTGTTCATGAAATTGATGAACATAAGCGACATGATAAGGTCAGAACGCTTGCAAATAGGGTTGGGTTCTGTCATCAAGGGTGGGTTCTATGAAGAAGGGGTGGTTTTTGTCGAATCTCCATGTCTGAAACAAAGGCTACAAAACGCTTGCAAATAGGCTTGTTTCGTTCGAATAAAAGGGGGCTGAGGGTTGAGGGATAGAAGGACGATATTACCCTCAGCAGACGGCTCACATGCCTTTCACGTGGTGTTTTTGACAGGCATTTGGATGGAATTGGGGAAAACCTAATGGGATGGGTGAAATTAGCAAATACTTTTAATTCGAAAGCTAAATTGACTGAAAAAATAATCCAGGAGGGACATTTCGACAGTCGATATAGTCCAGGGGGTTTTCGGCAATTTACCCTTTATAAAATTCGAACATTCATGTTAGCTAGTGCTTCCAAACTATTTTTGCAACGTTCCAACCAACAAAGACTATTTTCACAACGTTTTGACCAAGAACAACTATAGAGGCCTAAAGGGTTGAGGAATGAATGCCAACTCAAAGTGATTAGTAAAATCTTTATCTTACCCCGTTAACCAACGGTTTATGAATCCTGAAACCGATCGCCGATCCAAGAGATCCAGTTTGGTTAAGTTTATTCATTGATTTAATGTAAAAAGCACCAAGCCGAACCGAACTGACCTCTTCAGTTCAGCTGGTTTGGCCAGTTTTTCAGTCCAGATGCCAAGTCCTAGCTTACTGAGGTAAGCTTCCCGTCTAAGACACCCAAAGTAGTTTACAAAATATTCAAGAAACAATGGGAACTTTGCCTTGGCTAAACCTAACATCTTAGCAACCTCTCGGACACCCTACAGAAAAAGCTTCTGCCAGAAAGAACAGAAGTGAAATCACAATTCTACATGTTGGAAAGCTCCATTTTCGTACTTCACATGCTTGGGACTATGTCATGTTCAGTTACATTTTCAGGAAACTTTTGCAGTTAGCAACAAGCAAACTGAACCAGAGTAAATTAGAGATGTTAGACTCGACAATTTTGCATTTAGGAGTCTTGTGGTTGCACATGACAAAAATCAAACGAAATTATTTTAAAAGAAGAAACAAAACAGTGCAAAATAAATGGAGTAAACTGACTTAAATCAATCAAAAACTTGCTCAGTTTTCAAACACCACATATAGAAGTCGACTACAATATGTTGCACTGAGAAAAGTAATTCATACCAATGAAACTGAAGCATGTCCAAAAGCCACACCCATTCTCTTCCTCGAAACATTTATTCTGCCCCTCTGCAAAACTGCTTGTTATCTTAACATGCGGTGGAACCATTCCATAAGACTGCATCACATCATACAGTACAAAAAAGAAAAAAAACTGTAAAAGTTTTCAATTTACAATCTCCCTATCAGTTTATAATCCAAGTGAAGATGCAAGGATGGCTCCATGCAATTTTTGAAGAACCCAAAACAATAGACAATCAGTAATATACAAAGTTTAGTGGAAGAAACTCACTCACTGCCTGACCTTATTCAAAATCTCTGGTGGACGCTTCTGACAAACTCAATTGACAAGGATGACATATGGATCTTCAGCGGGTCCATTAACACAATCTACAGAGCATATCACAACTAACTCCAGGATGTAAAAATTCGCCAAAATAATAATAAATAATTTCCACAATTATATTCACAAAGAAACACAAACATAAGACAGTCCAAGTACTATAAAGAATGATCAACTTGTTTAAAACCATCCAATTAGTACACAAAAATGCTTCATCACTGTGGCCGTACAGTTCAGACCAGAAAACAAGATTAAAATCCAGAAGTGTAAAACACTTTTTAGACACAAAGAGCAAACCACGTCTTACAAATTTTATTCATCTGGAGAAAGATTAGTTACATTATTGGCATGCAAACAGCTCACTGCAAATACAATCATGCCTCTAAAACCAGCTTATTGCTGCAACTAGCATCATAGTCATCACCATCCATCTCCGAAATAGAAAGATAATGAACAGCTACAAATCAGAATCCTTCTTATTGGTCCCTCAATCAGTTTTTACTGAACACAACTAAAGAACCCAAGAAATAGTTCTCCTATGAACTGAACCAGACACTGAATTGCCATGCACTCATAAGTAAAAGTGCTAGAATGGGAATCAAAATAAACATAAAATTAGACAAACAAGAATAAAATTAAAATTAAAATGAATAAAACAAAATAAAGAACTTACAACAGGATGTCCTCTGTAAATGCAGCAATACCAATCTACAAAAGACAGTCCATAAATTCCTAGATTCTCCCAGCTAAAGAAGGAATGCATAAGGCATTTAAATAGTTAAATGATAAAGAATGTCAGTTCTACTGAAACTAGCAATCAAAATCTGGATAAAGAACCGCTGTGATGATCAAGGGTCCTCGACATTAGCATAACAGCCAAAAGTACACAACTCAAGTTGCTTCCATAAAGTTCCATTGAAATGGTACATTACTGTTGGAACTTATCTTAGTTTTGTGTTCATCCACACCATGCAATTCAACATAAACACACCTTTGAAACTACCTCCTGCATAAAATTTTCTAGTCCAATGCATGCAACATACATGGTATGCTTGTATGTCAGTCATCTGGCACATTATTAAAACATGCTGAAACAAAAAATTGCAAGGCTGAATCAGCCTACTTCATTAAGTGCATTCAAACAATTTATTCTCAATTCTGGATCAAAATTAAACTTGCATTCTGTCCATACGGGCATTGGAAACAAGGTAAATATCACAAAATCGGTAAACTTGAGATGATAATGCGATGAACAGACTACACTAACTCCTTCTACCTGACTTTGACCCCAAAAAAAACTCCATGTATCTGACTACATGTGGCCAAACAGCTATGAATTCCTAAAGCTACAAAACATCTTGGCAGTGGTCTTGCAGCCAATAGATTGTGAAGCATCTGTAGATGGCCATCAAACTATCTCATTAAGGGCCTCTTGTGCCCGAACGCTTCAATCGAGATGCCGCTAGGGCCAAATTAAGAGAATAGGATGCGACAAAACCACAGGCCTCCATTAGCCCATGAAACCTATGAGCATCCTGCTTAAACCCACCATTTATAAGCCCATTTATAATCCTCTCAAACTCACCTGAACCCAATTGCTCCTTCTTAGCTTCCAATACTCCCAGAGCTTGTAGGGCCTTTTTCTCAACTCCAGCCTTAGCATACATTTCAAAAAGGCTTACATGAACTTTAAGTGGAGGAGTCTCACCCTGCTCGGCAATTTTTCCCAATAGTTGCTCAGCCTCATCAACTAGCTGCAATTTACCCAGCCAATCTATAAGAACAGAGTAAGTGGCAACTCCAGGCTCAAATCCATCCTTTTCAAGCTGCATCAACAGATTCAACGCCTTATCTAGTAAATTTTTTTTTTCATAAGCTGCAAGCATGCTTGCAGTGCACCTGTCATCAGGTCTGTGCCCAACTTTCATCATGTAATCAAAGTTGCTCCTTGCCTGATCAGGGTCACCAGCCTTCCCATATGCCTCAACAAGCAATGTACAAGACTCCAATGTTGGCTGGAACCCTGCAAACTGCATAATGTTGGCAATTCTTCCAGCTCCGCCAATATCACCACTTTGTGAAAATGACCGAAGTAATGCCATGAAAATTTCTTTTGTGGGTTTGATGTCTCTTGCTTCCATCTCTCTCATCAACGACTCAGCCAATTTGGGTTGGCCAGCATTTACATATGCCATGATCATCGAATTGTACACCTTAATGTCTGGTTTGAAGCCCTGGCTCCTCAAGCTTTCAAATGCTTCTTTGGCACCGTCAAGATTGCCTACCTTGCTGTACATGTGAACCAAAATAGTAGCCGTTAAGATATCAGGTTGGATACCATTTTCATTCATCTTCTTCAAAATTCTCTCAGCATCTTCTAGGTGGTTCTGTTTGGCATGGGCATCAATAAGCATAGAGTAGTCACGGATGTTCGCCTGGAAGGATTTCTCATTCAATACAAGTTCTGCCACCTGCAAACAATTTTTTCAGCATCAACCACATCGAAAAGGCCAATATAAGATAAATGGCAACGCTATCACAAGCTACATAACCTTTGGATTCATATACACTCAACAGCTAAAACCCAAATCTAAAATTTTTAGCCCACATACATGCATAAACCTCTCAACTCACCACACCCTAAACATATTTCATACAAACAATATATGAACTCTTACATAAGTTATACAAAATTCATAAATAAGCAGTAGATACTAAAAACCAACATTTTGAAAAAGGATCTAACTAATAGAGCAATGATATCCAATGAAGGAGAACAGAAAAGAGTGATGTACCTTAAAGTATAAGCCAGTGTTCTGCTTTCTCAATCTATCAAGGAAATTGAGCCAATCAATCTTACTAGGTTGAAGCAGTTCTACCCATTCAGCCAAAAGTGGAGACAGGTCATCTGCTACATTTGATTGAATAATTCTCTCCGTAACCAATTTGCATTTCCCAGTTATGGGTTTTGGTTCCTGGGGCCAAATAATTTCCTCTGCCTCATGAATTTTATCAGCCACATCTACCCACTTGGAGTCAGATAGATCAAGACCATAAATGTTATATCTTATCTTCCCTCGCCTCTTGGGGAGGGAAACAACCTTAGACTTCTCCTCTTCCATTGTGGTTTCAGCTTGCATTCCCTCTGCTGCCTCCCCTTCTTCTTGGGATTTTCTGTCCTCTTCTCTAAGACGCTCCAAGCTCTGATAAAACTCAGTTTCCTCCATCTTCTCGCGAGCCCACTTGAACCTGAGCTCTCTAAGCATATCCCCTCGAATACCAACTTCACCAGCAAATCTACACATCTCCTTAACTTCTTCTTCTTGCAGAAACCCCTTCATTTTTTCCTTCTTGACTTCCTTCTTCATGTCCTCCAAAACCATATTGCTCACCTCCCACACTGTCTTCCACAAATCCTCACTAAAATCCTCCAATGGAGTGGACTGTGATTCACTAAGCATCTGCTCAATCCCGCCCTTTTCCATCTCTGAAACAACTTTCTGGACAATAATCATGAGCATTCCATCAATGGTTTCTTTATCGCAATCTGGGTAAGCTTCATTGAGCTTCTGGCGTATGATCCATACAAATCGGGACAAGAACTCGTTAATGACTCCATCTTCCTCCTCATCTGAAACCTCAGAATCAAGTTTAGGGTCACCCACTTGAGCTTGAGCAGAGTGAATATATCTATTAAATGAAGAAATGGGTTTGGGGCATTTAGGGTTTTTCAGAGGTTTAGAGCCATCCTGACTTGGGGAATGAAATGAAAGAGGTACCGGGTCTGCTGCCATGGTTGTGAAACCGTAGGCATATCGCAACCTTGCACTGATTTTTGACGCATTGGTTACTGCTTGCCTAGAAACTAAGTGCCTCAAATTCATGTCTCAGAGAAAGAGTAAAGATAGTACGATAACCTATCAAGCAGATGCTGAGACTTCGAAATGTGAGAGAGAGAGAGAGAGAGAGAGGTTCGACTGAAGAGATGGTGCTAGCATCAATTGGGTTCGGGACTGTGTTGCTGAGAGACGAAGAGGAAGAGGTGTGTGCTGGTTGGTTTTTTTTTTTTTTTTTTTTTGCCTTTTCTTTTTTTAATCCATGGTTTTAACCTTTTTAATGGCTGTTCTATTATAATTAGGGTTTTGCCCTCTTCTAATTATAATGTGTCGTCAAATATTCTATATGACATTGGTAAAAAAATAATAATAATCAATATGACATTGTTTTTATGAACCACCAGATTTTAATGTTTTAATCCGACGATCCATAATAAGTTTTGAGAAAAAAAAAACAAAAAAGGAAAAAGAAATACCAAATTAGAAGGTAGCCAATTCCCATATATGAGGTCAAAATGAGAAGAAATATTTGTGTTCGGTGAGTGAATCACATAAGAGTATCTACAATCACAGTCTTTAATTTTTAGTTAAAATTTAGCAAAAAAACACTCTAGAAATCTATTTTAATTTCAACTACAATCATTGGTTTAGGGAGTTATGAATATTTTATTTCTCTATTAATTCAATTTTTTAATAAAATAAAGGCAAAAGAATAACAACAAATAATAGTTAGTATTAAATAAATTATAAAGATAATATTAAAATAAGAGTGCTCATTCCCCATCCATCTTATATTCAAAATTTTAAGCGTTAGTTACAATTTTGATCATTTGGGTTAGGCCCGTAATCAATTTTAGCACTGTGATTTTAATTTTCCTGATTTCGTCACTGTTCTTCAAGTCGTTAACAAATCAAGTCCAAGCCTTCAATTCCGTCAATTTGGCAAATGCTTTATTGTCATTTAGTCTCAACCCACCATCAGAAGCGTGTAAAAACTCAAATCTTCTTGTAAAATTTCAAATTGGGGATTATGCATTCATCACGTGTAGTTAAGCCCACTGAATATGGTGGGTGAATAGTTTAAGCTAGAAAAAGGTTGTGCCTTTAACCTGTGGTGTTGTCTAGTTCCAGCCAAAAAAGAGTGTTATCTTGTGGTGCTTTAGGAATGTAATATGAGTACAACAGTATGTGGTAACTTTTCACACAAAAAACTGCGTTGTCTGGTTGAACATATACAGTGCCCATCCTTCATAAATTCATTGTTTACCACCATTTTGTCATATATAAGCTGCAAAATATGTTAATGTATTGCTTAGATTATACTAATCATGTGAATATGATTGTTTTTATATTTCAATATTTTGAACATATATGTTTACTTTATTTTGCAGATGATGGTTACTTCTAGGGGCGGGCATCTCAACCGAAAAATCCATGTACCAACTGCACTGTACTGACAGTATGGTTTGGTTTGTTAACTGAAAAATCCATGTACCGCCTGCATCTCAACCAAAATACAAATGGTACTACCGGCCTACCGAACCAACCTGATTCGAACTTATGGTTAACCAATCGAATGGTTAAAGGATTTAATGGTTGGTTAACGGAAGAGAAATTGGTCTACCAAAAGATTTGGTACAGTTAACGGAAGAACTCTCTACTATTCCATACTCACCCGCGCCCACCGTCAGTTACTTCACTTTGGAGTTAAGATATGCCGGGAAGTTTGTCAACAATGAAATGTCTTATGAGGGAGGTATGACAAATATTTATGACAACGTAGATCCAGATAGGTTTTCCCCAATCATGTTGGGGCTAAACTCAAATTTCCACTTTCCAAAATACAACTATTCATGTATTTTTAGGACTCAAATTTTTTTTTTCCTCAAACCTTTCAGACTCATAATTTGAGTCCACAACATCATTAAATTGTTCAAGAATGATTAACCCCTAAATTTTTGTTCTCGTTAATTTTTCTTGACATTATTTTTGTTTCAACATTCATGATTTAATTTTCTAAACATTTTAACCAAAAAAAATTAAAATTGCAAAACATAATAGAATTTCACTTAAAAATAAAAACAAGTACAACAACATTTTATTTCATGGAATTTGAAAGTAAAAATAAGTAGCACACAATTTATATTAAAAACAATGGAACCACACGATTTTTTTAAAAGCGGTAGCAATCCTTGGAGCTGCTACTTTTGGTATGCCCGAAATAATTCAAACCCTTCATTGAAGTCATTGGCATAATTGTCTTCCATTTTTACTTTTGCTTTTACTTCATTGGATTCCTTTATCCTCATTCAATAATGTTCTGAACTTTTGCTCACCTCCACTTGTGTTCTTCAATTATTTTCTTAACCCTTTCTCATCCCCTATTGTCTTGTTTCAATCATGTTTTGAGTCCATCTCACTTTATTGGATTCCCTTATCTTTTCCTATCTTCATTCAATTATTTTTTGAATTATTTCCCATCTCTTATTGTCTTGTTTCAATCATGTTTTGAACAATTGCTCATCTTTGTTCATCTCACTTTATTGGATTCCCTTATCTTTCCCTATGTGAAAGGCTTGGATAACAATCTCCAGAGTTGTATTCTGGATTGTAGGGGGAATTCATCCGGGCCTCAATAATTTCATCTTGCTTATTCCCTCAATACTTCTTCTTTCTTGGAGTAAATTTGGATAGGTCCATGGACATTATCCTCTATTCATTGGCATCATTATCTTGTTGGATTTGATAGACATGTTGCTCTTGTACGAGCTCTAACTGTTGCCTCCTATTCTCCCTTGCCTCATTTCCTTGTTGAACCAATTCAGACAAGAACTTTCCGCATTGGCCTTTGTCACATGCATTCTATAGAGAACATTGTTGGTTGATGATCTTGAACCGAGAAGCAATAGCTTGTGATGATCCTACCCTTGCTCCGCTCATGCTCGAATCATTTTTCAAAAAAATTTGGTACACACACAACCAAAATGAGTCGTTTGATTGATTGGTGCCAATAGCCTCATCTTCAGAGATAGAAACCCACCCTTTGCGCAATGCCTCATCTTCTTGTGGTTTCCAATTCACACCTCTTTGGGGTTTTGGGGCCATTCTCAACATCAATGAAAGTAGAATGAAAAAATATAACAAAGGGAGAAAGGAAACAAAATGATTTTTAGTGGATTATTTACCAAATGAATTGCTATTTATAGAATTTGGAATAAGTTTTGGGGTTGGATCTGATTTAAATACTATTTTGACCGTTGGATTTAAATTTGAGCCTTTTGATGTTAAATTTTACCGTTCGGATTGCCTAAAATTAATCTTGATCGTTGATGTAAAATATAGCCGTTGGAATAAATAAATAAATAAAACACGGTTTTGAATTTAGCCGTTGGAATGGAGCTACTAGCTGTGTCCATCAAATTTGTTGGCCAGACAGCAAAGCTGTCACGCAGGGCCCAACAACTTTTCTTCTTCACATGGGCTTCCAAGCAAAGTTTGGGTTCCACATAAAATACCAGTCTAGGCAAAACTTGGACTGGAATTCCACCCAATTTTGACATTTCTCAAATTTCCACCCCTCAAAATACATGGGTTGGAGAAGAATTTTGGACTCAAAACTGAAAATTTGGGTTTCCACCCCCATGGTTGGAGATGATCTTATGAATGAATGTGGGATTAAAAACTACATGGGGTTTTATTATACATTTTCTGGAAATGGAGCACATGAAAGGCTATTAGGGTTGAATTCTGATTCTGAAATATTAGCTATGTTATCTTTCATCCCTGGCAATAGGCATATAGTGGTGTATGTAGATCATGATGTTGACGTGTCTGATGTTATTGAGGAGGTTTACACCTAATCACTTGGTACACAATATGAAGAATTTTTCATTGATATCCCAAATGAGTGCTTTAATCAAGTTGATGAGAATGTTGTTAAGACACAAGGTAATACGCCTCATCATACACATTTTGCAAACCCTCAAAAGGCCAATGATCATAATGAGTATATTGTTGTTAATGATGATGAGACTGATGATGGTAATGGGGGAAGCTGTTGAGGGTGATGGGGAAGCTGCTGAGGGTAATGGTAAGGCTTCACTTCATAATGTTCCTATTTATGAAGATGATGATGATGAACCTAACAAAGAGATATATGATGAGGAGAATGATGCAACTCTTGAGGATAACCATTGGTTTCAGAACAATGTTGAGATTCCTAAGGTACCTGTATTTGTAGATAAAAAGAAGCAAAAGAAAGAGCTTGTATTTATGGAAAAAAAAAAAAAAGGATGAGCCTTTTATACCTAAAGGTAACATGAATGATAATTTGCCTGAGGAGAGTTATCACTTAGATGGCTTTAATAGTCCACCTTAACTCTCATGACGAAAGACACATACACAGGAGAAGCTATTTCAAATTATGATGTCATACAGGGTTATGAAGTGAAAGTGACTAAAAATGATGCGAAAAAGATGCAAGCAAAGTGTCTGAAATGCAAGTGGAATTTATGGGCTTCTTTCATGGAAGAAAGAACTTTGTAAATTAGGAGTATGACAGACCGGCACACTTGTAGCAAAAGTTATAGCAACCCTCAAGTTAGTTCGACTTTTCTTGCAAAGAAATATATTGATGTAATTAGAGATCAGCCCAAGATAAGTTTGAGGACACTCCATGCTCATGTTAAGAGGGACACAGGTTTGGATATCAGTTTCAGTATAATTGGTAGGGCTAGGCAGAAGGCAGTTGAAATAATTGAGGGAACTTATGCTTCACAGTCTCTAAGTTGTGGGAGTATTGTGAAAAGGTTAAGCAAACCAATGTGGGTAGCACTATAATGATGAAGCTTAAACCCCCTATTTTCCAAAGGATGTATGTATACTTGGATGGCTGTAAAAAAAAGGATTTCTAGCTAGTTGTGTTGATGGATGCCATTTGAAGGGCACATTCCAAGGCATGTGCTTGTCTTATAGTTTAGCGTATGTCTTATGTCTTTATAGTTTAGCATATGTCTTATATATTTCAAGGTATGTGTTTATACTAATCATGTTAATTTGTTTATGCAATTTTTGATAAGGCAATTACTTGTGGCAATGGGCATTGATCCAAACGAGAATATGTACCCTATCGTCTATGTTGTGGCTAAGTTGGAGACCAAATAAACATCGTGTTGGTTCCTAGATTTGACCAAATGATATTAGTAAAATGCAACCTGTTGTTGTTTCAAATGAACGTGGCATTGTCACTGTATTGCCTCCCTAGCACCTTTTTTTCAAATGCGTGTTTGAATGAAATTATAGTGGGATTATATAGTTTTTGTTATTCTTTTAATTTAATTTTTGATTCAGTTTCATTCAAATTTTGGAATTTAGGGCAGAGATTCAGGTATTTGAATTGGACATAAAAAGACGCATTAATTCAAACAATTATGTCTTGTGTATTGCCCTTGTATTAGCATTGTATTGCCTCCTTAGTGCTCCAATATTGATTTCGTATTGCCTTTTTTTTTTTAAAGTCTGCATGGGAATGAAATTATAATACAGTTTTTGTATTGCCTTTGTATTACTATCGTACTGCTACGGTATTGCTCCTATATTGCCATGGTATTTCCTTTTTTTTTTTAAATAATTTTTTTTTTTTTTAACTCTGTCTAGGAATGAAATTATAATGCAGTTTTTGTATTGCCTTTGTATTGATGTTCTAAAGAACTCAATTTTCATATTTTTGCATTTATTCAAACACAAACTTGAAAAAAGGGTGCTAGGGAGGCAATATAGTGGCAATACGAGTTCATCTGAAACAACAACAGATTGCATTTTACTAATGTCATTTGGTCAAATAGGAATAATACCAACTTATGCTGAGATTGCATGTGGTTCCTAAAGTAATAATGGCAATTTCATCATCTCCCAGCTTGAAATACGAGGAACCAACATCAATTCCATCGTAGCAGCACCAACCCTCATCATTGAAGATGCTCCAGCTCAAGCGTTATTCAACAATTTATGTATTTATTATTATGGTGCAATTCAATTTTTCCTATAAAACACACGTTCTTTAAAATTTTCACACCACTAATATTATTCACCACATTTATATATTTTTGCTTAATTTTTCACTCATAAATTTTTTTTATAATTGTTGGTGTTGTTTTTTGGTAATCTCTCAACATCCCGAAGTTTTCCAAGCGACGTAGACAGCTCGGCATTCTTCTTTTCCTCTTCCTCCAGCCGGCTCCGTTTATGCTCCAGCTCTTCTTCTACCTTGGCCTTTTCTCCTATCGTCCGCTTCAGCTCGGCTACAGTCATCGCCTACTCGTCCCTACTGCCCCGGTCCAAATCCCGGTGAGCCACCACGTTTTGGGTTGCGACGAACAGCTTCAAGGTCGCCTGGAGAGCTGATTAGCCACTACAAACATCAACCACATATCTAATTGCTAATTGATGCAAGCCCAGGGAGAGATTCTTACCTTGATTTGGTCCTCCAGGGCTGCCATGGTCATACCATTTTACCCCATCTCCTCGGTAAACATACCTTCTACAATCTCCATCTTTAGCACCCGTTTGGTGGCCTCGTGGTACGACTTCAGCACTCGCTCCCCTTCCACCCACGGCTCCAATGGCCCACTCAGCGGTTCCACGCTCGTACTCCTCGCCACTTCTGATGTCGAAGAGCTTATTGGCCTCTTCCCCGGATCTCGCCTCGGCTCCTCCTCCACTCGCCTTTTCCCCGCGTCTCGTGGCAACTGCTCATCCGCCAGCCTCTTCTGAACTCCCCGAGCAGGGCTCAAGGCTGACGCGGCTGCCTGACTGTAAGCCACCAACATATGGGGGGAGCCTCCCACCTGAGCTGGTCGCGACCCTGCAGCCGACCCACCACTTGAACCCTTGGCCAGCTTCATTAGCCTTGCCTGCATCGCAGGGTCATTCCAACTTGGCCTCATCGCTGAAACAACACATATCATTTAGACTACTTATAATGGTGGCATGTACCACAGATCGGATCGGTACTTACCTACAGAGTTGACTAAACCTTCGCCGGCAAGCAGCCTATCCGCGGCTCTCTCGGTATTGGGTAAGGCGAGCACCACGACCACTTGTTCTTGCTTGATGGCAGAGAGCTCGGCTTGGTCCAACTCAACTGCAAGAACCACCAGACCTATTAGATAACAGCCTACTCTTCGCCAAAAAGAAAAAAGAAAAAGAGAAAGACAGAAAGAAATAAACACCAACAAACAACAACAATACAAGAGACACAAAACGGGAAGGGCACAACAAAGAAACAGGGGAGAACACAGGGAGTATAGCACGACCATGTATTCATGGGTGCCCTAAGCAAATTAACAGACCACCCGACCGGGCATTCTAAAGCGCCTCTATACCCTAGATCGCCTCGGCTCCACCCCTTCAGCAAACTCCCATGCACCCGAGGCGTAGAACCAGTGTGGTTTCCACGTCTTCTGCGAGGACGGGCTACTTTCAATGATCTTCCCAACCATGCTCTGGAGGTAACAAAAGCCGACCTGGTGCGGGCTCCTCTTTAGCAGGAAGCAGTGTAACATCAGGTTTATTGTCGACTCGGAATTATGTACTCGCCGCCACAACGCTTGCACGCTTATCATGGTCCTGTACACATTCGGGTTCATTTGGTAGGGGTCTACTCCGAGCCGATTCATCCACTCCAATATAAAGGGTGATAACGGCAGTCGAACCCCCTAGTTTAGCATATCTGGACACAAAGTTACCCACCCGAAGGGGGGTGTGCTCGGTCTTTCATCCCCGGTTGGCACCCTAAGTATAACGCTGTTCGGTATCACGTACTCTGACCGCAACCGATCTAATTTTTGTTGGGTCATATTGCTCGAATGCTCATCGTTTGACCACCCCTTCTCCTCTGATTCGGAGTGTGATCCCGACCCTTCACCCGACCTCGAGCTGGCCACTGGTTCGTCCCCCTGCTCACCTCGGGCACTACCCTCGCCACTTTGATCCGTACCTCTACCTCCTCACTCCTACTCCCTCTCCTACATCCTTGGTACTCAAAGTTCCCACTAAGACGCACATGCATTTCTTCACCCATCTGGTCGGCTGCGTCGAACATCTGCTATACTACCTGAACATCGTCTCTATCATCATCCCTAAAGGCTGATCCACTACTCCTCATGTTTTGCGAGTCAGACATCTCTGATAGGCTCGACATCTCACACAACCCACTCCCACACACTTCAAACACCACCAAGGGGGGAACAAGTTGAAGCTAAGGATCAAGATATACAAAAATAAGAAAATATAGGCGACAACACACACCCCAATCAGAAACCCAAACGACAGCCTATGACAGTTATAACTCTAAGGGAGGAAAGAAAAGAAGGAAGAGGAAGGAATGAAAACAAGAAGGATGAAGTCAGAGACAAACCTTTTTTTCTCTCTCTCTCCTCTGCAAACCAGGGACGCGAGAACATTGACTGACGCTGCTCGGAAATCCCTCGCAAAGGCAACAATGACGGAAAATGGAATTCTTCTGGCCCTTCTCCTCTTATACCACTTGACTGAGTATCCCTGTCGTCCATATCTCCATTGCTCAAGCTCGGTGCGTCCACGTGGAGCCATCCCAGCACGCATCAGTCAAAACGACGGGACATGACTCGACGCGACCCCTTGCAGGCCTCAACGCCACACCATTAATACGCTGCTTGCTCCACCAACCACCTCGTGCCACATCATGCCCATTGACTCAACGAGGACCTTTTCGGCGGGGGACTTAGGGGCTGACCACATACCACGTGCCATTCGTAAGAGGATCGACTAGGGGTGGGCATTGGAACTGCAAAATCAAAATCGGTACTGTTCACCGGACCTTCTCGGTTGAGATGAGGCATTAAATGTAACTCTGAAGAGAAGAAAAGATCTCTTCCCATAAGTATCTTGACCTCCCCTTTTTCCTCCTATAAATACCCCTCACCTATCTCCAGACAAAGGTAATAAATATTCTCACTGTGTAAACCTTACATCCATTATTCTCCTTCCCTACTTGAGTTGCTCGCTGACATAACCATCATAGGGGTCTGAGCTGGTGGCGTGAGAAATAACTAACTCACAAATTAAACCCTATAAATCATGCAATCATAGTACGAGTAAGTAGGGATCGTTCTATTCCGGGGATTATGAGGGATGCTAATCAACACAAATTAAATTTATTAAACTAGAACTAAGTTAAGGGAACAATGATTGGGGGGAGTTGGATGATTTAGACCAAAGTAAAATTGACAGCAGTAAATAACTAAGTTGTGAATGAAATATGGATTAAGGGATAGCTAGAGGATTCTTCTCCACACATGGAACATATGCATACAAATCGATCTCCAGTTACTCTTTCAATAAAGTATGAATGACAAAGCCCCAAATCAATTGTGAACTGCACTAATTAACTCTCAGATTTTCCTAAGTTCATTGAATTGGACTCAGCGACTCAATCAAATTATTCTTATCAAGTTCCCTATATGAACAGCATGATAGAGATACATATCAAAGATCATTAAGTTCTATGAAAATCATAAGCTTTGACAAAGCATTTGTAACTATGAAAAGCATGATACTCCTGCCAGGAATTTACTTAACACAATCATGACTAGTGACTTTTACTACTTGTGAATATAAGTTCATAACGATTAGGTGAAATTCCCTCATATTCTAGCATCAAATCCTTGCATGCAAACTAAGTATGCATCCTTAATAAACATGTAAGAATAAGTCCTGAATAAAACAGAAAAGTAAATCACATTCATACTTTACGAAACCATAACTGGAAGTGATCAATTCATATAAAACATATGTCCATGGCTTCGAATTCACCTCTAACTAAGAAGAAATTTAGTTACTCATATTTAATAATTGAAAAACAATATAGAATGGAAATACATAAGATAGGATAAACAGAAGAAAAGAACTAGATGATGGCAGCAAGGAATTTCCAAGACAACTCCAAGCTTTGCTCCTTTTGCAACTAGCTCTCTCTCTCTCTCTCTCTCTCTCTCTCTCTCTCTCTCTCTCTCTCTCTCTCTCTCTATTTGAATGTGTATGAGTAATGGATGAAGTGAAGTGATGGATTGTTGAATGATGTTGTGTTTAGAATTGGAGTGCTATTTATAGGGAGAATGGAAGGGGAATATTTGAATTGAATATGGTTTATGCCAATAGCACTTGTAATTAGAAACTCAT
Organism: Prunus salicina; assembly: GCA_020226455.1. Classification (NCBI taxonomy): domain Eukaryota; kingdom Viridiplantae; phylum Streptophyta; class Magnoliopsida; order Rosales; family Rosaceae; genus Prunus; species Prunus salicina. The sequence goes on along the minus strand of CM035342.1, from coordinate 26,656,042 downwards.
TCTTTTGGCTAGTGCACTTCACCAACGACTCCCATTGTAATTAGAAACTCATTCTTTTGGCTAGTGCACTTCACCAACAAATCCCACTAGATAGTCATGCATGACATTGCATTGTAGTCAGCTTGTGGGCTGATTTTGGGCTTGTTATTCACTCCAAAAAATCCTGGAAAAATATGGATTTTCAAGCCCTTTGTCTTATCTTTCCAAGCATATGCAGCCCAACTCAAGGAAAAATAGGAAAGACCTTCAAATGTCATTTTTGGCCCAGTAACGCAGATGCTGCCGAATTTTGACATTGAGCTACTAAATCATGGATAACTTCCTCTAGAAGACTCCAAATCATGAACCGTAAAATGCTACGGACACTAGACTTCCGTATCTTTCCAATGATGTATGGCTCATTATCTGGTTCTTCTTGAGCAAGTACAAGTTAATCCGTGAATGTGACTGATCTGCAGACACTGTTTTGAGCTAACTTGTCTTCAAAATGCATGTAATGAGTCTCATCCTTATTACACTGAAACATACACAAACTTTATTAAAAGCACAAGTTTAACTCAAAAACATAACCAAATCATAAGTTAGAAGGGTACAAAAAGATATGTAATTATGCACTGATCAGCTGGGATTGCCCCAGGTCTACCCTTATTTTGATATTGTCTTAAAGTGTGCAGATCCGAAGGGACTATCCATCTACGTAGGAGATTGCAGGCTTGGTTTCTAGCTAGGGACCTGAGTCCCTACCCAAGAAGGATACACGGTTAACAAATGTGTTGAATTTCAACCCTTCTAAACTGGTTCATGATTCTCTTGCAGAAACTTTCACACATACTTGAAGCTTCACTTTCTTCTGGAATTGAATGTTTACTAAATGAGGTTGCGCACCATCCGATATGCAAATGAAGCGGGCCATCGTGAGGTTTACAACAAGACACATAGGTGGACATCGTGAAAACTCCAATATACCCCTCACAACAAGAGCACGTGCCATTCATATGGTCAAACTCGACGGATTCTGTTACAGCATGACTCAATTGGAACTATTTATCGAGTTAAAGGATGTAATTGCCTAAAAAAAAATTCACGGATCCAATTGCAATTGAGGGCAAAGTTTAGGGACGTCTATAGTAAATAACCCAAAAATTAAATAAAATAAAAAAGCCATTCACTTTAACGGACTTCCCTGTAAACCCTACATTTCTCATTCTCTCCTCCGTCTCGCTATTTCACAGACTGAATTCGACTAGAGCACCATCGCATCCAATCCCTCTTCAGTTTTAAGGTTCAAATATCTCTCTCTCTCTCTCTCTCTCTCTCTCTCTCTCTCTCTCTCTCTCTCTCTCTCTCTCTCGCTTTCTTTCTCTCTATTATAGATTTCATTAACTTAATTAGCAATTTTATGCTTTGTTGTTTTTATTTGACTCAGCTCACTAGCCTGCAATGTCTGTGTCTCGTTTTGAAAATTTAAACATTTTTTTTGTTATTTCTTCGATTTAAGGGAATTCATGAACTGGGTTTGTTTTTTTCAGAGAGTCTTTCTGATTAGGTAGAGGTTTTAGTTGCTCTTGCTGGGTTGTTAGCTCAGTTAGCAGCATATAAGCAGAAATTAGTATTAGCTCTGACAATCTTGTTACTTGGATTTGTTTTTAGATTTTGGATTATGAGTCAACTTCAAGCTTCAATTTTTTCTCATATTATTACATGCAAGTAGATTTTTCTTTTGTGCGTGATCTGAATATCATTGAGCTATATATATGTTCCATAACTTCTATGTTGCACTGATACACCACTTTTTGGGGGTATTCGAGTATTGGATATGGCGCCGATACGATACGGCATCGATATGTATCCAATACGCCAGGTGGCATATCGTGGACTTTTATGGCATGTTGACTTCCTGTACGGATCCGATACGTCCTAGATACGGTCCCGATACGGTCTTGATACGGTGCCTATACGTCTGGGGGTAAAAATGAAAATATTAGCAAACTTTGGGGGTGATTTTGAAAGTTTCTAAATATTTGGGGTTAAAATGTAAAAACTAAAAATAGAATTTCAAATTGCTATGTCGAGAGGCTAGGTTTTTGGGGTTTCATTTAGATAGAACATACGCCAAACAAAAGAGAAGAAGAAGAAGAAGAAGAAGAAGAAGGACATAGCCGTTGCTCACACCCAACGCCGCCGCAGCTGAAGGTTTCTTCTTCGCAACTCAAGGTTTCTCTTCGCTCTTTGAATAATCTGCTGTTGTTAACTTATATGGGTTTGGAACTTGGGTATTGTTGTATGGTTGGAACTTGGAATTGTAGTTAATTTGATTTGGGTTCTGTTGATGCTCTTTTTGGGAGGTCAACTTAGATAGAGATAGAGTGGTGGATTATGAGTGAAAGTGAGGACCTTCAACATGCGTGTGAAGATTTGGGCAAGCAATAAATATAAAGAAGACTAGATATACATGGTTCACCCTTAATGAATGAGCTACGTCCACGGAGAAGTATGTTCTCATTATGATAATATATGATTACATTTGTACATGGGGGTGGACCCAAATATAAAGATAAGAAAGGAGAAGCCCAAGGGTCAAGATCCAAGACCCTCTTCTAAGTGGACAGTGGTCTTCTTTTATAGGTGATGGGGAGTTTTCACTTCTTGTAGTTTTCCAATGTGGGACTCCTCTTGCTTTGCTTAGAGTTGTGACTTGTGGTAATGCTTCTTTGGTTAAGGTGATGACCTCTCAAAGCATGACACGTGGATGATCTAGCCTAGCTAGTTGCTCGGTCAGTTACAGTACCAACAATAGTCCCCCAAGTTCGCGAGTAAGAAGGTACTTCTTGATTGAGGACTTGTAATTTTAAGTGCATTGGCCGAGTAACACCATAATTCATCTTCAAAGCTGTATAGTGCACTGCCCATAGTCCCACAAGTCCCCGGGTAAGAAGGACATTTGGAAAGGAGAGAACTTGGCACGAGGGTGCCGAAGGTGAATGGGTTGTCGAAGGCACAAAGTTCTATGTCGCAGGATGATGTGGCTAGGCACCAAGGTGCCGAAGGCATAAGAATTGCATGTCGCAAGGCGATGGGCCTAGGCATGAGGGTGCCGAAGGTGACACAAAGCTTGCATGTTTGCAAGGTGATGTGCTAGGCACGGGGGTACCGAAGGCGACACGGAGCTTGCATGTCGCAAGACAATGTGGCTAGGCACTGAGGTGCTGAAGGCGACACAAAGCTTGCGTGTCGCAGAGCGATGTGGCTAGGCATGAGGGTGCCGAAGGCGACACAAAGCTTGTATGTCGCAAGGTGATGTGGCTAGGCATGGGGGTGCCCCGTGCCGAAGGTGACACAAAGCTTGCATGTCGCAAGGCAATGTGGCTAGGCACTGGGGTACCGAAGGTGACACAAAGCTTGCGTGTCGTAGAGCGATGTGGCTATGCATGAGAGTGCCGAAAGCACAAAGCTTGCATGTCGCAAGGCGATATGGCTCGGCATGGGGGTGCCGAAGTTGGCAAGCTAGAAGTTGCGTCAGCACTTGGAAGGTGTGGTAAAAGCTGCTTGAGCCTCTGGAACTGTTGGTAGTTAGGTACCTTTGAGAGAAAAGTGGACTTGAGCCTTCCAACTTTGGTAAGAAAATTTACGGGCCCTTAGTACTTATGACCCGGGTTCTGCCATTCGGCAAGGAGGCTAGACCTGGCAAACAAGTTGTATTAATGGGTTTCGGGTCGTATTCATGTCAACCCGTTAAGTTAACGGGTTAACACGACACGACCCATTAAGTTAACGGGTGACAAATACTAAACCCAAACACGACCTGTTACAATTCGCGAATATCCGACACGACCCGTTAACCCGTTAAGAATAAACAAAAAAACAAAAAAACTATCACAGCTTCTCTACCAACACGCAGTCTTTTCACCCCAAAGCAATATATATATATCTCTCTCACAGATATCTTAAAAACCCAACAACTACATAAATTGAGGAAGAAAGAAAATTAAAAATTAATTGAGAAAACCAAACCAACAACTCTAGAATCAATCACCCTCTGTGCACTGACCCAGATACCACCTCCTTGATCTCTGGTGGCTGGGCTGGCGGAGTCTGTTAAGTGGAGACAAGAAGAGCATAAGAGAATCTTGACAAAAAGATAGCAGAAGAGAAGAACAGAGAAGAGAAGAACGAGAGGAAGAAGAAACGTAAAAAAAAAAAAAAAAAAGGAAAGAAGAAAAAGACACGGAAAAGAAGAAAGAAAAGGGGAAGAAGAAAAATATATATATTATGCAAAATTACAAAATTAACCTCCTTAACGGGTGACTAACGGGTTAACTCGTTTTCGACCCGACACGACTCGTTAGCTTAACAGGTTCACCCGTTTTCAACCCAACCCAATAAGCTCAACCCAAATACTGATAATTTCGTGCGAATTCGTGTCGTGTTAACAGGTCGCGTGCAATATTGCCAGGTCTAAAGGAGGCTGAGTCATAGCTTTGGCTCGAGCATCTTTGGTAACCAAGTGATGGCTTTGGGCAGCAAGGGCTTGGGTCCCAAAAGATTGGGCTGAAGCTTGAAGGAGAAAAAAGTGTGGGCTTCAATTTTCCTTTTATAGCCCCTTGCCGTTCAGCCTTTTTATTTTTTTGTTTTTTGTTTTTTTGTTTTGGACCTCTAGTAAAGTTGGCATGGTCTTTGAAGTCGGGCCTCCAGTGCTTCTAACAAGGTCCCTGCCGTTCGGCCTGGGCAAAATGCTATATTTGGGCTTCGGCAAGATGCCAAAGGTGAGAGATAAGAGCTTAGGGAACTGGAGCTGGGCTCGGATTTGGGGCTTATCCTTAGTTGGGCTTTGGTGAGGGCAAAGAGGCATCGCCTAGGGGTTTTAGAAGGTGAGAGAGCAGAGTCTCTTTACCAGACCTGCCGTTCAGCAGTTTTGAGTTGGCTTGGGGATATTTTAGTCCTTGGTTTGGCAAGGTCTTAAGAAGAGAGGAGATTTTCATGGGTCTGGCCATTTTTCAGTAAGGGTGCCGATCGGTAGGGGCTGACTGAACTTTTTGGAGCCTGCAGTGGCTTCAGCAAGAGGGTCAGTTACGGTACCAACAGGTTCTCTTTTCTTTTTTTAATAAGCTGCTGCCTATTGTTGTTAATTTGATTTGGGTTCTCTTTTGTTTCTAATAAGCTGCTGCCTATTGTTGTTATATGAGTGGGGTACCATATTATTTAATAAGTTTTGTGTGGTAGGAATTGTTGTTGATTTGGGTATATAATTTAATTGGTTTGTGAAGTCATAATTTTTGTTAATTAGATTATAGCTGCCTGCCTACAAATTTTGTATATGTATTAATTTGGAAAATGCCGGAGTGCTTGAGATTGCAAACCTCTCTTGATGAACCGGACTTAGAAGGCATCATATTTACCCAAGATGAATGAAGTTAGAGCTTTGAGAAGTGATTTCTAATGTTTTAATTTGTGCTTTGTTTATGGATACTTGTATTTTGTATGTTTTTTTTAATTTTTGCTTTGTTTATGGAGATTTGAATGAAGTTATATTTGTTTGGTTAATGTTTTGAACTTATTATGGATGAAATATCAATTTTCAAATTTTCATTTATATTATTTTTAAATATATATTATTTTAATCGCCGTACCGGTGCCGTACCCGTATCCTACTTTTTGGAGATTTGCCATATCGGCGTATCGTGTCGTATCGTATTGCCGTACCCGTATCCGTATCGGTGCAACATAGCATAACTTGACTTGAATTTGGAGTTACGCTGAGAAATATGATACAGAAATAATTACCATTTAAAATTATGTGTGTTCTAGTCTGATTGCGTAGTTTAAGGCTAAGTCTGATTGTATAGTTTTGGGCTAAGTCTAATTTGACCCGATTCTAAGTCTGATTATATGTTGGATGTGAGACTCTCAGGAAGGCCCCCAAGGCCAGGGTTAAGTGGTAAGCTGTTGTTCATATTAGAGTTTGAGCGAGATGAAGGCGGTTGTGGGGATGGTAGTTTCCAATAAGATGCAGAAGTCGGTGGTGGTGGCGGTGGACAGGCTGTTCCATCACAAGCTCTACAATCGGTACGTGAAGAGGACCTCCAAGTTCATGGCCCATGACGAGCAGAATCTGTGCAACATCGGAGACCGAGTATATCTCTTTCTATTTCTCTCTCTTTCTCCGTCTCTTTATTTATTTGATCACTTTTAACTGTGTTTTAAGCAAATTATTTCATCAGGTGCGGTTGGACCCATCAAGGCCTTTGAGCAAGCGTAAGCATTGGGTTGTGGCTGAAATCCTCACCAAAGCACGCATCTATCAGCCTCCTTTACCATCTGATTCACCTTCAGCTTCACCTCATTCTACTTCTTAAGGTTTTTGCTTGCATTCCAACTACCGTTATATTTACTCTTTCAACAATGACATTTTTTCAGCAAAAAAACAAAATCCTAGTTTTTGAGATTTATAAGTCATATAATATAACAATTGCAATACTCATTTTCTAAATCCTAATATGTAAGGCAACCAAATGATGTTTTGGCTGGAAACCTAGAATCCTAAAGGATGTAATTCTTCATAAAACGTTGTAAAAGCCATAATAGGTCTTGGTGCGACAGTTTAGTACACAGGATCACAAGTTTTCTAAGAAGTTGGTTCAAATGCCCTATAGTCATGTATGTTTTTCTGCTTGTCTTTGCATTTTTGTTTTAATAAATTCTTGTTTGTTTCTAGTCATTTGCAATGATAAGACTCCTAAATGTTGTAAGCTTTCGAGTCTAACATCGGTAATAAACTGTGGTCAGTTAATTTGGCAGTGGACATGGCATTGGCATGCATAGTCACAATCGTATGCGAGACTAAAATGAAAATTTTCAGCATGTAGAATTGTGATTTCAATTTCATTCTTTCTGGCAGGTGAATCTTTTTGAAAGGCATCCAAGGGAGTGACAAGACATTAGATTTAGCCATAGAAAAGTTTCCGTTTCTTGAATATTTTTCTTGTATGGTTGAATGTTTCTCTTATAATCTAAAGCCTAAAATAGGGGTGATTTGTACCTCCAATTCGTTAGTATGTGTAATGCAATTGAATGTGCATGAAAATGTTGTGGCAAAGTTTTCTTATATGCAATTTAAGCTTAAAGTGATTGGAAAATATCTATCTTTCTGAAACTAGATGCCTTGGATACCCAAAATAGTTCACAAACCTTTTGTTTTACATAGTTACATATTCATGTTCCATGACAATTGTATATAAATGCACCAGTACTCTAACTAAAGAAAAAAGTTTGTTTTGGTCCCGGTGCTGTATGGAAAAGTATGACAAGATCATTGGAGTGAGAACTTCATGCACGCCTGTATTCATCTCCGCAGTCACCAATCACTTTAAGAAGATTCTTCCCTTTCTTTGTGACTTCTTGTATACTGCTTATATCATCCTCATCAAGAGCAAGTGAAAACACAGCATTGGAGTCTTGGATGTGTTCTGACAACCCAAGTCTAACACCTATCATCGATCCTGCCACAGCTTGCTGCAATTTTTACAAGATGAACAAAACCGAAATACGCATATTATGACTTAATTGATGTAAATAAGTTTCTGGGGTTAAAAAATCCTATAACTTCCGACATAATAGTTGAACTTGCTCTACCTGATCTAATATGTATTTCACGGCAACATTGGGGATTGTGGCTCCATGTTTTGAAGCAATTCCCTTGAGTGTCTGAAGCAGAGCTTGAAAGAGACTCCATCCTCCCCAGGCATCGACCATCTGCCACACATTACAAATCTAGTAAGATGGATTCGAAACAGATAAGTATTGTAACTTCTATGCTTTCAAAAATGAGTCCTGGTAATAACAACTCTGCGTTATGCCATGCATTCCATCTCCCAACTAGCATCATTCTAATTGTTCCCTCAAATCATGCAAAGTGTGAAAGCAACATCCACCCAATTTTTTTGCTGGATTTTGTATCTAAAACTGACTTGGAGCAACTTGGGGTACATCTTAACGACCACATTAACTAATTAATTTGTCAGTGCATTAACTAGTTAATTTGTCAGTGCAATCAAAGTGTTCAAGACGACGTACCCGTTTGTACTTCTGGAGGGAGGGAGTATTTAGTGGAGGCCCAGCAAAGGGAATGTTTAAGTTGGTATCAAGGAACTTTTCAGATAACAGACCACCCATCACTGTCCCATACCTGCAACAGAAAGCTTTATGATCAAAAGGAATACAAGAGAATGCTTGAAAGTCTACACCAGCTATTAAACGTACAAACAAAATTGATTATTCCTTCAAAGGATCACTATTTCTTTTGGGATAAGTACAATTCCTTAGCACCAGGGTTAAGGAGATGATTATGATAGAAATGTTCCCAGCTAAGATAAGAGCTGATGTCAAGAGCATGTTGATTGGTGGATGATTGACCATTTATAATCGTCCTGTGCATTGTGCATTTGTGTGTGTGAGTGTATGCACCTGTATGATATATATATATATATATAGAGAGAGAGAGAGAGAGAGAGAGAGAGAGAGAGAGAGAGAGAGAGAGACGTTATGAGTTTGACTCCTGTAAGCTGACAAAGCTCTGCCATTTTCTGTTGAGGACGCATATCAACAATTGAATGTTGGACCTGATTACATTGTAATACGGACGTGATAATAAAGCATAAGGAGATGCAAATCATATCCATATGAAAAAATTCAAATAAATACAGTGTATGAAGCATATACCTGATTGCTGACAACAGGAATCTCATTTTCCAGGATTATCTGTAGTCTCTCTGTGTCGAAGTTTGTCAAGGCAACGGTCTTAATTTTACCTGCAAACCAGTAGCTGAAGTAATGCAATCAAACCTTGAAATGTGGGCCAAGATTTTCATTTTAAATTACTACGGTCATACACTTACCTTCTTCTTTCAAATCTGTAAGGTGTTTTAGCGCGTCAAGGTAACCGGTACTTGCATAATCCCACCTATCTCAAGTAGAAAGAGAAATTTAGCCTCACAAGCCATTCACTTAAAAAATATTTGAGTTTTAGGTGTATTCAAGTAAGTGTAATTCAATGTAGAGATGCATTACATTGAAAATAAACTACAGTGGTAAAGAGTGTAGTTGAAAGCATAGGCAATGCATTAGATGGTAGCAGGTGAGATAAATCTGGGAATGAATTAGTGGAGCAACTAGTCAAACAATGTGCACGATGTGATGGTCAATACAAATGGAGTTTCCTTGTTAAGCAAATGACAATTTACATAAAATTGAAAGCTACTGCAGTGGCCATTGCACTTCAGGTCTCAGGAAACTATTGAAGTTAAACTGGGTTAATTGATATAATTATATTTTTGTTTTTAAAGTGAGACTTAGTAGATAAGGTTTGCCAACGATTAAATGCAAAAAAATCAGACATGGTTCCAGCAAGATATTTCAATATCTGGTTAGTGCACAACTAACAAATCTGATATTGGAAAAAATGTTCCTTCTTCACCTACGTCAAGCATAACTAGTATGATAACGAAAACTCACTGCCATTGCAATGAGGGATATACCTGACAAATGGAAATGGTGCAACATTTCTTTCCATTCAGAAACAAATAGAGTAAGCTGATTTGAGTCAATTTGGGAAAAACACAACTAATTTGGAATAATCAAAACTTGCTCAAGTTTAAAACTTTGGTTCCAATTGGGACCCTTTTACAGGTTCAAATTTGAATATCAACACATATTGATACTTTAACAACAAATGGAAAATCCACTTGACAAAAGGTTTGCGACAACATCTTGCATTGAGAAAAAGAATTCATACCAATGAAACTGAAGCATGTCCAAGGAAGCCACATCCATTCTCTTCCTTGAAACATTTATACTGTCCCTTACGTAACTACTTGTCATCTTAACAGGTGGTGGCACCCATTTTGTAAGACTGCAGCACACAATATAGCAGGGAAAACAAATTGTAAAACTCTCCAATTCTACACTCTCACTCAGGTATAACATAGTGAGTGAAACGTTAATCAGTCTCTAATGCGAAAATGATTGCTCTATGCAATCACTGAAGACTCCTAACAATAGCCGGCCAGTAATTTACAACCTATTAAGTGGAAGCAACTCACCCTCTGATCTTCTCCAAGAACTCTGGCGGACGCTCCTGGCGAACTCGATTGATAAAGATGCCATATAGATCTTCAGCTGGTCCATCTACAAAATTGCAGAAAGCCAAACTATAAACTCCAGGATATAAACTCACAATTGTTTCTTTTTTTTCCTTTAAGGAGGTATTAACTGCCAGGGATAGATTCAGAACGAAAGGACTATAAAAAAAATGATAAACTTGTTTACCACCATCAAACAAGTAGAAAAATGCTCTGTAACTGCGCAATTGAGGTCCAAACTCACAAGAAATAGTTTCAATAACTCTGAATGAAGGGAGAACCTCACTACCATTTATGTCACCATGATAAAATTATCTCAGCAAAAGTGTAATATAAGTCCAAATGTGACAGACAGAAATGGGAAGATGACAACTTAAATCAAGATGGATATGCAAGCAGCGCACACACACTATAAGTTATTGATAATTGAGTGCTATACATATATCTGCCATATCAAAAGTGGTGAGTCCAGCATCAGCATATTTAAGCATGGCATCAACTGCATTGTCTCTATCAATTCGACCCCAGCCACCGCTCGTCTGCCACATCCCATTCACAACCCGGGATATGTCTAATGAATCCTTGCCATTCTTAACCACAGCCCGTTTGTTGTCTTCGGTTAAAACACCCTGAACCGGCCTCCAACTGAGTTTTTGAATTCCTTTGGTCCTTGTTTTCTTGATGGAACTAAAGGTGAATTTTCTTAAAGAATTATGGTGCAACAACTCTGCCATTCCAATTACCAAATGGGAAAGCCTAACTATGTAGACAAAACAAACACAGTTTTTCTTCTTCTACATAAATGTTATACAACCAAGTATTATCTTATCAGCTTTCATATGGAGTGTAGCTCTCCTCCATTGATTTCATTTTTGCACAGAAGCATAACCCCCTTTGTTGTAAATACACACATCATCTAAGGGCAGTACTGTTAAACCACAGGTGGATGACTAATGCAGCGCTACTTTAACAACCTGTCAGATATATTTCAAGACCACCAAATCAAAAACACCCACGTATGCACATAAGACATGGGCGTAAAAATGTAGACAATTTGGGGTCTTGATTGACAACATAATATGACTTACAGTGATCGGCCATGTCGAAGGTGGAGAGGCCAGCATCAGCGTAGCGGAGCATGGCCTCGACGGCGTCGTCTCGGTCGATTCTGCCCCAACCACCGCTCGTCTGCCACATTCCGTTCAGGACTCGGCATATGTCCAGGGAATCGTTCCCGTTCCTCACTGTGACTCGCTGGGTCTCGCCGGTGACCTGAGTTGCCTCGGCGCACCTGACTGAGTTCGGTAGGAGCCTGCGCCGAGTTGAAGTCGTGGCCTTGGTGGATTTGAACGACGTCGGATTGGGTAGGACGCTGTGTAAGTGTAAAGTTGCCATTTTAGTATAACGCTAGGAAGGAAGAAAAACAATGGGGCAGAAGAACTGAAGAGGATAAGGCCTCCGACGCCGTGGATGTACGTGCTGCTGTGTGTGTCTATTTTGTAACGTTGAATTGACGGTTTTACCCTGTAATTCTTGGTCCGTCCATATAGACAATCCTAGGATAATTTGAAGGCAAAAAAATTGCACACACCATCCACCCCAATCTATGTCAAAACTTTGGTCCCCTATTTATTAACTACTTCAGTTATTAGTTTCTAGTTTTTAGTTTTCATTTAAAAAGAATTGAGAACATAAAACTTGTTTGGTAGTCAATTTTGAATTTTTTTTTTTCAAAATTAAAAACGAAAAACAATTTAAAAGTTATTTGCTAACTATTTTCAGTTTTATGTAAAACTTGAAAATGAAATCCTTTTTGAGTCAAATTGTGAATTTGAAGTCATAAAATGAAAGTGCATGCTACAAAGACTGTGTAGTATTTTTCAGTGAATTATTTTGGAGTTAGGTTGATTTTGGATCTAGAGGTCTCGAGGCTCGAATTGGATCTTCAGTCGAATGCAAGAGTTGAGAGGTCGGGTCCAAGTCGTCCCAAATACCAAGTTTTGGTAACTGGAGTGCAATGTACATGTCTATGTGGTGATATAAATTGGTAAATGAGAAAGGGGGGAAAAACTAAAAACACTTTAAAGTTGTTTTCATAAATAAGAGTGATTTTGAAACCTAATTAAAAAAAAAAATTAAACAAAAATGAAATATGTTTTTAGTTTAAAAAAGTGAAAAAAAAATTGAAAACGAAATGGTTTTCAGATAGGTCCTTCAATTTTTATTAAGGCACGTTAACGATTTCAATTTTTAATCAATTGAAAAAATTGAACGTAACATGCAAGGCTACAAAGCTTTTTCATGCGCAATGTCCCCTATTTACCCTTTGTTCAGCTGCCATAACCCCATTCTCAAGCCATTCAGCACGATTTGGGGGAAGAATAGGGCTCGCTTTATAACATTTAACAGAATCATTTTTGAAGAACTGCTTCGGAAAACAAAAATGACAAATAGAACTATGCATTTTCAAGTTTTGAGAATGCGTCCGGTAGTTTAATTCAAAGATGATTTATTGAGAACGAAAGCATCAAAACTGTGTTTAGCATCAATATCTGAAAAAACAAACAGTAGAGACCAGTAAAGAATCAGACATTTTCTTGATGTTTTTGAGATGTTTCCAAGAGAGAAATTAGTTATCGATGAAAAAAATAAAATAAGGGCAAGACTCTTCTGTATTTTATAAACAGAAGAGTACACTGCACCGCACTTCCTTCTTGGCTTCTCTCTCTCTCTCTCTCTCTCTAAAGAGTAATAAAGACAGAAACTAATCTAACTAATGGAGATGGAGATGTAGTAATTGTCAAGGTGAGCCAATAGCTGGGACCAGAGATGTCAAAATGGTCGTACGACCAGGTCAATTTGACATCTCATTTAGTGGGGGGAATGAAAGAAAAGAGAGAAAAAAAAAAGGAAGGGGGAAAGGGAGGAAAGAGGTGGGCCCTTTTTCAATTTCATTTTTTATTCTCATTTTTAAAAAAACAATGAGACAGGTGTCACCATTTAAGGATGGTGGTGAGCATGCATCTTTGGTTAATGTGGTGAGCAACAATGCTCCCTTTTATTATAGAAAAGCATTCCAAGTGAAAATATGCGAGTACAAAGACAGCAGCAGAGTTTCGTTTAGTACTTTTATTCTAAGAAAGCAAACATCCTTATGAAGCTCTCACTCTTGGAGGAGATTTGACTGCACACAAGCTCTCTCTACTTCACTTCTCTGCCTTCAACTCTGAAAATCCTCCGCTCCATCTGTACCAATGTGTTTGAGAGAAGCAAGTACTCAGAAAAATAAGAAAGAAATTACTTATCCATGTTAATATCGAAAAGAGAAACAATTCATGACAGAACCATTTTGACTTAAATCTAGCAAAGGATTTGTTGAACGTCCATTGCTCATAAACTATACCTCAGAATGGTATATAACCTATTAATCCAGAAACAAAACGAGGCCAGTAGCAAAACTGAATCGAAAAGTCTTTAACCCAGGGAATCAAAGAATCACTAAAAAATTTAACCAGAGATGAAGCCCTTAAGTTATACTACAGATCAGTGGCGGAGGGAGAAAACTGGCCAAAGGGAGGAAAGAGGGAGCAATTGTTTTCAAGGGGGGGCCTATACTACTAAACCTAAGAACATTTACACAATTTTGTATAAACTTGATTAGAAATTTGTGCGGACCAGGGTCAGAAGGGGCACGTGCCCCCCCCTCCCCCGGGCCTAAGGTGGCTCCACCCTTGCTTGCTGCAGAAGACCTAATGTATTAGTAACATCATATATTAGGATATACAAATATTGCTTAACAAAATTGTAACAGAATATCCTTTCCTTAGCATGGCCATATCATTTCATTCTCTTTGCCAAGTGATATTTCATAAATCTTGAAACTAGATAAAATCCATATCTTAAATGATATAAATAAATTTTAGACTAATCATGAAGAGTACCAATATTTAAAAGTGAATAATGGAAATCATTCCAGAACAATGCTGATGGTTCTTTAGGAAATAGGAATATTTTACAGGCTTGTTTTGGAGAGGCAGAACCTGCAACTCAACCCTTGATTGACATTTGTTCTCTTATCAGGTGTTCTAGGGAGGAAATTTCTTCTTTTTTCTTTTCTTCTTTGAAATAGAGCTCATTAAAACTATATCATGGACAAAATAAAGGGCGCTTATGTGGATTTACCACCTGTAAAACAAAACAACTAATGCACCTATTGCAAACCTTCAGTTTCACGAATCAAAGCTTCATACTTTTCCTCTCAAAAGGACAATCAATACAGTCAAAGAAGAAAATAATTTATTCTCAAGAACAAGAGCATGAAGAATATGCAAAGTTCTTGCCAAGTAAAGATATAGTCAACAAAGAGATGGCAAAATTGACGTTGTGGAGTACCTGAACAAAGGAGTCCAGCTTGATTCGGGTATGAGCGAATTCATTCTTTATCCAACCTAGGGCTCGGAGGAAACTGAAACAAAACATTTATTTCAACATCAAAAGAGGGGTCAATATCTTGCTTATGTATATAGTAAACAGGCTTAGCATAGACAAAAAAACTACCACAACAATAATTTTTTCTTCAGAAGTGATAAAGGAACCTTTCTATTTTCATCATATAGATAAAAGCCAGTAGTTCCTTCAATGTCCAGAATAAAGGTAGACAAGAAAAGGAAAGTTAATACACAAACGAGGACATGTAACTGCCAATATCAGTTGCACCTAACATGAAAATGTCCACAATATGAGATGTGTGCCAAAATTTTGAAGATGACAATTGAGTTTTGACTTGAATATTGCACAAAGAATAGACAGCTGGAAAGGATTGATCTTAGATAAAATTCGAAAATTATGTGAAATGTGGAATGCTTAGATTGACTTGTAGAAAAAATAATCTAAATTAGTATTAAACATGCAAGAGAATCTGTATCATTCAGATGAATACCTAGGAACAAAAAATTCAATATAAAGTATCATCCATGTTGACAAACTTTCCCAGAATTAATCTGAGGGAATCTACAGGACATTGTGAAGAAGATACTAATCCAAGCAGCTAATAAACTGGCAGCTGACATTTATCTGATGAACAGGAAAGAAGAAAAATCTTAGAGTTCATGGCCCATTTGGATGGAGTGATTCCAAGTCTAGGGATTTAGATAACATTATAAGATTTAAAAAAAATTATTTAGACTATTACATTCCATGTATGCCAAAAATTGAACAAGAAAAGAAAGCAAAGAAATAAATTTCAAATGATCCCTAGCATAAAGTTATTTCAAATCCATTTGCACCACATCTAGTTATTTCAAATACATTCCATTCTAATGTTTTCTAGTTTTTGTTGCAAAGTGAGTCTTGTTGTCAAATCCAAATCCTTTCTTTCAATTTACTCCAACCAAATGGAGCCTTTAAACCATGTGAACATCAGACCTCAGGGTTTATATATCTCTATCTTGAAGCACCGTGTATATCTTGAAGGGGACTGATATACAGAGAGCTTCAGTTAAGGGTGTCCCTCAAATAAGATCCCTCAACTGAAGCTCTCTGTATATATAAAAGTTGAACAACATGCAATAATAGTAGTATGTAGATTTCACATTACAAATGGATGAACGAGCGAATGCTAACTTTTGCTTGTGCATCCGTTCGCAAGCCTGAATGATATCAGCACATGCACTTCTCACATGTTCTGCACCAACTCTGCAATAAGAGATTAAAAAGAAAAGATTCAATTTATTGGATTGGAAAGATTAATCTTCAAACTTCCAGAACTGAAAATAAAAATTCAAACTGCAGTCTGCGCTACCATTCATTCACCACAAAAAGATATCATTTTATTACAACACTAATTACCAGAATATCAGTTGAACAGCTGATACTTTAAATAACACGTTCATAATAACTCAACAGATGACGTCCAAACTAAGTATTCATAAATTTCGTGCAATGACCATAATTACTTAAAAAAGAAAAAAAAGAAAAAAAATTAAGAATTGCAGTATTCATCTCTCAAAAGGTCAACTATACATTATGAAATCAAAATGATCTATGGTACATATTTGCATATACTAGATCTTGATCTGAATATGCGCTTGGAACTCAGAGCATTTATGGAGCACGAAAACTTCTAGATGATAACCATGTTTGTATCTGGCATGTGTTGGGCACGACACTTGGACGACGAACGTCAAACATGTGTCTGCATAAAATAATATACTACTTCCCAGATTAGACGACTTTCTAAGTGAAAAATTTATTTACAAATATGTCCATGTCCTAAATTTTTTAGATTTGTTGTCATTGTGCCGTTATCTTGTCATAACCCGTCCTATGTCTATACCCATACTACGTAGGTGCATGCATGTCTATCAGCGTGCACGTTAGAGAGAGAGAGAGAGACTTATTGCCCATTAAATGCATTCATGATTATCGGTATCACTAAAATTTCTGGTGTCGGAACATGGAGATTTCCAACATAAATTGGACAGCACATCGTCTCCATGACACTGATGCATATGTAGTGTGCATAGTTAAAGGGGTTTCCAAATTTTTGGATATGAGGGGCACTTCAAAGTTATCAAGGAGTTGAAATTATTACCAGTTCTTCCGGTGATGTGCAGATCCTCTGCAATATATCCTTAATTTTATGACATGTTCATTAAAGAGAGAAATAAAAGCATATAAAAGTAACAATGCAAAACATTCTGCCTGGTGGTGACAATTATATCTGAAGACCAGACATTTAAGAGAAATATCCCTTGGTCATAATCATGTCATGTTGCATCCAGAACAGCAACGAAAACACTAAATACTCAACTTCCGCATTAGGTAATTCACTATGCAGATGTGATAGAAAATCTAGATAGTGTTAGATGGAACCATGTACCCTAGCAAATTTAGGATTTATATGGTAATGATACTATTGAAATGATAAAAAGGAAGCTAAAATAATGAAATTGCAAAAAGATATTTATTAGTTCATATATTTGTTTTTGTACAATTTCATTTTTCAGAGAACATATTTATGTGCAGATGCACGTAAGTCTTGTGTGTGTAAAAGATCAGACATGCAGAAGAGCAAACTCATCAGAGTGTGTGTGTGTGTGTGTGTGTCTAAGATCAAACCTGCAAACTCATTCAAATGTTTATCAAGTAGTTAAGACAATTTCAATGGTAATCCAAAGTGACCAAATGACATTACAATGAGCTTTTCTCCTCTATACTGCGAGCCAGTGTAGCCGATTTGGAAAAATCAACATCAGGTAAATCACTGCAAATACAGTACCAAGAATGAGAGATGATTCACTGAAGCCATGAAACTAGCTACCATAACTTAAACTTCATTTAATTCTGTTGGGGATACAGGGGTACCTGAGGTTTGTCAATTCTGATAACATTCTTTCAACATCAAGCAAATATATATTGATCAGCCGCACAGCACAATCAGGATCTTCATCACTCTTCAAGGTCTGAATCTGTGAAAACTGATTATTCACGATACCCTGCAGGAAATGAGATTAACCCACATTAGAAAAGCAAATAAGCACTCTCCAAACATTACTGAACCTAGTAAATCTGCTGCATCTCATACAAATACAAATTAACTTGAATTAAGCACACTGTGACATTCAACGTATCTATTGAAACCCCACAACCAGAATATCTATGGAACATTTATATGTGGAAAGACTCCCCAGAATAACTTGCACAAGCTAAGAAGATAGGCAACAACAATGGCATTCCTTTATCATCCAGAAACACCAAAATTCATTTACAACACAATAAATACCACAATGCAGGAAGCAAAGTAGAACAAAAAGGACTCTTGGCAAGCAAGATATCATGGAACAAAATGAGAAAACACTTGATCAGGAATCTGTCACCTCATTAAAGAGTGACTGCACATATCCTCTGAGAAGTCCTTTCAGAATTGGTAAAGCCATTTCAAATATGAAACAGTAACAAAACCTAATTGAGAGAGAGAGAGAGAGAGAGATAGAGAGAGAGAGAGAGAGAGTTTAACCGATGGAGAGAAGGGTCACGCTTCAGTGGGTGGTTTATAGGAATGAGTTCCAGATAAAAACAAAGTGCACCAGACTGGAGTGAGTTTAGCATGGTGTCTTATGGATTTCACACATATAATGAATGAATTAACATTTATGCCACTGTCACAGGCAAATGCCAAAACAAATACTTTCCTTGTTTGTTTCTGAATTATCTATAGCAATGTCACATTTCATATATAATCAATTGTGTGATTAAGAAAAGATTATATATGATATTTTATATAGTCAATCAAGATGCAACACTTTAAAAATAAAATCTAACCAACACTAAAACATTAAATTTTCTAAAGCAACAGCCAGTATCATTAAGTTTAGTTTTTCATTATCAGAAAACTCATAAACATGTAAACCCTAAAATGCTCTATGGTAGATATCAATTCCCTTTTCCAGATAGAAACAAAGTAATCAATTAACAAAATGGATTCATCAGTGCCCTAACTAGGAAAATCCAAAGCGGAAAAAGAAACTCAGGTGCCTAACCCAGATCTGTTCCATTGCATCCAGTATGCAATTACTGCAATAGGCTTATTAAAAGTTCCTTATGGACAACTTCAGGGAAATATATAAATAAATAAAAAGTATTGAAAAGAAATTCCGTTTGTTAATCAATAATTCTGTTCAAATATGGTAATTGCTAATCTTTGGTAACTGATAACAATCCTTATACGCTCTCAAGTAGACCCCTATCAGTATGTTTTGAATGGTAGCAGCTGTGTTCCTTCAATCTCCATGCCACATGGCAGAACAGTGAGAATCACACGACAAATTTCTTATTTGGAAATATAATAGGAGATGTTGAGCTGGATATGCTATCTTTGTAGTATTCTATATATGCTGCAGCATTAATTATATTCACTAACGCCTCATTAACCAATACTAGGTATAATGTCAAGTTTAATTATAGGTGTTGAACAAGAATGGACCGCACACTTCTTAAGTTCAGCAACTCGTTCTACAACGCATCAGCTTGGACTAGATTTCTTCACTAGCATTTGATTGTGGGTTGAAAAGATAAGATCCAAGTTGCACGTCAATATGGGAGATGGAAGGAACTAAGACAATGATTAGTCTGGCTTTATAAGTACACCATTTTTGCCATTATTCTACAAAATCTAATTGCTTTATAAGTACGGTGTTGACATCATAATCACAGCCACTAAACTCAATTTCTTCATGCAGACACTGTCCCTTTGCTCCATGATCTATTCAGGATCCAAATCAAGATAATTCTGTCACAAACGGTATAGTTTATATATGTTCTTCAGAATGTAAAACATTGTGAAAAGTAACAATATTCTGGAATCTGTTGCAATCACAAGGAACATGAACCTTTAGCAGACAAATTCAGATAGAAATAAATAATGACAACCATTGCCTTGCACACATGAATATTATATTATTATATCATTCTCATTACTAGAGATGAAACGGAAATGTCTCAACCCAATAAGGAATCAGATTCCTCTCACCATCCCTCATAAATTTCAATCCCAAGATATTCCTGCATTATCTTTCTTGTTAACTTACCAGTATGTTACTTTTCAGTCATTCTAGGTTAGCAATAACTTACTTGCTTCTTCAGAGTTGCTATCAATTAGGAAAGTTTCATCATTTAATAATCTACTTATATGCACCATCCCCAGCTCATCACCATAATGAATATATACTATCATGCCTTTGCAAATAAATGCATTGAGCTATATGAAGTGGCTGCACCAAGTCATACGACTTAAAGTGTCGGATCAAAATTATGATCTGATGACCTAAAATCACATTGCACATAAAACACTAAATAGTGATGTAATAAAAGAAAGAATGTGGGCAGAAGCCTCTAGCTCGATTCAACTAGTGATTGAAATGAGAAATAGAACAAGCTTCAAAATACTGAAGTTGAATGTTCTGTTACCCTAAACCAAAACGTTAGTCTACTGTCATAAATAGTATCAAAGGAACCACATGAAGGAAAATAGCTGTGTCAGAAACAAAACAAACTTTAAAGGTTTCCAAAAGAAAAACATCAATCATAATGCACCCAACCCTTTAGGCTATAGCTTCAAACTACTAGATGTTCCATCATAAATTTTGTCAAACTCATTCTTGTCTCAGTTTAATAAAGTAGCTACCACAAACTATTTCCATATTTGAATAGGAATTTAGGAATATATAAGCAAAAGTTTTAAAAGATTACTTAAATTCTATAACCAGTATTTCTCTGCAACTTACATCTTTTTCAACGGTGACATTTCGCTAATTCATAAACAAGATTACGGTGTTCTAGTAAAAAGATTTTAAGTTTTTTCCTATCCTTTTCTCTTACAACTCTTTTGTTGTTCTCATGATTTAACTTCTATATTGCTTTACTGAGTTTTTAGTTTAATGCCCATCCATAAATCTTACAAACTGCAGTTCCAGGGACCAATGTTTAGTGTAGGAAAACCCCAGCATTCAACTATAAGGGTTGTCTTGCATCAATCCATGGGATAATATAAAACAAACTTCATGGAAGTGAAACTATGCAATCATCTTGAGACAGAATACATATGGAATACATGCATGAAGCCATAAAGTAGAAAACATTAAATTACCTAAAATTGCTTTTACAGCACTATAAACCAATCAATTATGCAGTCATGGTCATTGAATCAGATAAGTTTTAGCCGTGAAATTCTTCTTTCAACCTATTACAAGTGCTAGCATCCACATGTTTGATGATATCTATGAAATAATATCCAATGAACTACCAAATACTTTCGCAAAACTTGAATGTTAGACTGAAATTAATTTTCATAAACTTTCCACCCAATTTTTTTTTTTTTTACTGAAGGCTATAACCCTGGAAAAATGAGCTACATGTTACAGGAAAAAAGGGCTTCCGGCATGCTCCTAAATATCAAATCTAAGACTAATATCATGTGGTACCTACGTGAGAGTCAAATTTTCTTCTCAGTTGGGAAATTTCATTCGTAGCCATAGAGGACCCTACAAGCAACTGAAAGATCAAACATGAATAAAAACAGAACAATTATAGAATTAAAGTGGGCACAAATAAAGGATAAAAAATGAAAGAAAAGCAAGCACACACACACACACACCTAAGGAAATTTTGGCATACATAAAAGTAAGAAAATGGAACAAAAAAAGCATATTTGCTGAAGTATTTGTTTTCTTTGAACTAACATTAGTCTATAGCTTGGCTCCAAACGCTAGCATATGACTAGTATTTTTTAGTCAGGATACATTGTCACCCATCTAAAAAGGAACTATATTGTTACCAGAATTATCAAGTTAAAATGAATAGTACAAAGAAATGAAAATCAATACATGGTCAAGATCACAAGAGAAATATGGAAGAAAAAAAAAATTTATTTGTTGGGGGATGGATGAGTAAAAGTTTCAACGACACGGCCAATTTAGATCAAAAGTCTATTGGATTGTGAGGGTTCTGCTAAATCTTGCAAATTAACCACATAATTCTAATATAAACTGTCATTTTGTTGAATGATATAATTTCTTACCTAAAGCAAAAACCCCAACTCTGCAATCTAATTGAGATCCATAATTTGGCATAATGACTCATTCAGTTAACAGTCATAGAAAACAACAAAATAACCATTTATAAATTGTATGCATGTTATTTGAATATCTTTAAGAGGAAACACAATTTAAAATTTAGAAATGAGGGACAATTATAAGAGCGGACTCCATAAATACTTATCTCTGATACTCATCAAATACAGACAATACAATCATGATATGGGGTTCCTCGTATGACCATCAAAAGAAAAATTAATTGAATTCATTAACAGATGAAGGTCATAATTACCTGCTTGTTCTTGTTTACATTTTACCAGCCGAAAACGGTGAGCCTCTGAGAATCAACATCCTGCTCATTGCTGCAAAAGGCAATAAAGGAAAGTCATGAACCCATATCCAAGTATGAGAAGATGTTATTATGAATACAAATCTCATTTTGGGTAGCCAGAGTTACAAGTAAAATGTCAATTTAAGAGAACAGATTTGAGCATTTACATAGTATCAAGTGACTGCTCTCGCAGCATAGTCTGGTCCAATTGCTTCCTTCACAACTTTCCCCAACTATAGTACACCAATAGTTCACCGCCATATAAGAAGCATCCTCTTTCCTAACCCATACTTCTAAACTTGCAAATATAGTAATATACAGACCTATGTACAATGTTTTTGTGAATGCATTATTCATGTATGCCTACATATGTTCTAAAATCCAACTAAATTTACATTTCGATGAAAATTAGTTATGATATTGCATTCAAATTGTGTCAAAAATACGTGAAATGTTGTTTCCTAAAATTTCTAAAAACAAACAAAATTAGGAAGCATGTTCCTGAAGCCTGTTGTTCCATTACAAGAAGATTTTGTATACAAAGTAGAAGAAAAATATTTCAAACAACAACAAATCATGTTGCCCAAAAGCAAAAAGAAAAGAAAAAAACCTAAAAAGCAAGAAAGTGTTCGTTTTTCTCAAAATTGGAAACAAAAAGTTCATAAAAGTTGAGAGTAAGATGAATATGAAAATATGAAAAGGAAGATGAGGCCGAGAGATTGTGATACCTGGTCATACATGGAGTGATTTAAGCCACGAAGTAAACCTCTTTCTGATAAGCGAACGCCATTTTAAGTTTCAGAGAGAGCTCTGTGCGTTCTGGAAGTGCTACTTCTTTGTCACTGGCCTCTACTGGGCATCTGGGAAAGGGAAGCGGTTTGGATTATTTTGCCCATGAAGTGTGAGGAAATGACAATGATGCCATTTCACCACGTTACTATCATTTTTGTTTTTGTAGTACAAATGATGGGGAGGGGTTTCACACACAAACATTCATGAGTGATGACATAAATACCCGTCAGGCAGGGTTCTTATCAGATCCCCAACCCTAAGGGGAGAATATTTTGGGGAAAATTCAAGGGCGGGTATAGGATCCTTGAATTTTAAAAATCCTTAGTCGGAGACATGTCGTAGATGGTATTGTTATCGACATCACACACCCGGCTCAATAAATAATATATTTATTTTTAATTAAATATATAATATAATATACCCATGTATGATTATGATATAATATAATACTAACCCCTTGGCACATGCTCACGCATGTGCCAATTGGTTTTCTTTTTTATTTTATTATTTTATTTTTAGAATTAAAAAAAGATAATATGGGTAGTTATGTTCTATAAAAGTAGAACCTATTATCTTATTTGTTTTTAATTTTAATTTTTTTTCATATAAAAAAATTGAATTTACCATATTATCCTCATTTAAATAATAATTTCAATTCTCAATGTTTGAATTAACTAAGGGCATATATATACTAGCATCTCCACACGCGTTTCAGCGCCTGCGAGAGGCTTTTTTTAAAAAAATTTAAATTTATTTTAGAATTAAAAAAAATAATGGGTAGTTGTGTTCCATAAAAATAGGATCAATTATCTGATTTTTCTTTTTATTTTTTTTAAATATGAAAAAAGTGAATTTACCATATTATCCTCATTTAATTAATAATTTTAATTCTTAATGTTTGCATTAATCAAGGGCATTTTTTGGTATTTTGAATGTTTCACCATTCTCTGTCTTTTGCTTTATATATACTAGCCCCTTGGCACATGCCAATTGGTTTTATTTTTTATTTTTTATTTTTTTTTAAATTAAGAAAATATAATATGGGTAGTTATGTTCCACTAGCCTCCCTGCACGCGCTTCCGCGCGTGCGAGATGCTTTTTTTTAATCACGCGCGCTACGCGCGACTTATAAAGTTTCGTAATTATTTTTACGCAATTGTATTTATATAGATGTCCGTTTCAACAGTTTCATATTTTAATCGCGCGCGTCTGATGAATCGTCGTCTTAAAAGTTTTCCTTTATTGCCCGTATTTTTCTAGACGCCCATCTTAGCAGTTTCTTTTTTTCTTTTATAGCATGTAAATTGTTAAGATGGGCGTCTAGAAAAATACGGGCAATAAAGGAAAACTTTTAAGACGACGATTCATTAGACGCGCGCGATTAAAATATGAAACTGTTGAAACGGACATCTATATAAATACAATTGCGTAAAAATATTTACGAAACTTTATAAGTCGCGCGTAGCGCGCGTGATTAAAAAAAAGCCTCTCGCACGCGCGGAAGCGCGTGCAGGGAGGCTAGTATCTTTTTATATTAACTGTCTCATTATTGTTTCTCAAAATTCAAGCTTGTGTAAGCATCCCAATAATATAAACACCAATTTTGAAAGCCATGGGGTTAGCTAAATGGTGAGATTAGGTGGTGTAATATATTAGAATTACAGTTCATCAAAAGGTTAAATTTGCTCCCATTATTAAGAAAAGAATAAATACAAAATTACTTTGGTTTCTCAAAGAGATTTTCCTTTGATGTTGAATAACGCAAAACTTGACACCACCCCACAGAAGACACAATCAAATAATAAAAACATATTTGTATTTCACCTAAGCAACTCATGATTTTGGCACAAAGACAAATTATCCATTACAAATTTCCTTTATTTGTTTTTTTACATGTATCCATACTCCTTTTCAGTAACCAATGTAGTGATGTGAACCTTCCTTGCAGTTTATGAGCCTACAATAAGAAAAATCGCTATTCTTAAAATAAAAATAAAAATTACAATCATGAAGCATGAAACTTAAACTGAATACAGAGCAGGAAAGAAAAAAACTGAAACCAAATGTTCCTACTGTAGGAAAGGGACTAATATGGGCGTACAATTGGAAAAATGGAAATATTAGAAGCCTTTAAGGCTTTTTGTACAAAGAGAAAACATTACCAAATTTCATAGAGCAACTCTGTACTTAAGCTAATTCTTTGCCCAAAAAAGGAAAAGAAAAGAAATAGTAGAGCTATATTAATTATTTCTCCAAATCGCCAAAAAGACAATCATATTAGTAATGTATATACCTTAAATGCTTAACAGCTTTATCTCTTAATTGTTCCTCTCTGAAATTTTTTGAGTTCATCCATTATGCACAACAAAATGGAATAGATAGTATAAAGAACAAAAGTTCACAATTACAAAACTCCTTGATGTATTGAACTCCTTGCATCACTAAGCAAAACATGAGGAGACGTCTAAGATGGGTGTTGAGGAGATGGTGATGATGAGGACGTAGCTACCTTTTGCTAGTAATATGAACTTCCTCATACCAACCAAATTTCCTATCAAATTGTTGTCACCATACAAAACTAATATCAACTAATGAAAACAGGAATAGTGGCTGAATTTATGTTCTAATTACATACCAAATGGATGCTTGTTAATAAACCAAAATTGAAGCTATTGATCTGCAAAACAGATAAATAAGTTTAAACAAACAAACAAAGGCATAGTCACCCAAAGACTCAATCTTTGGGTTCAAATACTAAAACAATTTATTCAACATATAAAGATCATATAACTTGGATTAAATATCATCCAATTTGTTTCTTTCTTGGAAGATCTGCATTAGAAGGTCATTTTCAGTCAAAAGAAAAAGGAATTTCACAGAAAGTTGAAATAGAAGTAACTCAAAGAAAGCATTTTCTTCACCTAACTGCTTCTAACCCTTCAACTCCTCTGCCAAAAGAATCCCCTGAGAAAACATTAGAAGAAGAACAAAAATCAAAGCTTAATCTGGACACAACCCTAAATAAATGAATTACTGAGAAAAGGAGAGATGAAGAGGAGAGCACCGAAAAACTGCAAGCAACTAAAATGAACTGCTGATTATGAATATAACAACAAAGCTTCTTGAAGCAAACCCATCTAAGCTTATAATCTACAGTGGAAAAGAGAATGAGAAGAATGCCCAAGCATCCATCCCAGTACTCTTACATGGGAAAAAAAAATGCATAATTCAGATTTCTGTAACAGAAATTGACACATTAAATCTAATACAAATCCAAAACAGTGAGAAACAATGATTGACAAACCTCTCCAAAGTCAGTAAACATTCTGGGTTGTTATAGAAAAGAGATTACGAAGAAGACAGAACATCATAGAACACCTTCAACACAATAAGCCTAGAACCGAAATACGTGAAGAAATCTATTAAATCTTTTTTATTTTCATAAGTCATACCTGAAGCAATTGGATGACTGCCTAACTCTGATTCATACTGAAAAAAAATAAATAAACAGTTATTAGAATGAAGTACAACCACCACATAATTACATAGCCTCAAAATACAACCAACAAACCAACTCGAAGCAAATACATAAATTTCAGGATTCTAATAGTGTAACTACAAAAGAATTGTGACATTACAAATCATGAAGCATGAAACTTAAAGTGAATCCATACAACCAAAAACTAATATGAAGTGCACAGTGAAATCCAAGTAAGCACAAAGGAAAACATGATTAGACATTCATGAAACAGAACTGAAATCAGAGCGTTACCTAAAAAAGAATAAACATCTTCATAAAGACAGCTAGAAATCCAAAATGGTTGAAACCGCAAAACGAAGATATAGTTCTTTTTCCTCAAAAATCCCAACTTCAGTGGTATAAAAATAAATAAGTTATTGCACCCTTAATCCTCATATCAGAACAATCATTTGGTAGGCACGATTAGAAACCAAGATTAGAGAGCCCCGAATCACCAGCAAAAGGGCAAACAGCTACAGTGCAGCCAAGCCAACAAAAAATTGAACTTAAAATGCATGTTCTAAGTAGTTAGCAGGAAGACCCAAAAACAACCAAACTAATGTGAACTTTCGACTTTAGCAAGTAAGATGGAGAAGATTGAAGGATTAAGAGCCGCAACAACTGCTGATATGGATGAAAGCAAAACAGTGTGTGGTTTGTAATTTTTCACTTACAGGAAATGCACTTCTTTTTTAACCTGGTGGTTGGTCACCTAAAAGACTAAGAGGATTAGATGTGGATGAATTTAGTGCCCTGTTGGGTTCAACATGACGGCGCTAGACTTGTGCACTTTATCCCTCCCTACCTCTTTTTGCATGTGTTTGTGTGTGTGCACATGCCCAGGCTTTATCAATGAAATTATCTGTTTTTTAGGCTGTGCCTACATCTAAGGGTCAAGCTCTTGCTGAAGGGTATGGTATCAAATTCTTTGAAACTATAAGTAGTAATAAACCTTTGGTACTACGACTACATAAGAAATTCTGTTCTGTTTATATATTGAAAGAAACTGTTCCGCAGAGTGCAAAGACAAACATGAATGTGGAGGAGAAAAAGGGTGTGGGTTGCTCAATGAGCATCTATTTTCAGAGAGAGAGAGAGAGAGAGAGAGATTAATCCCTAAAAAATAATTAAAAAATCAAAAAAATCAGAATAGATGAAAACCATTTGGTGACCAAAAACAAAACCAAAATGAGAAAGAGATTCATACCATTGACATCAAACCCATCAAATCTGAATGCTTTCTTCATTGGTGCTCTGGAGAAACAACATATATAATCAAAGAAATCCCATTAGGATCCAAAAATTAGAGATAGTAAACAGATAAAACCTAAATGCTTTCTTCATTGAACCAAAAAGAGAAGAAATTGAAGCAAAAATTCCATCAGGAACCAAAAATTAGAGAGAGAGAAGTAAAGATCCCACTGTTAGATTGTGGGTTGCTCAATGAGCATCTATTTTCACACACAGAGAGAGAGAGAGAGAGAGAGAGATTAATCCCCGAAAAAGAATTAAAAATTTATAAGAAAATAGAACAGGGAAATCCACATCAAGTAACTGAAACCCAATTGCAAACCCACAAAATTCAAAGAAGCAGAAGATTCGGAACTCACTGCTTCAATTTTGACCAGAATGTGCTAGGCTAATATCAATTTCTCAAACAATTTGACGAAATGCACAATTACAAATGCGAACATTACCAAAAATCATTAAAACAGTAAATGCTGACCTTCTTTAAAGCCAACCTCTGCAACTTGGGAACCTCTTCAAGCAATCGAGCCTTGGTCCTCCGAATCTCAGCGTTCAGTGCAACAGCAGATGCCCTATTTTTCTCTTTCGAAGCAATTTCCGCTTTCTGCAAATAAAGAGAACTCCGGTTTCAGTTCAGCACACCTTGAATGAAATATCAGAAATATACATGCATTAATACCAAAAAACCGATGCTTTACCTTCAGTTACAGGGTAGCAGGTGTGGTGTGGAATGAGAAAGGAAGGTCTTTGGGTCTGACCAGTCTTTACACTGGGTGTTCCTGGGTGGTTACTCGCGATTTCAATTTCTGAAGCAGAAAAGGGTGCCTGTAAAGTGGACGAAAAAAATATAAGTAACATGGTGGTGATGGATTCTGAAATTGTGGAAACCGCCAGTTTCGTGGGTTCTGAACTGTGGAATTTTTCTCCACGTTCTTCAGCTCTTCTTCTTTTCTAAACAACCGTCAGTTAAACTGTTCTTCACCCTTCTCCTGTGAGTCAAGCACAGCACGACTCTTTTTTTCTTTTTCTTAAAATCAGTAGTGTTTTACTATTTCACCCTCTTTTAATTAAAATTGTGTGCTTTTAATTTTTTCTTTGACAAAGGGTATATTCGGGGTTTTTGAATGTTTCACCATTCTCTGTCTTTTGCTTTATATATATATAGATAAAAATAGGACCTATTATCTGATTTTGTTTTATTTTTTAATTTTTTTAATATGAAAAAATGTGAATTTACCATATTATCCTCATTTAATTAATAATTTCTCATTTAATTAATGTTTGAATTAACCAAGTGCATTTTCTGGTATTTTGAATGTTTCACCATTCTCTACCTTTTGCTTTATATATATATAGATAGATATAGATTTATCAATAATGTTAAGGACACCAAATTTATGTACTAAATTTAAGTTCCAAATAATGTGGCATGTGACACGACATAAATATTTAATTAATCAATTCTAACTTAGATTATGATTTAGTAAATTTTTTTTTACGAAGAAAAATTATAACTTAAAACTTAATTAATCAAAACCCTACTTTCTAATCCTAAACGACCAAGCTTGCCCTCATACCATCGTTCCCACCATCACCAGACTTCCTACTCCACTACTACACTTCTCTACCACCGGCCACCGCTCCGTCGCACAACCATGATGACTGTTGCGCTGCCTTGCCGCACCGTATCTATAGCAACCATATTGGGTTAAAAGTTCTTCATATTTTACCCTCTTCATACAAAATTTAGGGGTTTTGCCACATGTTGTTGTTGGACTTGTTCATTTGGGTGAAGGCAATTAAAGCTAGCAATTCTTCAGCTTCTACGCCAAGCGGCCCCATCTTCTATTCATTTGGAACTATGACCATGTATATAGGCATATTAGCAACCTGGTGGCGTAGCAGGAATGAAAACTGAGACAGCCCATCTCCAATTCCATTATGCATGATGAGACGGCCATGAGCCTGGAGATTAGATGGTTGGGAATATGGTGGTGCTTTGATGGTTTGATGACACAATCAATTTTGGGGTTTTTAGGTTACACTCGTATTTTTTTTTTATTCATAATTATTATATCAAATGATAAAATACTTTTGGCAAAAAGTCACTTTTGGTCTCTGTAATTTGCCACTTTTACCACTTTGGTCCATGTCGTTTCAATTTGATCAATTTTGTCCTTGTAGTTTTCAATTTAAGCAATTTAAGGACAAATTCCAATTTCTATCAAGATAGAGTAACTGTAGTTAGTTATTGAGGGGCATTTCGGTCCAAAAATAAAGGATGTAAAAAAAAAAAAAAAAAAACAAAGAAAAGGAGGTGGTTAACTGCCTAGCCTTAGCCACCTCCCGGCGACTCAGTCTTCAATAATGGCGAAAGTGGTCCTTCTAGATCTCTCAACACCTCTTCGTTCTCCCCATCCACCTCAACCTCCTGGCAGTGTCCATTTGTGTCATGAACATCAACTGTGAGGTGGTCCTTCTAGACCTCTCTGATCAATTGTCTGATGCTAAATATGAAAGCTTTCCAGGTAGGAAATAGATTCCAATTCTATGGCCATCTTAACAAAATCTCATCCAAGTCATTCTGTTTTTCTAGCAAAGACTTGTAGTAGGATAGAGAAGCAATCTTGATGATTTGAACATTAGTAGCTTATGGCAATACTCATTACTCAAGAACTCATGCAAAGTAAACTTTACCCACTCTGATTCCTGGATAGATAGATAAATACATATCATTCAATCAAAACAATCAAATAAAAAACAAATAAATTAAAAGAAGAAATTGTAACTCCAAGGCCTTGAAAGGGACCAACCAACCAGTGCTCTAGGACCACAAGGTCATGAACTTGGGCATCTGGGTCTCTCCTAGATCGCCGCCTTCTTCAGCTCCTCCCTCCTTGCCACTTTCACCTCTTTCCCGCTCGCAACCCTCGCCGCCTTCCTCTTCGCCGAGATCAATCATCTGCGTTTGGGTCTTGCTCCAGTTAAAGTGGATTCAAATCGAGAACCCAACCTTTCGATCGTTCTCGCGCTCGAACGCCTCCCCTTCGCTGCCTTCTCCCTCTTTTCCAAGATCGCCTGGATTTTGCGCCTGGGTCTCGTTCCTAGGCCACCATCTTCGCCTTCCAGCCTCAACCAACAACTTCCCCTGGTTTGGGCTGAAAGCCTCCTTTTCTTTGTTTTTAATTTTTTTTCCTTCCTTTCTTCTTAATTTTTTTTTCCATCCCTTGTCTTTGGACCGAAATGCCCCTCAACAACTAACAGCAGTTACTCTATTTTAACATAAATTGGAATTTGTCCTTAAATTGCTTAAATTGAAAACTATAGGGATAAAATTGATCAAATTGAAACTACAGGGACCAAAGTGGTAAAAGTGGCAAACTACATGGACTAAAAGTGACTTTTTGCCAATACTTTTTAACAAGAGATGACACAACCCTGGTCTCGGCTACTCACACCTCAAGAAACGATTGTTGATCACCAACATGCATAATGCTCATGGACTCACAAATATATGAAAAGGTGATGATTTGATCACTCATGGAGGCCAACAAGGAACAACCATATGAGTTTTCAATATGAACGGTGAAAAGTTCTCTAAAAAAAAATATATGTATATATTCTCTCGTGAATTTTCTTTTCAAAGCTGCAGAGAACAAAGTGGCTGAAGTTACTTTCTTATTTTTCACGCTCAAGTACTAGGTCAAAGACAAAACAGACCTTAAGCAAAAATGGGCTTTTGCACAAATAGTCTTTCTTTTAAAACAAATAAAGCCATTTAACTAAATACCTAGCTGAAGAGATAAAAGAACCCTTTTATCAACACAAAGCTGTGCATAAATAAACACCAACTAAAGCGTATTAAACCATCATTCAAAACTCACTGATGTCTGACACATATATCAGCCCTATACATATGACAACCACTTTTGATGAACTTCCAAATGTGCAAATATGAATGCATGGATGCATAACCTACCTTGGCATTGTCTCTGAGCCACACTAATCCAGGATTGCAAAATGTCACTTAAAAACTATATGTTACACTCAAAAACCTACTCTATATTTT
This sequence comes from Prunus salicina, assembly GCA_020226455.1. Taxonomy (NCBI): domain Eukaryota; kingdom Viridiplantae; phylum Streptophyta; class Magnoliopsida; order Rosales; family Rosaceae; genus Prunus; species Prunus salicina. Next base: position 26,624,358 of record CM035342.1, on the reverse strand, counting down.
TGTAACAGGAAATTGCCAATATACAAAAATGGTCCTAACAATCTCCCCCTTTGGCATTTCCTATACAAAAACTCCAATTACAAAAGTTGGTCATAACAATGTCCCCTTAAATGAATTAAAAGTGAATGAAAAAAATTCCTAACCAAAAAAAAAAATAAATAAAATAAAAGACCACTTGCAATAGAGAAGGTAAACCTGAATTCTGCACAATCAAAAATAACCAATGGAAAAAAAACTAGAAGAGAAAAAAACCCGACTCTTTGTACGCGCCTCATGCGCGGTGCCGATTTTGTGTTTTTCTTCCCTTTTCGTTGGCGGCTGGGATTTGCTGCTCCGGCAGTCTCCCAGCCTTTCTGGTCTTCGTTCCTAAATCTTTGGCGGTGGTTCCTGGATCTATGGAGGAAGGCTCACCTGGTAGCAATTGTAATCAAGTTTGGTTCTCTAAGCGGTTTCGAACCAAGGAAGCTTGCGAGCTTGAGGCCAACTCTGATGCTGTCCCGAATGCAGATCTGATGGAAGACCTTAAGGTGCCTTTGCAACAGAGCTCGTTTGTGGGGACTGGCAGCTTTAGGGATAAGCTGATGAACAAAGTCAATTTGGTTAAAAATGTGGGTATTGATGTTGTTTCCCTTGATGATAATTATGCTGATCTAACTAATGCAGAGGATGTGGTGGTTTCTCGTGGTGATAAGGGACCTAGTATCCAATTCTCTGAGCGAGCAATGGATCGCATCTATAAACCTTGGAAGAATGCTTTAATTGTGAAATTGCTTGGTAGGTCGCATACTTATAACTATATTCATGATCGTTTGCAGCAGAAATGGAGTTCGAAGGGTGGTTGGAAGCTAGTGGATTTGGTGAATGACTATTTTGTAGTGAAATTTGAGTTGGAGGAGGATTTGAATTTTGTGTTAACTGAGGGTCCTTGGATTGTTGCTGGACAGTATCTGGTTTTACATAAGTGGAGGCTTGGGTTTTGTCCAGCGACTGCTCATATCACTCGAATGGCGGCTTGGATCAGAGTTTCTGCTATTCAACTGGAGTGCTTTGATGTTTGGGCTTTGAAGAGGATTGGGAATTTGTTGGGTAAGTTGCTTAAGATTGCTCTGACTACTGCTCAGAATAGGGGTAAATTTGCCCAGCTTTGTGTGGAATTGGACCTCACGAAACCTCTTGAGGCTTTTATTCAAATTAACCAAGTGTGGTATAACATAGAGTATGAAGGTCTCCCAGATATTTGTTATTTGTGTGGCCATTATGGGCATAAGAGGGAGCATTGTACTTTGAAAGAGAAGTTTGCCTTAGACAGACCTGGGGCAGAGTCATCTACTGCTGGTCTGGAGGTGGGTGCAAATGTTGTTATGGGTCAGGAAGAGAATAGTAAGGAGCTGGAGAACCTTCGAGGTCCTTGGATGAATGTACCACCACGGAGGCGACCAAAGAATGTGTCTAAGGGGATGGGGAACCAAGGTTCTGTTACTATGAACAAAGGCTCTCGTTTTTATGCTTTGAGGAAGGTTAGTGAAGATTTTGGGTTTGATAATGTTGACTCTGGTGGTATGGCATCTCAAGGGACTGCAGGGAAGCCCTCTGCTTATAAAAATGGTATTGGTTTTGAGAAGAAAATCTGGACTAAGACTAGGCAAACTAATGGTGGGAGCAGGGTTGTGCTTGGTGATATTTCTAATAAGCATGGTAAGTCAAAGGCTTCAAGATTATTTGGTGGTAAAACAAATGTGGGTTTATCTGGGCTTTCTAATAGTAGTGTGAGTGATAAAGGTAAGAAGGTTGTGAATGAGAGAAGGGCTCCTGTTGTCGAATCTGTGAATACTCGTTTGGAGTCTTGGAGGAAGGATCAGAGTTTGTATCAAGATAAGGGTGTCTTTATATTTGGACATCAACCTCCAAATATAGCTAATAATGATGATAGTCATGGAATTAATTGTGATTCTGAGGGTGATGGAGATTCTGTTGCTTCGTCTCTTCATGATGGTCAGTTTTTTGATGAAAGGATGGAAGTCTCTGCAAGTAAGGTGAATGATTCCAGTGGGAATGAGGTAAGCAATGCCTTCAACAATGTTGAAGGGAAGCCGTTTGGCTTTTGATTATAGGGTTTAGCCCTTAAGGTTTCCTTTCCTTCTGTTGTTTGTTGATGGATATTCTTTGTTGGAATGCTAGAGGTGCCGCTGGCATTAAATTTAGATACACTATGTTGGAATTGATTCGTGTTCATCGTGTTGATATTCTGTTTGTCTGTGAGCCAAGAATTTGGGGGGGGGGGGGGGGGGGGGCAAAAGCTCTTGATGTGGTGAAGTCGTTGGTTTTTCGTGTTTTGAGGTTGTTGATCCCATTGGTTTTTTTGGCGGTTTTTGGCTCCTGTGGAATGATAATAAGGTCAGAGTTGAAGTAATTAGGACTACTGATCAGTCTATTTCTGCAGCTATTGCTTGGCCTGGTCAAAATCCTTAGTTGTTCAAGGCTATTTATGCCAAGCCGTGTAGTTCTAAGAGAGAAAAGTTATGGGAGTACTTGAATTTTGTCTCTGAATGTCACCAACTGCCTTGGATTCTTGCGGGGGACTTTAATGACATGTTGAGTTATGATGATAAGTTAGGGGGAGCTCCTCTTTGTAGACTGAAAGGGTTTAGAAGGTGGTTTGATGATAATGGTATGATTGATCTTGGGTATTCTGGACCTAAATATACTTGGAGTAATAAAAGGGTTTATGAAAGAATTGATCGAGCGGTTTGTAATGCTCAGTGGCGAAGACTTTTTGCGGAGGCCTTTGTTAAGCATCTGCCAACTACCAAATCTGACCACTGTCCTATTAAGATAAGCCTTAAATCTAGTTTCTCTTCGTCTCCTAGTTTGCGTCCCTTTCGGTTTGAGGCAATGTGGTTGAAACATGACCACTTTAAGGAGTTCCTTAATCAGCAATGGGCTCTTCTTAATGGGTCGGTTTTGGATAAAACTTGTTCGTTGGTGAAGCCTTTGTTACTTTGGAATTCCAATGTTTTTGGGCACCTAAGGCAAAGAAAGGCTAGACTCTTAGCTCGTTTGGCTGGTATCCAGAAAGCTATTTGTCAAGGCAGTAATCATTTCCTGAATAATCTGGAAACCACTCTTATTGATGAGTATAATGGTGTCCTTGAACAAGAGGCTTTGTTTTGGCAACAAAAGTCTCGTGTGAAGTGGCTGCAAGAAGGTGATCGAAATACTAAATTTTTTCACCTCTTTACCTTGATAAGAAGACGAAGAAACAAGATTGAAAGATTGAAAGGGGATGAAGGAGAGTGGATTGAAGGGGTTGTTGGTTTGAAGAAGCTTGCTGTTAATTATTTTGTGGGGTTTTTTGTGCAGGAGCAAAGTAGGTGCATCAATTGGGATCTCCCTAATTTGTTTCCTAGTATTGCAGCTATTGATTTGGTCAATCTTGTTAAAAACATTGATTTCCTTGAGGTTAAAGAGAATTTGTTCCAGATTAGTGGTCTAAAAGCTCTTAGAGTTGATGGGTTTCCTGCGTGCTTCTTCCAAAATCAGTGGGATCTCTGTGGGAATGACATTTATAGTATGGTTTGCCAAGCTTTTATCTCCTGCAGTATTCCAGATGGTCTGAACTCTACCTTAATCACTTTGGTTCCTAAAATTGATCATCCTTCTTCCATGGTGCATTTTAGGCCTATTAGCCTGTGTTGTACCTTATATAAAGTTATTTCTAAGGTTTTGGTTGCTCGTTTGAGGCCTATTATGCCTGGTTTGATCAGCCCCAATTAGGTCAGTTTTGTGACTGGGAGGCACATTACTGATAACATTCTTATAGCTCAAGAATTAATGCACAAGTTAAGGAATGCTAAGGGGAAAAAAGGTTTTATTGCGTGGAAGATTGACCTTTCTAAAGCCTATGATAGATTGAATTGGCTGTTTATTGAGTTTTGCTCAAAGAGGTTGGGTTGCCTTTTTAAACTGTCCAATTAATTATGCATTGTGTTTCCTCTGTTAAGTATCAGGTTTGTGTGAATGGTGAGTTAACTAAGCCTTTTATTCCTCAATGTGGCATTAGACAAGGTGATCCACTCTCTCCTTATATTTTTGTTCTTTGCATTGAAAAGTTGTCCCACATTATTTTTGATGCTGTTAGAAGAAAGAAGTGGAAGCCTATCAAATCATGCCAATCTGGTCTTATGGTTTCGCACTTATTTTTTGCAGATGATTTGGTTCTTTTTGCTGAGGCTAGTTCTCAACAAGTTAGGGTGATGAAGGGTTGCCTAGAGTTGTTTTGTATTGCCTCTGGTCAGGCTGTAAACTTTGATAAGTCTGCTGTTCTTTGCTCCCCTAATACCTGTAAGGAGGTGGCAAAAGAAATCAGTCTTATATGTGGTTCCCCTCTTACTGAGAATCTAGGGAAGTATTTGGGGATGCCTTTACTTCATTCAAGGATCACTAAGGCTACCTATGGTGGGCTGGTGGATAAAGTTCATGGTAGGTTGGCCTCTTGGAAAAGGAATGTGTTGTCCTTGGCAGGGAGATCTACTCTTATTAAAGCTGTGACCTCTGCAATTCCTATTTACTCTATGCATACTGCTAAGCTTCCTATAAGTGTTTGTGAGGAGCTGGATCAGTTTAATAGGAATTTTTTCTGGGGAGGCAGTGAGAAAAGGCATAAGGTTCACTTGTGCCAATGGGATTTGGTGTGTAGACCAAAGGGCGAAGGTGGGTTGGGGTTTAAAAAATCTCATAATATGGACCAAGCTCTTTTAGCCAAGGTGGGGTGGAGGTTGCTTCAGAAGGACACAGGTTTGTGGGCTAGGATCTTTGAGGCTAAGTATCTCAAAGGTCACTCCATTCTTGATTTAAAGTTGATCTTTAGGCAAGGTTCTTCTTCAACTTGGAAGGGTATCCCTTTTGGGGCTGAGCTGTTGAATAAGGGTTTGAGTTGGAGGCTTGGGAAGGGTGATAGAGTGAATTTTTGGAAGGATACTTGGATTGGTGATTTTCCTCTAATGCAACAGGTTGATTCTATGGAGGGTGTTGATGTTGATTGTCCTATTTCTCACTTCTTCAAACATGGCTGGTGGGATGTGGATAAGCTTCGCAATTTTCTTGCTGAGGATACGGTTCAGAAAATTACTTATGTTGCTGCTGACTTTGATAGGAGATTGGAGGATATTCGTATATGGAAATATACTGCTAATGGGAGTTTTACTGTGAAATAATTTGCTGTTTAAAGGGCTTGATTGGTCTGACCCTTGGTGGAGAGTCCTATGGAAGATGTAGATTCCTCCTAAATTGCAAATTTTTTCTTGGTTGGTGTATCAAGGGAAAACCCTCTCCAATGAGCAAAGGGTGAGAAGGCACCTTACCTTTGATTCATCTTGTCAATGTTGTGGTTGGCCCATTGAATCTGTGCTTCATATCTTGAGGGATTGTTCCAAGGCTAGGGAGGTTTGGTTTCTTTTCCTTAAGGGGGGTGATGCTGAAAGGTTTTTCCATACTGACTTTAAAGCTTGGCTTCTTAGTAATTTGTGTTCCAAGTCGGTTTTTGATCACCAACCTTGGCCGGTGATTTTTGTGTTTACCTGCTGGTTTATTTGGAAATGGAGAAACAATAGAGTTTTTAATGCTGAAGTTGAGTTGCCTTTTCACCCTAAGAGGATTATTGCTTCTGCAGTTTCTGAGTGGCTCAAGGCTTGTCCTAATTCCATCTCCAAAAGGACTCAAGTGCAGGTTATGTTGGCTTGGGCGCCCCCTGTGAATGGTGTGTTCAAGTTAAATGTTGATGGTTCTCGCAAGGGTGGTATTGGTTGTATTGGTGCTGGTGGTATCATCCGTGATTCCTTTGGGGACTAGATGGGTGGGTTTGCTGTCAACTTGGGTATTAGGCAAACTCTAGATGCTGAGCTCTGGGGTTATTCTTTGGCTTGAAGCTTGCTGCGGCTAAAGGGGTGGCTAGGCTTTCTATTGAAATGGATTCTATGACTGCTGTTCAGCTTATTAAGCAACATGTTCCTAGTTGTCTTCATCCTTGTGCAAGGGTGATTGCAAGTTGTGTTGCTTTGTTGAGGAAGTTTGAGTCTATTGAGCTTACTCATGTTTATAGGGAAAGGAATGCTGCTGCAGATTGCTTGGCTAAATGGAGTTTGAATATGGATCTGGGGGTCTGCTATTTTGATGATGCTCCTTTTTGGATTAGCTCTATTCTGATTGATGATATGTTGGGGGCTGTGAAGCCTCGGATGATTTGTTTTAGCTAGGTGTTTTTGTCTTTGGGGTTCTTCCCCCCCTCTTCAAAAAAAAAAAAAAAAAAAAAAACCAATGGAAAGCATGTATGACTGAAAATATAATATGTAAGTAAAAATTGAAGTCAGAATGCTTACTCCCCCTTTTTTGGATAGGCAATGGCAAATCTTCCCTTCAAAGCAACAACTGCACCACCAAAAAAAGAAAAAAACAAACTGCCCCTCAAATCAATATTCTAGTTGCTAATCGAGGATTTCAGTCATTTTTTGGATTGTATGTGATTCTATCCAGATCAATTCAACACGTTGTTGTGTTTGGTCACTATAGAAGATTTACCCATATTCGATACCATACTTTTGTTTGTTCATCAATAATAACTATCATTTATTTTCAAAAGAAAAATATTGCTTGTATATAAATAAATAAAAAAGAAATAGAATTGTCAATATGGTCTAACTTAGTGGAAAAATGTCTTGACTTGCAGACCAATGGTCTAAAATTTGAATTGAACTCACATGGCACTTTGGTAGTGTGAAAAATCCTCATACCTCTTGTAGTTTAGAGACTATCGATTGTATTAAAAAAAATGACTATAGGATTTAGGCTTGTAGTGGTAAAGTCGAGTCCGCGTAGGCCGAGGCTAGCGTAGGCTTGCGATTGAGTCCATCTATTATGCCTACTGCAACAAGCGTTTATGCCGCCCCAAAGACCCAACTAATTTTCAAAGTCCTTGCTTTCTCTTGCACCTCACATTTTGTTTGAGTTCACTTTGAGTTTGTCCACGTTCATAGCTATTAGGTAACAAAAACAATAAAATAAAGTTCATAGCTATTAGAAGAAGCTAAACCCACCTTCTCTCAAATACGCATGCCCAAGTAAAAGAGGCATGTACAGTACATGTCTAATTTATTGCCTTTGACTAGGTCTTCAAATGATTGATTTATAAACCAAAGGTCATTACAGTAACCATATATACGTACGTATTGATAATCAAGAAAACCCAAGATGTTTTTTTTAGTAACTACGTATATATGTACACACAACCCGGGTTTCATCCACGGTACTCACTTTCTATTTACATATTTAATTTTTTCTCTTTTTGCAATACCCATCTCGAATTACATACGTGATCAAAGGCGAAACCAGAAACAATTTTCTAAAAATTGGGTGGAATCGGTAGGCTAATTTTTGTTAAGTGGAGTGGATGGAGTTAAATCTTTAGGATGGAGTGAGCTAATTTTGTTAGGACGATGTGTGAGCTTTCTAAAAATTAGCACTATAATTCTTTATTTTCAAAATCTTAGACCTTAGCTTCAGCCCTTAGTGGTAATCTCTGGTCAGGTAAAGCCTGTCCAGCTTCAACGTAGCTCAACATTTATATAATGTCTCTTAAAGTTGTACAAGGAGTCTAAGAAATCTTGCAAGTTGGTAAGGTTATTGCCAAAAGATGAAACTTTACAAGACGTACGCATGGCCACTGGCCTGCCTCTAAAAGGGGATTAATTTCCTATTCCACACCCGTTTAGATATAGGATCTACCTTTAATTACAAGGTACGTGATTGACCCTTTGCAATTTGTTGGCAGTCAATCCATCGAAACCATAAATTAAATAGATTTGTAAATACTCTTTTTAAATTGGAACATCTCTACTCCTATAAACTAAAATTATCAACATAGTTAGTAAAATAAGGGATGGGTATAATACATATGTAAAAATGATTAGGCAAATTTCTTAAAAACACACGGTGAAAATTTCGGCTATTATATAAGAATTTAAATTTTGTTATTTATAATCATTTTTTTTCTTCAATAATATGTGCAAAATACATATGAAATATGCGAATAATATACATTTGCATTAAAAAAAAGTATTTTAAAAAAAAAAGAAAAAGTAATCATACATACAATACATGAATTTGCTAACTAGGGTTATCAAAATGGCAGATGCATTGATATATTAAGTTTTAGGAGGATAAGTGTGGGTGGAATTAACACATGTGCCAAGGTATACCGACCAATATTTAGATTAATTTTAGGGCTAGCAAAAATCTGACTTTTTGAGTGCCCATGTGTCAGAGAACGAGTGGAGTACAAAAGTAAAGAACACCTTTACGTTTAGTGTGAGCAAGATGCAAAGTTTGATATTTTCAAGACCTTATAAAAGGGGAGGCCAGCATCAATAGCAGTCATAATCACAAAGCTCCAACACACACATACAATCAGCACCAATGGCTCAAGGTATGGTGCGCTTAGGTGTGTTTTTGGTCATCCTCTTGATGCTTGTTGCGGCAGAGGCAGCAACTTCTCATCCAAAGCCTAGGAAAGTCAAGTGCCAAGACAAAAAGTTCTCCAAGTGTTACCACAAAGACCTCTATTGCCCTGCATCATGCCCCCGCACTTGTGTTGTGGATTGTAAGAAATGCAAACCTGTTTGTAAGGCGCCGCCGCCACCACCACCACCTCCACCGCCGCCGCCACCAAGACATAGGCACCCTCCTCCGCCTCCAAAGTATTATCATCGTTCACCCCCTCCGCCTCCAAAGGCGTACCCCTCACCACCACATCCACCTTCAGTTGTTCCTACTCCCCCTCCTTCCATTACCACTCCACCTCCACCCCCTACTTATATTCCTTCATCTCCACCACCTCCTGCTTCCACGCCATCACCTCCACCACCCTCTACTTCTACACCACCTTCCTCATATCCTCCACCTCCCCCTTCTTCAGAGACCTCTGGAGAAAAGAGAAAATGTAAGAACAAGAACTACCCTCATTGTTATGGCCTAGAGCATACATGTCCTAGTGCTTGCCCTGAGCAATGTGAAGTTGACTGCGTCACATGCAGTCCTGTTTGCAGTAAGTTCACAAACCTGTTGTTTATGTAATTTATTAGAATGTGATTTCCACTAACCCCTTTCTTTTTCCTACAATAATACGATTATACGACTATGCTAGTTGAACATCCTTTACTGTTATGTGTTACTTGTATAACAATTATCAATTGCTACATCCTATATAAGCTAAAGTTGTCTAAACATATCTAGCCAAGCCTTTATATTTATTTATTTTGTGTACAAATTTATTTATTTATTATGTGCACAAGTAGTTTATAATGATTTTTGTGAAATTACTCTTTTGTCATAATTATTTAAATCATAACTCTGGAAGAAATAATTAGAATGGATTTTGATAAATCTGGGTTTATAGTAAACTTAGTCACATAATTAACTGATAATTACACACCACTAATATATGTGAGAATATAATATTGCAGACTGCAACAGGCCAGGGGCTGTGTGTCAAGACCCCAGATTCATTGGTGGTGATGGAATAACCTTCTACTTCCATGGCAAGAAAGACCAAGACTTCTGCATAGTTTCTGATTCAAATCTCCACATCAACGCCCACTTCATTGGCAAGAGAAACCAAAACATGAAGAGGGACTTCACTTGGGTGCAGTCTCTAGGGATCCGCTTTGGAAACCACAAACTCTTCATCGGTGCCAAAACCACGTCAATTTGGGATGACTCCAATGACCGTCTCTCCTTATCCATCGACGGCGAACCCATAAACCTCCTGGACAGCGAAGGTGCTAACTGGCAATCAATCTTATCACCAGGAACACTCAGCATCACAAGGACGAAAAGCACAAATTCAATAGAAATCGAAGCTGAAGGGAACTTCAAGATCAAAGCAGTGGTGGTGCCTATAACAGAAAAGGACTCCATGATCCATAAATATGGGGTTACGCAAGAGGATTGCTTTGCTCATCTTGACTTGAGCTTCAAGTTTTATGCCCTAAGTGGGGAAGTGAATGGTGTTTTGGGCCAAACATATGCAAGCAACTACGTGAGTAGGGTTAAGATGGGTGTGGTGATGCCTGTTTTGGGTGGGGACAAAGAATTTGCATCCTCTAGTATCTTTGCCTCCGATTGTGCGGTTTCAAGGTTTAGTGGGGAATTTGTTAAGAACAACTCTTCAGAGAGCTTTGAGTATATGAATTGTGCTAGTGGGAAGGATGGCCGTGGAGTTGTTTGTAAGAGGTGATTGAATATCCCTTGGAGTACTGTTGATATATGTAATAAATAATAAAGGCCAAGACTCATGAAATGGTATGTCTGGCTCTAGCAGTTTCAATTGATATTGGTGTAATATTGGTAATGTATTGTTGATTTCTATAAACTCAAGTTGTTATTACGTGCGAAATTATTAGCATAATTTTTTATGTGCTTCTTAACACAACTAAAAGAAATAAGTATATTCATCTTAATGGCGGATCCGAATTTGGAACCTCTACTTGGATGTTCTCTACCATGTCTGCTTGACTTTTGTTCTTTACATGTCACCTAATTTAAATTTTATCCCAAACCAAAAGATTGTGTTCACCCATTAGGTTTTATAAAGAAAAACTGAAATGGTTCACATCAAACTACATATCTCCATTACTCAATTTAATTTTCCTTCAATCTCTCAGCATAACCACAAGATATTCCTACTTTATTCCAAGATCAAAATATGATGGGTTTACAAGAAAGCATATGAAAATCAAATCTGAGACTAAAATTAATCTATCTGATTGATGGATCATAAAACAATTCATGGTTCGGGCAGTTATTAAGAATAGGAAGGGATAACCGAATTGAGTTCATGGATTAAACTAGGTCGGGTTACAGACCAATAAATTATTTTTCTATTCGAAACCCATTCAAAAGAAGGGACAGTGTACGAGAAATCAAATAATACATAAATGATAGAAGCCTCGAACGTTCGGAAAATGCTATGAGGTGTTCGAAAATGGTTGAAGTAGTTGAATAGGAGGATCACTATGACTATAGCCCTTGGTAAATTTACCAAAGACGAAAATGATTTATTTGATATTATGGATGACTGTAACAACCCAATCCCAAATTAATATTAAATTATTAAAGTATTCAAACAAAAGACAATGTTACCCCAGAATATTTTAATAGGTTTACCTATTGACTTATTGACCGAGGAGACTTTGGTGGAATTATTACATCCCGGTTCGAAAGTGTGTTAAAATAACTAAATAAGAGAGAATAAATTTAAATGAGGAATAAATTGAAATAAACAACAAAATAAAATGATTTGAATTAATTAAGGTTTTTGAGAAATTAAAAAATTATTTAATATTAAAAAGGGCAAAAAGGTTATTTTAAGCTTGGGAAGGAATTTAGAAAGTTCGATTGGACCTGCATAGAGCATGTCGAAACGAGTCCGTAGACATGTAGTGGACTCAAATCAGAGTTGTAACGAAGAAATGGCAAAAAAAAGAAGTTCAGTGGCATAACCGTAAATATCTCGAAGTTCAGTTTTTTAAAACCCAGAATTTCTTTATTCGGACCAGCTGGACCAGCCGACTTCCAGAGGTGATTACTCTCAGCTCCAACCACCTATTCAAGCAAAACCGGTCCCAAATGAACCACCTGGCTTCCCTCTTCCAGTCCCAGCTCATCTCAACCTTGATCCGCTATCGTGGTTGTCGGAAATCGCCACGAAATAGGGCGGTTTGGACAGTTTTTTATGGAAGTTCGTGGAGCTCGTTTGGACACCTCGGGTCACCATTTTCTTCGAATTTGGTATGATTTTCTATCCTTTCAATGTGTTCTAGCTGCTAGTTGTGGTATTTAGAAGAAATTTCCGAGTTTTTGTGGGTAAACAAGCGATAGAAGTTTTGGCCGATTTTGGCCTCTGATTCCGGCCACTTCGAGCCATTTTCTTCCAAGAACTAAGGTGGTTCCCAATAAGGTGTTTTACCTAGGAGAGGAAGCTGGGTTTCCAGTTTTGAAGATTTCCGGTTGCCGGAATTTGGTCAAGCCACCCACGCGCTGCCGGCGAGTGGGCAGCATAGTGAAGTCACTTTCAGAACCTAAAATGATCTCGTGGTCCTCACAAAAGCGTAGGAATTCGTGTATTAATTCGGACAACGTTTGAACCTCGGACGGATCTCGCATATTATGCGATTTCTGGGTTCAATACGTTTGAACCGTTGGATCATAGTTATTCTTGTATATCTCAATCTAAATAATTCCAAGATCGTGTAGAAATTGACGGATCGTGAATCGGAGTTCTGAATACTCCGAAAAGGCCAGCCCTAGGGCTAGGGTTATAGAAATTTTCCGATCGTGATCAATCCGACCGTCCGATCGAGACCAAACTCTCGGGACATGTGTCCTAGGGATTTTTGGATCGGAATTTTGAGGTCGTGGACTCCACGGGGTCCCGAGTTGGTTTTTTGGGACTTTATCGCTCTAAGTCCTGTGGCACTTTTAGATAGCTCTAAACCTTAGGAAAGGCAGGCACGCATAATTGGAAGCATATTCCACTATGCGAGGGTATATCTAAGGGTTATTTCAGTGTTTGGTTTAGTGCTTAAGTGAAGCTGAGGAAATCTCTAAGAGTATGAGTATTTATTTATCTGTTTATTTACCACATGTTTATATATTCATATGACTAATTGTGCTGTAAGATTATAAATGTAATGTTTGAACGGTATATTAATCAGTGATCGATATGGTTAATAAAATAGTTAAGTAGCTAATACATATATTCAATCATTGAAAAGGATGATTCATAGCTTTTGGTTATTATCCGATTTTGGTATATATATGTATATGTATATATATTTTAAGTTTAGTTGAGAACCAATTTATTGAAAGTTTATATAAATGATGGGTTATGATTTTCAAACCCACCGCGAGGGTACCCCACAGTTGCCTTGAGACAGTTTGTTATTTATGATTATGCCCCATGAGTTTCGGGGATGCCTAAACCGTGTGGTGCGAGGATTGCGGCTCAGGCTGACTAATGGTCCCCTGAGGCCTGCAAGGAATGCGGTTCGGATGGACTTGGTGTCTCCGGGACCTGCGAGGATTGCGGCTCAGATTGAAGTGTTATCTCTGAGATCTGTGAGGAATGCGGCTCGGTTAACTTTATGTTTCCGAGACCTGCGAGGATGGAATTGACGGATATATGGAATTGACGATATTAAACGAATTGACGGATCAGATATGGGGGTACGCTTAGGTGGAGAGAATTTAAGATATGAGATGCTTTTAAACTAAATTGAGGATTTTATATAGTTACCATTATTTTCTTAAGCATCACATTTGTTTTACAAGCTATAGATGAAAATATATATATATAGATTCTAATCAGGTTATTGATATATATATATATATAAATATATATATTTATTTATGAACTTTACGTGAGTTCTATACAAGGATGTTCGGAACTTATAAATCTTTAACTTATTTTATTTTATTTTATTATGTTCATTTATCTTTATCTTGCATTATTTTATATAGTATTAAATATCTTAAGTTTTTCTAGCATATTTTGCCCCAGAGTCTTAGAGTTATCTGGGCCTTGGGAGAGAGGATTGCGGACCAGGTTGACCAGATGTCTCCTGCGTCCAGCGAGGATTATAGGTCAGGACGTGTCACCATTGGTGTCAGGAGGAATTGATAGTTATGGTTTTGCAAGCATGATTACTTGATATAAATGCTTTTATTCCTTCATTTAAATATAGATATTGCCATGTGAGTAATGCCAGGAAGCTTGGAACAGGAAATGAGAACTAAAGTAGTTTCCCAAGTAAAGAACTACGTGTGGCTTGATCCCTCAGTAAGGGTACGTAGGCAGCCTATAATTACAAGGTGCAGCCATGAGTTAGAATGTTTGAGATTACCAACGTATTATTGCCAATATTTTATTAGCAGATTGATTTATTTGATTTATTGCGACCTGATACCAAAATATTATGATGCTTAATTTGTTTGGATATAATTGAATGCATGCTGAACGATTGAGTTATATAAATGTTTGATGACATGTGGAAATTTTGGGAAATGAGTAAATTACAGGAGAACTTTGCCGAATTTTCGGCATAAGATAATCTTATTTTAAAAGTGGAGTTTAATTTAGAAGGGCAGTTTGGTCTTTGTGCCCAGCATTAGCTAGGTGTCAGACACTCACAGGTTCGGCTCAGATTCCAAAGTGGAATTTGGGTCGGGTCTTGTCAATGATTGGTTACGGAGGGACCATTTCGTTTTTGTAGGTTGGTCTGGCCTTTTGCTCCCATTACTCAAAATTTAGGGTTGTCAGGTTCAATGGTTCTTGAACTTTGACATGATTCGCATTTTGATCCCTCAATTTCCAAAATCGTTCCCATGGTCCTTCAACTTTAGTTTTGTTAGGACAGATGGTCATGTCGTCAATTTTGTTAACGTTTTTTTTGTTACTATTGAGGGTCAAAATTAGAAATTAGTTCACTCCTCGGGCAAATTAAAAATATTCAGATGGTGAAAGGAATATTTAGAAGGTTTTTAGTTTTTATTTTTTGGGAGAAAGGAATATTCATATGGTCGAAATTAAAAATAATACAGAAAGATCATTTTGCCCCTACATTTAACGCAAAAGATAACAAAATTGACGGCATGACCATTTATCCTAACAAAATTGAAGTTGAAGGACCACGAAAACGATTTTGAAAATTGAGGGACCAAAATGCAAATCGGGTCAGAGTTCAAGGACCATTAGACCTAAGATCCCAAAACCTAATAAAGGTCATAAGCAATCTTCAGTGGTTTCCCATATAATAAGCAAATATAATTTTTAGTGCATTTGTTTTCAGACAAATAGGCCTTGGTTCTTTGGAAAAAAAAATAGGGCTTGGTTCATGGTCTCTCCTTTCCATTTTTATTTATTTATGAATGACCAAGATTGGATTTGGTTGTGTCTCAGTGCTTACCCACTCCAAATCCATGTGGTTGGTGTAGGGGCTTTTTTTCTTCCGACAGCTACTACGGGCCTGACTGCCGTAAAGGGCAAAATGGAAGAAATTGCCCCTTGAGCCTGAGTTCGAAAATTAAGCCCCAAAATACCTCGAAAATGCAGTAGAGCCTTAGGAAGTATTTTGGTTATCTTCACCAACCAAAATAATGGAAGCTTACAGGTAATTTCTTCATGCTTACAGATAAACTTTTGAGCTTGGCATGAGGAGCTTGTGGCATGGGAGCAAAATTAGCATGAGTTGAGCATCAAAAAGGAAATATGGCTTCGTAGGGAGAAAAGTGAGTGTTTAAGGTGAGGAAGAAGAGGTTTTCAAGCATATGTGGCTAGGAAGAGAAAAGGGAAGAACTATGTTCTTCTGGCAGCTTGTCAGAAGAAGAAAATGGAGGAAGATGAACAGTGCACGAAATTGCTGGTTTTTGCAAGTATGAGAGGAAGCTTGCTCTCTAGTTGTGGATGGATCTTTGTTGGGTAGAAGAGGCCCTAATTTATAGCCACTGGAAGCTGATATTTTCCAAGAAAACCTAATGGCTTCTACCCATTTTGGCTAAGCTTTTCCTTCATTTCTCCCTTCATCTCTTCAATCATCCCTTTTTGGTGAAATCCACTCTACCCATTCAGCCATCTTTCTTCCTTCTTTTCTCTCCTCTTCCAAGGCTAGGTCTGATGAGGGAAGGAATGGGTATGCATGCTGGTTCAAATGGTGATCTGCGCTCCAATATCCCTTGGTCATTTGGAAGTTTTTGCTTGAAACTTGTTCTTCCCATGTGCTAGAGCTTTGCAACAGCTTTTCAAACTTTCCTTCGTGGCTTCTGTTTTCAGCAAAGTGCTGATAGTTTTATTTTATTTATGTGGGCCTTCTAGAACAATGGATAGGCTTATCAAATAAATGGGCCAACTTCACCAAGTTTTGGCTTGAGGTGTTGGGCTTTTTGGTTGGGTCAAAAGGCTATTTCGGTTGGGCTATTTTGGTTGGGATATTTTCTCTTTGTGCTCACCCACATGTTTGGGCCTAAGAAATGGGCTTGGGTTCCGAGGCTCCCAAGCAACCCGGAACCTCCATTTCTCGGCTCATCAATGGGCCCCATGACAATTTATTACCATCCATACCACAACCCACTCAAGCAAGCCCCAGGCATCTTGCGTGGCTTGGGCCCACTTAAGCTTGTAGCGTGATTAGGTGCGGAATGATAATTCCTTGCTTAGCGTGGCATGTGTGCAAGCGCATATGATGAACTTTCGCATGCCCAAATCGGGTTTCTTCTTGGTAAAGCATCGCATTGGGCCGAGAATTTATTTGGGCCGAACAGTGAATTTTTTGGGCCTCAACAGTTGGATATATGATCATACCTTCCAATTTATTATTGTAAGAGAAAAATAGTTCACCAGAAAAATGGAAGATGATCTATCACTCTGAAACCCTTTCATTTCTTGCTACATAGGCCAAAAGCCCAAAAAGCTAAACGAACCATCAGTGTTTATACAAACGATCCAATCCAAAGCAAAAACTTATAAGTCCCGTTTGGTGGACCGAATTGGATTGATTAGGATAAGACTTGGAGTGTTGGATTGGGCTGGACTTTAAGTCCTCTGAGTAGTTCGGAAATGCTATAAGAGCATCTCCAACAGTAGTAGCAAATAAAACTCTTCAAATTGAAGTTTGTTAACCTACGTGGCAATTTGAAAAGCTTTATTTGCTACTTGAATAAAATTTACTCCAACAGACTCTTCAATTCAATTCATGCAATATCATGGAAAAGAATGAAAAATATGAAAACATGTGAAAAATGTCTATGTATTTATTATATCAAAAAGAGAAGGAAAAAAAAACATGTTTTTAACATTTTCAAGGTAGGTTTTGTTTTTCCAAAGTAAAATTAAATGTTTCAAGAGCCAAAGTTAACTTATCAGTCCTGAAGAGAGAGAAAGAGGTTGTAGCTTTGATGACTAAGGTTGAAGAGGCTATTAGAGAGAGTTTTTCTGATGTGGCTCACCTATTTTAGAATTCCAAAGATGTTGAAGAGGCGGTTGGAGATGCCCTAATGCGGGTGTTGTGGGAGGGGTTCAATCCCACTATTCAACAAGAGAAGCGCCCTAAGTGGTTGGATTGAACCCCCTTACCAAAATACCAATCATTATAGAAGCGCCCTGAGTTGTTTGGTAGATCAATAAGCAGCACTAGACTCGACTTAAGTCCATTGCACTGTTTGGTACAAGACTATATTGGACTGCATTGGACTTTAATATTTTTTATAATTTTTTTTTTGTGTTTATTTAATATCAGAAATAATTAATTTTATGAAAAAACATGCGCACATAATTAAAAGTAAGAAAGTCGCATCACATACTACTTATTTGCTTTTACCCCATCGCAGTAAAACTGTCCAAATATAACAAAGTAAAAACTCACCAATCCAATCCGGATTGGACCTATGTCCAATTAATTGGACTCATCTAGTCCAATCCGGCCCACCAAATGGGGTCATAATTCATACTCTTAGAAATGTTAGTTGGTAGATGATACTTTTTTTTTTTGTTGAGAAATTCTAGGATTGCATTCATAATTTAGCCAAAAAAAATCATTTGCCACAAAGGGCCAATACAAACTAGCCATGAAAGGCCATTTCTGTAACAACCCAGTCCTTAATTAATATTTAATTATTAAAATATTAAGAAGAAAGGACAATTTTGCCCTTGGACTAATTTAGTAAAGAAAAGGTTGACCTTTTGACCAAGAAATAATTTGACCATTCCACTTGCACCGTTGCGTAGAGCGCGACGAAATGAGTCCGTAGACACGTAGTGGACTCAAATCGGAGTTGTAACGAAGGAGTTACGATCAAAAGAAGTTCAGTGGCATAACCGTAAATATCTCGAACTTCAGTTTTTATAAACCCAGATTTTTCTGCAGTTAGAGAGCCCCGGCCAGCCGACTTTGGGAGCTGTTTTCTCTCAGCTCCGACCTTCGATTCAGGCAAGACCAGTGCCAAATGAACCACGAAAATTTCCTCTTCCAGCCCCAGCCTTTCGCTGCCTCGATCCGCCGCCATAGTAGCCGGAAACAGCCACGAAACAGGCGGTACTGGTCAGTTTTTGACAGAACTTCCAAGCGTTACTTCTCCGTCGTCCGGTCACCAAATCGGACGAGTGAGGTATCGTTTTCTAGCTATTTTTCATGCTCTAGCTGCTGGTTGGGTAGGATTTCAGAAATTTCTAGCGTAGATAGCTCGATTACGAGTTAGGTTTTAGCCGGTTTTCGGGTCATTGTTCCGGCCACTTCCGGCCAATTTTTGGGATAGGTCCAAGAACAAAAGTGGCTCCAAATAGGGTGTTATACCTAGGGTAGGAGTCTTGAGCCACGGTTTGGAGTTTTTCCGGCGAAGCGTTATCTCTTTAGCCACCCACTCGCTGCCGGCGTGTGTGGCGGCGTGTGGGTAGCAGGGTGGGGACCACTTTCAGTACTAGAGTAATCTCCTAGTCCTCACGAGCATTTAGGATTTCGCATATCGTAATTCGGATACCGTTTGAACCCCGAACGGATCTCTCTTAGTGTGTGATTTCCGGGTTCAATAGGTTCAGACCGTTAGATCGGACCCGAATTCATATATATTAATTTAGACAGTTCCAGGATCGTATAGTATTTGACGGATCGTAAAAAGGAGTCCCGGCTACTCCAGGGATGTCAGCCCTAGGGCGAGGATTACAGTAAATTAACCTAGTTACAGTAAATAGACCAGTTACAGGTCAGGGGCAGAGGAAAGAACTGCGTGTGGCTTGATCCCTCAGTAAGGGTACGTAGACAGCTTACAGTTACCAGGCGCAGCCACGAGGTAGGGCCCCAGAGCTTGTGTTTTTATTTTAGGGGCATTTTGGTCATTTTTGACCCACAGTCACCAGGTGTTAGCTTTAAATAGGATTCGACCCGGATTCCAAAGTGGAATTTGGGTCTTTGGAATCCGGGTCGGGTCGTTTCAATTACAATAATAGAGCGATCTAACATCAAAATTAAGACAATCAGATGTTCCTCCAGTAACGATCAGGCATGATTGAAAAAACTCTGGCATAGGCATCCCAACTAAGATTGCAAACTCAAAATAATAAAAAAAGATATCAAACTTGAAAAAACTAAGGCATAACAATACAAATAAAACTCTTACAAAGGAGAGGAAAAGTTCTCACAAAAGGGAAGTGGAAATCTCTCACAAAAGGAGATGTGAAAACTGCATAGAGAACTCAAAAAGCCTTTGCGACTTATTCCAAACATAAAGAAATCACAAAGAGAAGGGTGGTGGAAATCTGATGCTGAAATGCATGTGGAGATCCAACAATGAGACGTAACTTCCTGTGATGGTTGGATGAAAATCATAACAAAACGAAGACAAATAAAGGAAACCTTCTGTCTTTGCAAATGAAGGAAGAGGATAAGGGAGGAAGAGAAGAGGGGAGAGGGGAGGGGAGGAAGAACAGTGGCTTCCTCTGGCTCAAAGTGAAAATGGATGTCAGAGTGTTTTTTAGGAGAGAGATGGCTAGAGTTTCTCTGGAGGTTTACGCACTCACTGATTGTTTGTTGATAGATGATACTTAAACTGCAAAACTTCACTAATACTATAATTATTACTAGTTCTTTGGCACATGCTCCAATTGAATTTTTTTTACTTGTGATATATAACTTCTTCTTTTTTTAATATTCAACAGGTTTGAAGGTAGTTATTTATTTATTTATGGACAACTGTAGTACTACTCCTAATATTAATTTGCTAGTTTCAACTTATCCAAAGTAGATATTAATCGACCACTATATAATATTTTAATATTATTTTTATAACATATATTATTCTTATTCAATAGTATGTGCGAATTATTTGTATGATATGTGAATTTTCTGTGTCTTACGGCAAATTTTGTAAAAAATACGTGTATTAAACATTAGAAATACGTATGTACATGTACAATATGACTATTCCACATTTCCATTTTAAAAAACGTGAGACGTGTACATAACATGAATGTATTATTGAAAAGTACGTACGAACACGTATAATAAAGTATTAAATGTGAAAGTACTAAATTCTTTATACGGGTAATAACTCTGAAAAAGTAAAAAAATAAAAAGGGGACAATAGAGACTCAGGTAATGGCCTAATAGTAATAGATAACTACTCTTATCGATAAATGAAAATCGGGGAAAAAAATTGAAAGAAAAAAAGCATCCTAGTATATATATAAAAGACTATAGCCACTCATCAATACTATTTATTGAAGACAACTTTTTTTTTTTTAAAAGTAAAGCCGATTGGCTATACTATTTTTTAAACATTTGAAAAAAATGGAGTAGCGCCGCACTGCTATACTATTTACTTTATATATATACAGTCCCCTTCTATTGAGGGATTCCTCAAATAATTTTATTTGAGGGACGTCCTTTAGCGCAAGGATTAAAATATCGATCGTGCAGATAATATCGGGCCTCTAATTTACGGATATTTTGAGGGATATATCGTTATCGTTTTAGGTATCGGGAAAAAATCAACAAACATGATAGATATAGGCATTGAAACACATAATTTTGGTGTAAAACATTCATAGATGTTATGTACATTATCAAAGAATGTACTGAACAAATAAAATTCAAAATTTACTAATGGCGTGAGAAATAACTAACGCACAAATTAAACCATATAAATCATGCAATCGTAGTACGAGTAAGTAGGGATCATTCTATTCCGGGGATTAGGAGGGATGCTAATCAACACAAATTAAATTTATTAAACTAGAACTAAGTTAAGGGAACAATGATTGGGGGGAGTTGGATGATTTAGACCAAAGTAAAATTGACAGCAGTAAATAACTAAGTTGTGAATGAAATATGGATTAAGGGATAGCTAGAGGATTCTTCTCCACACATGGAACATATGCATACAAATCGATCTCCAGTTACTCTTTCAATAAAGTATGAATGTCAAAGCCCCAAATTAATTGTGAATGCACTAATTAACTCTCAGATTTTCCTAAGTTCATTGAATTGGACTCAGCGACTCAATCAAATTATTCTTATCAAGTTCCCTATATGAACAACATGATAGAGATACATATCAAAGATCATTAAGTTATATGAAAATCATAAGCTTTGACAATGCATTTGTAACTATGAAAAGCATGATACTCCTGCCAGGAATTTACTTAACACAATCATGACTAGTGACTTTTACTACTTGTGAATATAAGTTCATAACGATTAGGTGAAATTCCCTTATATCCTAGCATCAAATCCCTGCATGCAAACCAAGTATGCATCCTTAATAAACATGCAAGAATAAGTCCTGAATAAAACAGAAAAGTAAATCACATTCATACTTTACGAAACCATAACTGGGAGTGATCAATTCATATAAAACATATGTCCATGGCTTCGAATTCACCTCTAACTAAGAAGAAATTCAGTTACACATATTTAATAATTGAAAAGCAATATAGAATAAGAAATACATAGGATAGGATAAAGAGAAGAAAAGAACTAGATGATGGCAGCAAGGAATTCCCAAGACAGCTCCAAGCTTTGCTCCTTTGCAACTAGCTCTCTCTCTCTCTCTCTCTCTCTCTCTCTCTCTCTCTCTCTCTCTATATTTGAATGTGTATGAGTAATGGATGAAGTGAATTGATGGATTGTTGAATGCCTTTGTGTTTAGAATTGGAGTGCTATTTATAGGGAGAATGGAAGGGGAATATCTAAATTGAATATGGTTTATGCCAATAGCACTTGTAAAAAAAAACTCATCTTTTGGCTAGTGCACTTCACCAACAAATCCCACTAGATAGCACTTGTAATTAGAAACTCATCTTTTTGGCTAGTGCTCTTCATCAACAAATCCCACTAGATAGCACTTGTAATTAGAAACTCATCTTTTTGGCTAGTGCTCTTCACCAACAAATCCCACTAGATAGCATTTGATCATGCATGAAATTGCATTACAGTCAGCTTGTGGGCCGATTTTGGGCTTGTTATTCACTCCAAAAAATTCCGGAAAAATATGGATCTTCAAGCCATTTGTCTTATATTTCCAAGAATATGCAGCCAAACTCAAGGAAAAATAGGGAAGACCTTCAAATGTCATTTTTGGCCCAGTAACGCAGATGCTGCAGAATTTTGACCTTGAGCTGCTAAATCATGTATAACTTCCTCTAGAAGACTCCAAATCATGAATCGTAAAATGCTACGGAAACTAGACTTCCGTATCTTTCCAATGATGTATGGCTCATTATCTGGTTCTTCTTGAGTAAGTACAGGTTAATCCGTGAATGTGACTGATCTGCAGACACTGTTTTGAGCTAACTTGTCTTCAAAATGCATGTAATGAGTCTCAACCTTATTACACTGAAACATACACAAACTTTATTAAAAGCACAAGTTTAACTCAAAAACATAACCAAATCATAAGTTAGAAGGGTACAAAAAGATATGTAATTATGCGCCGATCAACTAATAATAAGATATATATATATATATATAATGAAATATAAGTGGTATATATGTAATGCGCGTTAATGAAAGTTTGAAAATAAAATGTTAATTAGAATGAATAAACCATGCATAAATCCATAGTTTGTTTAAACATTGGATTACAATTTAGATAAGTGTCCATCTACATAAATGAAGAGCTCCTATGAGGTTCAAATAATGAGGAACAACCATCTAGATTCATACAATAGTCATACCAAGTCATGTAACCTGAGCAGTTTGTAAGCCATGTTTGAACATGGGTATCTCTTGAGACCCCTATTTTCCTCTCATATATGGGATAGTTAGGATTAACCAACTAGTAGGTCCATAATCTGTTTTATCATCTTGAGCTCCATAACTAGTTCTACTATAATCAGACATGATGTAACCATAGCCGTCATAAGATTCATTTGAGTTAGTACTAGGGCTAGTTTCTACGCTCATAGATCCAAAACTGATCGCCATGTCCTCTTCAAATGGATTGGAGGTATGTGGGCAGTGGACTGTGCATAGATTCATCATATTAATAAATTATAGGGTTCTGGGCAAGGATTAGCTATTTTTGGGTTTCAATTTGCTTCAATTGCCTTCAAAACTTCTGATTTTTTTTTGGGTTATGTTATGGATATCAGGAAATATCGGGGATATTGCACTTATCGGGGATATATCGTCGATACAAGGGAAGATATGGCCTTAACCCCCAGCATCGGTGTCGACGATTGAAAATACCGATATATCGGTATATCGGCCGATATTTCAATCCTTGCTTTGGGGTACTCTACAATTTTTTTTCCCAATGATCCAAACCATCTATTTTTTAGGTTTTTATTCATAAATCATCCTTACAAAAAATTAGACAAATCGGAAGCCATTTCGATATCCAATTGTGTCTTACAAAATCAATGAACACGGTGCTTCAAGAAAGTAGTAAAATTTCAATAACTCAATTGAGTGGTCAAATGATATCGGATTCAAGTGATTTTTTGGTAGAGATGATCTTTGAATAAGTATCTACAAAATAGACGGTTTGGATTAGTGAAATATGATATCGGATTCAAGTGATTTTAGGCTGTACGTGAAAAATTACAAAAATTGAGTGTAGCTGTGCGGCGATACTATTTTTTAATATGAAAAAGGACCCCCACCGAGTAGCCGCCACGTGCCAAAACTAGTCTATTTTTTAAAAAATAAAAAAACACGGACTGTAGCTGTGCGACTATACTATATTTTTTTTAAAAAAAAGAGGACCTTCTCTGGCCATGTGTCAAATATAATTTTTTTTTTAAAAATTGTAGGTATAGCCGCACGGCTAGACAATTTAATATAAAAAAAATAAAGAAAAAGGGACCCTCCTAATTGCATTAGTTTGTACTTTATACATACTAGCCCCTTGGCACATGCTCATGCATGTGCCAATTGGTTTTATTTTTTATTTTTATTTTATTTTTAGAATTAAGATAATTGGTAGTTGTGTTCCATAAAAATAGGATCCATTATCTGATTTTTCTTTTAATTTAATTTTTTTTAATATGAAAAATTGTGAATTTACCATATTATCCTCATTTAATTAATAATTTCAATTCTTAATGTTTGCATTAACCAAGGGCATTTTTTGGTATTTTGAATGTTTCACCATTATCTGCCTTTTGCTTTATATATATAGATGAATTTGTTAGTTTCAACATATCCAAAGTAGATATTAATCGGCCACTATATAATATTGTAATATAAAAATTTTATAACATATATTATTCTTATTCAATAGTATGTGAGAATTATTTGTATAATACGTGAATTTTGTGTGTCTTATTGTAAATTTTTAAAAAAAATACGTGTATTAAACATTAGAAATACGTATGTACATGTACAATACGACTATTCCACATTTCCTTTTAAAACAAATTGAGAAGTGTATAGAACACGGATGTAGTATTAATAGAGACTCGGGTAATGGCCTACTAGTAATGGATAACTACTCTTATCGATAAAAGAAAATCGAGGAAAAAATTAAAAGAAAATCGAGGAAAAAATTAAAAGAAAAAAAGGATCCCAGTATATATTTAAAAGACTATAGCCACTAGTTTATACTAGGCGTGAGCACGGTACGGTATGGTACGGTATTGAGCCCATACCATTACCGATACCGGAAATTTAAATCGGTATGGGATTATGGTTTGCCAAAATTGGTACCGTACCGTGCCAAATCGGTATCGGTACCATTTCGGTACCAAAATGATACAACTTAAAAATGAACAAATTCAATATTCAACACCAAAATAAGTGATGCCTAAGTTACAAATTCAAAGATTCAATATCCAAATCCTAATCAACATATTCAATATCCAAATCCTAATCAACATATTCAATATCCATCAACATATTTAATATCCAAATCAACCAAATTAATATTTATCCATCAATAGATTCATCAAATCCAAATGGTTAAAACTCATGCCTTATGGCTTACAAACCAAAATAGTTAAAATTATGCCTTATGGATTACAAAAATACAAATACAATCCAAACATAAATGACAAAAACATAAAGTTATACTATTCAGTACGGTACGGTATTGACCGGTACCAAAATCTTGATACTGCTACCATACCATACTCTATTGGTACGATACGGTACGGTATCGAATATCTCTCGATACCAAATGAAACGGTATGAAATCGGTATGGTACGGTGCGGTTAGGGTACGATTTCGGTATTTTGGTTTAAGATGCCCACCCCTAGTTTATACTATTTATTGAAGACAATTTTTTTATTAAAAAAAAAAACAGTAAAGCCGCCTGGCTATACTATTTTGCATAAAACATTTGAAAAAAATCGAGTATAGCCGATCGGCTATAATATTTACTATATATATATATATAAAGAGAACAGACGCACAGTCCGTTGGCGCCCACGTGTAAAATTGTATACCCTTACAGCTATACTTGAAAAATTAAAAAAACTGAGTATAGCCGTGCGGCTGTACTATTTTTAAATATAAAAAAGAACCCCATTGATTTGCCACCAGGTGTCAAAACTAGTCTATTAAAAAAAAAATTTAAAAATGGAGTATAGCCATTTGGCTGTACTATTTTTTATTATTTTAAAAAAGAGGACCCTCTAGCGCCACGTGTCAAAAATTGGTCCTAACAATCTTCCCATTTGACATTTCCTATACAAAAACTCCAATTACATAAGTTAGTCCTAACTATGTCCCCCAAAACAAATTAAAAGTGAATGAAAAGAATTTCTAACCAAAAAAAAATAATAATAATAAAAAATAAAAACATGACCACTTGCAATAGAGAAGGTAACCTGAATTCGGTACCACAAAACTAAAAATAACCAGTGGAAAGCATGTATGACTGAAAATACAATATGTAAGTATAATTCATAATGTTTACTCCCCTTTTTTGGATAGATAATGGCAAAACTTCCCTTCAATGCAACAACTGCACCACCAAAAAAAAAAAACAACCAAACAAACTCCCCGTCAAATCAATAGCCATGATTCTAGTTGGTAATTGAGGATTTTAGTCATTTTTTGGATTGTATGTGATTCTATCTAAATCAATTCAACATGTTGTTGTGTTTGGTTACTAGAACTTACCCATATTCGACACCATACTTTTGTTTGTTCATCAATAATAACTATCATTTATTTTCAAAAGAAAAATATCGCTTGTATATAAATAAATAAAAAAGAAATAAAATTGTCAATGTGATCTAACCCAGTGAAAAATAGTCTTGACTTGCAGACCAGTGGTCTAAGGTTTGAACCCATTTGGCACCTTGGTAGTATAAGAAATCCTCATACCTCTTGTAATTTAGAGACTATCGCTTGTATTAAAATAAAATGACTATAGGGTTTAGGCTTGTAGTGGTAAAGTCGAGTCCACGTAGGCTGAGGCTAGTGTAGGCTTGCGATTGAGTCCATCTATTAATGCCTACAGAAACAAGCATTTATACCGCCCTAAAGACCCGATTAATGTTGAAAGTCCTTGCCCGCTCTTGCACCTCACATGTTGTTTGAGTTCACTGTTCACTTTCAGTTTTTCCACGTTCATAGCTATTAGGTAACAAAATCAATAAATTAAAATTCATAGCTATTAGGAGAAGCTAAACCCACTCTCTCTCAAATACTACATGCCCAAGTAAAGCCCATGTTTGGTACGCCTCATTGGATTGGACTGGGTTAAATAGCACTCGAAACCCTTATTTGGTAAGAGACGTGATTAACTTAAATGAGACTGTATAGTCCAATAGTGAAAAAAAGGCCTCACTCGCTCGTCTAATACAGTGAACCCGAAAAGTAGTTTGCTAAATAGCACACTCGCTGAATAGAACACGTGAGTCCGACGCCTCTCTTTAAAAAAATATCCGAATTTTATTTGTTTTCTTTTAATTATTGTTTTAGATCTTTGAATTGGGGGGGGGGGGGGGGGGGGAGGTGGGTCAAATGTTTGATATCTTTTTGATATTGAAACAAGTTTAATAATTCATGATGTGATACTTTCTTTAAAATTTTATTTTTCAGTTTGAAGTCAAAAGTCAAATATACAAAAATTATACATATATATATAATTTTTTTAATTATTGTTTTACTTGGTCCCTGAAAAACCTAGAATTATATAGAGTGAGCTTAGCTCCTTTAACAATGTTTCGACCAACTAAGATTAATCTTGAGAAGGCAAAAAATAAATATCATAATTTTATTCTTCATTAAAAAAAAATTATTTGTTTTCTTTTTATTATTGTTTTAAATCTTCTTCTTTTTTTTTTGGCCAGATATTGTTATAAATCTTTGAATTGGGTTTCTTTGTAGCATTTATTTATCTTTTAGGTCAAAAACCCCAATTAAATTTAAATATTATAAGAATTATTTTTGAGTCCGACACAGCACCAAACATAGGTCTTCACTATTTTTACAATTCAGCTTCTTATTCTGACGCGGCACTAAACGTAGGTCAGTACTTAATCTAGCTTGGGCCAATCCAAGTTAATCCGAGACAATCCTAAAATTTAATCTAGTCCATGACAATCCGCTGTGCCAAATAACCCCTAGGCCTATACAGTGCATGTCTAATTTATTGTATTTGACCAGGTCTTTAAATGATTGATTTTAAACTAAAGGTCATTACAGTAACCATATATACGTATTGATAATCAAGAAAACCCAAGAAAAAAAATATTTAGTAACTACGTATATATGTACCCAACCTGGTTTTCATCCAAGGTGCTCACTTTCTATTTACATATTTAAATTTTTCTCCTTTTGCAGTACCCATCTTGAATTACATACGTGACAAGAGGACGGAATCAGAAATTTTTTAAAAGTTGGGTGGAGTCGGTAGGTTAATTTTTGTTAAGTGAGTGAATGGAGTTAAATCTTCAGGATCGAGAGAGCTAATTTTGTTAGGACGATGTGCGAGCTTTCTAAAACTTAGCACTATAATTCTTTATTTTCAAAATCTTAGACCTTAGCTTCAGCCCCTGGTGGTAATCTCTGGTCAGGTAAAGCCTGTCCAGCTGCAACGTAGCTATAGGGTATAACCACGGGTTAGCAAAGCACATACAACATTTCAAGCGCTAGATAAAAAGTTGTAACACCCGTTGACAGTCCCAAATTTACGGTCCCATTAGCAAAGCACATAGAATCATAGGGTCTCCCATTGACAGTCCCAAATTAACACCACAAATCCCTTTTTTTTTCATTGTTAAATAAGAACAAGAAAAGTGGCCCCAGATTAAAAGTTGTAAACCAAAAAGGATATATCATTGCACGCAATATCAGTGGTTTTTTTTTTTTTTTTTTTGGTGACAAAGCAATATTCTAAATTACTCTAATGTACAAGTGATGGGGATCGAAATCAGTGCAAAGAGGCGGCCGTGAACCTTTCTTTGGGTATTTTTGTAATTTTTTCATCCTCCCCACTGTGTCCCTCTACTTCTCTCTAGAACCAATTTTTCCTTAAGAAAGACAGTGATCAAATACATTACTACTAACAACTTTCTTAAAGAAAAGAAAGGAAAAGAAATAACCATCTTATTGAACCATAGAACAAACCTGAAACAATATTCTTATCGAATGAAATTCAAAAAGAAAACTACATAAAGAAGAAGACGACGAAGATATGATGAAAAGGCTACAAATGCAGAAAATACAATACTGTTCACCCGTATTGATTTTAATCTTGTGATGGTAGGGTAAAGTTCCCCATTGGCTTGACAACCATTGATTGTCAACAAGTCAACTTTCTTTTGTGCGTGAGCGTGCCACTGCTAGCAGTTTAAAACCCTAGTAGACTTCTAAAAAATAGATAACTTGCGCCCTAAGTTACTGACTTTTAAACAAGCAATTGTGAATTTGGGTGAGGAATATCTCCTAAGTAAGTTCTTTTCTTGCCTCAGACTGATGAGGACTTTACAATTTTTCACAATACATAATTGGTAGTTCTAGCCAGAATAAATGAAAAGAAAGTAAACTGTTTAGGCATGACTGCTCATTACAAAGCTCAGAAAGAGAAAAAGCCAACTCCAAAAAAGACAACAGAGCGTTGGACTTCAATTTCTGCATGGATAGTTGCTTTTGAGCTGGGCTGGATTGGATGTGTCTGTGCTGGATTGGATCGTCAACACCTTCAACTGATAAGTTTCAGTTGGAAATCGATATCAACGTTTGAGTTTGGCTTGCTGAACGAGCAGAATTGAGGCCTCTTCAGTCTAAAGGGGACAAAAGTGGTTGGATTGATGGTCACTGAGCTGGAACTGCACTATGGTGCATGTTCTGCTTGACCACGACTTTCTGTAAATTTGTTGAGGTTTTCATACTCTGCTTGACTTGGCTTTGTGCTGAACCAAATTTGTAACGAGAGAAATCTCGCTTTGTAAAAATGTTTCTCTGAACAGAACCGAAAACAGAGATTCGAATTCTAGCTGATTTGTTTCTTGTGGCTCAATGAGCTTTGGTCACTTCAGTGTTTGAAGGCTTTCGAGATCAATTGATCATTTTGAGTTTGTGAGTTATGACTTTGAGAGTTTTTGCCTTGATTGATTTTTTGGCTGTCTTTTGATATGTTCACCTCCTCTCACATTTATAAGAAATGTCGGAGTGGGGGTTTTTAATCTTTAAAAATGGGTGGCAAATCTTTAAAAGATCTTTTTTCTTTTCAATGTCATAAAAGAAGGAAGCTTATTTATTTTGGCAGAGAAGAGCCATCAACAATCAACTTTCATGGAGGTCTTTTCCTTGCCTTTCTAAATGAAGGACCAACTCTCTTTGTTCTCTGTTTGTTCCTTTTAAAGAGAAAGAACACAATCTACCATGATGGTCAATTTGTTTTTTCTGTTGAACAACTCCCTTGTTCCCTACTTATCTCTTGAAAACGTAATATGCTTATCTATTGAAAAGGCCACCTGCTTTGTGCAGAGTTTCTCTCTCTCTCTTCTCTCTCTCTCTCTCTCTCTCTCTCTCTCTCTCTCTCTCTCTCTCTCTCTCTCTCTCTCTCTCTCTCTCTATATATATATTATATATATTAAAGGGATTTTGATCTTCTTCCTTTGGCTGCAAAAATGGAGAAGTCCTCCTGTAAGACCTGCCTTCATTAACTCCCTATCAGCTCTTTTGTAATAGTTGAAAATCTTGACTTTTCAAAGTCAGGAAGTCACGTGGGGGCTTCCTTGAGAAAAATACTGTTTTTGCCTCTTTGAGATAGAGACCAAGCAGTGAGATTTTCTCAGAAGCTGGGCTTTTATCCAAAACGGTGTATCAGTTTTTTAATTGCCAATAATGTTATTTTTATTCTTTTCTGATCATGGCTATATTTGTAATTTGTTCAAAAGGGTCTGGGCTTTTCTAGTGTCTTGGTTTTTTCCTCTGATTCCTTTTAGGGCATGTTTACATATCAGTAATGGAGAAACTAAGGAATAAGAGAATTTAGGAATCGGAGAACTACTGAATCGGTATGAGAAGAATCATTCCCATTAAGCTGTTTACTAAACATGTGGAATTAGCAATGGAATGGGATTGATTCCCATTGTTATTGTTTACTAATTTGCATGAATTAGAATCCAAATTAATTTTAGAATTATGGTAAAGTGATAAGGGTGTTTTTGGAAGTTATTAAGAGAAAACAGGAATGGGAATCGTATCGACTACTCCCTCTAGTTGATCTGATTCCTAGTTTTGAGGGAATGTGATTACTTATTTTGAGGTGGGGCCCACTTATTTTTTCATTCCTGATTACAAGTAAACGTAGGAGAAGTCAGAATTGGAAATCATTCCCTTTTCTTCCATACCCATTACTGATACGTAAAAATGCCCTATGAAAGCCTAAATGTTTTTGGTTCATGGGCCTTTCCACAACAATGGGCTAGTGTGCAGAATTTTGGCCCAAAGAAGTACACTAA
This sequence comes from Prunus salicina, assembly GCA_020226455.1. NCBI lineage: Eukaryota > Viridiplantae > Streptophyta > Magnoliopsida > Rosales > Rosaceae > Prunus > Prunus salicina. The sequence goes on along the minus strand of CM035342.1, from coordinate 26,593,399 downwards.
CAATTTTAAATAGATCTAACACAAACAAAACTGACTGTAACTTCTCTCACACAATCCAAATAGGACGCATGTTTAATGCGAGGTCCAACTCTCATCGGATATTTCGAGATTGGTTTCTGCAGAAGAATTTTGTGTTTCATCTGTCCCCTTGATTAATTTAGTTGAAGTTGATGCCCTTGAGGTCACGTCTGTGGAAGTAGAAGAATCAGCTTTGGTACATTCGCCATGAGCCATGGCTACATTAAGCTGATGATCATCCACAGCAGCAGTGGCGGATCCAGGTTTCAAAAGTCAGGTAGGCGAAGCTTACCTTAAAAAATTCGACGGTACGAGTGAATTTCATTCATAAAAATAAAAAGATACACCTAGTCGGGGGGAGCGTAATGAGATTTACCCTCAGATGTAAAAACTTGACAAACAAAAAAAAAACAAAAAAATACAATGCAACAAAAAACTAAACTATTTAAATCTAAAACTAAATTAAACTATTAAAAAACTTAAGATGCATACATTTATTTTAGTAAAAAGCCAATAGAAGAATACATATTGGCCTTAGATATGAGAAAATGCTACCAAGAGAGAATGTCCAGACTCAAGAAGAAGTTGCAAAAGATAATGATTTAGGACTGTCGACTATTGCACAGCCGAGAGGGAATCGGCTGCTTACTTATATTGCTTCCCCTCCTTTTCTTTTTTAAAGTTTGATTGTGCCATATAACACGTGAGTTGCTTTTAAGTTTGGGTAGGCATGGGCTCACACCATTACATGGGAGGGGTAGGATTAGCTTTATTTACATATAGGTTTTTTATTTTTTTGTGAAAAAATTTGGGTAGGCAGTTGCCTACCCTGCCCTTGCTGAAGAACCGCCACTGCACAGCAGGCGGATTAATCTGCTCAAAGGTTTTCTCACCAACAAGAATACTCACAACGTCTGCCATTCTTGGCCTTAGAGTAGGAGATATATTCGTGCACATCACGGCCAAGGTTAAGATGGTGATGGCTTGTTTTGCATCATAAATGCCAGACAAATTTTTATCCACCAAGTCCACGAGGCTTCCATTTTTATATGCAACATAAGCCTGCAGTAAAATGATGTGGGTTTAGAATTCAAAGTGTGCATGTTCACTTTAAAGTAGGAGGAATTACAAAATACCGTACGTCCTGTCAGTTTTACTTACCACGTCCAAGAGATACTCACTCTCATGGTTAAATTTGCATCCTGCATTTTTCTTCCCACTAACAATTTCGAGTATAACCACCCCAAAACTGTAAACATCAACTTTGCTTGTTACAAAACCTTGAACTACATACTCAGGTGCCATATATCCGCTGCATCAACAACAATAAAGCATAAATTCAAATTATATTTGCATAACGCACCCGTCATAGTATAAGTTGAATTTCATGGTATTATTTTATCCAGTGTTTCAGAAAGCGAAAGGTATTTGTTTTTTGTACACTTACTTTGGTGCTTCCACTTTGATGATCATAAGTTGTTCTTCCTCGGTATACAGGCTTGCCATTCCAAAGTCTGAGATCTTAGCATTAAGAGCTCCATCAAGAAGGATATTTTCAGCTTTGATATCCCTATGAACCATCTTGAGTCTGGGGTGCTCATGAAGATGCTCTAAACCCCTCGCTATTCCCAGGCAAATGTTAAATCTAGTTTCCCAATTAAACTTCAATCTGGACTTTGAGCCTGCAAGTCACATGAATGACCACTTTAGCATTCTATGTATATATTCCTCGAGTTTAATCTAAACCAAACGACTTTGTTTTTGTCATAAACACTTCAGCACAGAAAACACAAGTCACTACAACGGAAAAACCCTTTCATGACACATGATTTGCGTCATGGAAGGCATTTAATGATGCAGGGCAAGCATCGTAACATGTGTCGTTGAATGGAGGGTCATGGAAAGTTTTCTCAAAAGACGGCATCTGGTATGCGTCACCTAATGGTATTTCGATGGTGTTTCAATGACGAGTGAGTACCGGATCTTATTTCTTAATATAAAAGCAATACACGGTATGAAGAGGAAAATGTAGGCTAAGCTAAAATGAATGTAAGATCTCTATTTTGTACAAAAAAGGAGGAAGAATACTGCTCCTAGAATATAGAATAAAACAATTTGATGTTGTGCTTGAAGAATTAGAATAGGGAGGAGAAAAGATGAATTACCAAAAACAGCATCTGCAACGGACAGGTTTGGCATATAGTCATAGATGAGCAAATGCAACTCTTCTCCAAAATAAGCATCCAACAATTGAACAAGGTTCTCATGCCTCAATGACTTTAAGGGTATAGAATTCATTTAATAATTCTCCAATTTTTGTCTTTTGAGTGAGTAGAAAGTCTTTTAACAGCTACAGTAGTTTGACCACCTTCCAATTCAGCCTGCATCAACACAATAGACTAATGTTATCTGAACAAATTTGCAACATTCAAAAGATACCCCACCCTAATATCAAATTTCTACACAAATTAAGTTCACAAAGTAGAAGTATACCTTATAAACCCTTCCAAAACGCCCTCTACCGATCTCCATTTTGCTGCTAAACTTTCGAGTTGCACCTATTAATTCTTGAAGTGTAACATGTTTATCTTGGCCTATCTGTATTTCTGTTTCGGGAAAAATCAAAGATGACATGTTAACTAGGAAATAAGAATTCTTGAAAAAGGGCATGGTGCAGTATAGTTTTAGCTTCACTCACCTCTCAACTCTCTTTTCCCCAGCCAGCCCATTTTCCACATGAAAGCTAATAGAAGCAATAGAACAACTACACTTGAAGGTAGAGTAATAATCAATGCTTTCTTCAATTTTCGCCACAATGCAGAGTGTTGGGAAACTTCGAAGTGATATTTCATCGAAGGAAGGAATAACAGCAAGAGAAAAGTCAAACTTCTTTAAAAGATTGTCAAATTAGTTAAGTATATATGCAGTCTAACAAGATTAAACTAATTAACTGAAATGAAAATTGCCAGGCTGCAACCTTGAAGTAGCCAACTTTTTGGTAAATTAATGGGGCACATGATGACCATATAAGCCAAGGGGTTCAAGTGTAGCTTGGAACCAACCAGAAGAAACTAAAGTGATGGCCTTTTAAATCACCTGGAGTTATGGAAATAGCAGAAATGAGAGGTCCATTCAAAGTAAGCCGGTCGTCTGCACATCCCTTTCCAGCCCAGTAGAAGGAAATCTCCAATACACTATCATTAACATCAGCTTCGAAATGTCTGGTTTGGGGTTTATCTAGACCCTTTGCCTCTTTTGCGATGTCGAAATTCATTAGCCTTCTCTGACCCTACAACAAACGCTTCTTTTAACAAAACTAGTTGGACCCATTCTTTGTATTATTGCTCTAATATATGGGTCACGCCTCTATTCTAATGATGGTACACAAGATTTCAGTTGATGGTACAAATAGCAGTAGTCAATTTAGTGTCAAATAATAGGATTAATTGAATGACATCAGCTCTTATCTGGATATAAATGTCAAATGCCCGTCTCTTTAGTATACTGTATGATTCCTTCATCCTGAATACTATTTCAGCAAAGTGAAGTGTCACATTATATTTGCCTTCGTGTAAGCAGACATAATAACTTAGGAAGACAGGGGCAAGCCGAGCATTTGAATATAATTCTGCCTCAGGAACATGAATTCCACCTGGCTCGTTCTGTATGAAAATACTAGAATTGGACTCTGAGAATAAGAAGTCTCCAGAAAGGCTATAAGCCCAGGTTTTGGATGGACTAATATAATAGAGTGAAGTTGATTCATCTGCTTCATAATAATTGTGACCGACAGTTACTCCCTCACCACCACAATTTATGAACAAGGAGGAACGATCTGCAACAGGGATAGATTAGATAAAATAAAGTGCACAAGAGGTACTGGAATGTACTTAGCTTACTGAAAATGAGACGTTAATAAAATGAAAGAACAATAAAATTTACCTAAAATGACTCATACTCATTTATGAATCCTTATAGATTGGTAAAGTTCAGATTATACTCATACTCTCTTATCAAGCTTATGTGCCCAACCATTTACAAAATTCATCCCTTGGAAGAATAATAAAACTATTACAAACTTCTTCCTAGAGATAACACAGCAGACTTCTTGGTCAGAGAGCATTACTCAGCACAGAATTTTTCATTAATGAAAGGCTCAGAAGAAGCCAGGACAATGTTGTATACATGTCTGAAGAACCAAGCAAACTCACATTTAGATTTTCGTCCAGGACAATGCATATGCATGCGTTTCATTGGATCCCTGAATAAACCACCAAATTTGTAAGAAATGGCTCTTGGCTTTTCTTATACTAGAACAGATAAAAATATTAACATACAAAAATAGTTGATCTGGATCGGTTGAACTTGAACTGCTGCAGCAGGCAAACAAGTTCCTGAAATGTATGGAAAACGATCTCATCATAATTCCACATGCAACTAGATTGGTAACAATAGAAAAAGAAAATTAATGCCAATTCTTACAGATGATCTCGCTTATCGTCTGGCACTACGAAGCTAACTTCGGAAAAGTTATTGTACGACAGATCCCTGAAAAGACATATGGTCAAATTTCATAGCTAATGGAATGTGGGAACATAATATGCTCCTAGAAAATGATGGTGGCTTAGATGAGGATTTTTCTTTTCCTTACAATTAAGCATTCCGGTGTCAAATCTAAGTAGCTGTCTGATGAAAGAACTTTTTAGTATCTAAATTACTGTATGAAACTTTTTGTAGAATGATCATTTCACAACAATTATTCATATAAATATTTATTTGACAGCCAATACATGAAGATAAAAATAGATGTACATAGTTTAAGATTCTGAATATAGAAGCTTACAATCTAGTGTTGACTGCACCACCAACCCAAGCAGGGATTGTGTCATTAAGTTTATTCTTTGCCAAGGACCTGAGGAGAGAAAGTTGATAATAGAGTACTAACATCAACAAGAGTTCTGTTGTCTTTTGTGTAGCAAAAACACACGAATATCATTCACTTACAAGTGAGTTAAATTTAAACCACTCATGGACGCTGGGATTCGTCCGGTTAAATAGTTAAAGCTCAAATCCCTGTTACATAAAGGCATTAACAACTTGGGAACTTAGTTAACTAGTCTGTGACATCAATTGTATCAAAGTACGTTCAAAAGCAGGAATTGAACAAATCAATAAAAAGCATAAACATGAACCATTAATCTAGGGACTCGTGAAGGTGGAGAGAGAGAGAGAGAGAGAGAGAGAGAGAGAGAGAGAGAGAGAGAGAGAGAGAGAGAGAGAGAGACTCACAAGTATGTTAAATTTGACATTTGACCAATGTATTCAGGGATTTCACCGGTGATGGAACAGTTCCTTAATATCCTATAGAAACCATGAGAAGAGGTGAGTGATTGGATAAATCATATGAGCATGATGTTTGCACCTAGTGATGCTGACTGCATAAGACATGCGGCAACAAAGACTCTTGCAAAGCAAAATAAAGTTTGCTTGAATAGTTTATTATGCTGGTAAAAGTTTAAATCTGGCCAGTAAACATTATTTTGTATTAAACTCCTTTGGCTCATAAAATGAATAGATGCGTGCGACATGCAATAAAAACGATTTACAGAATGTCTATATTGCTCAGGTTTGCAAATCGTGGGAATTGGAAACCAGAGTTTGCTACGTCACTGATCGTTCTGCAAAACGGACACAAAAAATTCATCACGAAAACAGAGCTGCTGATTTTTCTTTTTTCTTTTTCCTTTTTTTCTGAAAAAGTGGGTTAATGAAACAGAAGGGGACGGTGTACTTACAAATACTCAAGACCGGAGAAATTAAAAAGCTCTGCAGGTAGACTCCCTTCAAAATTGTTTCCCACAATTGACCTGTGAGCAGTACAGAGTAGTACTAAATTCAGATGTCTCTATGAGATAACTTTCATAGAGTAGAAGCTTAATCTAGATGTTCAATTTGCTCTGGGTACCATTTACATCTATTCTCCCAAAGATTTACGAATTGTGTGCAGTAACGTAAAGGAAAACTTACAGATAATTGATTTGGGTCCATTTTCTGATGAAGTCAGCTGGGAAGCGACCAGACATATAGTTTCCAGATATTGAACTGTATTGGCCAATTAGGGTCTCTTAAAAGTTAATAAATTCACATTAAGGCAGATTGCAGGCATCAAGATCATTACATTAATAAAATTCACCTGCTACACTCATCAAATTCCTTTACCAAATTTTGTGACTTTGACATTGTTAAATGAGAAACACTTACAATATGCGCATCTGAGTAAGATGGGAAAAATCCGGGAATTCTCCAGTGAGATTATTGGATGCCGCCGAGCTTCCACAACATGAGAGCAAAATGTTCACCTTTTTCCTCATGATATAATATATATAAATATGTAACTTTGTTTGAAAGAAGCTTACAAGTATTGGAGATTGCTCAAATTATTAAATGAGGGTGGAACACGACCAGAGAGTGGATTCTGATCCAAAATTCTCAAAGCAGAAAAAAAAAAAAAGGAAGACGAATTCAGATATTTCTTTTCAGTAGAAAGCCTTTAGAATATATGTACATAATTTGTCTCTCCGTATGTGTGTGTGTGTGATGGGGAGAGACAGAGAGAGAGAGCATGTTCATAAGGTGCAACAAAGGTGAGCAAAGAACTTACAATTTTTGAAGGGCTGTGATGTTTCCTAATTGGTCGGGAATTGGACCTGACAAGTTATTATAATACAGAGACCTGCAAAACTCTCAGATTATAAAGAAGAATTTGAAATGTTATACAAAGGAACCAACTGATCATATCAAGTCAAAGAAAGTCGAAGAATTCAGTGCAATGGTGAAAACAAGTTGCAGAGAGTTTACTTACAAGGTTTGCAGAGAACGCAGAGCACCCAAAGATGATGGTATCTGTCCGCTGAGGAAGTTGTGATCCAGAGAGCTTTTTGGTCAGAAAACAATGGAGCTAAGTTATTAGATGTTACCTTGTTAAAGCTCGGAGAGGGGCAGAAACAGAGTAAACTTAAAGTCGAGTTAAGCCGAGTTGTAAGAAATACTGAAATTAGATATAGATATATACAAATTACAATATAGAATTCAAGATTAGATAAAAAGTCAGCCCATGTAAGAAAAAAGGAGGAAAAAACCTTGAATTCTTTTCTCTTCTTTTTGGTAAAAAGAACCTTAAATTCTGTCAATAGATTTTCCCTTAAAAACAGAAAAAAGAACGTTTGGGGAAGTACACATGCCAATTCCACACTCCACACCTATTAGAAATTCACAAACAAACTACAATGACCAATCCCTGATTCGCTTTCTAGAAATCCTAAAGAAAAAAATTCAATAGAGGGGGAGAGGAAGCATCACTGCCCCTCTTCCCTTCTCCCCTCTTCTTTTACTTTTAATTTTAATTTTAATAGGAGTTAGTAAATAAGTCTATTCGTACGTTTTGAATAAGAAAACTTTTGTAATGATTTCTTCTAAATCATATTCAGTTTGAAGTTCTCCACAACTTCTTTTGGGTTAATTCCTATCAAATTATTTTTGAAACTGTCTTTGTATGAATTCTCATCTTCTCTAAATTTATTTCTACCTCAAATTTGAAGGAGTTTGGTTTTTGTCATATTTGTTCAATTGGCATAGTTGTTCGCTGTTATTCGTAGTTGTATCTTTGGAAATGTGGTTTTTCCAGATCTGTTAGAGCTTTTGCATTGACTTAAAGGTGACTTTTGACTTAAGGACTAGATGCTTTTTGGTTATTTTGAGTTTATAGGCTTTATTTGAAATTATGCTTCATTGCAGTGATGTGAGTTATAGTAGTTGGTGTACGGTACCTGCTTTAATTTGATTAAAAAAATATTTGGGGAAAATCTCAAATTTAAGGGTTAAATACCCGAAAAGGAGCTGTGAAGTAGTTGGGAAAGAATTTATCCCCACACTCAATTGATGTGAGTTATAGTAGTTGTTGGTCTCCCTTGTAACCAAAGCAAAAAAGAAAAAAGAAAGAAACCAATATTGAATATATACTCACAGAATAGTAAGATTGCGCAAGTGACCAATGCGCCCTGATATGCCTCCTGTCAGTTGATTGCTTGAAAGGTCTCTGAATATATGAAAACTTAATCAATATGCATTCACATAAATTCCATAAATATGTATATGTTTTGGGGTAAGGTCTGGCCCTCAAGTGAATCCTTAAGTCCTTATCTATATTTATGTATATACACTTACAATCGTGTGAGGGATGACAAATTCCACAAGCTATCAGGTATGGAACCGGTAAGCTTATTGTTGGATAAATCACTGTTTAAGTGAGGCATCATATAATCAATCATTTAGCATATAAGTATACAGAATCAACTAATAAATAAGAAATTAAATTGTATATATTTAGTGGCTTGGTTTCCCTTTTTGGTGACAATTAATATATAAGGGATCGGTTGAAAGACTTTTTTTTTAAAAGAAAGATGTAAAATATCTAAGCTCCCGCACCAAAAGAACTGGCAAAGACAAGTTTTCTGAATGTTTAAAAAAAAATATTATTCAATTCTCTGAACGCCTTTTTTTTTTATTTTTAACTTGTTGGAATAATGATATGAAATAATTACAGCTTCTCCAAATGCTTAAGTTACTCCACTTCTTAATATGAAAAAGTGTGAATTTACCATATTATCCTCATTTAATGAATAATTTTAATTCTTAATATTTGCATTAATCAAGGACATATTTGGTATTTTGAATGTTTCACCATTCTCTGTTTTTGCTTTATATATATGTAGATTTTAACTGTTGGAATAACAATAAGAAATAATTACAGCGTCTCCAAATGCTTAAGGTTCTCCACTTCTTTAGGTATAGAACCAGGTAAAGCGGCGCCGGTAAAGTAACTGCAACACAAATCATTTGAGAAAAATTATTGTTACAATTAAAAGTTAGACAAATGACATTGTTAAAAGAGACCCAACGGTGCTCTATATATATATATATTGTATTAATTTTATTGTGACTTACAGCTCCTTGACATGGCAATATCTGTTTTTGTCATGTACACAGTCCTCTGTGCACTTGATCTTCAAATTGTTAGTATCTGAGTCTGGATAATGGCAACTTGAGCCATTCAAGTATAATTTCCTGTTATTCTGTAACTTATTTACCATCAAATTGAGAGCATCTTCTGCGAGAGAGAGAGAGAGAGAGAGAGAGAGAGAGAGAGAGAGAGAGAGAGAGAGAGAGAGAGAGAGAGAGAGAGAGAGAGTTATTGAATGTTAATGTCTCAAACTCGAGCTGTAGCATCAAGAATTGTGAAATAAACCAAAAGTAAAATGAGTCCACGTGCATGTATTTCTTATTAGCAAAATAAGAGTATGTTTGGTAACATTTTAGCAATACATTTTCGAAAAATGAAAACGAGAAATGAATTTTCATTTTCAAGATATGAGAATGCCTCTAGTAACTTAGTTAGAAAATATATTCAAAAAAACAAAAATAATGGAAATGTGTCTAGTACTTCAATATGAGAATAGCATAAACAACAATGAATATGTCATATCTTTCAATTTTTGAATATGCCACATCTTTCAATTTTTTGTTGAATTTGGGCTGAATACTCGAGCATATTTTTCGTTCTTAATTAGCTCTCATAACAAAATATTTATTAATTCAAAATGAGAGAAATGTGAATAAAAAGAGAGAGGGATGAGAAAAAAAAACAGTCGTATACCTTCGTTAGGATCCAACAAAGTAATTGTATCGGAAGATCCATGCCTAAAAACAAACTGCCAAAGGAGAAAACTCAGGAGCATATACTTAACAAGAAGTCTTGGACGGGTTTCAACCATTGTGCTTTGCTTTCAGATTCTAGTTTACATTGACAATATGTACACTAAGCCCTCTTCCCCTTTTTATAATGCAACAGGCTTCTTTTTTCTTATAAATAATTTAACAGAAAAATACTGATCCAATAAATAAAATCATTAATTAAGTGGGAGCCGCACTTGCCATCAATTGCACAAGCCACCACTTTTAAGGTGGTCTCAATTGATCTTAACCACTTAAATTATAAATCTTTTATACATTGATTTTTGTCACGTATAATTTGCATGAAATAATTGAATGCATGACTCACGTGGTCCTCGGATTTGTGGTGGCAAACTATTGGGGGGGCGGTCCTCAGATTTGTGATGGCAAACTATTGGGTAGGGTCAGATTTGTGATGGCAAACTATTGGGTAAGGGGCGGTCCTCAGATTTGTGGTGGCAAAGTATTGTGGGGGATACATTTTTCACATGTTAGTAGTTGTCTCTTTGTAAAAGCCTTTTTTTTATGACTAGGGAAAAGAAATATGCCTTTCACTTTCTCACTCGATCACTCCAAATAATGATGACAATTGGAAAAGGGACACACAAAAATATGGCTAATCCATCTTTAATCACTCTGTACATTATTATAGTGGACACTAGTGGATATGAATTACTTCAAGAAGTTTGAATTGGTCATATTTATCAATAAGCATATATTGTAGCAGATGCACTGTCAAACTGATTACAGTTTCTTGGACACCATGTTAGAGGGTTTGAATGAGAGAATTGGAGTTGTGATGATGAGGGATGGTGGTACCAAAACTAGAACAACTAGTACCTGCAGTTTCATGGAATTCCACGAGAATATCATGGGGGACTAGTGTGCTACCAGCTCCACCAGATCAACAACAATCAATGTTGCTTGTTGATCAAGTTCCTCATCACCAACAAGAAGATTATTGCACCACAAATTCGGATATTTTCTATTTGGATGATCTTCATATAGCTGTTGATGCACCAACGATGAGCAGCATTGATGATTATGTGAGTTGGCTATTGGATGATCATAATGATATTGGTTTGATGGAAGATTATATCCAATTTTTTGATAGTGACTTGGCCCCTCTCCCTCTTGAATCACAAGAGCAGCAGATGCCTTTGTTGCAGCTAGCTCAGATGGATACTAATAATTCTGATCATCTTAGTTGGCTGTTGGGTGGTGGTGATACTGGTTTGATGGAAGACATTATCCAATTTTGTGATGGTGACTTGGCCTCTCCTCAAGATCCACAGCAGCAGCAGCAACCTTCTTCATTGCAGCCACCTTAGACTACCTAGGCTTCAGAATAATCAGAATTCAAGAAATCTTGTTTTTCTCATATATTTTTAGTGTTTATTCATTAGTTTCAATGTTTATCAAATTGAAACTCAAGAGTTTTTGTATTCTCTGCACTATGTTAACAGCTAATGAGAGAGAAATTGTTACCATTACTGTTGAACGGGAAATTTTCACAAAAGGAATCAGCTAGAATTTGACTTGGGATAGAATTGAAATTTTTGTCCCTGCAATCTTAGCAAAAAAATATATAAAATAAATAAAGAGGATGTATTTTGGTGGATGTGAAACACCAAGAGATAAGTATCTCAGCTGGGAAGTGGTCATCATCTGGAATTCAAACTCGTCATAATATAGCCTCTATAAAAGGCATGATGCTGAGAAGCAGAAAAAAGGAAAAAAGAAAGGAGGGCAGAGAGAAGAGTAGTGCCGCAGGGGAGAACAGGAGGCAAAGAAGTGAACAGCCGCAGAGAAAAAAAATTGGTTTCATTCAACGCAAGGGTCCCTGGCTATGATGATTTCTATCATCATAAAAAGGGCCAGGAGTCTCTCAGAAGGACAGCTCCGCTCCACCACCAACAGAGATTCTTGGCTATGATGATTACGATCATCATAAACAAGAATTTCCCCAAGGCTTGGCTCCGCTCAATCGATGTTTTCAGTCCACCACCAACAGATTCTTGGCTATGATGATTACGATCATCATAAACAAGAATCTCTTCAAGGCATTGCTCCGCTCAAATAATTCCAGTCAGTTTGTTCTCAAGTGTCTAGCCCACCACCAACAGGGGAAGATTGCCTTCCATGATGATTGAAATCATCATGTTTTATGGCATTATCATGTTCCAACAGGCAGGTCCGACTACAACTCTCTTGAAAAGACATAGAGGAAATCCTAGAGTTCTCTAGTTTCCTCTTATTGTCGTACCACCAAAAGCCAAAGTTTGTTCGGTGATATGCGTCACAAAGTGGACAACAGATCAGAAAATATATCAACCGAAAAGAAGGAAGAAGAGAGAATGGAGTAAAAAAATGGTGGCTGGCTTTGCTCTTGTGTTTTGCTTGTAAAAGACAAGACAAGGGACAGCACAAAGAAAAAAATGATTAAAAAAAAAAAGGGGGGCTGTGTCGCACAGCCCCTCCTCCCTCTCTTGAACGGTTCTTTGGTTTTACTCTGACTGGAAATTGAGTAAAAGAAAAGGAAGTTAGCAATGTTAAAAGTACGTACAGTAGCAAACAAACAAAAAGGGCAGGAGTTGGCAAAGCAAATACCACAAGTTCTCTTTGGTTTCTGAAGCAAAAGGACAGATGGTTTTCTCCACCAAATAAAGAAAATCACCAAAGCCACCAAAGCCTTCAAGCTGGCAGCACAGTCTTTGCACACAAAAGAGAAGACAAGAGGTCAGAAGCATGGAAACGGACAAAAGAAAATAAACAAAGGAAAAAGGAATTCATGGGGTGAGTTACCACGTGAAAGCCAAGAGGATTCTTCTTCCCTTTATCTCTCTTGGTTCTAAGTCATTTGCGAGACCGAAGCCCAGAAGCATCCAATTGATTGGAGGGTCTTCTATTGCTACTGCTATTGCTGTCCATGCAGGAAAAAAAATCCTAGTTAGTTCAATCAATAAATAAAACAAATAAAAGAGAAGAACTAAAGAATGGCATGTGGGTTACCACGTGAAATCCTCTTCTTTGATGGTGCAACAGGTGGCTTTGAGCTATGTGCTGGTCTGGAGAAGCAAGCAAAGAAAGATATTAAGACTTTTGTTTGTTGTTGTTTGCTGGTGCACAGCACATATGTTTTCCTTTTTATAAAGAAAAAAACACATATGGCCCAATCCTACGTGGACAAGAAGTTTACTTTACTGGACTATTCAGCGGCTCCAATTTAACAAGGAACATTTGGCTTATTCAAAACCCACGGGGAGAAGGATTTCTATCCTTGGGTGTCTTGATCAAATTAAAAGGCATTCACTTTTGGCACCAAGCCGAGAAGAGCCAGCTGGATAAGGCACAAAAATATCATTTTTTTTGTGATAACAACGATCCACCGACAAGGAAAAGGCTAGCCCCTTTTGCTGATTTATGGCAGTCAAGAAATGCCACTCGTCATATGGGGTGGAGGCAAGGCTCAAGTCAACCAATTGGTTCAAACCACTGATGTTGGCATGATGCTATAGCAATTAAAACAAAGGGGGGGCTCATATGATTCCCAAACCCCTTTATGGCCTCCAAGACAAGAATTGAAGCTGAAAACAAATATTAAAAAGAAAACAAATATTCCTGCGTGGTGGAAAAATCTGCCACATGAAGGCATGAAGGCATGAAGACAATATTCCTTGTGGTGAAAAAATTCTCCCACTACGTGAGGCTCCAGAAGGGAAGGAACAGTATGGTTTCTTCTTTTGATACAAAAGTGACGTTTCTCACGGCCTAATATTCGAATGTCAAAATGGATATCAGGGCACAATGGGTTCATCTCATATCTCAGGACCCGATGTCTCCAAAACTTGCATCTCAAGTTTCAGTCGTATTAAATGGGCTCATTCCATTACCTCCAGCCCAACGGACTTATCGATTAAAAAAATCCAGTTGGTGAACAGTCGGTGCAAAGTCTCAAGTCCATAAATTATGGAATAATGGGCTTAAATTCTAAAATTCCCATTAATTCTCAAATCAACAAATTGAAGCCCAAGTGGTACAAAACCACATCAAAAGCCCGGAGACAGATTATTGGGTTATCAAAAATTACCCATTAATTTCCAATTTTTCCCATAGGTCATCTACCTATGAAAATCCTCAAATTGTCTCAAAGACACCAATTCTCAATTAGTGGGCCACACGTACCCATTAATTTTCAAATTTTGGAACTACGTCGGTTTGATCCCGTTAAGGGTACGTAGGCAGTCTAACATCTCAATAGACGCAACCGCAACCAAATTTAAATCCGTGTTTTATCCCAAATAAAAATTCTAAATTAGTGGGCCACACTTACCCATTAATTTCTAATTTTTTCCCATAGGTCATCTACCTATGAAAATTCCCAAAATATCCCAAAGACAGAAATTCTCAATTAGTGGGCCACACTTACCCATTAATTTTCAAATTTCCGAACTACGTTGGTTTGATCCCTTTGAAAAGGGTACGTAGGCAATCTAGAGATTCAATCTAGATACAACCACCCCAAACACAATTCCATATCGAATCGCTAGTTTGTTCGGCTAAATTCATCAAAACGCTTCTCAATCAAATTCATTCAAATTGCTCCTTTTGCGATGAGTCATTTATTCATTGCGAATCTTTGAACTACGAGTGGCTTGATTCCCGTGAGGGATATGTAGGCATCCTGAGGTTGGACTTGGGAGCAGCTGCAAAACCACACACACACGTTATGTTTCTTTATGATGGCATCAAAGGGTTTTTCCTTTGTAAACAAGGGATTGTAATTAAGAGACTTGCGTCTCGAATGGGTGGAACCTAAAATAATAAAACCCCATTAATTAATTAGTGGTGGTGAAATTATGTTGGGAAGTTCACATTTCCCTCAACAATTACATTGTTGGAAACTTGGATAAGTGGTGTCTCTTGTTTTTGTTTACAGTTTACTTGCAGCTTTTTTACTTTAATTTTTATTTGAGTTTTAAGCTGAATATTCCTTTTTCTTAGTCCCAATAAAGAAAAAAGTATCAGATTTTTTTGGTTCAAAATAACTTACCTTAAGGGTTAATCACTGATCTTTTGAAACTAATATCATGTTATGAAACACGCGTTCTGTTTAGTTCAGAGAGAAGGGGGTAACAACATCACATTATTGATCACCCAATCAATTCTCTTATTGAAAACATATTTATGCATTAACAACCAAATACAAAATATTACAACTAATCTACTTCATGCTGCCAATATCTAGTCAAACAATATAGGTAGAATATTTTCAGATATATTTCATTTTCCAAAAGGAGGTATTTTATAATACAAGGTTGTAACCCTAGTAGGGTTATACAAGTAAATAAGATAAAATCCTAATTACACAATATTTGTACAAAAGGGAAAGAAATAGAGTCCTAATAGACTAGGAAATAAATCTCCTAATTAAGTTAGGATCTCGCTAACACTCCCCCTTAAGTTGGAGCAAAGATGTCACACAAGCCCAACTTGTCAAGTGAGTGTAGACACAGCTTTTATAAGTACATTTTCCAGTTGATACTCAGATGATATAAACGGAAAAGAAACAATCTCAATATCCACCTTCCCTTTAATAAAATGTCGATCAACCTCCACGTGCTTTGTACGATCATGTTGCACAGGGTTATGAGCAATTGCAATTGCAGCTCTGTTATAATAACACAAATCCATGGGTTTTTGGGGCGCAACCCAAGATCTCTCAACAATCTCCTTAACCACATTAAGTTGCACACACCTTGAGCCATTCCATGATACTCGGCTTCAGCACGAGACCGAGACACCACTTTTTGCTTTTTACTCCTCCAAGTAACAAGATTACCACCAACAAATGTGAAATACCTAGACGTAGAACGTCTATCAATGACTGAACTAGCCCAATTAGCATCCGTATACCCTTTCACATCTATATGACCGTACTTGGAAAACATTAACCCATTTCCATGAGTTACTTTCAGATACATCAAAATATGTATCATAGCACCCATATGATCTTCACTAGGAGAATGTATAAATTGACTCACTACACTCACTGCATATGCAATATCAGGACGTGTATGAGCTAAATAAATCAATTTCCTCACAAGTTGTTCATAATGCTCTTTATCAGTAGGGACTTGATCAGGATACAACCCCAACTTATGATTTTGTTAACTAGGTGTATCAATTGGTTTACAATCCAACATTCCAGTTTCTACAAGTAAATCCAAAACATACTTTCTTTGGGATAGAAAGCTACCATGTTTAGATCTAGCAACTTCGATTCCAAGAAAGTACTTTAAATCACCCAATGAATTCATCTCAAACTCGGAAGCCAGATATTTTTGAAGATTTTGCATTTCTGCTTCATCATCTCCAATTACACTCATATCATCAATATAAATAATTAAGACTATCAATTTACCTTCATGATGCTTTAGAAACAAAGTTTGATATGAGTTACTCTGCACACACCCAAATTTCTTCATAGATGTTGCAAATCTTCCAAACCATGCTCTTGGAGACTGCTTCAACCCTTACAAGGATTTCCGCAGCTTACACACCACACCCTCCTTAGAGGTCACAAGAATACTAGGAAAGAGATCCATGTATATTTCTTCCTTGAGGTCACCATATAGGAACGCATTCTTTACATCAAACCGTAACAAGGGCCAGTCACGATTAGCAGCCATGGACAAGAGCACATGCACAGTATTAAGCTTGGCTATTGCAGCAAAGGTCTTCAAATAATCCACTCCATAGGTCTGAGTATAACCCTTTGCTACAAATCTAGCCTTGTAACAATTAAAAGAACCATCAGCTTTATGCTTCAAAGTAAACACCCATCTGCACCCAACAGCTTTCTTCCCTCTTAGTAAAGGGACTAAATCCCAAGTTTCATTCTTGTTCAAAGCTTTCATTTCAACATTCATAGCATCTACCCATTTGGGGTCAGAAAAGAGCATTCTGTAACTTAGTTGGCACACATACACTAGATAATTGACATAAATATGATGTATATAACTTAGACAAACGATGAGTTGACACATAATGGCTAATGTGATATTTAGACTTGGCATGTATATCAGGAGAATATTGTACTTTAGGTTTCTCATGAGTGATTTGTGAGGGTAAATGATAAGTTGACACATATAGATCATCATAAATTAACTCACTTGATTCACTATCATGAGTAGATTGGGGTACTGGCAGGGCAAAAAGGGGTATTGCATTGAGCTCATCCATACAAGAATCACTGTCACTTGCATCAGTGCGACCGGTCATTTCATCGAGAGCACGTGCTTCATCTCCAGATATGGGCAATCAGTCCAGTTTCAAAGGGCGATATGTCGTTTCTTCATAGAGACCACATGTTTCATTTTCAAATATGGGCGACCAGTCGCTTGCTTCAGTGCAATTGGTCGTTTCCTTCCCGAGAGCAGTATCTTCAACCAGATCATTCTCCAATTCAAGTCCAAGATTCTTTAATCCAAGACTCTCCAATTCACTCTCCCTCTCCCCCTGAATTGGAGAGGAGAAAGAAACATAATAAGACACTTCTTCATGGAAATTCACGTCTAAAGTAACATGCACCTTCTGGGTAAGTGGATAATAACACTTATAACCCTTCTGAGTATAAGAGTAGCCAATAAATACACAACGCAAAGCACAAGGATCAAGTTTACTTCATTGATGAGTGTAGATATGAACATAGGCAACACACCCAAAAATTTTAAGGGGCAACTTGGAGACGGAGACAGGGGAAACATGTTCATCAAACACATCATGCAGAGTCTTGAAATCAAGAACCCGACTACAATTAATCAAATAGGCAGCAAACAGAACATCATGCGCCCAAAGATGATGGGGAACAGACATATCCAATATGAGTGAGCGGGCAACTTCAAGCAATTGTCGGTTCTTTCTTTCAGACACACTATTTGTTGAGGGATAGGGGGTTGTTGTTTGGTGAATAATACCTTGAGCACGGAAGAAATAAGCCAAAGTATTATTCACATATTTTCCTTCATTATCAGTCTGGAATACCTTGACCTGAGCCTGAAACTAAGTAGACACCATAGTACAAAACTCTGGAAGGATGGAAGCAACATCATGTTTATTGGTGACCTGTACCCAAGAATTGGAGCCAGTACTTGGAATATAGTAAAAAACACACAAATTTACAGAAGCAACAACAACAACACAAACAATGGAGTTATCACCCATGATTGCAGCAGAAACTCAATAGATCACGACATAGTACACAGCGGAACACAGCAGAGGCACAAATAAGGCAGATACACGAAGACGGGAATGACACGAACACAGTAGAGGCATGAAACTTATAACACAACACACAAACCTAAGAGGGCACACACGACCCAGGTAGAAAAAAAAAATATGGGGCTAGAACAGGGGTGGACACAACACACAAGTCAACAAAAACCTAGCTCTGATACCAAGTCAAACAATATGGGTAGAACATTTTCAGATATATTTCATTCTCCAAAAGAAGGTATTTTATAATACAAGATTGTAATCCTAGTAGGGTTATACAAGGAAATAAGATAAAATCCTAATTATGTTCTATCAAGTACTGTGTAGCTACAGAAACCAATCCACTAAAATTAGGAAGGGAGAAAAATGTGAAAGAAGAAAAAAATAAAGAAAAATAAAAATACCTTCACCCCAAAACTTGGACAAATACAAAAATGTTGTAAATGCATGAGTTGGTGGATGACCACCATACCTCTTAGTATTCAACCGTTGGATTTTATGTAACCTATGCACTAAGTATTTGTAATTAGTGCTTGTAACCTATAGGTATATTGTAAATGATGGTATTCAATCTCCAGCCTATAAATAGGTGGTTCTACGGAAGAATAAACATGGTGAAACTTTATCTTTAGCATATATATCACTTCTCTCTACATTTTCTCCCTCTAGTTTTATAACACGTTATCAGCACGACATTGCTCTTGGTATGTTTTCTTTCTCTAAATTTTCTTTCTTCTTATATGAGCTAGAGTCATCACATGGTATAGATTTTCCTTGTACTCGCCATCAGACTTCATCATGCTTGTTTAAGAAAAAAAAAATTCTTATTCTTATTACACATGAATATAATGCCATGTTTTTGTTTTTATTTGTTTTTTTATTTAATTTTAAGTATGATCTTAATTATTATGATGAGTTTGAATTATACAAAAGATCAGGGCCCAAAGTTCCTCGATCCTCGTCATATAACTAGATTAGGACCTAGAGTTCTTTTGATTGAATCAGAACCTGAAGTTCTTTGATTCCAAATAATTAAGGGCGTTTCCGTGAATTTAAAGAGCACATAAGGACATGAAACTCCTTGATTTTGTATTAATCAAAATCAAAATTCTATGAGGCCTACATATGTCAAGAACCCGAACCAGAAGTTTCGAGTGCATATACATCGATTTGAGTATGAAGTTCAAAGCACAACTATTAATTCAAATTATTTAGATCTACGTATTTGAACCTGCAGTTTCGAATATATGTTGATATGAACCTGAAGTTCATAGTTTTTCATGGATCCTAATACTATATATGACCCTGAAGTTCATTACTTATTTGTGCCTATATGAACCTAAATTGGTTGGAAATCCAATTCTTAAACATGTAGTTTTATCTACATATTGAATCCACGTTAATATTGGATTATTTTGGAATTTCATAGTCTTTAATTTATTTATTTTATTCCTCATTTATACCACTTTACTCATTTTATTTTATTTTATTTATGTTGGGTTATTAGTTAATTTCGTTTTACAATGGTAATGTTTTGTATTACCGCCCCAATATTGATAGTCATAGGCGTCTTTTGGAGAAACTTCCTACTTTCTTTTGTGGGTAGGAAGTTTATGATGCCATAAACCAGAAGTTTATGAAGCCCTAATGAAACGACCTGACCCAAATTCCACTTTGGAATCCGGGTCGAATCCTGTTTAAAACTGACACCTAGTGACTGTGGGTCAAAAATGACCAAAATTCCCCTAAAACAAAAACACAAGCTCTGGGGCCCTACCTTGTGGCTGCGCCTGGTAACTATAGGCTGCCTACGTACCATTATTGAGGGATCAAGCCACACGTAGTTCTTTCCTCTGCCCCTGACCTGTAATTGGTCTATTTACTGTAACTGGGTTAATAAACTGTAATCCTCGCCCTAGGGCTGACATTCCTGGAGTAATCGGGACTCCGTTTTACGATCCGTCGAATACTATATGATCCTGGAACTATCTAAATGAATATATCTGAATTCGGGTCCGATCCAACGGTCTGAACCTCTTGAACCCGGAAATCACAAACTAAGCGAGATCCATTCGGGGTTCAAACGGTATCCGAATTAAGAACCGCGAAACCCTACGCACTCATGAGGACTAGGAGATCATTCTAGGACTGACTGTGGTCCCCACCCTGCTGCCCACGCCCCGCCACAGGCGCTGGTAGCGCGTGGTGCCTAAAGCGATAACGCTTCACCGGAAAAACTCCCAACAGTGGCTCAAGACTCCTACCCTAGGTATAACACCCTATTTGGAGCCACTTTTGTTCTTGGACCTCCCCCAAAAAGTGGCCGGAAGTGGCCGGAATCGCTATCTCAAAACTGGCCGAACCCTAGGTTTGTAATTAACGCACTTACGCTAGAAATTTCTCAAATCCTACTCAACCATCAGCTAGAGCATGAAAAATAGCTAGAAATCCATACCTCACACGACCGGATTGGTGGCCGGAGGAGGGAGAAACAGCTTACCGAATTTTCATCAAACCGATCGGAAATCATGGTTTTCCGACGGTTCAAGGCTGCAGACGGCGGGGGAAACAACCAGGTTATGTCGGCGAGGTGACGCCGGTGCTTTTGGGTCCGGTCCAGTGGGTCGGGGTGGGGTGTGGCGGTAGCTGGGAGGAGGAAATGTTAGAATCAGGAAGTTGCAAAGAGCTTCTGTAATTCAGAACTTACATAAGCTAAGGAGAATACTTGTTATTAAATGAAAAACATCTAACATGGCTATTAAATAGCCTTACACTTGAACTGAAAGAAAATGCAACAGCCCACGATTTTACAGGTCCTATAATCATGGTAAAGACTACATCAAAACAGAAATACAAGCTTGTCCCTCAAGTATAGGGATTATTGGACTCCTACGTGATTAACAAACCTAAAAACTAGGAATCCTAGCAGTAAACCTTATCAGTAACAGCTAGAGATTCCAACAACTTCAACAGAGGAGCCGATCGTGACTGCAAAAACTGGGGAGAGGAGGAAGAAATAACTCGATCACTGTAGCGATACTGTAGCACCGACAAACTTTAAAATTCCCAAAATGTCCTTTTTATTTTTTAGACCTTTCCTCCTTCGTTACAACTTGGAATCGAGCGTGCCGCATGTCTACGAACTCGTATCGTCGTGCTCTACGCAACGGTGCCACTGAAGTTCCCAATTTCCTTCCCGGTCAAAAAGTCAACTTTTGACCTAATAAAAATTCTAAGGGTATTTTAGTCTTTTTCTCAAATAAATTAATAATTAAATATTAATTTTGGGTTTAGGTTATTACACCTAATAGTACACAACTATTAAAGGAGTTGAAGATTATGATGTCATGAAACAGAAGTTCATTGACCGGATAACTTTTATGTTGTGGCATGACTGTCTTGGCAATCCATGTTCCTCAATGATACATAAGATTTTTATAAATTTTTAAGGACATCATTTAAAGACTCAAAATATTGTCTTGTCCAATAAATATCATTACAAAGAATGCTCACAAATAAAAGCTGTCATAAGATTATCTCAGTCGAAAATTGACTTTGAGCCCTAATTCAAGGGGGATATTTGTGAGCCTATACAACATTTAATTATGAATCATTTCACCAGTTTTACTGAATGTGCCTACTAAAATGGTTGCATATTTGATAATGACAGTGAGTTTATCTTCCTACATTTTGAGACAATTTTCCCGCCGTTAAGGGGAGAAATGACAGTTCCTGAAGAACGTCGTGAAATAGTGTTGAATTGGTCTGCTTTTGTCTCATCAAGATAATGCATATATAAAGTTATGAGTATGCAAGCATGGATTGATATTCATATATCACAATCCATTAACATGACAATAAGTGACTGTGAGCATGACAAAAATATAGGTTCTAAAAACTTAACTCCCTAAAAATGGAGATTATTTGAAAAATTCAAGCCCTATAAAAAATAACGCTCTATATGAGGTTATGATCCACATATTCTAATTAATTCATTGTAAAAGAAATGTTTGTCCCATATGTGACAACCTCAGCCCCTTAAGAGGCATTGGTACCCCAAAGCAATGAGATGCTTATAAATTATGCATGCGCATGCACATGAGAATTGTAGGATCACGAATTGATGATACATTTGGTTTATTAGTAGCTACTACAATCATCAAGGGCTATGATTATATTAAATCGCCTTATGAATGTCGACAAGTTAAGTGATTGGCCAAAATGGAAATAGACAATTCCATTTATCACTAAATATGAAGTGTGGGATTTTGAACATATAGCTCAAACACCGAATTACAAATGTTAAGTATGAAGGTTACGAATTGGTGTTTGTGAAGTGAAATAAGATCACTAATATGACATAAGGTTTCCTGGTAGAGACATGGTTTTAGTCTCTCATCTCATCGTAGATGCATCCACATTTCTAGAAGTGCAGTTGTTATTTTAACGCAAAACTTATAGCATGTGTTAAATGCATATTTATTAAGACTATATGGTACATGGAAATCCTCAAAGCTCATGAAATATTTGAGATATATCGGATGAAGTGACCCCTTGAAGGATATAAAGTACCACAATATTCTTAATTAAGAGTTAACACTAAGAGTTTGAGTATTTTGAATTCAAATTTGATATTGTTGTAACATATTCTAACTATTAAATTAGTTGTTGATGCTCCTAAAGATTTCAATCATTTGAAAAGTGAAAAGCAAGTCGAAATAGTGTGATAGATGATCATGTATGAAGACAATGTTGCTTGTATTGCTCAAATTAGAGAAGGGGATATATTAATCAGGGGGAGATATCAATCTAGGGGAGCATCCCAATTCTACTACATACAGGACATATGCGCTTTGTACTCTTTTTCCCTTCGACTAGGGTTTTGTCCCACTGGGTTTTTCCTAGCAAGGTTTTAACGAGGCAACATAAGCGTATCCAACACCATATCAATGATCCAGAAGAAAGTTTCACTCTTTTTCCCTTCGCTTTGGTTTTGTCCCACTGGGTTTTCCAAGCAAGGTTTTTAATGAGGGAACTATGTCATTGTATGGTGGATATCCAAGGGGGAGTGTTGTAAATGCATGAGTTGGTGGATGACCACCATACCTCTTTGTATTCAACAGTTGGATTTTATGTAACCTATGCACTAAGTATTTGTAATTAGTGCTTGTAACGTATAGGTATATTGTAAATGATGGTATTCAATATCTTATCTTGTAAGCCTATAAATAGGTGGTTCTACGGAAGACTAAACATGGTGAAACTTTATCTTTAGCATATCACTTCTCTCTACATTTTCTCCCTCTAGTTTTATAACAAAAAAGGCCTTAAGCAAAAATGGGCTTTTGCACAAATAGTCATTCTTTAAAATAAATAAATTCACTTAACTAAATACTCAACTGAAAAGACAAAAGAACCCTTTTATCAACACAAAGTTGTGCATAAATAGACACCAACTAAATTGTACTAAACCATCGTTAAAAACTCACTGATGGCTAGGCCTAAATCTTATATCAACCCTATACATATGACCACCACTTTTGATGAACTTCCAAATGTGCAAATATGAATGCATGGATGCAAACATACCTTGGCATTGTCTCTAAGCCACACTGATCTAGGGTTGCAGAATGTCACTTAAAAACTATAAGTTACACTCAAAGACCTACTCTATGTTTTGTAACAGGAAATTGCCAATATACAAAAATTGGTCCAAAGAATCTTCCCTTTTGGCATTTCCTATACAAAAACTCCAATTACAAAAGTTGGTCCTAACAATTCCCCCTAAACGAATTACAAGTGAATGAAAATAATTCGTAACAACAAAAAACATGACTACTTGTGATAGAGAAGGTAACCTGAATTCTGCACCACTAAACCAAAAATAACTAGTGGAAAGCATGTACGATTGAAAATACAATATGTAAGTAAAAATTGAAGTCATAATGTTTACTCCCCCTTTTTTGGATAGGCAATGGCAAACTTCCCTTCAAAGCAACAGCTACACCACAAGAAACAAAAAATAACAAATAAACAAACTCCCCCTCAAATCAATAGCCACGATTCTGGTTGCTAATCGAGGATTTTAGTGATTTTTTGGATTGTATGTGATTCATGGGAACTCTGAAGTTAAGCGAGTTGGGGCTAGAGAAATCCCAAGATGGGTGACCCACTGGGAAGTTACTCATGAGTTCCCAAAAACAAAACCGTGAGGGCAGAGAGGGGGGGCCCAAAGCAGACAATATCGTGCTACGGCGGAGCTGATCCGGGGTGTGACATAAAACTTGAAAAAACCAAGGCTTATATACAAATAAAACTCTTACAAAGGGGAGAGGAAAAGCTTTCACATAGGGGAGGTGGAAAACTCTCACAAAAGGATAGGTGAAAACTACATAGAGAACTCAAAGAGCCTTTGTGACTTATTCCAAACATAAAGAAACCACAAAAAGGATGGTGGGGAAGATCCGATGCCGAAATGCATGTGGAGATCCAACAATGAGATGTAATTGCCTGTGATGGTCGGATGAAAATCATAACAAAACGAAGAAAAATAGAGGAAACATTCTGTCTCTGCAAATGAAGGAAGAGGATAAAGGAGGAAGAGAATAGGGGAGATGGGAGGGGAGGAAGAACAGTGGCTTCCTCCTGCTCAAAGTGAAAATGGATGTAAGAGTGTTTTTTAGGAGAGAGAGGGCCAGAGTTTCTCTGGAGGTTTATGCACTCACTGATTGTTTGTTGATAGATGATACTTAAGCTGCAAAACTTCACTAATACTATAATTATTACTAGTTCTTTGGCACACGCTCCGATTGAATTGTTTTTAGTTGTGATATATAACTTTGTTTTAATATTCAAAAGGTTTGAAGGTAGTTATTTAATTATTTATTTATTTATGGACAACTTTAGTACTGATATTAATTTGCTAGTTTCAACATATCTTAAGTAGATATTAATTGGCCACTATATAATATTGTAATATTATTTTTATAACATATATTATTCTTATTCAATAGTATGTGAGAATTATTTGTATAATACGTGAATTTTTTGTATCTTATTGCAAATTTTGTAAGAAATACGTGTATTAAACATTAGAAATACATATGTACATGTACAATAAGACTATTCCACATTTCCTTCTTTAAAAATGTAAGACGTGTGTAGAACACGAATGTACTATTTAAAAATATATACGTACGTATATAATAGAGCATTAAACGTGAAAGTACTAAATTCTTTACGTGGGTAATAACTCTGGAAAAGTAAAAAATTAAAAGGGGACAATAGAGACTCATGTAATGGCCTAATAGTAATGGATAATTACTCTTATCCAGAAACGAAAATCGGGGAAAAAAATTAAAAGAAATAAAAGGATCCTAGTATATATATAAAAGACTATAGCCACTTGTCTATACTATTTATTGAAGACAATTTTTTTATAAAAAAAGTAACGCCTCTCGGCTATACTATTTTAAATAAACATTAAAAAAATCGAGTATAGCCGCCCGGCTATACTATTTATTATATTTATAAAAAATAAAAAAAGTGTAAGGATTGTAATTATTGCTTTGTTTGGCTCTTCTCTTTTTATGGAACAAAACCATTGTAATCTCCTTTGACATTTGAGATAGTTTCTAGGTTAGATTAAGTGGTCGATGGGTTCCAAAGATCTCCTTGATGAAGAACAGGTAAGAACATTTTTGCATACATTCACTAGGATTGTTACACTTGGATTGATACAACTTTAAAATCGTTTTCTGTTTCATTTTGTATCAATCCATCTTATATATGTTTTAATCCATTTTATCGCAGAAATCAACTGATAGTTTATTAGAAATATCTTCTCTGCACTTGGTTTCTGAAAATGATTAAAAAAACAATTATCCTCTGCATCTTCATTCTCTGCTCTTTCAGACATATGCTTCTTGAAACTATTGTTCATCATGGAATCAATAGTTTTAAGATAGTTCCACTTCATTGGAACTATTGTTTTTTCAAAACTGGAATTATTCTTCTTGAAACCAGGTTCCTGACTGAACCTGGTTCTTGTTATTTAAACTCCTCTTTTATTGAAACTTGCTCTTCATTTCTCTATAAATACTGAACTTAGCTTTGATGAAGAGGCAAGCATTATTGAGCATTTGTCATCACGTTTTGAACTTCAGCTATTATTATGCTTCCATGTTTATGTTTTTGAAAGATAATTATATCAGTTTTTAAAACATTCAAAAACTTATTTTCAGTCATCTTGAATGCTTGAAAGTTATGAGTATGATTGCATACACATAACAGCTTACTCCAAGTTCATTCTCACTTTGATCAAATGACTGCTGCAGTTTCATTATTGTATTTATGATTAAACCATGTTTCAAAGTTCAAACATCTTTTGGTTTTAATTCATAAATGTACACGGTTTCTTTTATCTAGTTCAATCATTTGTATGATTGATATAGATAAATTTTATGAAATCACAACTCACTTCATAACATCATATCGGGAGCAACTTGTGCATGGTACTGTTGCAAAGTCAATAAAAGAATCCGTTGCTGTGAAGTGAAGAAATGGTGCTTTGCTAGAAGGTTAGATAGTTAGCTGCCTATTGTGTGTAGTTGAGCTAACATCCCTATATTTCTTGTACTTTACAATTGAGTGGATTGAATCTTTTCCTGGCTTGGTCCCCCAGTTTTTCCCTTATGGGTTTCTGGGTTAACAAATACTGTGTCAATTACATTATTGTATTTACTTTGGTTACTTGATCACCACAAGCAATATTTGTGTTTTAATGTCAGTTGTTCCTAAGTAAAATTTTAATTGGTGAGTTTTATTCTAAAGCCTACTTCACCCCCCCCCCCCCCCCCCCCCCCCCCCCCCCCCCCCCCCTAGGTTTTATAAGAGCTAAGCTCCTGTTTTACAATTGGTATCAGAGCAGGCACTACATTTTAATTAGTGTAGATCCTACTCTAAATCTTCTCTATGGATAGAGATAGAGCTTCTAGCTCTGTAGCTCATCCACCATTATTTAATGGTGAATACTACTCTGCTTGGAAACACAAGATGCGTGCATTCTTACTTGCCTTAGATTCTAAAGCTTGGAAAATGACAATTGATGGTTGGAATCCTCCAACCACAGTTAATCCTTTTGGAACACTTGAACCAAAAGAGGAGGATGATTGGACTGTTGAAGAACAGTCCCTTGCTAACTCTAATAGAAAGGCCTTGAATGCTTTGTTTGTTGCTGTTAGTTCCGAACAGTTTGCCTACATTGAAAACTGTGAAACATCCAAAGAAGCCTGGGATATTCTTAGGCTTACTCATGAAGGAAATGCAAAAGTAAAAGAAGCTAGACTAGACATGGTAAGTGCTGAGTTTGAAAATCTCAGAATGCAAGATTCAGAAACCATTCAAGAATTTTATGCTAGATTCAGTTCTCTAGCTAACTCCTCACATAATCTAGGAGAACAGATTCCAGAAATAAAATTGGTAAAAAAGTTCCTTAGATCCTTGCCTCCCAGATTTGATGCCAAGAGAACCGCATTCTCTGAAGTTAGAGATTTCCAAACTGTGAAACTTCATGAAATTGTAGGCTCTTTTAGAACCTATGAAATGGAAATGAACTTAAATACTCCCAGGAAAGGCAAAACTATTGCCTTAAAATCTGTCAATGAGGAAGAAGGTTGTTCCTCACTTGAAAAACCTGTAACTGATGAGGACATGGCTCTCTTCACTAGGCAATTCAGGAAAATTCTTAAGTTTAGAAAACCAGGAGGAAACAGAAATAATTTTCAATCAAACACTGGTTTTAAAAATGAAAGGAATACTCAACAAACAGAACCTAGGGAAAAGAGAAATAGTAATTCCATTAGATGTTATGAGTGTGGTGGAAATGGTCACATTGCTCCTGAATGTGCAAACACTTTGAAAAAGAAAAATCAATCAAAAGAAAAGGCACTAAAAACCACTTGGAGTGACAGTGAGGATGAGTCAACAATTGACTCTGAAAATGATGAAAACATTGTTGCTTTCACAGCAAAATCCACTGATCACATTGAAATAGAAAATGAAGTTGAGGAAATTGAAAGTGAGGAAGAACTAATTGAAAAATATGAGAAACTTGTTGATGTGTCCTACAAAATAAAAAAGCAAAGTGTTTTTCTCTCTGATAAGGTTGTCATGCTTAAAAAGGAAAACATCAATATGTCAAAACATATGAGTCAACTAAGGAAAGAAAATGAGGAATTGAAATTTGAATTAGACTTGATAAAGAAAAGAGAAATTGATTTCACAATAGGTGCTGAAAAAGTTGACAAAATGTTAAACTCAGGAAAGAATTATGGAGATAAGACTGGACTTGGTTTCACTTCTGAAACAAAGAAAAATTCTGGTGTTAACATAAGGTTTGTGAAAGCTTTGGAATCTGCAGATAACGTGGATAAGAAAATTATTGATTTGGATCAATCCAGATTAATAAACACTGAAAATTCGTATCAATCCACTTTTGAACCTGTTAGAAATACTGCAAACACCAAGAATTTTATTCCTGTTTGTCACTTCTGCAATGAAAAGGGGCATATAAGACCTTATTGTTTCAAACTAAAAGAAAGGATAAATTCCACAAATCTGCAAAGACAAGTGGAAAACTTATCAAGAGAAGTTGAAATAATCCTAGGTTTGCTGAAACCTAAAATTGAACCTCCAAAAAGGGTTTGGTTAAAAAAGGAAAAAGAGTCATGTCTTGTTGTCTTGAATGCCTTGTCTGTTAGAAATTCAAATACTTGGTACTTTGATAGTGGTTGCTCTAGGCACATGACTGGAGACAAAAATCTGTTTTTAAATCTCTCTCTCATGTCTGAGCTTGGTAGTGTTACCTTTGGTGATGGTGGAAAATCAAGAATCCTTGGTAAGGGAACCATTTCTGCCCCAGGGATTGACAAGCTAGAAAATGTTATGTATGTTGAAAACCTTACATCAAATTTGATTAGCATAAGTCAGCTTTGTGATCAAGACATGTACAATGTCAGTTTCACAAAGGATAGATGCAATGTCTTAAACAAAGATGGAAAAATTGTCTTGAGTGGTTTAAGGTCAAGTGATAACTGCTACTGTGTGGTTTCTAAAGCACTTTCCCCTCGTGTGGCTTGCAACTTAGCAATTGACAACTCCTTGGTGCTATGGCATCAAAGATTGGGTCATGTGAATCTCAAAGACCTTGAGAATTTATCCAAGAAAGAAATTGTAAGAGGCATTCCCAAGTTTGGAAATACCACAAAATTTGTGTGCAGTGGCTGCCAACTAGGAAAACAAACCAGAACTGGTCATGGGATTGTGAATTCCATGACCACCACCAGACCTCTTGAACTTATTCATATGGACTTAATTGGTCCCATTCAAACCATCAGTCTTGGAGGGAAAAAGTACATTTTGGTTGTTGTTGATGACTACTCTAGATTTACTTGGGTTGCCTTTCTCAAAGACAAAGGAGAAACCTTCATACATTTCAAGTCCATTGTCAACAAAATTCAAAATGAGAAAGACAAAACAGTTAACTCTCTGTCTAGAATGAGGAGTGATCATGGAACTGAATTTGATAACTCATCTTTCATTGAATACTGTGATGAATTAGGAATTAGACATGAGTTCTCCTCTCCTATCACACCCCAACAAAATGGTGTGGTTGAAAGAAAGAATAGAGTTTTAATTGAAATGGCTAGAGTAATGCTCTCTAGCAAAAGTTTGCCCAAGTTCTTTTGGGCAGAAGCAGTGAACACCTCCTGTTATGTGATAAATAGAGTTTACACAAGGCCCAACTCTGACAAAACTCCATATGAGTTATGGAAAGCTAAGAAACCAAATCTAAAATACTTTAGAGTATTTGGCAGTTTGTGTTACATTCTAAGGGATAGGGAACACTTAGCAAAATTTGACTCCAAGAGTGATGAAGGAATTTTCCTAGGTTATTCACTAAATAGTAGAGCTTTCCGAGTCTTCAACAACAGAACGAAAACTATGATGGAATCCAGTAATGTTGTCATTGATGACTCTCTGGATAAACCTGACAAAGTGTGTGTCGATCTTGATGTTTTTGATAAAGAAAAAGGTACCCCCGAGTCAGTTGTCACTGAACAAATACCAAGTAAAGATGAGGATCCCTTCTCATCTGTGTCTGTTCATACAGAACCTGTGGAACCTAGTCCTGCTCCTTGGGTTCAAAGAAATCATCCCAATAATGTTATCTTAGGTGACCCATCTGTCGGAGTTAAAACAAGAAGCCAACTTCTTGAAGAAATCAATTTTCTGTGTTTCATGTCTCAAATTGAACCAAAGAACATCAAGGATGCTCTATGTCATGATGATTGGATTTTAGCTATGCAAGAAGAGCTTAATCAGTTCAAGAGACATAATGTTTGGGATTTAGTTGAGAGACCTAGAGGAGTGAATGTTATTGGAACAAAATGGATTTTCAAAAATAAATCAAATGATGAAGGAAAGGTTGTGAGAAATAAAGCTAGACTTGTAGCTCAAGGCTACTCTCAAGTTGAAGGTATAGATTTTGAGGAAACTTATGCCCCTGTTGCTAGATTGGAATCCATTAGACTTTTGCTTGCTGTTTCTTGTTACATGAACTTTAAATTATATCAAATGGATGTTAAAACAGCTTTCTTGAATGGAATCATAAATGAAGAAGTTTATTGTGAGCAACCAAAGGGTTTTGAAGACATTGATCATTCTGATCATGTTTACAAATTGAAAAAGGCCCTCTATGGTCTTAAACAAGCTCCTAGAGCCTGGTATGAGAGGCTTTCTAATTTTCTTTTGTCTGAAGGTTTCATTAGAGGATCTGCTGATAAAACATTGTTTGTAAAAACTTGCTTATCAGACAGAATTATTGCACAGGTCTATGTTGATGACATAGTTTTTGGTGCAACTTCAGAAAAATTGATTCATGAGTTTACTAAACTCATGGAAAGTGAGTTTGAGATGTCCATGGTTGGGGAACTCACATATTTCCTTGGTTTACAGGTGAACCAAAGTGATGATGGAATTTTCATTTGCCAATCCAAATATGCAAAAGACCTTGTGAAAAAATTTGGTCTAGATACATCTAAGAAAGCTAGAACTCCTATGTGTAGTAAAGTCAAAATCTGTGCTGATCTAGATGGAGACTCTGTTGATCAAAAATCATATAGGAGTATGATAGGAAGCTTGCTTTATTTAACTGCCAGCAGACCCGACATTGCCTTTAATGTTGGAATTTGTGCAAGATTTCAGGCTAATCCTAAAGAATCCCATCACAAAGCTGTGAAAAGGATCATCAAGTATGTCAATTCTACCACTGACTTCGGTCTTTGGTATTCTAAGCAAGATAATACTGCTCTCTTAGGGTATTGTGATTCAGATTATGCTGGCTGTGTAGATGATAGAAAGAGCACCTCTGGTGGTTGCTTCTTTGTTGGTCAGAACTTGGTCTCTTGGTTGAGTAAGAAACAAACTAGTGTAGCTCTTTCTTCCACTGAATCTGAATATATTGCTGCTGGAAATTGTTGCACTCAATTGATATGGATGAAACAAATGTTGAGAGATTATGGAATCATTGAGGATACATTCATTGTTTATTGTGATAATATCTCTGCTTTATGTCTTGCCAAAAATCCAATTCAACACACTCGTACCAAGCACATAGATATCAGGCATCATTTCATTAGGGAACTTGTGGAAGAAAAAGTTTTAAAACTTGTCTACTGTCCCACTGAACATCAACTAGCAGACCTTTTAACTAAACCTCTTGACTTTCCTAGATTTGAGTTCTTAAGAAAATCCCTTGGCATTGGCCCAAAGGATTAATGCTGCATCTCTTCTTCAGTCTCTGTCACTTGCTTGCTCTTTACTTTTTGTCTACTATGCATCTGTCGAGTTTCAATAAAAAGGTTCTCTGGAACTTCTTTGATTTCTAGTTGCAGTCTATTGAAGGTCTCTCTCTCCTAACAAACAACATGTTTTCAGGAAAAATCTTTAAGTACAAGATGTCTTATGAATTTTTTCAGTCAATTTGTTGAACTTTTCAAATTTATATTTTTTTTTTAAAAAAAAAAAAAAGGAGGAAGAAAAGAAAAGAAAAGAAAAATACATTTATGCATAGGTGTAGCACCCAACAGAACAAGGTGAATATACTAGTTTTGCTTGGAAATTGCTGCCTTTCTAGCAATGTCTAGTGTGCATATGTTCCTCAAAAACAAAAAAAAAACAACAAAAAAAACAACAACAAAAATACAAAAAAAGGGAGAAAAGAAAAACGAAAAGTTCTCTGGATATTTCTTTGTTAAGGTCAAAACGGATTTACCTGAACATCTTCATCAGTTTCTGGGAAATAAAAAGAGCTTTCTTGTTAACATGGTGTGATAAGAGTTTTTGATCTCTAGATTACAACTTTGTTATTTCATTTCAGTTCTTCAAAATCCATCTCTTGAAACTCTTCTGATTCATAGCTAACTCATATACTGTGTGTCTGCATGATTATCATTTTTTTTACAGAGATGCAGTGTTACTTCTTTAGTCAATGACCAGGGTATTCTGT
Organism: Prunus salicina; assembly: GCA_020226455.1. NCBI lineage: Eukaryota > Viridiplantae > Streptophyta > Magnoliopsida > Rosales > Rosaceae > Prunus > Prunus salicina. The sequence continues at coordinate 26,560,746 of CM035342.1, read as the reverse complement.
TTCTTACGATTGTGTTTGGGAAATCATTGAAAAAAAGAGAAGTTCATTCCTTAGCATTTATTGGTTTGATACAAAAATTAATTGTATCAATACAGTTTCAAGGAATGGCACATATGTATCAATCCACCCTTACTCTCTTTCGAAAGTTTTTTTTTATTAGTTTATTATTATTTTTTTTTTATTATTATTTTTTTTCCGAATATTCCTGAAATATTCTCTCTTCCTTGTTTAACCCCCTTTCGAAAACCCTAGTCAGAGTCATTCACCCAAAATCAGTTTCTTCCAAAAAAATTTCTCTCTCAAGTTTTTTTTCAGATCTCGTCTTCACTTCATCATGGTGGGAACAAATGGACCTGCCTCCTCCAAGGTCACAACCGCAACCTCCTCTGATGCGCCGTCGTCCCCTCTCGATGCGCCGTCATCTCCTCTCGATGGTCACACTACCCCTCCGGCTCCAACCATGGAAAAATCTGCTCTTGTCAAAAGGTTTTCTCTCTCAAGTCAAAAACTCTTCACTACTGTTACTCTCTTTCGCCCTATTCTTGGTGAATGTGTTTTCGACCTTAAATCCATGCCTGAGGAATTTCTAGTTCTTATTCATAAGCATCACCTTGAATTACTGTGCACACACAAATTGCCATACAATTCTCACCTTGTCAAAGAGTTTTATGCAAATTTTCCCACCAGACGTGTGAATCCTGAAAATGAAAGCCAAACCCTCTCTGTGTTATGTCGTGGCAAAACAATCTCTCTAAATGTTGCTGTTATAGAAAATTTCTTTGAGCTCCCTCCTTCCACTCAAGAACAAGCTGATTTGCTCTGGAAACAGGGAGAGTCTGTTCCTCTTTCTGACATTAATGCTGTGTTATTCAGGCCTGACAAACCTGTGAAACCTAAATGCTTGTTTTACATTGCTAATATGACTCCACTTGGTCGCTGTGTCTGCTATCTGTTAAAATCCAATGTGTTTCCTCCCACAAACAAATCCAGGTTGCCAAAGGCTCTTGTTGGTATGGCTTACTTACTTATTACTGCTTCTGAGCCTTTGCCTGTAGCTAGGTGGATCTTTTACAGTATTCTCCATGCCGGTGTCTACAACTTTGATGACAAATCCAAGAAACTTGTGTTTCCTTCCCTTCTCACTGCCCTTGCAAACCGAGAAAGGTGTTCTGTCTTTGACTCTGACATCCACATTTCTCCACTCATTGTGAACACCACCACTTTTAAAAAAAGTGATGCTGCCTCATCTCGCAAGAAACATGATGCAATACCAAGCCATCCCTCATCAGATCAAACTCCCTCATCAGATCAAACTCTTCATGCTAAACTAGATGCTATCTCTGCCCTTCTTCAAACCCTCTCTGGTATCACTCAGAATCTGGTGTCTGAGGTTGCAGCAAATCAATCCTCCATCATTGCCATTCAGAATCTTCTTGTCGACCATGGTCTCAATACTGATACTTCTCCACATTCCTCTCCTCTTATCTCACTTAACAATGAGACTGTTGGAGATAATGTACTTACTGATCCTGAAGATACTTGGATGGAAGATGAACCCATTAGTTCTCGCATGAACAAAGGCAAACGTAAGACTCCAAGCCATGACCAAACTAATGCTGTCTCTTCTCCAGCCCAGAGGAAATCTAATGCTCCTAGGAGGAAGAACTAAGTTGGCAGGCTGTTTTTGAGGGGGAGACGATGTCTCTGTGTTTGAGGGGGAGACTCTGTCTCCTTTGTTTCTTTCTTTTGCTTTGTATGTCTTTTGATTAGTTCTCTTTTGGTCTGTGATCCCTTTGTCTTTTCTAAAGACAAAAAGGGGGAGAAAATGAACAATCTGGAAAATACTTAAGCATGTTGTAAATTAAACTCAGTTGTTTTCCTTGGTTTAAATATTATGGTTTATATTACTTTAAAATCTCTTTTAACTATGTGTGTTGTTAATTACCTTCTGGGAATCCTGTTGTTAAAGATTACTTGAAAGTCTTTAATCATCTTTTGTGAGACTTGTGCAGGCATTATCTGATGGTTCACATAGTTAGTTTTAAAGTCATGAAATTGTTCAAAATATGGTTTTGTTTAAGAAAAGGCCAAAGGGGGAGATTGTAAGGATTGTAATTATTGCTTTGTTTGGCTCTTCTCTTTTTATGGAACAAAACCATTGTAATCTCCTTTGACATTTGAGATAGTTTCTAGGTTAGATTAAGTGGTCGATGGGTTCCAAAGATCTCCTTGATGAAGAACAGGTAAGAACATTTTTGCATACATTCACTAGGATTGTTACACTTGGATTGATACAACTTTAAAATCGTTTTCTGTTTCATTTTGTATCAATCCATCTTATATATGTTTTAATCCATTTTATCGCAGAAATCAACTGATAGTTTATTAGAAATATCTTCTCTGCACTTGGTTTCTGAAAATGATTAAAAAACAATTATCCTCTGCATCTTCATTCTCTGCTCTTTCAGACATATGCTTCTTGAAACTATTGTTCATCATGGAATCAATAGTTTTAAGATAGTTCCACTTCATTGGAACTATTGTTTTTTCAAAACTGGAATTATTCTTCTTGAAACCAGGTTCCTGACTGAACCTGGTTCTTGTTATTTAAACTCCTCTTTATTGAAACTTGCTCTTCATTTCTCTATAAATACTGAACTTAGCTTTGATGAAGAGGCAAGCATTATTGAGCATTTGTCATCACGTTTTGAACTTCAGCTATTATTATGCTTCCATGTTTATGTTTTTGAAAGATAATTATATCAGTTTTTAAAACATTCAAAAACTTATTTTCAGTCATCTTGAATGCTTGAGAGTTATGAGTATGATTGCATACACATAACAGCTTACTCCAAGTTCATTCTCACTTTGATCAAATGACTGCTGCAGTTTCATTATTGTATTTATGATTAAACCATGTTTCAAAGTTCAAACATCTTTTGGTTTTAATTCATAAATGTACACGGTTTCTTTTATCTAGTTCAATCATTTGTATGATTGATATAGATAAATTTTATGAAATCACAACTCACTTCATAACATCATATCGGGAGCAACTTGTGCATGGTACTGTTGCAAAGTCAAGAAAAGAATCCGTTGCTGTGAAGTGAAGAAATGGTGCTTTGCTAGAAGGTTAGATAGTTAGCTGCCTATTGTGTGTAGTTGAGCTAACATCCCTATATTTCTTGTACTTTACAATTGAGTGGATTGAATCTTTTCCTGGCTTGGTCCCCCAGTTTTTCCCTTATGGGTTTCTGGGTTAACAAATACTGTGTCAATTACATTATTGTATTTACTTTGGTTACTTGATCACCACAAGCAATATTTGTGTTTTAATGTCAGTTGTTCCTAAGTAAAATTTTAATTGGTGAGTTTTATTCTAAAGCCTACTTCACCCCCCCCCCCCCCCCCCCCCCCCCCCCCCGTAGGTTTTATAAGAGCTAAGCTCCTGTTTTACAAAAAGAGAACAGACGCACAGCGCCACGTGTAAAATAGTATCGCTGTTCAGCTATACTTGAAAAATTAAAAAAAACTGAGTATGGCCGCGCGGCTATACTACTTTAAAATATAAAAAAGGACACCACCGATTAGCCGCCACGTGTCAAAACTAGTTTATTTTTAAAAAAGAAAAAGAGGACCCTCTAGCGCCACGTGTTGTGTCAAAAATATGTATAGCCACCCGGCTCTACAATTCAAATACATTATATTCAATAGTATGTGAGAATTATTCTTATTCAATAGTATGTGAGAATTATTCTTATTCAATAGTATGTGAGAATTATTTGTATAATACGTAAATTTTGTGTGTCTTATTGCAAATTTTGTAAAAAAATACGTGTATTAAACATTGGAAATACGTATGTACATGTACAATACAACTATTCCACATTTCTATTTGAAAAAACGCGAGACATGTATAGAACACGAATGTATTATTGAAAGATACGTACGTATGTGTATAATAGAGTATAAAACGTGAAAGTACTAAATTATGGATACGGGTAAAACTCTGGAAAAGTAAAAAATTAAATGGGGACAATAGAGACTCGGGTAATGGCCTAATAGAAATGGATAACTACTCTTATCGATAAACGAAAATCAGGGAAAAAAATTAAAAGAAAAAAAGGATCCTAGTATATATATAAAAGACTACAGCCACTCGTCTATACTATTTTTTTAAAAACAATAAAAAAAAAAGAAAAAAAGAGAACAGACGCACAATTCTTCGGCACCAACGTGTAAAATAGTATAGCCATGTGGCGAAACTATTTTTTAATATAAAAAAGGACCCCCACCGAGTAGCCGCCACGTGTCAAACTAGTCTATTTTTTTAAAAATAAAAAACACAGACTATAACCGTGTGGCTGTACTATTTTTTTAAAAAAAAATAGAGGACCCTCTATGGCCAAGTGTCAAATATAATTTTTTTTTTAAATCGTATTATAGCCGCCCGGCTATACTATTTAAATACATTATGTTCAAAAGGTATAGCGGCATGGCTATAGTATTTAATTTTAAAAAATAAAAAAAAAGGACCCTCCTAATTGCATTAGTTTGTACTTTATACATATTAATTTGCTAGTTTCAACATATCCAAAGTAGATATTAATCGGCCACAATATAATATTGTAATATAATTTTTATAACATATATTATTCTTATTCAATAGTATGTGAGAATTATTTGTATAATATGTGAATGTTGTCTGTCTTATTGCAATTTTTTTTTTAAAAATACGTGTATTAAACATTAGAGATACATATGTACATGTACAATACAACTTTTCCACATTTCCTTTAAAAAAAATGTGAGACGTGTATAGAACATAGATGTAGTATTAATAGAGACTTGAGGTAATGACCTAATAGTAAAGAATAACTACTCTTATCGATAAACAAAAATCGAGGAAAAAATTAAAAGAAAAAAAGGATCCCAGTATATATATAAAAGACTATAGCCACTAATTTATACTATTTATTGAAGACAATTTTTTTTATTTAAAAAAAACCAGTAAAGCCGCCCGGCTATACTATTTTCCAAAAAATATTTGAAAAAAATCGAGTATAGGCGATCAGCTATAATATTTACTATATAAAAAATAAAAATAAAAGAGAACAGACGAACAGTCCTTTGGCGTCCACGTGTAAAATAGTATACCCTTACGGCTATACTTGAAAAATTAATAACACTGAGTATAGCCGTGCGGCTGTACTATTTTTAATATAAAAAAGGCCCCCACCGATTAGCCTATTTTTAAACAAATAAAAAACATTGAGTATAGCTATTCGGCTGTACTATTTTTCTTTTTAGAAAAAGAGGACCCTCCTACGCCACGTGTGAAAAATTGGTCCTAACAATCTCCCCATTTGGCATTTCCTTTACAAAAACTCCAATTACATAAGTTAGTCCTAACAATGTCCTCCTAAATGAATAAAAGTGAATGAAAAGAATTCCTAACCAAAAAAATAAAAATTTAAAAAATAAAAATAAAAACATGACCACTTGAAATAGAGAAGGTAACCTGAATTCGGCACCACCAAACCAAAAATAACCAGTGGAAAGCATGTATGACTGAAAATACAATATGTAAGTAAAAATTGAAGTCATAATGTTTACTCCCCTTTTTGGGATAGGTAATGGCAAACTTCCCTTTAAAGCAACAGTTGCACCACCAAAAACAAAACAAACATACAAACAAACAAATTCCCCCTCAAATCAATAGCCACGATTCTGGTTGCTAATTGAGGATTTTAGTCATTTTTTGGATTGTATGTGATTCTATCTAGATCAATTCAACGTGTTGTTGTGTTTGGTCACTAGAGAAAATTTACTCATTTTCGACATCATACTTTTGTTTGTTCATCAATAATAACTATCATTTATTTTCAAAAGAAAAATATCGCTTGTATATAAATAAATAAAAAAGAAATAGAATTGGCAATGTGATCTAACCCAATGAAAAAGAGTCTTGACTTGCAGACCAGTGGTCTAAAGTTTGAACCCATTTGGCACCTTGGTAGTATGAGAAATCCTCGTACCTCTTGTAATTTAGAGACTATCGCTTGTATTAAAAAAAATGACCACAGGGTTTAGGCTGGTAGTGGTAAAGTCGAGTCCACGTAGGCTGAGGGTAGCGATTGAGTCCATCTATTAATGCCTGCTGCAACAAGCGTTTATGCTGCCCCAAAGACCCAATTAATGTTCAAAGCCCTTGCCTGCTCTTGCACCTCACATTTTGTTTGAGTTCACTGTTCACTTTCAATTTGTCCACGTTCATAGCTATTAGGTAACAAAAACAATAATATAAATTTCATAGCTATTAGGAGAAGCTAAACCCACACTCTCTCAAATACTGCATGCCTAAGTAAAGCCCATGTCTGGTACCCCTCATTGGACTGGACTAGGTCAAATAGCGCTCGAAACTCTTGTTTGGTAAGAGACAGGACTAACTTAAATGGGACTATATAGTTCAATAGTGAAAAAAGTGCCTAACTTGCTCGTCTAATACAGTGAGCCTGAAAAGTGGTTCACTAAATAGCACGCTCCCTAAATAGAACACGTGAGTCCGACGCCTCTCTTTAAAAAATATCATAATTTTATTTGTTTTCTTTGAATTATTGTTTTAGATCTTTGAGTGGGTTTTTGTTTTTGGCAGCATTTATTTTTTTATAGATAAAAATCCTTAATTAAATTAAAATTTTACAATAATTATTTTGATATTGCATTTGGAAAATCAAACTATAGTAATTTACAAATGTTTGATATTTTTTTGATATTGAAACAAGTTTAATAATTCATGATGTGATACTTTCTTTATTCCAAGCAATTTTTACCTTGTCAAATTATATTTTTCAGTTTGAAGTCAAAAGTCAAATATAAAAAAATTATACATATATATATATTTTAATTATTGTTTTACTTGGTCCTTGAAAAACCTAGAATTATATAGAGTGAGCTTAGCTCCTTTAACAATGTTTCAACCAACTAAGATTAATCTTGAGAAGGCAAAAAATAAATATCATAATTTTATTCTTCATTTTTAAAAATTTTTTTTTTTTTCTTTTTATTATTGTTTTAAATCTTTTTTTTTTGTTGCCAGATATTGTTATAAATCTTTGAATTGGGTTTCTTTGTAGCATTTATTTATCTTTTAGGTCAAAAACCCCAATTAAATTTAAATATTATAAGAATTATTTTTTAGTCTGACACAGCACCAAACATAGATCTTCACTATTTTTACAATCCAACTTCTTAGTTCGACGCAGCACCAAACGTAGGTCAGTACTTAATCCAGCTTAGGCCAATCCGAGTTAATCTGAGACAGTTCTAAAATTTAGTCTAGTCCATGACAGTCTGCCGTTCCAAACAACCCCAAAGGCTGCACAGTACATGTGTAATTTATTGCATTTGACTAGGTCTTTAAATGATTGATTTTAAACTAAAGATCATTACAGTAACCATATATACGTATTGATAATCAAGAAAACCCAAGAAAAAAAAAAATTGGTAACTACGTATATATGTACCAAACCCGGGTTTCATCCAAGGTGCTCACTTTCAATTTACATATTTAAATTTTTCTCTTTTTGCAATACCCATCTCGAAGTACATATGAGACGAAGTACATATGAGATAAAAGGACGGAATCAGAAATTTTCTAAAAGTTGGGTGGAGTCGGTAGGTTAATTTTTGTTAAGTGGAGTGAATGTTAAATCTTTTGGATGGAGAGAGCTAATTTTGTTAGGACGATGTGTGAGCCTTCTAAAAATTAGCACTATAATTCTTTATTTTCAAAATCTTAGACCTTAGCTTCAGCCCTTGGTGGTAATCTCCTGTCAGGTAAAGCCTGTCCAGCTGCAACGTGTGTGAGTCTTGCAAGTTGGTAAGGTTATTGTCAAAAGATTAAACTTTACAAGACGTATGGTCATTGGCCTGCCTCTAAAAGGGGATTAATTTCCTATTCGACTCCTGTTAGGATTTACCTTTAATTACAAGTGTACGTGATTGACCCTTTGCAATTTGTTGGCAGTCAATCTATCGAAACCATAAATTAAATATATTTGTAAATACTCTTTTTAAATTGGAACATCTCTACTGCTATAAACTAAAATTATCAACATAGTTAGTAAAATAAGGGATGGGTATAATACATATGTAAAAATGATTAGGTAAATTTCTTAAAACACACGGTGAACAATTCGGCTATTATATAAGAATTTAAATTTTATTATTTATAATCTTTTGTTTTTTAAATAATACGTGCAAAATACAGATGAAATATGCGAATAATACATTTGCATTAAAAAATTTGCATTTTTTTATTTTTAGAATTATATGGAAAACAAAAATATCTTTTAAAAAAAAAGTAAGCATACATATAATACATAAATTTGCTAACTAGGGTTATCAAAATTGGCAGATGCATTGATATATTAAGTTTAGGAGGATTAGTGTGGGTGGAATTACACATGTGCCAAGGTATACCGACCAGTATTTAGATTAATTTTAGGGCTGGCTAAAATCTGACTTTTTGAGTGCCCATGTGTGAGAGAATAAGTGGAGTGGAAAGTAAAGACCACCTTTACGTTTAGTGTGAGCAAGATGCAAATTTTGATATTTTCAAGACCTTATAAAAGGGGAGGCCAGCGTCAATAGCAGTCATAATCACAAAGCTCAAAAACACACATACAATCAGCACCAAATGGCTCAAGTTATGGCTGTTTATTCCTAATAAATCACGGCCTTTGTGGCCGAGGAATCCTCCTCTCGGCCGTGGCCTTTTCTCATGGGCTCAAAGAGAGCAACATTTCGTTGCCTCCTGTTTTCGGACAACGAAGGAGAGAGCGCTAAGGCAAGATTTTCTCGGCCTCTCGAGTAACCTCGCGGGCCGAGGCCGAGGAACTCGCGGGGCACGGCCAGGGAGATATTGACCAAATCATCACGTGGCCTCGGGGTCCCACGCTTCATTTAATGAAGCAATGCCTCTGTCCACCACAGCAAATCCACTAGGGCATGAAGCATTTAATGCATGAGGGCAGAAGGGAAGTGATTGAAATCGAGATTTTGTAATCAGGGTGGTTAGGCACAAACATTCCATCAAAGGTTCTTGCAACTGGCAGTCTCTTCACCAACCACTAAACCAGAGCATTTAATGCATTCCCACGGCCAGAGGTGCAGAGCCCTCGATTTGGGTAAAGGCCGAGATCTGCCGAGATTTATGGGGGTCACACCACCATGCTTCACGATCCCAAATGCTGATCAGACCCAGCCATGCTTGCCTTGATTAGACTCCACCATGCAGGTCTTGTCAAGCCTCGATTGTCTCTCCAAAGCTCCTACTATAAAAACCAAGCTCAAGACCACATGCAAACGGTCCAACACCAAAAACCAAAAGCCTCCCACGGAGCAACTTATTTTTTTATCATGTACTTTCAATATTTTTACATGCTTTCTTAGGAGTAGTGATAGATTGTAAGCAACTTCCATTCATCAATATATCATACGACCCTTGATTTCTCAAGGCGCCGGAGCATCATCCTTGTTATCGCCTCACTCACCCCATATATCATACGACCGTCGCTCTCCGAGCAACGCGCCGGAGCACCGCCCAAAATCCACCACCTACACCACCACTAACGGCCTTGTAGCTCAGGCCGTGAACCTGACGGCCGAGACCAGTTTCTTTCTCGGCCACAATCGTTTGATAAGAAGTCCAGACCAAACAGGCGCAACACCCCAAACACCTTCTACCCAAACACTTCACCGAACTCGACGCACGGTAGACCGTGCTGGCACGCCCACGCACAAACTGCACCGCATCCAAAAGTAGGACTCTGTGTTAAACGCACGTCCCCTCGGCCCGGAGAACCAGGCCGAGAGATTTGCGCAGCCAACAATGGCGGGCTTAGGTGTGTTTTTGGTCATCCTCTTGATGCTTGTTGCGGCAGAGGCAGGAACTTCTTATCCGAAGCCTAAGAAAGTCAAGTGCAAGAACAAGAACTACCCTTATTGTTATGGACTAGAGCTTACATGTCCTAGTGCTTGCCCTGAGCAATGTGAAGTTGACTGCGTCACATGCAGTCCTGTTTGCAGTAAGTTCACAAAACCTATTTGTTTATGTAATTTATTAGAATGTGATTTCCACTAACCCCTTTCTTTTTCCTACAATAATACGATTATACGACTATACTAGTTGAACATCCTTCACAGTTAATGTGTTAATTGTATAAAAATTATCAATTGCTACATCCTTTTATATTTATTTATTTTGTGTACAATTTATTTATTTATTGTGTGCACAAGTAGTTTATAATGATTTTTGTGAAATTACTCTTTTGTCATAATGATTTAAATCATAACTCTGGAAGAAATAATTAGAATGGATTTTGATAAATCTGGGTTTATAGTAAACTTATTCACATAATTAACTGATAATTACACAACACTAATATATGTGAGAATATAATATTGCAGACTGCAACAAGCCAGGGGCTGTGTGTCAAGACCCTAGATTCATTGGTGGTGATGGAATAACCTTCTACTTCCATGGCAAGAAAGACCAAGACTTCTGCATAGTTTCAGATTCAAATCTCCACATCAACGCCCACTTCATTGGCAAGAGAAACCAAAACATGAAGAGGGACTTCACTTGGGTGCAGTCTCTAGGGATCCTCTTTGGAAACCACAAACTCTTCATCGGTGCCAAAACCACGTCAACTTGGGATGACTCCAATGACCGCCTCTCCTTATCCATTGACGGCGAACCCATAAACCTCCCGGACAGCGAAGGTGCTAACTGGCAATCAATCTTATCACCAGGAGCACTCAGCATCACACGGAAGAAAAACACAAATTCGATAGAAATCAAAGCTGAAGGGAACTTCAAGATCAAAGCAGTGGTGGTGCCTATAACAGAAAAGGACTCCATGATCCATAATTATGGGGTTACACAAGAGGATTGCTTTGCTCATCTTGACTTGAGCTTCAAGTTTTATGCCCTAAGTGGGGAAGTGAATGGTGTTTTGGGCCAAACATATGCAAACAACTATGTGAGTAGGGTTAAGATGGGCGTGGTGATGCCTGTTTTGGGTGGTGACAAAGAATTTGCATCCTCTAGTATCTTTGCCTCTGATTGTGCGGTTTCAAGGTTTAGTGGGGAATTTGTTAAGCACAACTCTTTAGACAGCTTTGAGTATATGAATTGTGCTAGTGGGAAGGATGGCCGTGGAGTTGTTTGTAAGAAGTGATTGAATATCTCTTGGAGTACTATTGATATATGTAATAAATAAAAGAGAGCTTTAGTTTTAAAGCACAATTTAATTTACTAATTTGAAAGATAGGAATACAATTTCATCTAATTAGCATAAGGCCAAAGACCAAAACGTAGTACCTAATTTTACAAAAATATCATTAAAAAATATCAAAATTACACACAATGCCACTCCTTTTAAAGCAAGCATACTATGCCACATGTCCATATCTAGCCAACCGCCACCTTCGGCCACCTACCGCCACCACAAGCCACCACCGACCAACTGCCACCTCCACCACCGGCCGCCACCATCTGCAAGGGACCAACTCCGTTGCCCTTTATTCATCTTTATAAAAATATATATATATATATATATATTTGTGTCATTGAAGGGACTTGAACCATGACCCTCAAAGGAGGAAGGCTCACTAACAAACCACTACACCAAACTTGATTTTGTAAAATTTATTCAGTTATACAATATTTATATAAACAATCAACGGTTTTTTTAAAATTTAAAAAAATTCATTTCAACACTTATTCACACAAAAACTGAAAATAAAAATAGAAACTGCAACAATGCAGATGTCAATTATCTTTAAAAAAAACAAAAACAAAAACAAAAATAGCAATGTAGTAAAATGGAAACTATGATGCAGAAACGGAAACTGCAATGTAGAAGCGGAAACTTCAATGCATAAATGGAAACTGCAATACAAAAATGGAAACTGTAATGCTAAGTTTAGTAAAAAATGCTCAGCTCTAGAGTTAAACAAAACAAAACAATATATATTTTTATTTATTCAAGGCACGTTGGTAAAATACTTTGTTTCTGGCAATGCAGTTTCCAAAAGTCCAATTTTGAGTTCCCTTACTCTTGGGTAGTTCTACTCTTCTCTTGCCCACCCAATTCCTCATCTAGGTAGCCTCTACTCTTCAAATTGGTGAGGTTGAAGGCCAAGGAAAGAACAAAAATCCAATTGTAATTAAATGAAAACTGTAATGCAGTTTCCAAAAGTCCAATTTTTAGTTCCTTACTCTTGGGTAGTTCTACTCTTCTCTTGCCCACCCAATTCCTCATCTGGGTAGCCTCTACTCTTCAAATTGGTGAGGTTGAAGGCCAAGGAAAGAGCAAAAAATCAATTTTAATTACCAAAACTGCAATGTAGTTTGTGCAAAACTACAATGCATAACTTGTGTAAAATTACTGAACTAAAGCTTAAATGGTATTGCAAAATATTATACGACAATGATGACATCAACCATTTCCAAATCAAGACAAATGTATAGTAAGTGAGCTGTATAATAAGAAATTGTTTGTGCCTAATAAAACACGGCCGTGAGAAGGGGCCTCCTCTCAGCCTTAACACCTGTTCGTAGAGTGGAACGGCCGCGTTTTATCAAAGTGCCTTGCGCTCCTAAAGAAACACGAGGTAAATACCAAGGCAGGGTCGTCTCGGCCTCTCGACCATAGCCTTATGGGCCGAGGCCGAGGATCATGCAACACACGGCCGAAGATATTATGGTCAGAAGGTCACATGGCTTCTAGGCCCCACGCCCCATTTAATGAAGTAGTGCCTCTGTCCGTCGCAGCAAATCCACTAGGGCATGAAGCATTTAATGCATGAGGGCAGAAGGGAAGTGATTGAAGTCAGGATTTGGTAATCAGAGTGGTTAGGTACAAATTCTTGATTGAAGTAGATTGGTAATCAGAGTGGTTAGGTACAAACATTCTTGCAAATGTTCTTGCAACTGGCGGTCTCTTCACCAACCACTAACTCAGGAGCATTTAATGCGTTCCCACGGCTAGAGGTGCAGAGCCCTCGATCAGGGCGGTGGCCGAGATTTGCCGAGATTTATGGGGGTCACACCACCATGCTTCATGATCCCAAATGCTGATCAGACCCAGCCATGCTTGCCCTGATTTGACTCCACCATGCAGGTCTTGTCAACCCTCGATTGTCCCTCCAGGACCCCTACTATAAATACCAAGCTCAAGACCACGCTTAAAAGGTCAAACACCAAAACCAAAAGCCTCCCACGGAGCAACTTATTTTTCTGTCACGCACTTTCAATATCTTTACATGCTTTCCTAGGAGTAGTGGTAGATTGTAAGAGATATCCATTCATCAATATATCATACGACCCTTGATTTCTCAAGGCGCCGGAGCATCATCCTTGTTATCGCCACACTCACCCCATATATCATACGACCATCACTCCTCGAACAACGCGCCGGAGCACCGCCCAAAATCCACCACCTACACCACCATTAAACGGCCTTGTAGCTCAGGCCGTGAACCTGACGGTCGAGACCAGTTCCTTTCTCGGCCACAATCGTTTGGTTAGAAGTCCAAGTTCAAACATACGCATTATTTAAACTTTTCCTACCCAAAACTTATCAAACCCTCGACGCACGGTAGACCATGCTGGCACGCCTGCGCACAAGCCGCACCGCATCCAAAAGTAGGACTCGCGTGTTCGCGCACGTCCTCTCGGCCCGGATCACCAGGCCGTGAGATTTGCGACGCCAACAGAAATTGAAGCTAAATTAGATCATTGCCTAACCCCATCAAAATCAATATTCATTGTCAGGACCCGCCCCGAATCTCACATAACCCGAGACGGACCCTGCGGAGACCCCGGCATCACACTCATGCCGGGTTCACTCCTTATAAACGTAGCCTCCTTTTTCAAAAATAGCTGGGGCACGAGACTTTTTGCCGAAAATCCGGCAGTCTCTCCTGTAATTTAGACTTTCCCCAAAGTCTCAACCTGTATAAAACACATTTTTATATCCCAAACGGCAGCACACACAATATAGCAACATGCATTTCACATTTATGGCCTCCGGCTTTCTGATAATTCTAGGTAAACTACCAACCACACAATTAATATAAAAAATAACTTTCCCAAGCATCCAATACGCGAGGTTGTAACCTCATATCACTATCACAAATAGTTTGAGGCTTCAGCCTAAGCCGTGCCACTTGGCTCACCGAACGAGCCTCAATTCAACCAAGTCTCGGGACCAACAACGAGATCTGAACCAATCTTACTCACACCAGTCCCAACTCAAGTGGAGTCTAATTCGTGGCTGCACCTAGTAACTTCAGGCTGCCTACGTACCCTTACTGAGGGATCAAGCCACACGTAGTTCTTTCGTATGAACATTCACAATTCCGATAATAGACAATTATTTACAACCGAACCAACTATACATTTCCGATCTATCACAAATCTAATTCCGCTAACAACACACTGAAACAATATCACTTCCTTCTCAAAGCATCGTATCAAGAAGACATCCGAAGGGCCTAGGCAAAATAATCCAAATCTCCGAAGGGCCTGGACAAACTCCGACGGGCCTGGGCAAAATAAACCAAATCTCTGAAGGGCCTGGGCAAACTCCGACGGGCCTGGGCAAAATAATCCAAATCTCCGAAGGGCCTAGACAAACTCCGACGGGCCTGGACAAAATAATCCAAATCTTCGAAGGGCCTGGACAAACTCCGACGCGCCTGGGCAAAATAAACCAAATCTCCGAAGGGCCTGGACAAACTCCGACAGGCCTGGGCAAAATAAACCAAATCTCCGAAGGGCCTGGGCAAACTCCGACGGGCCTGGGCAAAATAAACCAAATCTCCGAAGGGCCTGGACAAACTCCGATGGGCCTGGGCAAAATAAACCAAATCTCCGAAGGGCCTGGACAAACTCCGACGGGCCTCTACAAAATAAATCTCAAGACACTCGAATAAGTCAATCCATACATATCACAAATACTTTACAAAAATAATAATTTCCACAATTAAATATAAAATGAATACCGATAAACCATTAAACTCATACGCATATTGTTTTCATCACAAAACCATGCCATTCATTTGAAAGCAATGCCCACTCACTTCCTAATAGTCCTAGCCGAGTCCCAAGACTCACTTTCACAACCCGACAAATCAAGTATCTCATACTCAACCATTTCTAATTTCAATTTATTAAATAATATCCAAGAATTTCATAAAGGAAAACTAAACACTCTGGAAGTCAGACGTCCACTTAAATACTAAAACTCAAAGCCGAAACCCTAAACTCGCTTGCAAGGTTATCCTAATACTTTTCGAAGGTTAAAACTACCTTGGAAGACTCATGATCCACCTAGAATCAAACTGTCCAAACTTGGTCAACCGAGCCCACAGGGCCCCACGACCTCCAAATTCTGATATGAAAGTTTCTATATGTCCTACAAGGTCTAGGACACATGTCATGCAAGTTTGGTCCTGATCGGACAGTCGGATTGCTCCCGATCGCACGATCGGACAGTTACTGAAACCCTAACCCTAGGGTTGGCTTTTCCGGAGCATCCGGGACTCCGTTTTACGATCCGTCGAATCCTATACGATCCTAGTAAAACCTAGACCAACATAATATAACCTTAGGACCATCCAACGGTTCGCTAGGAAAATACTCGATATGCAATATCCGTTCGAGACTCTAATGGTATCCAAAATGAGATCCGAGCACACTTACGCGCTCGTGTAAACCAGGAGATCACATTAGGACACAATGCCCTTTTCCTACAGTGCCAACGCGCCGCCACACGCGCCGGCAGCGCGTGGGTGTCCAAAGCGATATGGTATCGCCGGAAAACTTCCAAATCGAGAGCCACCCTTCCGGCTCCAGCTAGTATTCGATGAGTGGAGCAAATTATTCAACTGCGGCAACGTCAAATTCGGACGGCAAGTGGCCGGAATTTCAACCCGAAATTCGGCCAAAACCTAGATTCCAAATTCGTGATTCTAGACAAGAAATCAATCCAATCCTACACAACAGGCAGCTAGATCTCATGAAATAGGTGAAGAACCATACCTGTTTCACCGGATTTGGGCGACGGAGGCGGCGGCGCAATGACGGGAAAAACCCGGTTCAAACCAGTCGACACCGCCGGCGATTCTTGAGCTTTCCGACAGGGAGAAGGGGTGGGTCGTGACCGGGGCATCGAGACGAATCGAACGGGACCGATGCCGGCCCTTACCGTGGCCAGAGGTGAGAGAATCGAAGAGAGAGAGTGCTCGGATCGGGGAGAGAGAAATCGAGGAGAGAGAGAGAGAGCGTACCCGGGAGAGAGAGAGAGATCTGAGGGCATTTTTAACTTTTTATCAAAAATCCCTTTTTCCAAATAATTACGGTTATGCAACTGAGGTTCATTCGATCGTAACTCTCTCATTACAACTCCGATTTGAGCCCACTACGTGTCTACGGACTCATCTCGTCGTTCTCTACGCAACGGTATAGCCGGAATTCCCAAATTCCTTTCGGATATGAAATGACCAAATTACCCCTATCCCAAGGGTAATTTCGTAATTCCATTCAATTAATTAAAATAGGCTATAATTTGGAGTCGGGGTGTTACAGAAGTAATTGGATTGGGTTCTATGAAACTTATACAGCTTGTTTTTCCAAGAGACATATCGGATATGAGGAATATGTTTTAGGTACAACGGTGAATTGATCAAAACCTGTCATGGTACGGTGTTCCATATACAATAAGGTATGGTACAGTTTGCACAATAGTGTCAATTGGTATTGCAAAGTTAACACCAGTTGATGCTCATGTGCCTGCAAAATATAGAGAGAGAATATAAGCATTTAAAAGCCTTAACTAAGTTAGCTTCCAGTGTTTTCATGAAAGGGTTTGAAGCTTTGTCTACATTCTATAGTTCGGATATGTTTTGCTGGTTAAAAATTTTGTTAGGTTCCAAGTTCCAGCCTGAATAGGGTAATAGAACTTGGGATTCAAAATCTCTTCCTAGTGTTGTGCTACCAACCAGTTTAGAGCTCATTCGAGGAACACTTGATAATACAAATGAAAGAGCATGCTTTACCTTTGCGAGTGAAAGTTGCTGTACTAACTCCAATAATATAACCATATGAATCAATCATCACCCCCTGAATTTTCTACAGAAATTCTAACATACATAAGGCTGAAAACTTTGACATTATAAGAAAAAGAGTGAAAGTTTATGCAAAGGCTAGAAGATTATGCAACTTGAAAATGTTACCAGCGTCTGTTTGAATAGCACATCTAATGGCCTTTCCATCTCCCTGCCCAATCAATGACCTCCTGCAATATCCAAAATACCCATCAGACCATAACACATTGGACAAAGAAACTAAGATATATTGTTTTTATTTTATTTTATATAGTAATCTTAGGAAATGAAACTAGTTAAATGTAAACCATCTAAGGAAATATAATTCGGAATTGATCAAAACATTAAAACACTCTAAAGATGAACAGAACAAAATTATAGCCAAGGAAACAAGTACTGCATACAGATGCAAAAACAAGAAGAATTAGACTTTCAAGTACACTACAGTTTCTAGAAATTTTTTGTATGTTATAATCTTGACAAGAACAAAAATTTCATGAAATAAATAATGAGCATAAAGATCCCGATTTCCTCACCGTACCGGTTGGAGAAAAGCTCTTGGAAAAGCTCAGAGGCATGAACATTAGTGGCGATAGGCTCTGGCTCTCCGGTCTTAGCCCTCCTTCGTTGGATCTTGCCACTGCCAACGACGCGTCGTACGAAGTCACAGCCACTATGCCGTCGCGACCCCTGGACTCAAGAGAGAGAGAGAGAACGGAGTCCCCTGGACTCATGAGATAGATCTGATTTTGGCAAAGGCTCTTTAAAAAAAGGGTAAAATTGTATTTTATCTCTATAATTTAGACAGGCCCAACGAATCTGAGCCTCCACTTTGGCCTAATCCAAAATAACAATTCTTTCCTAGGTATTAAAACCCAAATCAAAATACCCAATGTCTCAAATACTAATTAATAAAGTTAATTATGTCTAATACCTACTTTTTCTTAAATGGAAGGCCAAGACCCATGGAATGGTATGTCTGGCTCTAGCAGTTTCAATTGATATTGGTGTAATATTGCACATGTATTGTTGATTTCTATAAACTCAAGTTGTTATTACGTGCGAAATTATTAGCATAATTTTTTTATGTGCTTCTTAACACAACTAAAAGAAATAATATATTCATCTTAATGGCGGATCCGAATTTGGAACCTCTATTTGGATGTTCTCTACCATGACCTGCTAGACTTTTGTTGTTTATGTGTCACCTAATTTAAATTTCATCCGAAACCAAAAGATTGGGTTGACCCACTGGGTTTTATAAAGAAAAACCGAAATGGTTCACATCAAAATATATATCTTCATTACTAAATTTAATTTTCCTTCAATCTCTCACCATAACCACAAGATTTTCCTACTCTATTCCAAGATCAAAATATGATGGTTTTACAAGAAAGCATATGACATATGAAAATCAAATATGAGAATATGCCCATTAGTCAAAATTTAGGGTTGTTAGGTTAAATGGTCCTTGAACTTTGACACGATTCGCATTTTAATCCCTCAATTTCCAAAATCGTTCCTATGGTCCTTCAACTTCAGTTTTGTTTGGATAAATGGTCTTGCCGTCAATTTTGTTAACTTTTTCTGTTAAAATTGAGCATGTGCATGGCACATGGTGTACTATTGAGGGTTAAAATTGAAAATTAGTTCACTCCTGGGGTAAATTAAAAATATTCAGATGCTGAAAGGAATATTCAAAAGGTTTTTAGTTTTTAGTTTTTTTTATTTATTTTTTGGGTGAAAGGAATATTTTGATGGTGGAAATAAAAAATAATACAAAAAGACCATTTTGCCCTTGCATTTAATGGAAAATATAACAACATTGACGGCATGACCATTTTTTCTAACGAAATTGAAGTTGAAGGACCACAGGGACGATTTTGAAAATTGAAGGACCAAAATGCAAATCGGGTCAAAGTTCAAAGACCATTAGACTTAAGATTCCAAAACCTAATAAAGGTCATAAGCAATCTTTAGTGGTTTCCCATATAATAAGCAAATATAATTTCCAGTGCATTTCTTTTCGGACAAATAGGGCTTGGTTCTTTCCTAAAAAAAAAAAAGGCTTGGTTCATGATCTCTCCTTTCCGTTTTTATTTATTTACGAATGACCAAGATTGGAGACTTGGTTGTGTCTCAATGCTTACCCAATCCAAATCCATGGTTGGATATATGATCATACCTCCAATTTGTTATTGTAAGAGAAAAATAGCTCTAGAAAACTGGAAAAGGTCCATCACTCTAAACCTTTTCTTTTCTTGTTACATAGGCCCAAAGCCCAAAAAGCTAAACCAACCACCAATGCTTATACAAACGATCCAATCCAAAGCAAAAGCTCATAAGCCTCGTATGGTGGACCGGATTGGATTAATTAGGATAAGACTTGGAGTGTTGAACTGGGTTGGACTTTAAGTCCTCTGAGTTTTTCGGAAATGCTATAAGAGCATCTTCAACAGTAGTAGCAAATAAAACTCTTCAAATTGAAGTTTGTTAACCTACGTTGCAATTTGAAAAGCCTTATTTGCTACTTGAATAAAATTTACTCCAACTGACTCTTCAATTCAATTAATGCAATATCATGGAAAAGAATGAAAACATGTGAAAAATGTCTATGTATTTATTATATAAAAAGAAAAAAAAATGCATGTTTTTAACATTTTCAAGGTAGATTTTGTTTTTCCAAAGTAAAATTAAATGTTTGAAGAGCCAAAGTCAACTTATCAGTCCTGAAGAGAGAGGAAGAGGTTGTAACTTTGATGACTGAGGTTGAAGAGGCTGTTGGGGAGAGTTTTTCTGATATGGGCTCACCTATTTTAGAATTCCAAAGATGTTGAAGAGGCTGTTGGAGATACTCTAATGAGGGGGTTGTGGGAGGGGGTTAATCCCACTATCCAACAAGAGAGAGAAAATATTGGACTTGAACTTTTTTTTATAATTGAATGGTTGGATTGAACCCCTCATTGAACACCCTCACCAAAATAACCCTCATTATAGAAGCGCCTTGAGTTGTTTGGTAGATTAATAAGCAGCACTAGACTAGACTTTAGTCCACTGCGCTGTTTGGTACAAGACTATATTGGATTGCATTGGACTTCAATATTTTATATATATATATATATATTGCGTTTATTTAATATCACAAATAATTAATTTTATGAAAAAACATGCTCACATAATTACAAGTAAGAAAGCCCCATCACATACTACTTATTTGCTTTTACCCCATCACAATAAAACATGTCCAAATATAAAAAAGTAAAAACTCACCAATCCAATCCGGATTGGACCTATGTGCAATTACTTGGACTCATCTAGTCCAATCCGACCCACCAAATGGGGTCATAATTCATACTCTTCGAAATGTTGGTTGATATATGATACTTATTTTATTGTTGAGAAATTTTGGGATTGCATTCATAATTCAGCCAAAAAAAACCATTGGCTACAAAGGGCCAATACAAACTAGCCATGAAGGGCCATTACAATAACGGAGCGATCTAACATCAAAATTAAGACAATAAGATGTTCCTTTAATAACAATCAGGCAGGATAAAAAAAAACTCTGGCATAGGCATCCCAACTAAGATTGCAAACTCAAAATAATGAAAAAGAGATAAAGCTTGAAAAAACTAAGGCATGACAATACAAATAAAACTCTTACAAATGAGAGATGAAAAGCTCTCACAAAGGGGAAGTGGAAAGCTCTCCCAAAAGGAGAGGTGAAAACTCCACAGAGAACCCAAAGAGCCTTTGCGACTTATTCCAAACATAAAGAAACCTCAAAAAGGATGGTGGTGGAGATCTGACGCCGAAATGGATGTAGAGATCCAACGATGTGATGTAACTGCCTGGGATGGTAATATGAAAATTATAACAAAACAAAGACAAATAGGGGAAACCTTCTGTCTCTGCAAATGAGGGAAGAGGATTAAGGAGGAAGAGAAGAGGGGAGAGGGGAGGGGAGGGGAGGAAGAACAGTGGCTTCCTCCCTCTCAAAGTGAAAATCGATGTAGGAGTATTTTTTAGGAGAGAGAGGGCTATAGTTTCTCTGGAGGTTTACGCACTCACTAATTGTTTGTTGATAGATCTTAAGCTACAAAACTTCACTAATACTATAATTATTAAAACTTCACTGATTTTTTCTTGAGATATATAACTTTTTTTTTTTTAATATTCAAAAGGTTTGAAGGTGGTTGTCTTTTTTTATTTATGGACAATTGTAGTATTGCTCCTATTTTATTTTAATTTAAATAAATTGTGAATATAATATTTTATCCTTATTTAATGAAATGTTTAATATTTTAGTATTTTCATGAACCATGGAGTTATAGGGATTTTGAATGCTTCATTTTAAGAACTTATTATGCCTTAATATATATATATATATGTATAGATTAATAATTGGAATCCATAATAGATTAAATAGAAAGAATAAATAACAAAAAATTATTTTCCTACTAGATATATATATATATATATTCTTTAAGTTAGAACAAAATTTAAGTTGAGGCATGTTATAACACTATCTTGGAGGCAATATATCAATGAAGCAGGTTATTGGTGCCCTAACTTTTAGAATACAACCACCTCAACCCTTATAAGAGTACACACTTGCAACACTTGCATTGGGTAAATACCTTGAATCTTCAACGGTCACCTGAAATTTGTAAATAAAAAAACATAGTTTGCTAGATAAAAATGAACCGGAAATGATAATAATCAAATGTGATTCTCTTTATATGGATGACGCCTGCAATAATTCACTCAAATTAATAAAATAAAAAAGGGCTAACGACAAAAGACACCCTGATGGTTTGGGGTCATTCTCAATATGGACCCTAGAGTTTCAATTTCATCAATTTACACCCCAATGTTTTTCAAATATGACCAATTTAAGCCTTCCATTAAGTTGACCATTTGGTCAGATGTTAACTGATGACGTGTCAATTGTGGGACCCACATACTAACCAATCCCAAATTTTTTATTATATAAAATTAGAAATTAAAAAAAAAACTTTAAAAAACCCATCGTCTTCCCTGCCCAGCGCCCCTTGTTCCCCACCCAATCTTGCTGAAGCCTACTTCCCACCCTCCGTCTCCCCCCCCTCTCCCTCCACCTCCTCTTCGTCTCTCAGACCTCTGTGCACCATTTCACTACCCCAGAAATTCCAGGACCCCAATCTCTCCGTCAACAAGCTCTGCACCCAAAGCGACGTCGATTCAATCCTCGCTCGCCTCCATTTCCACGTCGCTAAGATATTGATCAAGAGCGGCTTCCTCCCCGACGTTGACGCCGAGGTTTGCTCAGTAATTAGCAAACCAGTGGCCACTCATGGTAATTATTAGGGCTAACGACAAAAGACACCCTGGTGGTTTAGGCTCATTCTCGAATTGGACCCCACAGTAACAATTTTATCAATTTACGCCCTAACGTTTTGAACATCGTCCAATTTCATCATTCCGTTAAGTTGACCAGACGGTCAATCGTTAATTGCTGATGTGGCACCCATGGTACCCACCCCACCAGCGATTTGACCGTTCCTCTCATGCCATCTGAAGGGCAGTTTTGGGTTTCTACAATGTTTCTTATTTTTAGAAAAAAAAATTGAACATCGCACCCAAAAAAGGGCACGCTTTGCAAGAAGACGACTGAAGTAAAAGCCACAAACCGTCATTCGTCCTCAACCTCAGTTGGAGATCGAAGAGAAAGCCCCAAATTTGTCCTAAACCCTAACGTAAATCCTAAATTTCCAGAGCTGAAAGCTCAGATATACGATTTTGAAGAAGTGAGCCGCCCGATTGTATTGGATCCTTAACCCAGAAAACGAAGCAGAAATGGAGCATCAAGTGATGGTGTGTTGGTGTGGTAAGAATGCGAGAATCCGAACTTCATGGACAATTTCGAATCCTGGGAGGTGATTCGCTGTGTGTGCAAAGGTAAAAAACTGGATTTAGTGCAAAATATTAGAATTTGAATTGTAGCAGGTGCAAATGTTAATTTACAGAGTGAGTTTTGTGTAGGGTAGAGGAGGTCGTGATTTATGGGTTTGGTATGATGTGGAAATGTGTGAAAGGTCTAAAGTTGTGATTCCGAGGTTGCTAAAATCGTGGGATAAGTTGGAGAATTGATCGGTGCATAATTACATATCTTTTTATACCCTTCTAACTTATGATTTGGTTCTGTTTTTGAGTTAAACTTGTGCTTTTAATAAAGTTTGTGTATGTTTCAGTGTAATAAGGTTGAGACTCATTACATGCATTTTGAAGACAAATTAGCTCAAAATAGTGTCTGCAGATCATTCAATTTCACGGATTAACCTGTACTTGCTCAAGAAGAACCAGATAATGAGCCATACATCATTGGAAAGATACGGAAGTCTAGTTTCCGTAGCATTTTACGGTTCATGATTCTGAGTCTTCTAGAGGAAGTTATACATGATTTAGTATATCATGGTCAAAATTCATCAGCATCTGCGTTACTGGGCCACAAATGACATTTGAAGGTCTTCCCAATTTTTCCTTGCATTGGGCTGCATATGATTGGAAAGATAAGACAAAGGGCTTGAAGATCCATATTTTTCCAGAATTTTATGAATGTGTTAACAAGCCCAAAACGAACCCAAAAGAAGAGTGCAATGCATTGTCATGAATGACATATGCATGATGAAGTGCACTATCTAGTGGGAGTTGTTGGTGAAGTGCACTATCTAGTGGGATTTGTTGGTGAAGAGCATTAGCCAAAAAGATGAGTTTCTAATTACAAGTGATATCTAGTGGGAGTTGTTGGTGAAGTGCACTAGCCAAAAGGATGAGTTTTTAATTACAAGTGCTATTGGCATAGACCATATTTAATTTAGAATTTCAACTCCCCTAAGCCTATAAATAGTGAGTTCTCCAAGCTTGTAAACACACCCCAAGGGGGGGAGCTCTCAAACATTTCTCTAGAACTCCCCTCCCTTCTCTCCCTCAAATTCTCTTAGTTTTCCTTTCTAGTTCTCAATTGTTGTAATAAAATCATTTTGCTAAATGTTTCTGAGTTCTTCTTAACTTTCCATTGTAATGTAAATTCTTTTCTTTAGCAATTCAAGTTTGAGTAGTTTCCAAGTTTCAATTATGGTATTTGTTCTTATTTATTATGCTTATAAGTTAATATGCTAGTTTGAATGATTGATCACCATTAAAGCTTGCATGTTAGCTATCTTGGTTTGAATTAAGAGTAGACACCATGCTTTAATTCGAATTGAACTATGAATAGGAAGAGTATGTATGGACATTCGACAACAGGGATTAGATACATGCTTGGTTGTTTAAAATGTTCTTCTATGCTTAATGGGTTCCTAATGCTTAATTTAGGTTAGACAACAAATGATCAAGTTAGGGAATTAGGAACACAAGGTTAGGACTAGACACCATGGCTTAATCATACTTTAGCTAGAATCAATCCGTTAATCTAAATTGAACTTGGGAACTTATTCGCTTGAGTTAATTTCTTTTCTTTCTTTCTTGTTTGATTTATTTTCTTTCTTTTTTTCATTTCTGTTTTGTAGAAGGAATTGAATTAAATCAATCTATCATCAATCCTCGTGGGATCGACCTCGCACTTACATATGCTAAACTACCAACGGCTCGTGCACTTGCGAGTATCACAAGTTGAGGATGCAGCTAAATCTATTTTGGTGCAGCTGAATCGACACAACAAGAATTCACTAGCAAAGGCTAGACGCAGAGAGAAGGTTCTTCGGGCAGCATTGGTGGTGTCGTGGATGCTTGTTGCAATGTCCTTCTTTGGACGGAATGGTGGATCAGATGGACCGAAGCTGTAGACTTTAGAATTAGCATGAAATTGGGTGTTTTAGGGATGCACTGTGCTTTTGAAGTACTATGCTTTTGGGTAAGTCTGCACTGTACCTTTGGTATGGAAAGCAATGTGGTTTTGGTTATGTAATGGGAATGAACATTTTGCATTTTGGTTATGTAATGGGAATGACTATGTAATCTACATACAGTGTACAATTTTGGTAATGCAATGGCTTGTTCATTCCAACAACTTGTGTGTACAACATAAGAGCAAATTGATTTTCACTTGCAGCATTACAACAAAATAGGCCACCTAATAACATATCCACTTGCAGCATTACAACGAAATAGGCCACATAACAGCATTTACAACCTTCCAAAATAACAGAACCTGTGTTCCAATGCCTAACAAAGAATACATGTTTTCCAAAAAAAGAGTACATGTTTTCCAAAAACACAGTACATGTTTTCCAAAAAACAAAACCTGTCTTACATATTTGATCACAAGCTATCTTCCTAACCAAAGGCAACGTGTCTTTCAAAATAACATAATAACATAATAACCTAATCCAACCAGCTAATAAAGGTAAAACTGTCTCATGCTCAAAATAACCAAACCAGCTAATACAACACAGACCATCATCATTCCTTGCTCAAGTCTGATGCTCCCACAACCATAGGTCGTTTCCTCAAAATTGCCAGTTGAAGCTTCAGTTGATGCAGGTGGGGCAGATCCAGTTGCAAGTGTTGAGGATGGAGCAGCTGAATCAGTTGGTGGTGCATTAGAACTTCCAGCTGCATTGGTGGCCTTTCTCTTCCATTTTCCTTTCTGCACAGATCTTGCAGGCTTAGCTCGCCTTGTTTTTGTACTTGGACCAACTTCACTTATTTAAGTAGTTTTCTAGGATGAGACAACAAATCAAACCTGTTAGTTGCATCATTTAAACATTAACATTTATAACATTAACAAATGTTCATCCTTAGATGTTTACCTCAGCCTTCCTCTTTTTGATTTTTGTTTTTGGGGGGAGATTCCTATGACAAGTCCTTTTATTGTGGCCCTTTCTTCAACATTGGCCACACCTCAGTGATTCTTGAACTTTTGTAACAACATTGGCTTTGTTGTTGCATTCACCTACTTCCTTCCTTCTAGCCTTTCTTGGCCTTCTAGGTTGTTTGGAGTATGAAGGAGGCACACATGGTGGCATATTAGTTCTATCCCACAACTCCATCTCATTCATATGTAGTATGAGGTTTTCATATGCCTTGAAATATGTCTGAGTGTGATAACATGCATCCACATATATCCATTACGTTGAGGGCCCTATTGTAATTTATAGCTGCCACTCCATGAACACAAGGTCAACCAGTCAAATCCCATTCTCTGCAAGAACAGGTCCTCAAATCCAAGTCCACAATATACTGTGAAATCCCACCATTGCCAACTTGAAATTTTCCTCCACCTAACCACATAGTCACACAACCACCTGCTTTTGCTTTATTAATCTCTACCTTCTTAAAAATCTTGGGGCAAATTTTCTTTGTCCAATTCTTCATTTTGTCCCTTCTGCCTTGTATCCTCCTCATCAACTTACACCTAACTATCTCAAGCATGGTTAGTATTGGCTTATCTCTGCATGCCAATATAAATGAGTTGAAGGACTCACACATATTTTTTAAAAGCATATCACACTTCACATGAGTGCTGAAGTGTGATTGAGACCAATGTCTAGGAGGTTTTCCTAGTTCAGTCAGCCAAGCATAAGCATCCATATCAAGGTTTCTCAGCTCTTCCATCTATCTTGCAAACTGTGGAACAATTGTTGCTTTTGCAATACCCCAGAATTTGTCAGACAAAGCTTTCCCTTTGAATTGTAATATGAAGTTGGTAAACAAATGTCTTGCACAAAACCTGTGTTCACTATTAGGAACAACTTGCTCAAAAGCTGGTAATAATCCTTTTTGCTTATCTGATATGAAAGTGTATCCAAACTGGTTAACAATCTCTACATCCTTTACCAGCAATTCCAGAAACCAAACCCATGACTCCTTGCACTCAGACTTAACCACTGCATACACAATCACCCATGTTTCATTATTAGCATCTATACCAACTGCTGCTAAAAATCGCCCTCCATATACACCCTTCAAGAAGCAGCCATCCAATCCAATAATGGGTCTGCATCCAGCAATGAACCCTGCTTTACATGCAACTAGGCACACATATAACCTTTGAAACACTAGATGACCCAATTGTTCATTGAAATCACATTGAACTTTGGTTGTTGTTCCTGGATTGGTCTTCCTTAACTCTTCACAATAATCCCAAATTCTGGAGTATTGCTCTGTGTATATTCCCTCAATCTGCCTCAATGCCCTCTCTTTTGCCTTAGAAACTCCAGTGTTATAATTCTACTCTTTAATGTCTACATATATTTGGCACTCAGCCAACTAGACTTCACAATGGGGTTCTCCCAAACAATACCACAAGTATGTTCACCCTCATATTTCTTAACCTGCAGGGTCTTCTCATGCTGCATTTTGGCAGCATATATCTCCCATGGGCAATCTAGATATGCACAAACTACCTTTAGCTTTAAAGCCTCACTTCTCACAAATACAACATCCATATTCCTCTTTATAAATTGTTCTCTCATAGCCGCTCTAAAAACTTTACAATCGCTAAATTTCATCCCAACCTCAAACTCTGGATCTGCCATGTCAGTTGCCGGATTGAACTCTTGCCATCTATCTGTCATTGGAGTGTCATCATCATAGTCATATTTAGGCTACACATTATCAGAATCATACTCCTCTGAATCCAGTTCAACATCTGCACCCCAATCCCAAGAATCAACCCCAGCATTTGTTGACTCTGGCTCTTTTCCTTTTGCCCCATCTCTAACCCACTCAGTTTGTTTGTCCACCCATTCATCAAAATCGACATCATCATCATTATCATCACAATTGAAGTTAGGGTCTGCAAAATCAGAGTCAAGATTGTCTACTGACTCCTTCTCGTCATGACAGACTGTGGTCCTTGTTCTTGCTTTTCTTGTCTTCATTGGATGACATCTTGATAAGTTTCTCTTTTCTACATTTCCTTCAACAACCTCTTTCTGAACTGGTCCCTCAGTCACTGTATTGGAACTTTGGTCTTCTTTATCACGTGTCTTTTTTACATTTTTGCACCTCCTTTTACCAAAAGCTTTTGCCTTCCTTTTCCCAAAAATAGAACTAACTTTACTTTTCCCTTTTTCTACAGTGGCAGGAGATTCCCTCTCAACAGCTCTTTCTTTGTCTTTTTGCACAGTAGAAGATTCCCTCTCCACTGCCTTTTCTTTGCCTTTTTCAGAAACACCCTGTACTGCAGAAGATTCCCTTAGCTTTTGTGTACCCCTACCACTTTGTTCCCCATTTGGGTCTTCATTGAGCTCTTCTATCACCACACTTGTTTTTTTTTTTTTTTGTTGCCTCCATTGTTTACATTTCCCACCAATAGGAACAATAGCCCCATAATTGTCATCAAGCTCCTCAATCACAACTCCTATGTTAGGCACAATATCAACTTCTACATCAACAAACATATTTGATCCTGATTGACTATAAAACCAACCCTCATTACTATCAACCCCATGATGTAGGAAGATGTCTATTAGCCTTGCCTCTGGTACAAATACAAGCATGTCTATGACATCTTGATCATCATTAAGCTTTGTTAGGCCACCATTGCAATAGATAGGGATACTATACCAATAACTAATCACCCCATCATAGCCTAACTCCCTCACCATATTGTCTATCTCAGTCATTGACATTCTATCCTTGTCACAATAATCAAACCAAGCTACATTGCCAGAAGAATAACAGTTACCACAGATTTGACCACCATGGTACATTCGAATAGAAAACAATTCAGGATCACCTACATATTACTTGTCCCAAACATGGGTTATTTTCAGTTCAAACATAAAACACAACACAAAACACTGTATTCAAACTTTACACAAAAACCATAACTGACTTTTCAATTATTTTCAGTTTAGGACCATTATACAAAAGTGCAAATTTGTATTAAACAACCTTTTTCACATCCTTCCACCTAACACTTTTATTAAAAGCAGACGCTTAGAGTATTAAAGGCAGACATTTCCAGCACATGCTTAGCTTGAAGGACCACGTATATTCAAAATCTATAAGAAGGCCACCTATATTCGACAAAATCTTTCATACTTCTCCCACTATTCCACTAAACCTTATAAAACACAACATTCAAACCAAAATAACCCTTACGACCTCTACCCCATTCAACACAGATATCCCAAATTGCAAAAATTTAAACCAACTTACCGTACGATGGATGCGGAGCACCTAGAGCCCTGAAATCCCAACTCATTTCTTCTCAGTTCTTCGAAATCGTAGAACTTGTTGTCAACTATGTAGATTTAGGATTTAGGTTAAAATGAGGTTGAGGACGAACGACGGTGTAGGGCTTTTACTTCAGTCGTCTTCTTGCAAAGCGTGCCCTTTTTTGGGTGCGATGTTCAGTTTTTTTTATTTTTTATTTTAAATTGTAGAAACCCAAAACTGCCCTTCATATGGCATGAGAGGAACGGTCAAATCGCTGGTGGGGTGGGTTCCACGGGTGCCACGTCAGCAATTAACGATTGACTGTCTGGTGAACTAAACGGAAGGATGAAATTGGACGATGTTCAAAACGTTAGGGCGTAAATTGATAAAATTGTTACTGTGGGGTCCAATTCGAGAAAGACCCTAAACCACCAAGGTGTCACTACAAGAAAAATAGGCTAATGTGACAAAAAAACTTGCTCACATTAGGCAAAATTTCCTCGCAATTACGTTAAAGTGACCATATTCTGGCGTCACAAGGGTCGTCACATTAGGCCCTTCACCCGATGTCAAATGTGACGACTATAACTTAGTGTCACATATAGTACACTGTGACGATGTATGAATTTGTCACTGTTTACAATATGTGACTTCTCGTGTTTTGTCACATTGTTTCTTTTGTGACACGTAACAATAGGTCACCTAATTCATTTTTTGATGATTGGCAAGTGGTCACATGGTATCTAATATGACGATAGACAAGTTGTCACAACGTTCAATTTGTGATCCTTTATAAATTGTCACTTTATTTAAAATATGACATATAACAAATTGTCATATTGTATAATTTGTTATGCCTCAAAAACTCATCACAATTGATAATACATGTGAATGATTTCATGACAGTGATCCTAATCAATATAATACTCTGCATCAAGAATACAGAAGCTTCATATCATAGATGAATAATATCCAAAATAGCATATCCAAGTTAATCATATATCCAAGGTTCTAAACACACTTAATATCCAAAATAACATAATATAAACATGTAAATCTCATCCTAGGTTGTTGCCGACGGCATCAAAGTTGCACGCAACATTGACATCAACTGTCCATTATCCAGCCCACCATTGTTGGATGCCTCTAGCTGCCACCAAATTAGCCCTTAAATTTGAATAATCTTCTTGCACACTTTGGTTGGAGCCTCCCTAGTCTTGCTTTGGTTGGAGCCTCCCTAGTTATACCAATCTGTCAAAACATTAACATATATATGGATCAATGAGTTATCAAAACCTATAGCAATTGATAACTAGCAAGTAATCAGATCATCTCCTACAATGGAATTGGTTGGAAGAGAATCGCATATGTGCTGCTTCTTGTATCTTTCACAAGTCTCTAAAGATGCATGCTTGTGCCATCTACAAACTCATAAATTTGATGGACAATTCTTACGAAATGGGAAAAAAATTCCTACTAAGTCGAAAGTACAATATGAGTACTTCCCAAAACTTATAAGTCATAAGCACCGTCCAGAAGGAAGAATATATAAATAGATAAAATATCTTCTTCTAACATGTAAACAGAAAATTAGAAATTATCAAGTACAAGATTTCTCAAGCAAAGTCATTAACATGAATATTTAACCAATACCTGAGTGATACACGAACCAACATCTACATGAATGTCAGCACCTTCTCTACGAAAATTTGTATCCCTAACCTGCAAACAAATTTAATGCATAAATATATATTACACAAAAGCATTATACATTCTAAGGAATCAATAATGAGAAAGAAAAAAAAAGCAAGGACATCATCAAGATGAAGGACTTATGCAGCACCAAATTGATTTCCATCAGGATTAGCCCCACTAATTACAAAAGCAAGCAGATAAATTAGTACCAACATTTGTAATCTGACCTATGTTGTAAATGATGATTCATGATTATTTTAATAAAATGAGCAAATTTATTACCATTATCAAAGTCAAAAGCTTTGGATTTAAAATTTACACTATCCCACCACAACAACTGCCAAGACCAAAAGGAAAGTAAATAAATTAACTTATTAAATTATATATGGCATTCCAAAATCCAAAGCACCAGAACAAGCTTGAAAGGGATGAAAACAGAGTTTACCTACTTTTTGGTTTACTGAAGTTTTAAGAGTGACAATAGGGTCACACTTGTTCTGCTGACTCACACTTCATCATCCTTGTTATCTAAATCCTGTGAAAAGACTAGAGTACTGAGTTATCAGAATAAAAAATAAAAGGCAATAAAATTCTAACTAAATCTAAATGGAAATTTCCTTGGAAGGAGGCTTTATCAGCATCTAGTGTAAGAGATACAAAGGCAAACCAAACCAGAAACTGTCCTATATTCAAGTCTGAAAAATGAAAATCATATGGTTCATAGAAATAACTGAAATTAACGGCAAAATAAGAATCCATAACAGCACCCACAATATCCAATCAGAAAAACAACTTGAGATATATGAAAGAATGAAACCCATATGAGATTCATACGTTGAGAGTCAAGATTCTGAAGACAACAGGATTATCCAACATTATAATAATAGAAAATATGAAGAACCTAAAATAATAAAAATGACAGAATGCAGGGATTTGGCCAAAGTAGAGATATACCTGGTGATTGGATCATTTTCATTACACTAACAACAAAAAGCAATAATAATAATAAAATTTCTATAGCGCTTGCTTGCAACAACAAATCTGATGCAAATAATCAATTTTTTTTTTAATAGTGCTTGCTTTAAACGTTCAAAATTATCAAATTGGTAAGATCCCATTCCAATATCAGTTTTTCAGTCCCAACTTACAGAATTCAAGAGTTACAAATATCCAGAATCTGGACAAGACGTTTATGTGAAGCTAATCAAAATAGTTGAAAAAATACGCAATTACTCAACGTTTACTTTCCTCTTGAACCTAAAATCTTAAAACTTAAATTTATTCCTTTTAGCTTTCACCAACCCATGACATTTTTAAGTGCCCAATTTGAAGTGAGCATTCATAACGCAGTGAAAGCTACTCAAATACAACCCAATAAACATAATTAGAAAGAAAAAGGAAAAAAATGGCGAATTGGGCTTACCAAAGTATCATCTAAAGTGCCAACAAGAATGTATTTGCAATTTTGTGCTAACTGAATGAAAGAAATTGGGGTTTCTCATCATCAATCACTTGTTGTCTTGTCATCTGTGATAATAGAAGTGTGAGAAATTGGGGTTTAAACCTGTAAAGGCATACCTTCTTCAATCCTTCTCCTTTTTTACTTCCCCCAATTGAAAAGAAAGCTAAGAACAGAGGGATGGTTTATGGAGAATTTGGTGAGAAAGAGCCAGAGAAACAAGAGTAATATGAGAGAGAGAGAGAGAGAGACGCAGTCTGAGAAGATATCAGAGAGGATTTGGGGTTAAGTGTGGGTTAGGGTTGGAGAGAGTATCTGAGGGTTAACACGTACCAAACTTAAATTTGGTGGGAAAAAAAAAGAGCGGCATGCAAAAAAATTGAGGGAAAACATTTGTGACGCCCTAAAATATTATTTGTGACCCTCCAAGCCTCACAAATAACTGGTAGTCTCTCCCGCCCAAAATCGCCAGATTATTTGTGAGGGATTTAGCCTTCCTCCAAAATTGCATATGTCTTCGTTGTCTTATGAGTGATGACTTGATAAATTCGTCACAAATACCTATTATATGTGACGACTTTACAAGCCTCACTTTTTATTTGGTCACATTAGCCTTTTTTTCTTGTAGTGTGTCTTTTGTCATTAGCCCTAATTATTATTCTTTCAATTTTTTTGTGGGTTTATAATTATATTAGAATATTGAAAGGGTTGGGAGATTCTCCAGATTGTATCGCAGGGAATTAGGCCACCATGTCTGGTTCTGTATTTTTGTTTGTTCTCTGTGATTTTGCTGGGATGGGATTATTGCTAGGGTTGCATGGTCAGGGGTGGGGTGGATTGAGTTGTGGTTTGGTGCGACTTGGTAGGTGTAGGCGCTGGTTTAATCGTACAAATAGAGCTTCTTGGACTTTATCGAGACAACCAAGGAGCCAAATTTGATGGCATAGTTGGATTTGCATTTCAAGAGATATCAGTTGGAAATGATGTACCTGTGTATTTCATGAGTTTCTGCTCTGTTTGACTCAGGTTGTGTTTTCAATGATCCATAGGAATTCAGAGATTTCATCTTGCTATGTTTCTCAGTGGTGGAGGTGGTTGAGTTGAGGGGATGGGGAACCGGGGGGGGGGGGGGGGGGGGGGGGGGGGCGGTGGGTTGTTGGGCATAGAAGGGGTTGGGATTTTTAAAGTTTTCTTTTTCTTTTTTCTAATTTTATATTATTTATATATATATATATTGGGATTGGTTAGTAGGTGGGTCTCACAATTTACACGTCATTAGTGAACGTCTGACCAAACAGTCAACTTAACGAAAGGCTTAAATTGGTCATATTTAAAAACATTGGAGTGTAAATGGATGAAATTGAAGCCCTAGGGTCCATATTAAGAATGACCCCAAACCATCAAGGTGTCTTTTGTCGTTAATTATAAACCAAACAAACTAAACGAACACAATTTTTTGATAAACAATGAAATTTCCACGATAATAATAAAATGACTCAATGATTTCCTGTCTTGGTAAATTTTTGCAAGAATCTTTTTAATGAAGACTTGAATGAAATAATACTGCTTGCACATGACTTTTTCTAATGGAAACCCCCACGGTCTTGATGGTATGAGGTATTTCAGTTCAAAATAAAACAAAGAGAAATGACGTGGGAGGAGAGAGAGATTTACGGGGACAAGTGACCAGAGGAAGAAGAACGTGAATAAAGAGAAGTGCAGTGCATTTTGCTCTGAGTTTTTGTAAGTTTTCATAATAAAGTATTGTAATCTAATCGCTGGCGCAGGAAGTCTGAGCTTTAACCAAGTCCGTTCATATGCATGTAAAAGGTGACGTAGGAAGTCAGAGCTTTTAATAAAAATCTGGTCAGATCTATCTAATGGCTGACGTAGGAAGTCCGAGTGTTAACAAAAATCATGTCAGGTCTATTTAATAGCTGACGTAAGAAGTCCGAGCGTTAACAAAAATCATGAAACTGAGAAACGGTCACTACCCATTTGGCTCCATTTGATTAAAATTTGTATTTTGAAATATGCTCTGAATTCCATACAACACACACCAGATGCTTCGAGAATGGAAGAGGGGAGGCTCTCACTCCACTACTAAAACCCGAACCCAATGAACCAAGCTGCCATCAACCTCAGAAAACAGCGCCAAACCCAGGGATCTGCAGATCAACCAGACCCCATTGGAGCATTTGATCACCATGGAAAACCAGCGTAACCTTCCTAAGGAGATCGTAAGCGACATTCTTTCCCGGGTACCAGTCAAGTCCCTGTGCCGCTTCAGGTGCGTATCGAAGCCATGGCTTTCTCTGATCACTCACCCTGATTTTGTCAAACTTCACTACAACAGAGCCTTTGAGAAAGAGGATATACTGCACCAGAGGCGACGAGTCCTAATTGATGTACCCGGAAGTAATTCGCTTTTCTCTTTCGGCATCGATGAGTTTCTCAAGCGAAATGATCATGGCGGCGATGCAGAGGTCGAGGAGAGTGATATTGACTGTGTTTATTGCCATGAAGAACTAGATAGTGGCGTTATGCTGGTGGTTCCATGCAATGGGTTGCTGTTTTTCACGGTGAGCAATTTGGACTTGTATTTGCTCAACCCAGCAACCAGGGAATCCAAGAAACTCCCTGGACCTGAAGGGTTTGGGGTGGATGGGTGTTCTTATCACCTTTTTGGGTTTGGATTTGATCACTCAGCTGATGATTACAAGGTGGTTTACGGGCGGTGCTTTGATGATGGAGTTGATTTCGGCGTCTACATGCTGAAGACCGGTTCTTGGCGTGTGATCGAAGAGCGCTATCCCTACAAACGCGCTGTAACTGATGATTCGAAGGGGATTTTGGTGAATGGAGGCTTCCATTGGTTGTCTAGGAGAGTTGGAGATCAGTCAATAATGATCATGGCTTTCCTCTTAGCTCAGGAGGAGGTTCGAGAGATTGAAGCCCCGCCGATTTCACCGAAAGCGATTTGATTTATTTCAGTCTTGGAGCCTTCAGGGAATGCCTGTGTGTATCCCAATGGATTTTGCAAGATGCAGGAAATCATGAGTTTTGGGTGATCATATGAAGGGGGTGGGATGATTGAAGGGATTATGGAGTGAGCGAGTCTTGGACTAAAATAAAGCTCTCCATTGTGATGTTGGATTCTGGCAACATTTTGCCTGCCCCTTACAGGACCAAATCTCATGATCTGCTGTTTGCAAAGTGGATAAGCGATTTTTATTTGTACAACTTTGATGATCACACCTTTCGCACCGTGTCGATTACCCTATTTCAGGAGTTTCGTGATGCCGAGGCCTACTTGGAGAGCCTTGTTCCGTTGAATTAGAATGACATTATGGACATAGCACATCAACGAAACCAGGTATTTTACTCATCACAATCCCCTACATTTTAAATGTATTGTTGGTGTGGCGCTTGTATGAGTCTGATCTACATTATTCAGTTCTTGAGCGATTGATTATCTTTTTTATGATACTTCTAGGTCAGACAGTCTTCCTGTCACGTGTAATTTGTTGGAGAAGTGGTGAGTTGTTCTTTTTTTTTGTTTTTCATTACATATGTCTTTACAAGAAGGGAGCTCACTTTTAGTCTTTCGTGATGACATTAGTTGACCACATGATCTGATAAATGATGTACATCTATATGCACTAACTGGCAATCAATTTTGTAACAGGACCAGTCAGCATAACTTTTTCTTCCGTAGAAGTAGAAGGTGAAGAGAAGTCCAAGATCAAAGAAGCAGTGGTGGTGTCAATAACAGAGAAGAAATCAAAACTTGTGCAACAAGTTTTATGCCCTAAGTGAGGAAGTGCATCGTGTGTTGGGCCAGACATATATATGGTAGCAACTATGTAATGGATGGCCTTGGAGTTGTTTGTAAGAGCTAGCTAATTAGGTCTCTCATATGTTCTGTACTCTCTTGTCTTAAATAAAAAAGGCCAAGACTCTTATGTCTGGCTCTACCAATTTCATTGACATTTTGGTGTAATGTTTAGAGTCATTCAATAGTTAGGCCTTCTCCTACCCATGAGGGGCTAAACTCAAATTTTTCCCCTCCAAAAAGATAACTATTTGGGTTTTGCCCTCACTACTACAAGATAACCCTTGCGCGACCAAATTTTGCGCGACGAAAAATTTTTCGTCGCAAAAAGTCACTTTGTGCGACGAAACTCAAAACTTTGTTGCTAAAAACCTTGCGCGACCAACTTTTGAGCGACGAAAAATAATTCGTCGCTCAAAGGGACTTTGCGCGACCAACTTTTGCGCGACGACAATATGTCGTCGTGCAAAGTCTTGCACATCCAAATTTTGCGCGACGAAAAAAAAATTCGTCGCTCAAAGTAACTTTGCGCGACGAAAAACAATTCGTCGCGCAAAGCGACTTTGTGCGACGAAACAATAAACTTCGTCGCGCAAAGTCCTTATAAAAATAAATAAATAAATATATTTATTTTTTAAAATCTTTGTTAGAAAAATATATTATTGTTGTTTGGATTGGGTTTTTGTTAGAAAATATATTTTTTAAATTGACGATCGAATTAGTTCATTGTATTCATATAGGGTCAAAGAGTGTAGCTATAAAAAATGATCAAAATTAGAGTTAAAATAACGGTTAAACCGTGATTTTTCATTTATAACCGTCGAAAATTTTTGTCCCATTACTTGATCTCTGAATGTTTATTTTTTCCAATTTTTGGCGTATATGATCTCGAAGTATAAACAAATAAGTTTGACGGTTGGATCGTTCAAACTAGTTTCGTAGAATGCGTATGCCATCAAAACAATATATTCACTAACAATTAAGAGTTTATTTATACTTTTGTTAAATATAACATAAGATTTTGTGGTATCCACTAGTGTAAATATTTTAAATTGACGATCGAATTAGTTCATTGTATTCATATAGGGTCAAGGAGTGTAGCTGTAAAAAATCATCAAAATCGGAGTTAAAATAACCGTTAAATCGTGATTTTTCATTTATAACCCTCGAAATTTTTTGTCCCGTTACTTGATATCTGAATGTTTATTTTTTGCGATTTTTGGCGTATATGATCTTGAAGTATAAACAAATAAGTTTGACGGTTGGATCGTTAAAACTAGTTTCGTAGAATGCGTATGCCATCAAAACAATATATTCACTAACAATTAAGAGTAAACTTTTGTTAAATATAACATAAGATTTTGTGGTATCCACTAGTGTAAATATTTTAAATTGACGATCGAATTAGTTCATTGTATTCATATAGGGCCAAGGAGTGTAGCTATAAAAAAATCATCAAAATCGGAGTTAAAATAACCGTTAAATCGTGATTTTTCATTTATAACCGTCGAAATTTTTTGTCTCGTTACTTGATATCTAAATGTTTATTTTTTGCGATTTTTGGCGTATATGATCTTGAAGTATAAACAAATAACTTTGACGGTTGGATCGTTGAAACTAGTTTTGTAGAATGCGTATGCCATCAAAACAATATGGGCTCGTTTGGTACACCGTATTAGACTCTGGATATGAGTAAATAGTCTATGTCGGGCGTTTGGTGTCAACTTGTATTATTTAATTACCCGACTATTTTGTACGGGTTGGGCTTTTAATACTCTCCTAACCTGACTAACTAATACAACCCACACACCCCGGATTAGATAATACACGCTTAATTATACGGTCAGGGAAAAAGAACACGCGTTCTACAAAAAAATTTAGACGCTCTTTTCATCTTCTTCTCTCTAGGGTTCTTCTTTGCTATCTTCTCCACAAGTTATTTTCTTCATTCTTCTCCAAGTATCCATCTCTCACACTCTCTCTCTTTTTCATACTCTCTCCAATATGCTTCTTCTCTATTCTTTATATTTTTCAATTTTTTATTACATTTTTGTGGAAATTTGGTTATGAATTTTTCTTTTTTGACATTTTTTAAAATCATATTAACCAGAGTAGTGCTAGTTTTCGTCCAAAAACAAACAACTGTGCTAGTGTTGGTAGTTTAGTTGAATACATACATACCTGATGACTAGGAGAGCAAAATTTTCCTCTTGAACCATTTTCATGATTGATAAATTTTCTCTTTTCCTTTTCTTTTTATGATTCCCAAGCTTATGCCCTTGGCTCTTTTGATTGCAATGCTTCTACTCTGCTGCTACTTTCTCCTTCTTCTTGTTGTACATGGAAACTTTGATGTCCAATACAGACATATGCATCTTACCAAAAAAAAATCTTGTCATATGAATCTTACCAAAAAAAAAATTTCGTGTCATTTGAATCTCAATTTCCATTAAAATTATCAAAGATTTTTATTTTTTTTAAAATAGTCTAATCTGATGTTATCCGGAATATCACCAAACACAGTATAACTTAGTCAGACTATTTATCCGGAACAACACCAAACGCCTTATAATATTATGAATAAATAGTCAGTACTCTCCGGAACAAATTAATACTATCCGACGGAAATTAGTCAGTACAGTCCAACGTACCAAACGAGCCCTATATTCACTAACAATTAAGAGTTTATTTATACTTTTCTTAAATATAATATAAGATTTTGTGGTATCCACTAGTGTAAATATTTTAAATTGATGATCGAATTAGTTCATTGTATTCATATAGGGTCAAGGAGTGTAGCGGTAAAAAAAATCATCAAAATCGGAGTTAAAATAACCGTTAAATCATGATTTTTCATTTATAACCGTCGAAAAGTTTTGTCCCGTTACTTGATCTATGAATGTTTATTTTTTCCGATTTTTGGCGTACATGATCTCAAAGTATAAACAAATAAGTTTGACGGTTGGATCGTTGAAACTAGTTTTGATTACTGTGTGTGCCATCAAAACAATATATTCACTAACAATTAAGAGTTTATTTATACTTTTGTTAAATATAACATAAGATTTTGTGGTATCGACTACTGTAAATATTTTAAATTGACGATCGAATTAGTTCATTGTTTTCATATAGGGTCAAGGAGTGTTGCTGTAAAAAATCATCAAAATCGGAGTTAAAATAACCGTTAAATCGTGATTTTTCATTTATATCCGTTGAAATTTTTTGTCCCGTTACTTGGTCTCCGAATGTTTGTTTTTTGTGATTTGGGGTATACGATCTTGAAGTATATACAAAAAATTCTGACGGTTGGATCGTTGAATGGTGTGTGTATATATATTTATTTACTCATTAAATAGCTTTAAATTTATTTATTTTGTATGTATAACACTGAAGAAATTGGTATATAAATTTATTAAGTAGCTTTAAACTTATTTATATTTTAAATCGTAAAAAAAAATTATTTTTTATTATTCATAACAATTATTTTTATAAATATCGTGCTACGAAACAATTTTTTGTCTCTCAAAAGTTTGCGCAACCAACAATTCGTCGCGCAAAACTCTAAAAATTTGGGAGGGTCGGGATTTTAAAAAAAAAATTTAGACTTTGCGCGACCAATATATATTTTTCGTCGTGCAAAAATTTGGCGGGTATCAAAAATGGGACGCGGGAATTTTTTTATATAATTTTTTTTAGACTTTGCGCGACCAATATGTATTTTTCGTCGCGCAAAAATTTCAAGATTTGGGCGGGTACCAAAAATGGGACGCGGGATTTTTTTTTTTTTTTTGACTTTGCGCGACCAATATACTAATATTCGTCGCGCAAAGCTTTGCACGACCAACAATATAGTTCGTCGCGCAAAACTTTGCGCGACCAACAATATAGTTCGTCGCGCAAAGTGATATGGTTTATAAAATGAAAATAACTCTTCCACCATTTTCTCAATGTCTTTCTCTACTCTTTCCTCTCCTCTCTCTTTCCCTCTCCCCAAATCCCACCATTTCTCTCACACTCACTCCTCTCACTTAATCTCTCATCATCTCTCTCTTCACTATCTCTCACTCTCACTCACTCTCTCATCTCTCTTTTCACTATCTCTCACTCTCACTCACTCTCTCATCTCTCTATCACTATCTTCTCTAATTCTCTCACACTCACTTCTCTCTCTCATTCTCACTCACTCACTCTCAATCTTGCCAAAAGGTAGATTCTCACCAAATTTAAAATTTTTTTTTCATTAATATGTGTTTTTGGAATTAGTTTTGAGTTTGTGTGGGATTTGGGGTTGAGTAAAGGGGAGGGATTGGAGTTTGGGTTGGATTTGTGGTATAACAATTCTAGGGGAGATTATCCCTTTTTTTTATTGTACTTTGTTAATTTATGTGTACATTTTGAATATTATATATATTTATTGGATAATTTGATCAGTATTTTTCATATATAATTGTATTTTGAATATGTCAATTTAAATTAAAGTAATTAAATTAAATTTAAAAAGTAAAAATTTGAATAAATTAATATAATTAAATTAATATCAATTTAAATTAAAGTAATGAAAAAAATCATACAATTAAATTAAATTTAAAAAGTAAAAATTTGAAATAATTAATATAATTAAATTAATATTAAAGAAATAATAAAACAAAAAGTCAAAAACCAAAATATTTCGTCGCGCAAAGTCTTGTGCGACATTAGTATTTGTCGCGCAAAACTCTAAAAATTTGGGCGGGTACCAAAAATGGGACGAGGGAATTATTTTTTAATTTTTTAAAATTTTTTTCGTCGCGCAAAACTTTGCGCGACCAATGTATTTCGTCGCGCAAAACTTTGCGCGACCAATATGTTTCGTCGCGCGACCAGTGTTTTTCGTCGCGCAAAGTCACTTTGCGTGACAAATATTTTTTCGTCGTGCAAAGTCTTTCTTCACGATCTTTGCGTGACGGAATCTGCGCGACGAAATTTTTGTCGCGCTAAAATTTGTGCGACTATAATGTATTTTGCGCGACGAAATTCTCTTCGTTGCGTAAAGTGTAAAATTTAGTAGTGCCTGACTCAAATCGTTTTTTCTCCCAATCCTCCGGACTCAAATTTTAAGTCCGCAACTTTATTAAATTGTTTAAGAATGATTTAAGTCTAAATTTTTTTTTTATAGAAAACTTTTCTTCATTTAATCTTTTTAAATAACGTCATAATTTAAATTTTTGAACAATTTGACCTAAAAAAAATTGAAATTCCATAAATTTAATTTTATTCCAAAAGTAAACACACAACAAAAAAAAAACATACAAGATAATTGAAACACACAAGGAGGACTGAAACAATTGTCGACCTCATTCACCATCTCCAAAGCTCCTCCAAAGGAGACTCTGATGCACATGTGGAGATCGAACTCTATTATGACGAATCATGTAATCAGAGATAGTATGCCTATCTTGGTGGTACTTGTATGTAATGCTTTGCTCTAGCTCATATTGTCTTGCTCTAGCCCTCCTGGATCGTTGTGGACACATATCCTCATCATCAGATTCCTCTTCACATATTCGTACTCATCATCCACAATCATGTTGTGCAAAATTATACACGTCATCATGATTGAGTGGAGGTTATCCTTGCACCACATACGTGCAAGGGCCCCGAACAATAGCCCATCGAGCCTGTAGTATTTCAAATGCTCTTTCAACATCTTTCCTATACGCTTCTTGCATTTGTGCAAAAAGCCTCTTCTTCGAGTTATCAAGAGAAGATATGGTTTTCACCAAAATAGCCCAACAGGAGTAGATCCCATCTGCCAAATAGTAGCCCAAATGGTATTGATTTCCATTGACAATATATTCAACATGAGGAGCCACTCCATGTACCCCATCATTGAACAATGGAGAACAAGCTAAAATGTTGATATCATTTTTGGTAGATTAATTGAGAAATGGGTGAGTATTTATAGAGTTTGGAGAGAGTTTTGGGGTTGGGTCTGATTTGGATTAATTTAAAATATTTTTTTGACCGTTGGATTTAAATTTTTGTCGTTGGATCTTTTTTTTGACCGTTAAAATAGCTTAGATTTAATCTAGATCGTTGATTTAAAGTTACTATTATAAATTTTTTTTTTTGAAAGGAAATTTGAATTGCAACAACCACTTTAAGCTAGAATAAAGCCAGTAGCGTGGGCCTAGTCTTTTTTTTTAAAGTTACTATTAGATTTTTTTTAAAAATTTTGAATTGCAACGGCCACTTCACCAGGAGCAGACGCGTGGCATGGGGCAACAAACAAAGCCACCAGTGCGGGCCCCAGTGTCTTTTCTGATGCACATGGGCTGTGCCATCTGTTGGTGGGCTCTATTGAACAATTTTGGGTCCATGCAATATTTGGACTGGTATTTGGGTCCAAGTTTGGGTTTTCCCAAATTTTGGTCCCTTCATTTTTTTGGGTTGGGAGAGGTTTTGGGCAATAATTTGGGTTTAGCCTCTTGGGTTGGAGATGGCCTTAAGGCCTTATATATAGCCCTTAGGTGAGGTTCTATCTCTTAATTGTTGGATCATGCTAACTAATTTGATTCAACGGCTAATCAATTTAATCTACAAGTTAAGAGATAGGGCCTCACCTAAGGGCCATATATAAGGCACTAACTATAGAATTCTTGGTAATGTTAATTGACAAGGCATAGTGCTCAAGTCTATATGAGAGAACCCCTCAAGCCCAATCCAATAATACATTAGGTCACTTGAGCCAAGTAGACCATTGACGGCCTCACAAAAATAATTGTTGAAAGAAAACGTGATTATTAGATTATAGCCTTAACAAGTGTTCACCCGTTTTGCGTTTACTCCTGTGGTGGAAGGGCAAAGTTCCCCACTGCCTCGTGAACCATTGACTGGTCAACAAGTCAGCTTTCTTTGGTGTGCAAGCGCGCCACTGCTAGCAATTAAGATTCTAGCAGACTTAGTTTAGAATGGATAACTTGCGCCCCAAGTTACTGATTTCTGCAAACAAACGATTGTGAATTTGGGTGAGGAATATCTCCCAAGTAAGTTCTTTTTCTTGCCTCAGACTAGTGAGGACTTTAACAATTTATCTCAGTATAAAGAGGTTGTTCTGGCCAGAATGGTTGATGGAATTTAAACTGTCTCGAACAGAACAGCCTTTTACAGAACTATAAAAATAAATATCCATGCTAGAAAGATGAAAGGACAGCTAGAAATTCATTTATGTCTGGATAGGATGCTCTGATCCTGGCTGGACTGGAAATGCCTAGGCTGGACTGGACTGTTGACAACTTCAACTGCTAAGCTTCAGCTGTAAATCGATACCAAAGGTTAATTCTGGCAGAGCTTTAACGTACTTCAAGCTTTTGTGAGGCTTTTGAGTGGGCAAAACTGCGGTTTCTTTAGTCTGCAAGGGCAGAAGTGGCTGTTCTCGAGGGCTTCAGTGGGCTAGATACTGCACTGTGAAATTTGTTGAGGTTTTCATGTTTGGAAAAAGCTCA
This sequence comes from Prunus salicina, assembly GCA_020226455.1. Taxonomy (NCBI): domain Eukaryota; kingdom Viridiplantae; phylum Streptophyta; class Magnoliopsida; order Rosales; family Rosaceae; genus Prunus; species Prunus salicina. The sequence goes on along the minus strand of CM035342.1, from coordinate 26,516,942 downwards.
AGCTCTACCTGTCTTGGTTCTTTGCTGAACCAAATTTGTAACGAGAGAAATCTCGTTTTAATTGACTTATTTTCTAAGTCTGAACCTTGGGAATTCTGATCTAAAGCTGGTTTCACTTGGAATTCAAGTGGGCTTTTGGTTGATTTTTGAGTTGTTTGTTGTTTGATGATTTTTTTGTGTAAGATTGATTGTTTGTTTTTTTGATTGTCCTTGAACCTGTTCACCCTCTCCTCTATTTATAAGAGATGTTTAGGTTTAGGGTTTCTTTCTTAAAATAATGGGCGGCAAATCTTTTAAAAATCTAGAAAGAAATACAAGAGAGAGAAGAGTTTAAAATTTTGTCAGATAGGCTCTCATCAATCAATCCTTAAGATCACTTCTCTGTTTTGTTTTAAAAGAAAACCTAATCTCCTTTCCCAATTTTAACTGCCCTTTGTGAGATTTCATCCGTGATGGTTAGTTTGATTTCTTCAGTTTGAACAACTCCCTGCTTTCCTGCTTATCTCTCTCTGAGATTGTAGCTTGCTTATCTCTTGGGAGAATCACATTCTCTGTAAAGTAGAAAAAATCTCTGAATATATATATATATATATGTAAGAGGGATTTGATCTTCAGAATTTCAGAGGTGTCTCTTCCAGTTTGCCAGCCACTGACCCTTCCATTTATCAACTCTGTGCTAGTTGGTTTTGTTGACTTTTCCAAACCTGATAATTGATCAGTGCATAATTACATATTTTTTTGTACCCTTCTAACTTATGATTTGGTTATGTTTTTGAGTTAAACTTGTGCTTTTAATAAAGTTTGTGTATGTTTCAGTGTAATAAGGATGAGACTCATTACATGCATTTTGAAGACAAGTTAGCTCAAAACAGTGTCTGCAGATCAGTCACATTCACGGATTAACCTGTACTTTCTCAAGAAGAACCAGATAATGAGCCATACATCATTGGAAAGATACGGAAGTCTAGTTTCCGTAACATTTTACGGTTCATGATTTGGAGTCTTCTAGAGGAAGTTATCCATTATTTAGCAGCTCAAGGTCAAAATTCGGCAGCATCTGCGTTACTGGGCCAAAAATGACATTTGAAGGTCTTTCCTATTTTTCCTTGAGTTGGGCTGCATATGCTTGGAAAGATAAGACAAAGGGCTTGAAGATCCATATTTTTCCAGGATTTTTTGGAGTGAATAACAAGCCCAAAATCGGCCCACAAGCTGACTGCAATGCAATGTCATGCATGACTATCTAGTGGGATTTGTTGGTGAAGTGCACTAGCCAAAAGAATGAGTTTCTAATTACAAGCACTATCTAGTGGGAGTTGTTGGTGAAGTGCACTAGCCAAAAGAATCAGTTTCTAATTACAAGTGCTATCTAGTGGGAGTTGTTGGTGAATAGCACTAGCCAAAAGAATGAGTTTCTAATTACAAGTGCTATTGGCATAAACCATATTCAATTCAAATATTCCTCTTCCATTCTCCCTATAAATAGCACTCCAATTCTAAACACAACATCATTCAACAATCCATCAACTCACTTCATCCATTACTCATACACATTCAAATAGAAGAGAGAGAAGAGAGAGAGAGAGAGAGAGAGAGCTAGTTGCAAAAGGAGCAAAGCTTGGAGCTGTCTTGGGAATTCCTTGCTGCCATCATCTAGTTCTTTTCTTTTCTTTATCCTATCTTATGTATTTCCATTCTATATTGCTTTTCAATTATTAAATATGTGTAACTAAATTTCTTCTTAGTTAGAGGTGAATTCGAAGCCATGGACATATGTTTTATATGAATTGATCACTCCCAGTTATGGTTTCGTAAATTATGAATGTGATTTACTTTTTTGTTTTATTCAGGACTTATTCTTGCATGTTTATTAAGGATGCATACTTAGTTTGCATGCAGGGACTTGATGCTAGGATATAAGGGAATTTCACCTAATCGTTATGAACTTATATTCACAAGTAGTAAAAGTCACTAGTCATGATTGTGTTAAGTAAATTCCTGGCAGGAGTATCATGCTTTTCATAGTTACAAATGCTTTGTCAAAGCTTATGATTTTCATAGAACTTAATGATCTTTGATATGTATCTCTATCATGCTGTTCATATAGGGAACTTGATAAGAATAATTTGATTGAGTCGCTGAGTCCAATTCAATGAACTTAGGAAAATCTGAGAGTTAATTAGTGCAGTTCACAATTAATTTGGGGCTTTGGGCTTTGACATTCATACTTTATAGAAAGAGTAACTGGAGATCTATTTGTATACATATGTTCCATGTGTGGAGAAGAATCCTCTAGCTATCCCTTAATCCATATTTCATTCACAACTTAGTTATTTGCTGCTGTCAATTTTACTTTGGTATAAATCATCCAACTCCCCCCAATCATTGTTCCCTTAACTTAGTTCTAGTTTAATAAATTTAATTTGTGTTGATTAGCATCCCTCCTAATCCCCGGAATAGAACGATCCCTACTTACTCGTACTACGATTGCATGATTTATAGGGTTTAATTTGTGCGTTAGTTATTTCTCATGCCAATAATACAAAGATGTCACGTGGGTTCTAGGATGGGTCCCTTTCTTTATCCAAATCGTGCTGGGCTTATTTTGTTTGGAGCCCAAGAGGTGATTTTCTTTTAAGGCCCGAGTCTGTTGGTCTGGTTTGGGCTAGGCCTTTCTGGATCTTGGGTTTCCCTTTGTTGGGCTAGGCGTGCTAATTTAGGCCCAAACAACAAGATGCCCTTATTTTACTTTAATAACATCCACACCGGAGAAAAAATCATTAATCAATCACATTCTCTCTAATGGTTATTGTCTTTTAATGCCTGTTTGGCATTGCTTATTTGGGGTGATAAGTGATTATTTAAACAATTTGGGAAGCCCAATCCGTTTGGTAAACTATGAGAAAATCACTTATTGTAAAAAATTGCTACGAGAGAAAGCTATAATGGAAAGCAGCTGAGGTTCTTTCATTTTCTGATTATGCGGGATTTAGTTTCGAAGAGGCGCTAAGTTTAATGATTACGCGAGAATCAGTACCAACAACATTTTTAACAAAAAGTTTACCAAACGCCAAACTGCTTTCTCTCACAGCAAATCTGACATCGATTATTTTCACAGCACAATAATGCCAAACTGGCCCTTAATCTTAGGGAGCATTTTTGCTCACCACCTTAATCAAATGTGTACAATCACCACCACTCTTAAAGGGTGATATCTGTCATATTGTTAACCTTAGCTAACTTTTCTGTGAGAATAAATAAAAAAAATTTAAAAAGGACCCACAACACACATCCCGATTCTCTCTCCCCTTTTTTCCTCCTTTCGCCCTTGTTTTTCTTTTCTTCCCCTTCCCTTTCTCTCTCCTATCCCTCGCAACTTTCTCCCTTACTCTATATCTCCCCCTCTATCAGAGCCGGCCTTGGCCCAGGGCTACCAGGGCCACCGCCCGGGGCCCAAAGCTAAGGGGGGCCCAAATTTTTTTTTTAAGCTTATGTAAATATGTGTATGAAAAAAAAAATTAACAAAAGAAGTTGCTTACCTGTCAATGAAAGGGAACCAATCCAATCAAGCTTTATATACTCCAACTTGTCTGTACCTTTAGGGAACCAATTCAATCAAGCTTTATATACTCCAATCTCAAAACGAAACGTACTAAGGAAGTCTATTATTAATTAATTATAAAATATAATATAAAACAAATCAAGGGGAATCAAAACATACTCTTAGCCACAAAAAGAAGGAAAAACACTGACTTTCTCAGTTCATAACACAAGCAACGCAAGCAATTTTTTTTTTTTCGGTGATTCTCCTCTTCTCCAACAGAGTTGGAAAATAAATCATCCACCAGCTAGACCAGTGCCTTTCTTTGAAGGTAATTTTTTTTTTTTAAATACATATAGAATCTAGATCTAGATGTATAAATTTTGTAAATTGTAATACATATCTTTGTTAACTTTTTCTTATTTATTATTTGATTCAACAGAAAACTTGGCTGAGATTCTTGTTCTTTATAATTGGAAGTTTCAAGTGGAAGAAAATATGCTCAAAAAATATTCTTGTTTTATTTTTTGAAAACTATAGAATAAATGGGTTTGTTTCTGCCATGATTGATGCTAAAGAAATTTCCCTTGATATGGGAATTGAGCCTATATTTCCAAAAAAACGTCAAGTTTGTAGAAAAAGGCATTTTGATGAGGTTTCCAATAGTGATAGGGGACAACAATCAGCTGAAGAATCATTTAGAAACTGATTATTTTCTTGTTATGGTGGATATTGCTCTTGGTGAATTGAAGAGTAGGTTTGAACAATTGCATTGTTTTGAATCTATTTTTGGGTTCTTATTTGATGCTGCAAAGTTGACTTCGTTTGATGATAATGAATTGAAAAGTTTTTGTGTGAATCTTGAAAATGCTTTAAAACATGGTGATGTTTCTGATGTTGATGCAAGAGACTTATTTTCAGAATTACAGGTGTTGCAACTGATGTTACCAAAAGAAGCATATGAAACAGATAAACCATGGACATCCATTAGAATTCTTGAGTTTGTAAAGAGTGTGGATATGTTTCCTAATGTAATGGTTGCTTATAGGGTATTATTGACTCTACATGTGACTGTGGCATCTGCTGAAAGAAGTTTTTCTAAATTAAAATTATTGAAATCTTACTTGCGGACCACCATGACTCAAGATAGGCTAAATGGATTAGCAATTTTATGCATTGAAAAGGATATGTTAGAAAACATTAAATATGATAGTATAATTGATGATTTTGCATCTAAAAGTGCAACAAGAAGACATTTTAAATGATGTTTTGTGGTTTAGATTTCATTGCTATTTTTATTTTGTAGGTACATATGATGGTTCTTTGCTTCGATTAATTGTGGAGGATGAAAAGAAGATCGATCAAATCAAGAAATGCTTATGGAGATTTGGGAGGAAGCATGTAGACTCAAATATGTAGTTTTCATTTTTTGATGCAATGTTTACAATCCGGGGTACTCTTTTTCCTTCGTTTGGGGTTTTGTCCCAATGGATTTTCCCCAAATAAGGTTTTAATGAGGCCCCATAGTGTTCTTCCTTATATTTTGTAAATTCTTATAATTTTAATAAAATTAATTAGTTGATAATTTATTTATTTATTTTGTTTAATTTGTATAAAGGGGCACACTTGAGAAAATTTGCCCTGGGCCTTAAAAAACCTAGGACCGGCTCTGCCCTCTATCACACTCTTTCCAGCAGCCACTCTTAAACAAACATATATTTCTTCCCATCTCCCTCCTTAGACAACATCCCCAACCTCTCTTTCCCTCCCATTCTCGTTAAGCAGTTACACGCATTAAGAAAAAGCCTAAAATCGTGAAAATAAGTGCAAAACCATAAACATATATAAAACCAGAAATCTTCAATAGCATCTCGTATGACGAAACTACACTAATGAAAGAAGGGCAATAATTGATGTCATGAGCAACCAAATAAATCGTTTTTTTGGTATTATTGGAGGGGGACTGCAACCAAGGGGCCGCAGTGCGAGGTAGGCAAATTGGCGATGAGAGTACCTGGTTTTTAAAATAAAAAAAAATATTTTTAAATTTTATTCACATGGTAAAGTTGAAATACAAAGTCTAGGTGTAAATCTATTTTATTTTTCTGTTTAAAAGGACACGTGACAAATTTTTAACAGGAGTACCATTGACTAACGTGATAATACTGTATTACTTTATAATTTCTCATCTAATATAGTGAAAACTAGAACCAAACTAACTTTGATAAAAGGAGAAACATAAGTTTAATAAAAAAGTGACAACAATTCTAGCTAATAATTTGCTCACTGGAGACGAAATCAAAACAACATCAAGTGGAAGTCTTGTTTTTTTTTCCTTAATATAAAGAAAATAGCGAAGCGGCTGTGGGAAACCAGTGAGAAAGAAAAACAACATGTCAATCAGGCCTCAAATCTAATTTCCAAGAAAGAAAAAGCAACAATTCAGACCTCAAATCTAATTTCCGTCAAACTTTAGGGCTTAGATGAGGTAAAAATGTCCATTCAACAAGGATAGAATATGTGCTCATACCACCAAATTATGCATGAACGCATATTGTTGACAAATTACAAACAAAGATATGTACAACACTGGAAGCTAACAACTTAACAAATAAAAATACTTAACTTATATATCAAATAAGATCTATAATCTGCTTATTAAGATTTGATTTTAAAATGGAAATCACAATGTTTGCCAAAATCAGAAGAAATTAACTTACGGGTTTTTAGGCCTAATAGTCTTTGAACTTCGATCCAATTCACATTTTGGTCCCTCAATTTCTAAAATTGTTCCCGTGGTCCTTCAACTTCAGTTTCATTAAAACAAATGGTTATACCGTCAATTTTGTCATCTTTTCCATTAAATGCAAGAGCAAAATTATCTTTTTGTATTTTTTTTTATTTCTTGCACCGATGGGGGAATAGGTGGGGTTTGGGTGTGCTAGGAATTGCCCATTTACCCCAGGAGTGAAGTAATTTCCGATTTTGACCCTCAACAATACACCATGTGCCATGCACATGCTCAAATTTAATAGAAAAAGCTAACAAAATTGACGGTTTGACCATTTGTCCTAACAAAACTGAAGTTGAAGGACCACATGACCTTGTTTTGGTTTTGGTGAACAAAAGTTTAGGGGAGAGAGAGGCTACTCCCACACTCAGAGCCAAGGCAAACTAACCTGGAGCTGGTTACGCCATCTCTAGCCATGGGCTATATCCCAACTATAGCCCTAAATTAATGCAAAACTCATCTCTAGCCATGGGCTAAATAAAATTTTGGCCAAATTTGGAGGGCCACATTTGGCCCTTTAGCCCTCCAACCAGGCAGCCTAGCTTTGGCCTAGGCCAAATTTATAGTGGACCACATCCATGTGCTTTTCAACAACCAATCATTAAAGCACTCCCCATTCCCCTTTCCAAAATAATAAAATATAAAGGACCCTAAAATATAATCTTGTATGGCTGGAGATGGAAAAATTTAACCATGTACTATTCTTTAAAAAATTAATATTTTGAGGGGCAAAATTTTTAACCCTGAACTACATTTATCTCTATAACTGGAGATGGCCTTAGACTGACGCAAGGGACCATTATCCCCTTGCCCTTCGGTATGGATTACACATGCCATTTTCTGGACTACCCACCAACATGGGATTGGTAACGGCGGGTATCGAACTCAGTTGGGGCACAGCTCGCACCTTACCAACTCAACCAATCAACATGTTGGCGTTTTTGTGCTACCTTTTGCTTCAGTGGTTGTGTTACATTACCTTGTTATTTCATTGACAGCTTGTAAAGAAAGTAATCCCGTGAGAGTTTCCTCAATAAAAAAATCATGCAAATATGAAAAAATATATAAAAATGATACCCCAAAAAAAAAAAAAAAAAAACTTTATAATTGTTGTACACTACAACCAAAATCTGCAAGACGATAAAATATTTCTTGTACACTTCTTATTATGCGTTCCAACCGCACCGACCACATTTACCAACCTTTTAAACTTCACCAATAGATTTTGGCATTTTAGCCCTTGGTCTACCGCGTCTCTTCTTAGTAAGAGGAGGCATGATAACATCTTCTGAACCCTCATGCATAACATTCTTAATGTCAGGTATGGGAGAAATACTAAACGCATATGAACATCTAAAGTAGCTTGACTTGAAGTGGTCATTAGTATACTCATGAATGCAACCAGAATCTTTTTGAATAGCAACAAGTGCATGAACACAAGGAGAGCCCTTTATTTGCCACTCATGACAGGAGCACAAACGATTAGCCAAATCAACCTTAACACAGATTTCAGCATGCACATCATAGACAGAAGCACTACAACGACTAACATTCCAATTCCTACCAACCATCAACCTTTCGTTCAAGGTTCTCTCCATCACGGGACATAGAACAGAACACCACTGCTCTGCTTTACGACTCCATTCAGCCATCATTTTCATGAGTTTACTCCTAATGCCATCAACCATTTGACAGATTGGCAAAGCACGTAGCTCAAAAATCCAAGAATTAAATGATTCTGAAGCATTGTTGTACATTTCACCATATCGATTACCCTTAAAATAGGCATATGACCAACTCTCCTTAGGAAGATCTTCTAAAAAAGTCATAACAGGAGCACCACCCTCATGTTTTAAATTTCTCATATTAACCTCGAAAGCAGCTTTAGTGGGAGCATAAGCGCATTTCAAAAAAAGATCAACAATGTGATCCCAGAAAAATTTGCCATACGTAGAAGGATATTTAGATAGAAGGTTCTGTTTCAAATGCTGCAGGCAAAATGCATGATGGGATGTTGGAAACATGTTTGAAACAGCTTCGGTGAGACCTTTGTTATGATCAGATATAAATGTAATCGTCCTACCTTGAGGAGTCAAAACTTTAGCTAAGTTTTCAAAGAACCAGCTCCAATTTTCCTCATTTTCCGAGTCCACGATAGCAAAAGCAAAGGGAAAAGATCCTGCAAACCAATAACATAAAATAGAATGGATGAGTACCCTGGTTTTTCAAAGGTATACAAAGACATACATTTAATATGTCACTTATCAAAAATCACAAAATATACAGTAATAAAAATAAAAATAAAATTTATACCTTGGTTTCCATTCTTTCCTGTGGCACCAATTAGTTGCCCCTTATGCTTACTTTCTAGACCAGTCACATCTATGAACAACAAAGGTCTGCACCACCGAAAGCCCTCAATGCACGCACCATAACAAATAAACAATCTCCGAAAACGAGAAGTCTTGGGATCACACTCCAAGATACAATGTGACCCCCGATTGGATGACATTAAAGCATCACTATACCAAACTAATCGACTATAAGACGAGGATTCATCACCCACCATGAACCTCGCTCTTGGCCAAATTTTTTGCATACCATGCAGTATGGTAAGAGATATCAAGACCCTGCTTAAAATCCTTGACAATATCAACAGGCTTAATAAATGGTTCTTCCTGGATTCGATCCACCAAAACAGAAGATATAATCCTTGAGCTCATCATCTTACTTTTCTCCTCACAGATAGCACCAGTGCAAGTGTGAACTTTATTTAAAGACTTAATGTAGAAAAAACCATTCAACCGACACACCGAAGCATGTATACGCCAATTACATCCATCTGAAGCCTTCTTAAAACATTCAGCAATAACACGTTCTTTTTCATTCTTTACAAAAGCAAAACGAAATCCAGTCGCAAAGGCATACTTACACAACTTGTTACGAAATTCAACTGCACCCCCTTCAAACTTCTGGCCCACATTATTAATATATTCCTTCCAACCCTGAGACAAATATGTCTCGCCTTCATGAAATCTGGAGGTCCCCAAATGCTCATTCTCATCAAAAGCACTACTATCTAACATGCATGATGAAGACACTAAATGATTAGATGCGGCATGATTAGATATTGCATCACCACAAGCTGCGTGATTAGATATTGCATCATTAGAGGCAGCATGATTAGATATTACATCATTAGATGCTGTATGATTAGATATTGCATCACTAGACGCTGCATGATTAGATGTTGCATCATTAGAAGTTGTGTGGTTAGACATTGCACCAGCAGACAATGCATGATTGGGAGCTCCAGGCGTTGCATGATTAGACGCTCCATGATCAACCGCTGCATGATCAGATGTTGCATCATTAGATGCAGCATGATCAGGAACTGCACGATTAGAAACTGCATGACTATAAGGTGCGTGATCAGGCCCCGCATGATTAGACGTTGCATGATTGCCATCCTCGTTATTTGAAATCAAAAGATCCTTCACTTAAATATCAACAAAACTACTCTTCAACATCGATAAACACATAAGCATCAAACGCACATCCATATCCGATTGCAGCAAGCAATTAGGATGCTCAGGAAGAGAATATGTCAGCTCAAAACTCCCTACTTTTAGTTCCTTGAACCTTATACACATCTCATTACAGATATCTGCATATTTACTGTATTCAAACAATGCAATGACGACAGTAACTGCACCATAACTACACCTTGCTATTCTAGCACTCTCCATTCCTCTACATGTAAAAATGACCAAAACAAATCAACAGTAAGTATGAAAAAAAAATAAAAATAAAAACTGAACAGTGAGTCAGCAACTACCCTTATAACTAATTGTAACTTATCTAAAGCAAATATTAAATTCCTCAACAAAATCAAATGTTAAACAATTATGTTAACAAATCATATTACAAAAATAAAAATAAAAACACAATGTAATTGAGTGAAACTGTCTCACGGTAAAAGTTATTCCAAAACAATAGAGTGTAACAAGTGTAACAAAGACAATTCCAGTTTTTCCAAAGCACTAGGATGCATCATTATACACTCTATTAACCACAACATAACACAGTAGCTGTAAAACGATTATTGAACAACAAAAATGACAAAAAACCAGAAATAAAAATAACCATGCCGAACCAAATACCTCAACAATATCTCCAATCAATATGACCCAGATGCCAAAAAAATTTAAACAAACTAAAAGCAAACAGAAACACAGAAATACAAATTTGCACAATGAACAATACCACAATAACTACTTCAACTAAAAAAACGATATTCTTAATAAACCAAAAATACAGATTTATGTGAATCAACCAAAGAAAATATACAACATGACGACGAAGAACAAACTGAAACCAAACAAAGAAAAATAGCTAAATAGCTTGTGAATGATTTGTATGAAGACTGATCAACTACGAGCTCCAAAATAAATGAAAGCTCTGGAGCAGAGTTTTAAACCAAGACAAACCTGAATCCTCAAACTCAGTAAGCATTACCCAAATGAGAGGAGAAAATAAACCAAAAATGAAAAGCTTTGATGAACAAATCGAGCTGAAATCTTAATTAATGCAACCAAAAATTGACATTTTAAAGAAGAAAAAGAATCCGAATCTTGCAACTGATGATTCGTAACAAACTTGTTCATGTTTCAAGGGTAAAGGAACATCAAAATCTGGTTGACCAACACAACGGAGGGATCTAGCTTAATTAAATTGTTGAAATAAAGGACAGCGTCCCCGAAATCACTTGCACTGGAAGACTGGATTCTATTTTTTAATAATTAAAAGTTGAAAATCTGTATTACTTCAATATAATTTACCTGTAGAAATTGCAGGAAATCTTAGTTTTGCCTCATACATAAAAAACATAAATGAAAAATATTTATAAATAATCGATACAGATATAGGACAATTATCCAGGTGATTTATGTAAATGACTAGTTCATGATGTCGAAGAGCGAAAGGAAAATCATTTACAGTTTCTGTGGTTATCCTTGATTGGATTGTTGATTTGTAAAAATCAAACCAGACCCCCACCTGCACATTGCACATGTACAGTTCAAATAAGGAAAGAAGTAAAAACATGTCCTTCAAAGCAATGGTGTTAAAGATTAAAATAAGGAACAAACTGCACTGTTGATTTTGTATACACAAAGGAAGAGTATTATATACACTAGTATTACACGGAGATGTTGAATATATGTGGTACAAAGTGAGATAGGACAAGTCTGCATAGAGTATAAATTTAAAAACTATATACCTATATGCATGTATAGGGAAATTTTCGATTGGCAAACTCTGAATCTGGACTATTGATCAAGTTGATTCTTGCTTGAATGCGTGGTCCGAATTCGCAGCATAGCAAAATGAGGATTTTTTCTTAGCATACATAGAAGATTGGCACTAACTATTAGAATCTTGTCAAACTCAAATATTTCATGTTGGTTAAATTCTGGGTTTTAGTGATTTTGTTCTTATTTCAAATATTTCTTTTATGGTAATCCCCCTACTGTATAAAGGTGATTTGTGACTTTATAACTCTGTAGCCTAAAACAAGCAAAATCGGATACTATTGAATAAGAAAGAGCTTTCTTTTAATTTCATTCTTATTCCGCTGGTATACTCCCTAAATCAATATAGGCTATGTTCTAATCACACTGACACTGTAGCATAAGCTTTTAAGTAGACAAAGTCAAGTTGGGTACTACTTGTGTATCTCTACTTATAAACAGATTTTGTGCATTTAAACAGAGAAGAAGACCAAAGCTCTATGGAGCTATTGGGAGCTAGCTGTTTATGGGGTGAAACTGGCAATGACGATTAGAATTTTCACAGGAAATGCAGGAAGGTTAGATTTCTTGTGAAATTAATCCACAGAACAACCCAGAAATGAATCCAAAATCATTCACATCATAAACTCCTAAAAATTCAACACTGAAAACACTACATAACCATGAAAATCTGCAGAACCCAATAATGTATATTGGTTAATGGCTATATTAAAGAAAATTATGTAACAATATTGAAGAAAAATTAAAAGCTAACATATCAGAAAATTTAAGAACGAAAATCAGTGAACAGCTAAGTAAGAATAAAAAAAACAAAATTTTCGAGACATAGTATAGACAAAATAAATTAAGTACCTCAATTGGAGGATTAAACGAGGAGAAATTGGGAGCATTGGCTCGCCGACTTGAATAACGCCATAGAGGAGGAGGCGATGGGAAATGTCAAAACTTCGAACTGGGTTTTCATTTTCGGATTGTTTTTGGGAAGGTTTTAGTTCTCTCTCTGTTTTTTTTCCTAATTTCATGAAGCGTAATATCGGTATTTTGGGGGGAAAAAAACAATTTAATACTAGAGTAAATAAGGTTTAGGTGTAAAACTGGTAGGATTAAGGTAATTGTAAAACTGGTGTTGAGGTAATGGTAAAACTTTTATTAAGGTAATTGGTCTTAGGTTAATAATACTAGCCTCTCGCAAGTGCTAAAAAAATTTAAATTTATTTTAGAATTAAAAAAGATAATGGATAGTTGTGTTTCATAAAAATATGATCCATTATCTTATTTTTCTTTTATTTTTAATTTTTTGAATATGAAAAAGTGTGAATTTATCATATTATCCTCGTTTAATTAATAATTTCAATTCTTAATGTTTGCATTAACTAACGGCATTTTATGATATTTTGAATGTTTCACCATTCTCTATCTTTTGCTTTATTTATATATAAAATAAATTGATTATATTTTTCTTTTAAAAAAAAGAAAAAGAAAAACACTCAGTAAAACGGATGTGCTTCCACTTTGCACCCGAGTTCGAATCCCCCTCCCCTTATCGCTTGTATCAACAACAAAAAAAGCACTCACATGAATATTGTTGTGTTGGCAATTTATTTTTCATTTATTTATTCAATACTTATTAAGATAAAATTAAATAAACTTTTTCTTTACTCAAATTATTTTTTTTCCATATCCATGTAGAAAATAATTACTCTATACTTTTTTTATTATTAGAATATAGAAATTCAACTTTAGTATATAATTTTTTATTTTTTCTTATTTCTTATTTTTCCATCTTACTGTTATAGACTCAAGACCATTTATTTCTTCACAATGCCCTTTTGCAATTTCAGCTTGGAATGGTGTTTCTAATTGTTCGTCCCCGATTCGTTCCAGTGATCTCCTTTTTTATTGGTTGAATTTATATGGGAATTGGAATGTTAATGGTAGATATATATATATATAGAAGCATGGCTTTATGCAAACTTCATTTGTTAAATTAAACTTTGATGGTCATTGGTCAGTTTGAGATGATTCTGAAGCTACTTTTGGTTAAACATTCTGTGCTTGCTGGTACAAAGAGTATTGGCCTTTCCAGTGTTTTGATGGTTGAAGGGCAAGCTCTAAATGATGGTTTTCTCAATGCTTTGCTGGATCGATACTTCAAAGTCTCGGTTGAAGGCAACTCTAAGCTTCTCATTGGCTGCCTCTCTGTTGATGTTCTATACCATGGAGATTGTTAATGTGGTGAGTTCATCATGTACATAAAATGGGAAAGGAAACATCATTAGATGCAATCGGACCGGTGCAGTTTTAGCAACAATGGAGGAACAGATAACAGAACAAATTCGATTACCACTACAATCCTAATAAGATCCAAGTGTTTTTAGAGAGAGACTTAAGACAAGATGCAGTAGTAATCTTCTTCACACAAAAGAGTAGCATAAGTTTGAAGCTTTTATCGAAGAAGAACGTCCCTAATGGAGCGCAATGCAGATGCAGCATCACTGATGCCCTTTCGGTCTCTTGGGGATTCTGCAGAACACTCAATTCCAGTTCTAAATATCAAACTCAAACACTCCTCCAATTTTTGTGCAGTTGCGCTGCGTTGCTTGGGAGTGTCCTCGATGCCTCCTTGAAGAAATAATACCGCATCTGCAATCTCTGTAACTTGCTCAGGATGAGTCATGTTCACAAAATTATGAAGGTTCAAGCCGTCACTGAACATGTTGTCGGTGGGTTTCTTCCCAGTAAACATCTCTAACAAGAGAATGCCAAAGCTGTACACATCCCCATCCGTTGACACCTCACTTCCCATTCCATACTCTACAATTCAAAAATCAGATATTGTTACTGTAATTGCAAATAGTAGAGCTTTCTTAGAAGCAAGTAAGAGTAACGTTTCAACCATGAGCTTTCCATGATTTGTGTACAAAGAAAATCACAGAGAATTGGAAAACTCCAATTATGCGAATGTAAATTGAATGCAGAATCAATTCTTTTTATTATATGTATTGCAGCATGTGATAATCTAATTAGCAGTAATTTTTCAGGTAGGGTAAAAGGAGAAAGCAAACTGTGAAAAATGGAGATAATTTACCTGGTGCGGCATAGCCAACTGATCCTCTTATCCCAATGGAACTTGTTTGATTTGCAGAAATGTTATTTGATAACTTTGATAGAAATTTTGCTAGCCCAAAGTCAGCAACATGTCCAGTCAATTCATTGTCTAGAAGAACATTGTTTGGCTTGAGATCACAATGAACAATTGGAGTTTCGCAATGATTATGAAGATAATCTAGTGCACAGGCAACATCAATGGCGATGTTCAGCCTCTGAAGAAGATTCAAACTCTTGGATTCGTCTCTTACCTCTTCTGTTCCAGTAGGCCGATGCAACCACTCATCTAAGTTCCCATTTTCCATGAACTTATAAACCAGAGCCTTGAAATCATTATTCATTACCTTGAAAATCAGCACTTGAACATGCAGTAATAGGTTAAACACTTTTACTCAAAGCCTCACACTCTGCTATGAAACTCTTCGAAGCTCCCTGCCGTAATAGGTTAAACACTTTTATGGCAACCAGCTGAGCTCCACCATCATCAAGAACTCCTTTGTACACAAATCCAAAACTGCCGACACCAATCAAATTAGACAAAGAGAACCCATCGGTAGCTTTTAAAAGAGCGGCATATGACACTTGCAAAATTTTCTCCAAATTGCTTGGGGCATGCTCTTTTCTTAGCTTCTTCCTTAATGGATGTAGATATAGGAAAGACAAGACCAGGATGATTAACACAAGGGCAGGGACTTGATCGGTGCATAATTACATATCTTTTTATACCCTTCTAACTTATGATTTGGTTATGTTTTTGAGTTAAACTGGTGCTTTTAATAAAGTTTGTGTATGTTTCAGTGTAATAAGGTTGAGACTCATTACATGCATTTTGAAGACAAATTAGCTCAAAACAGTGTCTGCAGATCATTCAATTTCACGGATTAACCTGTACTTGCTCAAGAAAAACCAGATAATGAGCCATACATCATTGGAAAGATACGGAAGTCTAGTTTCCGTAGCATTTTACGGTTCATGATTCTGAGTCTTCTAGAGGAAGTTATACATGATTTAGTAGATCAAGGTCAAAATTCGGCAGCATCTGCGTTACTGGGCCACAAATGACATTTGATGGTCTTCCCAATTTTTCCTTGAGTTGGGCTGCATATGCTTGGAAAGATAAGACAAAGGGCTTGAAGATCCATATTTTTCCAGAATTTTATGAATGTATTAACAAGCCCAAAACGAACCCAAAAGAAGAGTGCAATGCATTGTCATGCATGACATATGCATGATGAAATGCACTATCTAGTGGGAGTTGTTGGTGAAGTGCACTATCTAGTGGGATTTGTTGGTGAAGAGCATTAGCCAAAGAGATGAGTTTCTAATTACAAGTGCTATCTAGTGGGAGTTGTTGGTGAAGTGCACTAGCCAAAAGGATGAGTTTTTAATTACAAGTGCTATTGGCATATACCATATTTAATTTAGAATTTCAACTCCCCTAAGCCTATAAATAGTGAGTTCTCCAAGCTTGTAAACACACACCAAGGGGGGGAGCTCTCAAACATTTCTCTAGAGCTCCCCTCCCTTCTCTCCCTCAAATTCTCTTAGTTTTCCTTTCTAGTTCTCAATTGTTGTAATAAAATCATTTTGCTAAATGTTTCTGAGTTCTTCTTAACTTTCCATTGTAATGTAAATTCTTTTCTTTAGCAATTCAAGTTTGAGTAGTTTCCAAGTTTCAATTATGGTTTTTGTTCTTATTCATTATGCTTATAAGTTAATATGCTAGTTTGAATGATTGATCACCATTAAGGCTTGCATGTTAGCTATCTTGGTTTGAATTAAGAGTAGACACCATGCTTTAATTCGAATTGAACTATGAATAGGAAGAGTATGTATGGACATTCGACAACAGGGATTAGATACATGCTTGGTTGTTTAAAATGTTCTTCTATGCTTAATGGGTTCCTAATGCTTAATTTAGGTTAGACAACAAATGATCAAGTTAGGGAATTAGGAACACAAGGTTAGGACCAGACACCATGGCTTAATCATACTTTAGCTAGAATCAATCCGTTAATCTAAATTGAACTTGGGAACTTATTCGCTTGAGTTAATTTCTTTTCCTTCTTTCTTGTTTGATTTATTTTCTTTCTTTTTTTCATTTCTGTTTTGTACAGGGAATTGAATTAAATCAATCTATCATCAATCCTCGTGGGATCGACCTCGCACTTACATATGCTAAATTACCAACGGCTCGTGCACTTGCGAGTATCACAAGTTGAGGATGCAGCTGAATCTATTTTGGTGCAGCTGAATCTACGCAACAGGACTATACAGATTATTAATTTCAAGGTAAGGGTCATCCTCCTTTTCTTGGACTCTTTGGATGGAAAGTTGCATTTGGGCAGGTGGAATTCAGCAACACCGCCGTAGAGCTTGCTGTTTCCAACAACAGAAGTTGCACTGGTATTTTTGAAGGCACCTCCCACTGGCAGCATGCCCACAAAATCATTAAAAGATATATTCAAATTCAGCAAACGTAAACCCTCCAAGAATTGTGGAATCTTGCCTGACAGATTGTTTCGAGAAAGATCCAAAACTTGAATTCCTCTCAATGTTTCGAAAGGCAAAACAATGGTCCCTTGGAAGGAGTTGCATTGCAACCGGAGGACTTCTAAACTTCCACACTTGCCAAGATTTCTGGGAAGTTCCCCAGATAACATGTTATCAGAAAGGTCCAAAGACCTTAGACCTTTCCAATTTCCAACTTCCATGGGAAGGGAACCAGTCAAGTGGTTTTGAGATAGATTCAAAACCACTGACAAGGATGAGAGACCCCAAACTTGTTGGGTTATTGAACCACTAAGCTTGTTTTGAGAAAGTTTCAACAGAAGTAGCTTTCGACATTGCCCCAAACTTGGAGGTATGCTGCCCTCAAGATCACTTCCTTGTAATTCGAGTGTGGTTAACTCTGTTAAATTCCCAACAGAGGATGGGATGTGCCCTGATAATTTGTTGTTGCCCAAACCCAACCTCCCTATTTTTCGAAGCCTCCCAATATCAGCAAGGATGTTTCTTGTAAATTGATTATAGTTCATAAACAGAATATTCAAGTTAACAAGATTGCCTATCCCATTTGGGATGCCTCCATGTATCTGATTGAAACTAACATCAAATCCAACAAGAGTGGTCGACAAGTTTCCTATAGATGTGGGCAATATCCCTCCAAATTTGTTTTTACAAATATCAACCAACCCCAATTCTGTGGAGTTAGTCAAATCCGAGAGGAAGTTCAATTCACCCGCTTGCCCACCCACTTCCAAGATAATTAATGGCAATGCTGAATTCCCAGAGACTATAGAGCTTCTGCAAAGAGGGAACTTGTCAAGTTAGGCTGTTTCCTGCAACAATAAATTGTTCCAAATTGGAGGCATTGGATATGGACACAGGAATGGATCCGGTTATGAATTGGTTGAGGCCAAGGTTGATAATTTGGAGATTGGGAAGAGTTTTCAACATGTCTGAGGGAAGACTCCCCTGGATTTGGTTTCCCATCAAATCCAAAGCAGTAAGAGTAGAAATATTGAAAATGGAAGCAGGGACAGCACCAGACAACATATTTTCACCCACCGAAAACAAGTTTAAGCTTGTACTTTGGCCTAGAGACTCAGGGATACTTCCATTTAAGAAATTCTCAAGTGCAACAAAGGATACAAGAAATGTAAGGTTCCCAAATGAAGGAGGGATAGTACCTCTCAGAAAGCTCTTGTACAAACCAAGTTTTTCGAGCTTTGACGATGACCCAAGAGTATTAGGAATTTTCCCTACTAACTTGTTTCCACCGAGATGAATCTCTATGAGGTTGGAGCAACTGGATATATTGGCTGGAATTTCTCCACTAGATGAATTATTAGCCAGTATTGAACTCTGCACCCTACGCAGGTGGCCGATTTGTGGAGGGATTTCATCAGTGAAGCTATTGTTGCTTAAAATTAGCTCCTTGAGGAAGCTTAGATTTCCTACATATGGTTATATGAACCCTGCCAATTGTTGAGAATGTTAGTGTAGCCCTGTGACCTTTTGATGCCGGCGACCACACTGTTGCCTGCGCAAATCTCTTCGGCCTGGTTCTCCGGGCCGAGGGGACGTGCGTATAACACGGAGTCCTACTTTTGGAATGCGGTGCGGTTTGTGCGCGGGCGTGCCAGCACGGTCTACCGTGCGTCGAGTTCGGTGGAGTGTTTGGTTTAGAAGGTGTTTAGAATATTGCGCCTGTTTGGTCTGGACTTCTTATCAAACGATTGTGGCCGAGAAAGGAACTGGTCTCGGCCGTTAGGTTCACGGCCTGAACTACAAGGCCGTTGGTGGTAGGTGGTGGGTTTTGGGCGGTGCTCCGGCGCGTTGCTCGGAGAGCGACGGTCGTATGATATATGGGGTGAGTGAGGCGACAACAAGGGTGGTGCTCCGGCGCCTTGAGAAATCAAGGGTCGTATGATATATTGATGAATGGAAGTTTCTTACAATCTATCACTACTCCTAAGAAAGCATGTAAAGATATTGAAAGTACATGACAGAAAAAATAAGTTGCTCCGTGGGAGGCTTTTGGTTTTTGGTGTTGGACCTTTTCTATGTGGTCTTGAGCTTGGTTTATATAGCAGGAGTCCGGGAGAGACAATCGAGGCTTGACAAGACCTGCATGGTGGAGTCTAATCAGGGCAAGCATGGCTGGGTCTGATCAGCATGTGGGACTGTGAAGCATGGTGGTGTGACCCCCATGAATCTCGGTAAATCTCGGCCACTGCTCTGATCGAGGTCTCTGCGTCTCTGGCCGTGGGAACGCATTAAATGTCCTGGTTTAGTGGTTGGTGAAGGGACTGCCAATTGCAAGAACATCTGATGGAATGTTTGTTCCTAACCACTCTGATTACAAAATCCTGCCTTCAATCAACTCCCTTCTGCCCTCATGCATTAAATGCTTCGTGCCCTAGTGGATTTGCTGTGATGGACAGAGGCGTTACTTCATTAAATGGGGCGTGGGACCCTGAAGCCACGTGATGATTTGGTCAATATCTCCCTTGGCCGTGCCCTGTGTGTTCCTCGGCCTTGGCCTGCGAGTTTTACTCGAGAGGCCGAGAAAACCTTGCCTTAGCGTTTTCTTGAGCCCATGAGAAAAGACCGCGGCCGAGAGGAGGATTCCTCGGCCGCAAAGGCCGTGATTTATTTAGGCACAAACATTGCCCCCCTGTCCCTGGATCCTTCGGCCGTGGTCCGGGTCGGGGCCGAATGGATTCCAAGGGACAGACCCCTTGCATTCCTCGAAACGATGCGACGGACAGCTGATGTCTCTTCCTTTTAAATGCGCACGTCGGTTCGCGCATTTAATGCGTAGGCACGTCGCATGAGCCATTATTGCCTTGGTTCGCACGAGCCGTCGCTTCGCTCCTGTCAGCTGAAACGATGGCTCTTGGCTTTCTGACACGTCATCGTGCCTTTGCGCCTAACGTCAGACCGTTACATCTTTTAAGAAGGTAGTCCCCTTTCGTTTCGAATTCAGGCGCCAGTATAAAAAGCCCATCCTTCCGTCTTTACTCCTCACGCTTCCTTTTAGAATTTTTCAGACGTCCAACCTGTGTCCAAAAAATTCTCTCGTCAACTTCCCAGTTTTTCTGGCTTTCGTGCTTTTTCTAGAAAAGCTTGCCCCTCTCAGCTCTTTCCCTCTGAGTGCTTGGCCCTACCCCCCAGTACTCGTGCTCAAGACCTTTCCTTCGACCACTTTTCCGACAAAAACCCTGCTTCCAACTTGTTTCAATGGCCTCCAGCACTCCCGTGCCTACCGACGCTCTGTCTCAGATTTTCCAGACCAAGTTTGAAGACATTTGTCGAGAGGTCCAAGACTCAGTTATTTCCGACGTCATTGCACCCTGGACCGACGAGGATGGGACCACCTCGGATTCCTGTGTCCACGGCCCTTATGTGGAAGGGGGAATGCCCGAGAATTTGGCCGTCCATTTGAGGGACAATCTGGTGAATTCCTCGGCCTTCGATGGGGGAGATTTCCAAGATTGGAATGTGGCCCGGCCGCAGCCTCAATGGCCGACTTCGACCCCGGATTGGGAGAAATGGCTACTGAGGATGGAGCACTTCTTCGGTCAGCAATGGAAGGATCAAGGTATCTATCACTTGATCAAGCTTTTTGACCGTCCACTCGTCATGGATCGGTCACTCCTGGCCGCGGCCCTGTGCTTCTGGTCGTCGGCCACAAATACCCTGAATCTGCGGTTCGGCATGATGACGCCGACCGTTCTAGACATGGCCGCCCTCTTCGGCCTTTCTCCCCTCGGCGTGGAAGTGAACGCCGCGCTTGTCGCCCCTGAGGCCGTAGGGAGTTTTAAGGCCGCATGGCCTACTGTCGCCAAGCTAGCTGGGGGTAAGGCGAAGAATATGCTCAATTATTCCAGCTTCTACAGCAATTTCGGCGTGGAGGACGACCCTGACGATGACTCTATTGCCCCCTTGGGCGAGGTGGAGCATGCCGCGTTCTTGCTGTATTGGCTGTGCAAGTTCGTGTTTTGCACCCAGGCGAACAAGGTTACCCTGGAGTTTGCCCACCTGGCCGACTACCTGGCGCAGGGCGGAAGGCTTGCGCTCGGTCCATTTCTCCTCGGCCACATCTATCGCACGCTTCACGACGTGGTCACCGATGGGATGAAGCCGAAGCATGGCGGCCCACTCTGGGCCTTCCAGTTCTGGCTACAGGCCTACTTTCCGGAACTGAGGACGGCGGTCAATCCTGCCGGTACCGAGCCGCTGGCCAATGCTTTCGCGCGGGCCCCTAGGAAGCACAACACTTCGGTCTTTTGTTACAAGTTTTTCTATGAACTGACCGAGAGGACCGGGGCGCAGTTCCGGGTGTGCCAAACTCGGCCGTTTCCCTTGTTCCTTACACACGATCTCTCCATCATTCCTGACGGGGAGACAGAGAATGATTTGAGGGAGATCTGGGGCTCCTTCTTAGTCGCGCGCGACCTCCATTGCGGTCTGTCTAGGGCCGGGGCCGAGGTATACCTGCCGCATTTTGTGGCACGGCAATTTGGGTTGATTCAGACGGCGCCGCTTCCCCCGTTGTCCATTAACCGTCTTTCATCCTGGAGGGCCGATGTTGCCCAACAGCACGGCGTGGCCGGGATCTCCTTCCAGCTGGCAAAGGGGATGACTTTTCTTAACCTGAGGCCGTGGCAGCGTCGTAACGCGATCGACGAGGATGGGAGGGTTTGGTACGAGGAGTGCATCTCGGCCAGATTCATTCGGCCAGTTGAAGAGGCCGCGCGAGGGGCCCTGAAGAATGCAGATTGGGACCCTCTCCTCCCCAAGGCTGGCAAAGCAAACAAGGCTTCGGTCGTGCCTCCTCGTCCAACGATGACGGCCGTAAGTGGACCCAGGGTGGCGGCCTTACCCTCGGCTAGACCAGCAGCTGCGGCTTCATCTGCGACTGCGACCCCGAGAGCAACGGTCGCGGCTGGTGTGCGAAAAACCCTGGCGCAAAGGACCGTGCCCTCTTCTTCGCCGGCTCGGCCGGTTGCCGCCGCGGGTAAGCCTTCATTTTTCTTTTTGTGAATTTTTTGATCTTGCCTCTTTGGGTTTGCCTTCTGTCGCGTTTGTCTTTACTATGTTCCCTATGCACATAGCTCCTGGCCGAAAGAGGGGTCGAGAGGCCGTGGGCGCTGAGACCGCGGCGGCCAGAGATGTCGCGGCTGAGATAGCGCCGGTACAACGGCCGAAGAAGAGAGCCCTCCTTGTTCTTTCGGAAGGTGAGGACGAGGGAAACGCCCCTGCTGTGGTTGTAAATGAACCCTCTCCTGCGACTGTAAGTATTTTTCTTTGCTCCTTGTCATTCTTTCCCTAGCCATCTTTCGCCCCCTTCACCTGATAATGCGGCCCTTTTATGAGGAGTCAATAATCGAAGAAGAGGCCGCCGAAGAAGTGGCTGCTGCCGAGGAAGTGCCTGCTGCCGAGGAGGTGGCCCAGGAGACGGCCGATGGCGAAGATGCGGCCGAAGGGCAAGCTGAGAAAGAGGCCGAAGAAGTGGAAGAACTTGAGGAGGACGTGGAGATGCCGGATGCCGAAGCAGGCCGGGTTGCGGGGGAGGCGGTAGTAGACCTGTCAGATAGCGAGGTCCCTACCGAGGAAGAGGTGCAAACCGCTCCGGTGGAAGCCCCTGCGGTCGTCATTGCCGTGCCAATCTTGACTGCCACCGCCCTTGCTGGACCTTCGCCGTCCATCCCCCGTCGTCCAAGCGGCATAAGAATCGGTTCGGTAGGCATTGCTGCTCTTCTTGCACGTTTTTTTTTCTTTTTGTTCGCCTTATGCTTCTGACTAACCAATTCATCTTTCAGCCCCCTCGGTCGTCGGTGCCGCTGTCCACGGCTGCTACGACCATGCCCTCGGCGCCGCTGTCTCAGGAGTCGGTCGTAGTGACCGTGCCTTCAGTGGTTGAGGCCGCGGACATGGATGCGCCGAGCCCGTTGCCTGTCTCTTCGGGGGTCCTGACCGAGCTCGTGGCCGCAGGCGGTCCTGGTACAGGTTCGGCCGTTGAGGTGAGCACTCTTCCTCCTTTCTCCTTTTGTGCGTCCTACCTGGCCATACTTCTGACTTTTGCTTATTTTTGTCCCTAGGAGGCCGCCTCCCCTGATGATCTCGAGTCTTTGTTCGCCAGTCTGCATGAGGAGGGGGGCGGATCGGCCTTGGCTCCCCTGGACGAGGATTACAAGGCCGTTCTTGAAAGGCTCCGGGAGTTCCTCCTCTGCGATGCTTACCAAATGATCACGGCCGAAGCTTTCACAGAGTTTAGGGCCTGTCTGGACGAGGCCATGGCGATGGGCTTACTGGACTCGGCGCAGCTGGATGAGCTCCAGCTTCGGTTGGCGGAGGGCGAGGAGATGCTTGGCCGTTGTGCCGATGCCAGCAGGAAGATGACCGAGGGGTGCCTACTTGAGCAGGAGCTGGCTGCGATCAAAGAACAAGTCCAGCCTATCATGGCCCGCCTGAAGGAGAATGACCTTGTCGTCCGTAAGGAAAATGAAGAACTTGCACAGGTCGAGGTCCAGATTGCCGAGCTACAAGCCCGTCGGTCTCTCATCCTCCAGCGCCGAAATGGAGCGGCCGCATCCGGGGCCGAACTGAAGTCTTCGGCTCGGCAAATCCTTAAGGCGGCGGGTGAGAAGAAGAAGGCGCTGGCCGAGAGGAAGCTTATCCGGGCGAAATGGCAGGCGGATATCAACAGTGGTGACATCGCCTGGAGAAAGATAACCTGCCTGGTCTAGGGAATGTTCAGCGAAGGCGTCTAGAGGGGTTGGAAGTTTTGTTTATTGCCCCCCTTTTGTAATAGCTTAGAAGTTTTTTCTCCCCCACAAACACAAGTTTTTATCTTTTTGCTTTTGACCGGCCGTGACTAGCTGTTGTCTTTTCCTTTGTTAGTACAATAATCCTAATCTTTAATATAAGGCGCAAGTTTATTTCTCCTATGAAAGTTTTGGTACTTACGCCGTTTATTTACTTTGCTTGCCTACTCCCTGTTTTTTCTTTTTGACCTTTTTGTCGTAGGCTCTCGGCGCCATTCTTTTTGGGACCTGCACCGAGGTGTAGGCATTATGCCTTGGTTGTTCCAACTCGTCTGTATCCTGAGGTACGGTCAGGGCATAGCCCGTCCTTCGCCTGGGTTGCTTGACTTTTTGAAGCGGCCGAGTTCCCAGCCTCCTTGGTTGATTAGAACAACAGCTATGGCTAAAGGGATATGGAAGTGTACCCATGGCCGAGCTCGTTGAAATATGGCGCGTCCGAAATTCCTTAGGGACCAGATTACGCCAAATCCTGGGCCCCTTTGGTGGGCAAGGTTCGATAAGGTCTGATGCCCCCGGCCTTTTCTGGGCCGAGTGGTCGTTGAACACGCATCGCGCCTCCATGGCCCGAGGCTTCCGAGAAGCTGGCATTGGCCGAGTTGGGAGTGGTTGTTTTGCCTGCTGTACCTCGCTCTTCGGCTTGATTCGTGGAATTTTTCGAATAAGAAGGTCAGCCGCCGCGACCGAGCAGAGTGACCTCGGATAAACGCCGTGGGTTCGGCCGGGATGCGGACGTGTTGCTGCTGAATCGGCCTCGCCGTACTGGTGATATGTTTCCGCCAGTGCTAACGACGCTCGTGATGACACCGTGGTCGCGTCACCTGGGCCTGGATGAGTTTGGATGGCCGTGGTGAGCGCTGGGTCGGCTTGTTGAGCCGCTGTATCCTTCGGGTGGCTTCGTCCCAATGCTTCGGCCAAGGCGCGGAGTGGGCCGCGTGTTGTTCCTATGTGGCCAGTGAGCTGGGGTTCCGCCCGCATCGGCCGGGATTGCCCCCAGTTTTTCGGCTGAGAGGGCGAGCCGTGGCCCGATACCTGAATGTCAGTGGGCGCATCTGGCGTCCCTGTCCAGGGCATCGTCCATAATTGCATAGAGAATTTGGCCATGAAAGACGTCTCCGTCCTGAAGGCCTGCCCATCCCTTTGGGTCATGGTGAGCGTGCTGACAAGAGCTTCACCGGTAAAAGAGTCCCACCGGGCGTGCCAAAAGTGTTGCCTGCGCAAATCTCTTCGGCCTGGTTCTCCGGGCCGAGGGGACGTGCGTATAACACGGAGTCCTACTTTTGGAATGCGGTGCGGTTTGTGCGCGGGCGTGCCAGCACGGTCTACCGTGCGTCGAGTTCGGTGGAGTGTTTGGTTTAGAAGGTGTTTAGAATATTGCGCCTGTTTGGTCTGGACTTCTTATCAAACGATTGTGGCCGAGAAAGGAACTGGTCTCGGCCGTTAGGTTCACGGCCTGAACTACAAGGCCGTTGGTGGTAGGTGGTGGGTTTTGGGCGGTGCTCCGGCGCGTTGCTCGGAGAGCGACGGTCGTATGATATATGGGGTGAGTGAGGCGACAACAAGGGTGGTGCTCCGGCGCCTTGAGAAATCAAGGGTCGTATGATATATTGATGAATGGAAGTTTCTTACAATCTATCACTACTCCTAAGAAAGCATGTAAAGATATTGAAAGTACATGACAGAAAAAATAAGTTGCTCCGTGGGAGGCTTTTGGTTTTTGGTGTTGGACCTTTTGTATGTGGTCTTGAGCTTGGTTTATATAGCAGGAGTCCGGGAGAGACAATCGAGGCTTGACAAGACCTGCATGGTGGAGTCTAATCAGGGCAAGCATGGCTGGGTCTGATCAGCATGTGGGACTGTGAAGCATGGTGGTGTGACCCCCATGAATCTCGGTAAATCTCGGCCACTGCTCTGATCGAGGTCTCTGCGTCTCTGGCCGTGGGAACGCATTAAATGTCCTGGTTTAGTGGTTGGTGAAGGGACTGCCAATTGCAAGAACATCTGATGGAATGTTTGTTCCTAACCACTCTGATTACAAAATCCTGCCTTCAATCAACTCCCTTCTGCCCTCATGCATTAAATGCTTCGTGCCCTAGTGGATTTGCTGTGATGGACAGAGGCGTTACTTCATTAAATGGGGCGTGGGACCCTAAAGCCACGTGATGATTTGGTCAATATCTCCCTTGGCCGTGCCCTGTGTGTTCCTCGGCCTTGGCCCGCGAGTTTTACTCGAGAGGCCGAGAAAACCTTGCCTTAGCGTTTTCTTGAGCCCATGAGAAAAGACCGCGGCCGAGAGGAGGATTCCTCGGCCGCAAAGGCCGTGATTTATTTAGGCACAAACACACACGTTATGCCTTGCCATTGGCAAAAGTGAATGGATTCATTCCAAAGGCTCAGGACCGAGTTGGGGTCGTGCTTAATTTGAGCTTTGATGGCTAGCAGTGAAACTCGTCCGTCTCATTCCCTCCCAGCCTCACCCTTGTGGGGTTCATGGCTATGGAAAAACCTGATTGCATGGATCTCAAACAACATATCAGCAGCATATAGAAAAGTGAGCTTACTAAGCTGGATTTGATGGAGAAAATCTCCATCTTATAATGATATTAGAGATTAAAAAGAGATATGAGTTGAGATAGACTTAAGTTCATTTCATGCATGACAACATGTCTATGCAAGTGAAAGAGCCAATCCCAGTTCCTGGATGACCAAAGTCTTTTGCTTCCCACAGTTGGGTGGGGGCTCACAAGTGAGACGTTATGCATGAAAACACAAACACAGAGACGTGGAAATTCAAATCATAAGCCTTCGTCCATTGGCAGGAAAGAGAGAGGAATCAAAGTGACTTCAGGGTCCCTGGCTTTTTCTTTATGTTCACATCTTATTCAAAACCTTTTTTATTTACAGCCCAATACCTTTCAACATCAATTTCTTTTCTAAAAGATAGTTTTCAATTTTCGTTGAATTGGTCAAAATGGCACCAAAGACGATCTTTGGACACTCCTATTAAATGAGGTCCATATAGAAAAGTGTAGTTCTTTCGGGATTTACTACTCAGAGTAATGTTAGGGAGATCATATTTTTGTAACACTTCCATTTAAATACCACATGATGTGATATGCATATAACCAATGTGCAATGAGATTAATTCATTAATTGACAAGGCATATATACACATTGCCTGTACACTTTTTTTTGTCATATCATGTGATACTCCAATGTGGTATAAAAATGTAGTCTTCCTAACATTTTCCAAGTAATCACGACTAATGAAGGTTTAAAGTGATAATTTATTATTCTTGAACTAGATATATTTCATTTGTTCCTTACTAGCTTCTTCCACAAGGGCTTTTCCTTGTATGATTGTAGAGATGAGTTTTGTCAACTGATCCGTCTAAATTAAAGAAGATCTCTCTCATTCTAGAGGGGATATAATCAACAGTGCTACTACTTCAGATTTTGTTTGGTGATAATTCAATGAAGCAAACAACTATTCACCAACTGAAATATCCAAGGGAATGTCTAAATATACTTTTAACAAAATCAAAAGTTTGAACTCCCAAATTCAACCAAAAAACTAAATATACTTCAACAAAATTCGATCATCAAAGCTGACAATCCAAAAAATACGAAAGTATATTAAAAACCAGAGACTAGGACAGAGAAAGAGAAACCTGATTTAATCAACCAATACAGAGAAATATAGAAAAGAGACTGAGAAAAAAGATAAAGAGTTTCCCATCTTGCCTGTACGTAGAGACTAAGGAAGTAAAAGGGGAGATTGGGATGGTAGATCTACCTACCTGTTCGTCTAGAAAGCTGATATCTGATGCATGGCTGTAAACAGTGTTGAAAGTGGGAGGAAGAGCTTGAACAGCCCCTGTAATTTTCTCTTATGCACTCCTCATTCTCTAAATGCACTGGAAATTTGATTGAGATGTTTTCGAATTTTAGAAGGTAAACTCAGGCTTATCAAGATATTTTCTTCAGACAGCAACCAAACACGTTTTACAAATGTCATCCGTTTAGCAAAGCTAAAAACCAAGCTGTAAGCGGAAAGTGCAGAGTACTATGATCTGTTGATACATGGTTCTGTGTGATATCAGTTAATATAATATTTTATTTGTTCCTCTGTGTTTTGTGCCCTTTTGCTTCAGCAATGCTATTTTTTCTTACCAATCGAACTACAACTCGTGAAGAAGTAATCATTTGGCAATTTCTTCAATATGAACCATGCAAAAATGAACAAAAATGTTGAAAAAGGTACGAAAACACATCATAGAATTTATGTACACTGCTAAGAAAATACTGTGAAACAAAATCAAAATTTTGCAGTACATGTCTTCTTATTATGCCTTGCAACCGCACCACATCGACTGCATGTAATGGCCCTTGGAACTTTACCGACAGATTTAATCGTTTTAGTCCTTGGCCTACCCTTCTTAATAAGTGGAGGTAGGATAACATCTTCTGAACCCTCATGAATCATATCCTTAATGTCAGGTATAGGAGAAATAAGAGTCGCATATGAACTTCTATAGTAGCTCAACTTGAAGTAATCATCAATGTAGTCATACATGCAACCAGAGTTTTTTTGAACAGCAACAAGTGCATGAGCACAGGGAAAGCCTTTTATTTGCCAATCATGACAGGAGCAAAAATGATTAACCAAATCAACCATAACAGAAACTTCAGCATGAACCTCAAAGACAGAAGTACTGGAACGGCTAGCATTCCAATGCTGACCTACAGTCAACATTTCAGTCAAGGTTTTCTCCATCTCAGGACATAAAACAGAACACCACTGCCCCGCTTCACGACTTCTTTCAGACACCATGACCATGAGTTTAATCCTGATGCCCTCGAGCATTTGACAGATAGGCAACGCACATAGCTCCAAAATCCAAGAATGAAATGATTCAGAAGCATTCTTACACATTTCACCATATCGATTGCCCTTAAAATGAGCAGATGACCAATTCTCTTTAGGAAGATTATCTAGAAAAGTCTGAACCGGAGCCCCACCTTCTTCTTTTAAATTTCTCATATTAAACTCAAAAGCAGCTTCCGTTGGAGCATAAGCACATTTCATAAAAAGTTCAACAATTCCATCCCGGAACAATTTACCATTTGTAGGGGGATATTTAGATCCAAGTTTCTCTTTCAAATGGTTCAAACAAAATGCATGATGGGATGTTGGAAATATGTTTGAAACAGCTTCAATCACATCTTTGTTATGATCAGATACAAATGTAATGGTCCTACCTTGTGGAGTCAAAACTTTAGCTAAATTTTCTAAGAACCAGCTCCAGTTTTCCTTGTTTTCTGAGTCCACGATAGCAAAAGCAAAGGGGAAAAATCCTAAAAACCAGTCATATAAAAAAGACAAAAATGAGTAATTGGTGCTTCAATGATATATGCATATATAAATATACCTCTACACATACATATAATATATACATAAACATGTGTAACTTATGAACCATCATAATACAGGATAAGGATGCAAGTGTTAACCAGTCTGATAACTATACCTTGGTTTCCATTCTTCCCCGTGGCACCAATTAGCTGCCCTTTATACTTGCTTTTCAGAAAAGTTTCATCTATGAACAACAAAGGTCTGCATCATTGAAAGCCCTCAATGCAAGCACCATAACAAACAAAAAGCCTCCGAAAGCAAGAAGTCTTTGGATCACACTCTACAACACAAGATGATCCAGGATTGGTTGACACTAAAGCATCACGATACCAAACTAATTGACTATAAGACAAGGATTCATCACCATGAACTTCGCTCTTAGCCAATTCTTTCGCGTACCATGCATTATAGTACAAGAAATCTCAAGACCATAGTTCTGCTTAAAGTCCTCGACAATATCTATTGGTTTAATTGACGGTTTTTCACGGATTTTATCAACTACAATAGAAGATATCATCTTTGACGTAAATTACGTCACGTAATCATTTTACTTTTCTTCTCACGACCAACACCCATGCACGTGTGAACATTATTTAAAGTCCTTATGTAGAAAAAACCATTAGCTTGACATAGTGAAGCATATACACACCACTTACATCCATCTGATTTCTTTTTAAAACAATCAGCAATAACACGTAACTTATCATTGGATTGATAGACAAAACGAAATCCCATACCAACTGCATACTTACGCAACTTGTTCCGAAATTCGGTTACCCCACCCACAAACTTCTGACCTTCATGATTAATATATTCCTTCCAACCCTCAGACAAATATGCAATGCTTTCATGCAATCTGGAGTTATCCAAATGTTCATTCTCGTCAATAGCACTATTTTCTACCATGCCATGCATGAAGAAGATGCTACATGATTAGATGCTGAAAGATTAGAAGCTTCTTGATTAGACGCTGCATGATTAGAAGCTTTATGATTAGACGCTGCATGATTAGATGCTGAATGATTAGAATATTCATGATTAGAAGCTGCTTGATTAGATGTTGTATGATCACCATCTTCATTATTTGAACTCACCAGATCCTTCACCAGTATATCAACAAAACTAATCTTCAACATTGATAAACACATTAGCATCAAATGCATGTCCATATCCGATTGCAGCAAACAAGTAGGATGCTCAGGAAGAGAATATGTCAGCTCATAACTCCCTACCTTAAGTTCCTTAAACCTTAAACATATCTCATTACAAATATCCACATATTTACTATGTTCAGACAATGCAATCATGACAGTTACAGCACGATAACTACACCTTGCTATTCTAGCACTCTCCATCTGTCTGCATGTAAAAATCAAGAAAAGAAATAAACGTAAATAAGTCAAGAACTACCGTTCTGTTTACGACAACTAGGATAAATATGTGTAAAGTGAAATATGGAGAATGTTTTCTCTATTGAATTCAAATGAATGAATACAAACCGCACGAATATAATGGCGATAAAGGAGAGTAATTATGAGCCATAATGAACTATGGGACCTAGCTATTAATTACTATAGGACCTAGCTATTAATTATGTCTAACATCATAATTATGTCTAACATCATGATTATGTCTAATACATAATTACATAAGTTAAGGGATTTCTTTCCTAACACTCCCCCTCAAGTTGGAGAATGAATGTTGTGAAGTCCCAACTTGCTGCTCATTAATTGGAAGTTATTTCTTCCCAATGCCTTCGTAAAAATATCAGCTAGTTGAGCACGTGAAGGAACATGTGAAGTAGAAATGATGCCAGCTAGTAATTTTTCACGAACTATGTGACAATCAATCTCAATATGCTTTGTTCGTTCATGAAACACAGGGTTCGCGGCAATGTATAATGCAGCCTGATTGTCACAGTGTAATGGTGCAGGCTCATCTTGTGGCACTTGCAAATCTTGTAGAATATAACGCAACCAAGTTAATTCCAAACAAGTTGTAGCCATAGCACGATATTCTGCCTCTGTGGATGATCGTGACACATTAGTTTGTTTCTTGGATTTCCATGAAACTAGAGAGTCACCCAGAAAAATACAGTATCCTGTGACAGACCGCCTGGTGGTAGGACATCCTGCCCAATCAGAGTCACAGAAAGCTTTCAATTTAAGATTACTGGAAGAAGGGAAGAGCAAACCTTGGCCAGGTGTGCCTTTAACAAATCTCAAAATTCGGAGTGCAGCATCTAAGTGTGGTTTTCTTGGCTGATGCATAAACTGGCTTAAAGTCTGCACTGAATATACCAAGTCTGGCCTGGTTACTGTGAGATAGATTAATTTCCCAACTAGTCTCCTGTATCTAGTCGGATCATTAAGCAAATCACCTTCTGTAGGTGAGAGTTTCAAATTCTGCTCCATAGGAAAGGTTTCAGGTCGTGCTCCCAATAGGCCTGCATCTTGCAATATATCCAAGGCATATTTTCGTTGAGACATAAAGATGCCTTTTCGAGAACGTGACACTTCAATGCCTAAAAAGTATTTCAGATTACCAAGATCCTTGATACGAAATTGACGCAAGAGAGAATCTTTGAGAAGTTGAATTTCTTGTGCATCATTCCCTGTAACAAGTATGTCATTGACATAAATCAATACGCCAACAAATGATGTACCTTTTACTTTGGTGAAAAGTGAATAATCTGCCTTGGATTGTCGAAAACCTGCGTTCTGAATAGCAGTGGAAAATTTAGAGAACCAATTGCGAGAAGCTTGTTTGAGGCCATACAGTGACTTGTTGAGCCGACATACTAAGTTCTCCCCCTGTCGGCGAAGACCTGGAGGAGGGACCATATAAACCTCTTCGTCAAGATCGCCATGAAGGAAGGCGTTTTGGACATCCAACTGATGGAGAAACCAATTACGAGAAGCAGCAATGGCAAGTAAGCAGCGGAGAGTAGTGAGTTTGGCAGTGGGAGAAAAGGTCTCAAGATAATCCACACCTTCAACTTGAGTATAACCTTTGGCAACGAGACGCGCTTTGTAGCGTTCAATGGTGCCATCAGAGTTATATTTAATAAGATAAACCCATTTGCAACCAATGGGTTTGTAACCAGCAGGCAAGGGAACAAGATTCCAAGTTTTGTTGTGTTGCAAGGCATCTAATTCAACTTTCATTGCTTGCTGCCAAAGAGGATCCTAAGCAGCCTGGGCATATGAGGTGGGCTCTTTATGACCTGAAACAGCAGCTAAAAAAGCACGGTGTGGTGTAGACAATTTTGAATATGAAAGAAAATTGGATAATGGATATTGTGTACCTTTAACAGGAGATGGCGTAGAGTCAGATAATTGCACTTGGGTAAACATAGTGTTGGATATGTGATAGTCTTTATGCCACGATGGTAGTTGGCGGAGTCGAGTAGACTGTCTGGGATTAGTAGGGATAGGAAGAGATGATGAGGTGGGGTCTGAAGTATTGTCATCTGGAGAGGCATTGATGGCCGATTCATTGAGAGGGGTAGGAAAAGTAGTGGAAGGTTGGATGGGGACCGATTCATTGAGAGGGGTAGGAAAAGTAGTGGAAGGTTGGATGGGGACCTCTTGGGTAGGAAATGTAGTGGAAGGTTGGGTGGGGACAACTTGGGTGGCATCATGGGACAAAGGAGTAGGCAAAAAGAGGGGCAAAACACTTTGTGAGTTTTGTTGATGGTCATCACGGGATGCAGATGAATAAGGAAAAATATGTTCATGGAATTTGACATCCCTGCTAACAATAAATTGTTTTGTAGCCAAATCATAAAGCCTATAGCCTTTTTGACCTGTTGGATAGCCAACAAAAATACAACGACGGGCACGTGAATCAAATTTTTGTAATGGTTGAACAACAGTGGCATAGCAAAGACACCCAAATACCTTAAGGTGAGCAAGTGTGGGGGAGCGATTGTACAGTCTCTCATAGGGTGATTTGTTGGATAATAATGGAGTGGGTAGCCTATTCATAAGATACACGGCAGTGAGAACACATTCCCCCCAAAAAATTAATGGCAAATTGGCTTGGAAGAGCAAAGCACAAGCCACACTGAGAATGTGACGATGCTTGCGTTCAACTACTCCATTTTGCTGTGGAGTGTAAACACATGAACGTTGAAATTCAACCCCATTATGAAGAAAAAAATCTCGCAATGAGAGAAATTCGGTTCCATTATCGGCCCTTATCGCTTTGATAGTGGTATGAAATTGAGTACGAACAAAGGTGAAAAATGATTTTAGGAGGGATTGTGTTTCAGATTTATGAGTCATCAAAAATAGCCAAGTGCACCTAGTGTAATCATCAACAATGGTGAGAAAGTAACGTGCCCCAAAATGAGATTTAATTTTGTGGGGACCCCAAATATCACAATGTAACAAGGCAAAAGGCACATTAGAAGAGATGGAACTTAACGAAAAAGGTAATCTTGTCTGTTTCGCCATGGGACAAATATCACAATTATTCTCAAAAGAAACAGTACCAGAAGGAAGCACATTGGAAAGTAATTTGAGTCGAGCAGGTGAGGGATGACCAAGACGCTGGTGCCATAGGCTGGATGTGTGGGAAACATGGCAAGAAAGTGAGGCTGTGTTTAGCGGCGTGTTTAGCGGCGACATATAGTAAAGCCCTCCTCGCTGTTTACCCAAGCCAATTGTCATTCCCGTAGCCAAGTCCATGGATATAGCTGTTATAAGTTGTTGACATTGATCTGGTGTGAGCGCAGAAAGCAAATTGAAGAGGTGTGCCTGTTGATTGGAGAGAAAAGTGGAGTTGATGTTTGATTCTTCTTCCTTTCCCATGAAGAAAGTGTGATCGAAGGCAAGAGAAATAAAGTCCCTTGAAAGCTTCAACAACACATGAAAAAAATGAAAATCAAGAACAAAGGTGCTCTGATACCATGTAAAGTGAAATATGGAGAATGTTTTCTCTATTGAATTCAAATGAATGAATACAAACCGCACGAATATAATGGCGATAAAGGAGAGTAATTATGAGCCATAATGAACTATGGGACCTAGCTATTAATTACTATGGGACCTAACCATTAATTATGTCTAACATCATAATTATGTCTAACATCATGATTATGTCTAATACATAATTAGATAAGTTAAGGGATTTCTTTCCTAACAATATGTGATACTGTAACTGCACCTATTTTGCCGGTATTCTTCGTAAGTCAACAAATCTACACAAGCCCTTATAATATTGTTTGCTGAGAACCACAGATCCTAGGTGTAGGATGTATTTTAATTGCACTAAAACTATGGTATAACAGTTAGAGTATAGCAAGTACCACACACACACACACACACACACACACACACACACACACACATATATATATATATATATATTTTACGAAGTTCATCACAAAAAAAGAAAAACAGACAAAAGAATTAGACATGCCAGAAAAGTTTCTATTTCACTTGTGAAAAAATTATTTTATTTAATAATAAAAAGACAAGAACAGCTTCAATGCAATGTAAGAGAAATTAAACTATAGAAGTATTCAACAATGAATCAAAAGCCACTTACATCATAAAATCTTCTAAGTTCTACACTTCAAGGCTTAAAGCACTACACAATACCTGAAAATTTACAAAACACAATAAATGTATAATGGCATATAACCAGGTTTAATAAAGCCTTAAGTAAAAATTGACAAAACTTCAACTCTTAATGGGATGGGATGATGCTTATCATGCTTATACTAGCTAGCAACAATAGCATATATTAAGAACTAAAACCGGTTAAGAATTTAGGAAGAAAGAAAAAAAAAACTGAGAATTTTCGAGTAATAGTAAAAGCAAAATAATTAATCACCCCAATCGGAAAACTTGCAAGAAAATACTTTTTGTTTTTTTGGGTCAGATAATTGAGCAAAAGGCATGAGAGAGAGAGAGAGAGAGAGAGAGAGAGAGAGAGAGAGAGAGAGAGAGACGAACCTTAAATGAAGAGGGATTGCGAGCGACGGAGACGGAGGGTCTCTTGCGCCAACTTGAAGAGCATAACAAAGGAGAGAGCAACTGAACTTGCTGTAGTTTGGATTCTTTTTTAGAAATTTATAATAAACCACATTTCTTGCATTGATTTTATATAAAAACCCTGAATACTACAAATTGAAGGAAAAAAACTAAAAAAAGATCTAGCTATATAAATTTGAATAATGTGTGAATGATTTTAGCAAAACATATGATGGTAGTATTGTAATTTTCAGATGGGCTTATAATATATTTAGTCCCTTTTAAGAAGTCAAATGGGCCTTTTTTTATTAAAAAAAATTGAGTATTATAGGATTTTCCTATAATTTGGGCCCAATAAATGGGCTTAAATGTGAAAAACTCATTCTTTTTTGGGCTTGGGGAACTCTTATCACTACCCCTGAAATTTATGTGAGCAAAGACCCAATTTCTCATCATGGCAAAAATAAAAAGACCCAATTTCTCATCACGGACCAAATTTCAGAACAATGTATTGTGTATATATATATATATATATTACCCACATTACCAATGCTAAAGTGCCAGATGTTCAAACTTGAGACTATTGGTCAGCAAGTCAAGACCTTTTTTTCACTAAGCAAGACCCTGTTGGCTTCAAAATAATGTAATTTATTACTCTTTAGTTTTTACTAAGGTTATTTACCAATTTTAAATATTTAAGTCTACAAAGTACCCCTAATGTAGTGGTTTGGAGCAAATGCACCCCCTAGGAAAGGTCCTAGGTTCGAGTCCTAGCATCTGTGTAGTGTGTGTGTGAGTTTAGTATGTTATCGCCCATCTCAATAGAAAATGTCCTAAAAAAAAATCTAACTCTAACTTTTTTTTCAATATTTTTTAAATATTTTTTTTTCTTTTTGTTAGGAGGATAACTTTATTAATTCCAAAAAATCAATACAAGATTTATAAGTACATAAAAAAAAATTTTAAAAAAGAATATTCTAAAGTTATCCTCAACCCCATGGTGAACATGGAAAATCAAGACACAAGCACATCCATCCTAAGTAGAGGTGTCCATCAGTTTAAAACCAATACAATTTCACCAATCCACATCAGAGCCAATATAGATTGGATTATGATTTTTCCAATCCAATCAGATTACATTAGAGTTTTAAATCCAATTTGATCCGATCTAATTGATATTGAATTGGATTGGATGATCGATTTTCATAATGGAAAAGATAATAATGAAATTTGCAACATTTATCCTCAAGTTTAATATAATCAAACACTTTAATATATTTAAATGTAAAATATAAATGAAATGCTAGAGAAAATTATTTTGATTTATAATATATTAAACATAACTCCATCAAACTTAAAATATTCATAACTTTTTTATCTTAATGACAATTATCTAATGAGCAAAATAAGCATGAAATTAACTAGATTTGATTGGATCCTCACAAGAAAATCCGTCATCTGATCCAATCATGTCGATTTTGGAAATTAGGGATCCAATTCAAACCCCAAAATCATCGAAATCGATTAAAATTGGATTGGATTGGATTGGAGTGAATCTTGTACACCCCTAATCCTAAGAAGATGGTTGCCTGAAACAATTCGTGAGGGATTAAAAGAGAAACTAACTGTAATAAAACTCCAACCACTACTTACCCTTCACAAACCCACAATATAATATAGGTTTTTAAGTAAAATTTATTGGGCTAATGGACGATGAACATGTAGTGCACAAAGTGGTCCATCAAAGCCCAACCCAAGAATGGGAAAGTCAAAATCATAACTCCCAATAAAAGGGGCCTTAAATGGGGCTCAAACTCCTTGGGGCTTTATAATATAGAGCCCATGTACGACAAGGCATCCTCAATGAAAGAGATTTGGGGCCCTATATCATAAAGCCCCACTAGAGCTATCTCTAAATCTATGGACTTTGATAGAGCCCCTAAACCCCAAGTGGGTCCTATATTTTGAAAATCTACAACATACATCAGGCTTTGTTTAATGTTTTTTTTTCCTAACAACAACCAAATAAAAGGCTTTGTTTAATGTTTTACTATCCCTTTTGTTTTTTGTTTTCTATTTTCTTCTATTTTATTTATTTATTTCTTTTTTTGGTTTGATATTTCCTTCTCTGTTTTTTTTTCTTTGTTTTTGCTTTCAATTGTTATAATTTACTTTTAGAATTACTACTTTAATTTTTCTCTGTTTTGTTTAATTTTTTTAATTATAAATGGGGTAGAAATGTTGATTTTTGATTTTTTTTAATTATAATTATAATTATAATTTACCTTTAGAATTACTACTCCAAATTTTGATTTTATTTGGTAGAAATGTCTATTAAAAAAAGTTAACATAACATAAACATACAATAAAACAAACTAAGTTAATAACAACAAAAATTAACGCGTAAAACAAATTACATCATAAAAAAAAAAATCATATAGAGCTTTAGAAGTAGAGCCCTCATTGTGGGAAATATATTTTTAGAGCCCAAAATATTCCAACGGAGCTCTAAGTGAGTCTCTATCCACCATTTTTAGAGCCTCATTTAGAGACTATGATTGAGGATACCCTAAAGCCAAACTCCAACGCTTAGGATGAGTACTGAAAAGAGAGATCAATCTGCAATGGCTAGTTTGTTTATTTATTTCTAAAGTTATTTCTAAAGTTATTTTATCTTTGTCTTTTATTATTTTATCTTTTGTTTTCATGTATTTAATTTTTATTTTACTAAAAATTACAAATGTATCCTTATTATTAACGGAAAATTAGATGAAATTCGAAAAACTTAACGACAAGGGTTAAATTGGTTGTTTTGAAAAATTCAAATGACAAATTTACTTATTTTTTTAGTATGGAAGTTAAGTGATCGGTGCATAATTACATATCTTTTTATACCCTTCTAACTTATGATTTGGTTATGTTTTTGAGTTAAACTTGTGCTTTTAATAAAGTTTGTGTATGTTTCAGTGTAATAAGGTTGAGACTCATTACATGCATTTTGAAGACAAATTAGCTCAAAACAGTGTCTGCAGATCATTTAATTTCACGGATTAACCTGTACTTGTTCAAGAAGAACTAGATAATTAGCCATACATCATTGGAAAGATACGGAAGTCTAGTTTCCGTAGCATTTTACGGTTCATGATTCTGAGTCTTCTAGAGGAAGTTATACATGATTTAGTATATCAAGGTCAAAATTTGGCAGCATCTGCGTTACTGGGCCACAAATGACATTTGAAGGTCTTCCCGATTTTTCCTTGAGTTGGGCTACATATGCTTGGAAACATAAGACAAAGGGCTTGAAGATCCATATTTTTCCAGATTTATTCGGAGTGAATAACAAGCCCAAAACCTACCCACAAGCTGACTGCAATGCAATGTCATGCATGATGAAATGCACTATCTAGTGGGAGTTGTCGGTGAAGTGCACTAGCCAAAAGGATGAGTTTTTAATTACAAGTGCTATTGGCATAGACCATATTTAATTTAGAATTTCAACTCCCCTAAGCCTATAAATAATGAGTTCTCCAAGCTTGTAAACACACCCCAAGGGGGGGAGCTCTCAAACATTTCTCTAGAGCTCCCCTCCCTTCTCTCCCTAAAATTCTCTTAGTTTTCCTTTCTAGTTCTCAATTGTTGTAATAAAATCATTTTGCTAAATGTTTCTTTGAGTTTTTCTAAGTTCTTCTTAACTTTCCATTGCTATGTAAATTCTTTTCTTTAGCAATTCAAGTTTGAGTAGTTTCCAAGTTTCAATTATGGTTTTTGTTCTTATTCATTATGCTTATAAGTTAATATGCTAGTTTGAATGATTGATCACCATTAAGGCTTGCATGTTAGCTATCTTGGTTTGAATTAAGAGTAGACACCATGCTTTAATTCAAATTGAACTATGAATAGGAAGAGTATGTATGGACATTCGACAACAGGGATTAGATACATGCTTGGTTGTTTAAAATGTTCTTATATGCTTAATGGGCTCCTAATGCTTAATTTAGGTTAGACAACAAATGATCAAGTTAGGGAATTAGGAACACAAGGTTAGGACCAGACACCATGACTTAATCATACTTTAGCTAGAATCAATCCGTTAATCTAAATTGAACTTGGGAACTTATTCGCTTGAGTTAATTTATTTTCTTTCTTTCTTAATTGATTTATTTTCTTTCTTTTTTTCATTTTTGTTTTTTTACAGGGAATTGAATTCAATCAATCTATCACCAATCCTCGTGGGATCGACCTCGCACTTACATATGCTAAACTACCAACGGCTCGTGCACTTGCGAGTATCACAAGTTGAGGATGCAGCTGAATCTATTTTGGTGCAGCTGAATCTACGTAACAAGTTTTTGGCGCCGTTGCCGGGGATTGGCAACATAGTTTGGTTCTATTTCTTTTCCCTACTTGTTTTATTTTTTTATTTTTTTTTTTCTCCTTTTCATGTCTTCCTAGGCACTTTCATGTTTTAAAATTAATGATGTTAATTGACAAGTTGTGTTTGTAGTCCAACGGAACAGGACAATTGCCTAACAAGCAAGAGAACTGGGTTTAAGTCCCGGCTTACGCAACACCAAAAAAAAAAATACTTTGAAGCATGGAATTAGATGTGTGTTGTTTTTTTTTCTTTTCATTTTAGTTTTTATGTCCTAATCCTTTTAATTGTCTTTCAAGTTTTTGTTTGTATTTGTTTTAGCAATTTAGATAGCTAAATAAAAAAAAAGAGAAAATGCAACTCCAATCATGATGAGAAGTGTGGAGTAGTAGGAGAAGTCGCGACCTCCAAATACATCTATGCTTGACCTAATTGCTTCAAGGGGGAGCATTCTAATCCTTTCTCTTAATTTAGTTTCTTATTATTTTAAGTTTATGTTTCTTTTTATACAAAATTTATAAATAAATTTAAAAAAAAAAAGATTTTTCATATGAGTTGACTTATGGTAACTCCAATGAGCACCTCTGTTAATACAGTGTCCAGGAGTTCTTTAGGCAACACCTTCGGTGTCTAAAAAGTTTGGGTTTTAAGCAGGACCATTGTGACCTCTCCAAACTTCCCGGATCCCCTGGCTGTGTTTTCTGAGGCTCTTAACTGGTAATCTGTGAGTCACTTGTATATTTGAGATTGTAATAAATATTTGCATGACTTAATTGAAATTTGGACTTCATTTTTCTTTTTGAATTAAAAAAAATATTTAATTAAAATTTAAAAAATTTAAAAAAAAATTAAAAATAAAAAAAATAAAAATAAAAACCTTCTCTTTCTTTTTCTTATTATTTGAAGTTTTTTTATTTTTTATTTTTTTTATAGTAGTTTTTTTTTATATATTTAAATACTAATATATGTAAATGTTTATTAGTGATTGGATATTAAGTTATTGTGGACTGCCAAACACTGAAACACTACCCACATTAACCCTAAAATTAATTCTCCATCTTTCATTTTATCTAGCCGCCCGCTAACCCCTGAACATCTCAACTTCCTCTTTATCCCGAACCAAACCTTCTCCAAATTGTTGCTTATTGTAGATCTCGTCAATGGAGAAACTCCAAGAGGCCGTCGGTGGAAAGCTCAAGGAGGAGGAGTCCGAATTGAGCATGGTGAAGGTGCCTAGCCCAATGGTTTTGTTGAACTCACTGCCAGCTATCCCACCAGAAGATCCTTTGGGAAAGGACACCATTATGCAACCAGTGTTGGAGGTGATTGAGGTGTTCGTGGTTGTGTTTGCCATGGATCCCTCAGAAGTTACCATAGATGCATTTCTGTTTCATAGAGGTAGGGTGATAGAGGAAATTGAAGACATGATTCCAAATTGGGATCTAGATTGTGGATTGGAAGAGATGCAGCTTGCGGCGCTGGCACATTGTCTAGATACTTGGAGGGTATATCTGCTAGATAGGAGGTTTGTGGCAAGAACTGTTGTGTTGAGCAGTCACATGTATTGTACAGGTAACATCCGAGATGAGTTTGATATTTACTTAAGTGTGCTTGACGAGTTTGACTTCCAGTTAGGGTATATGACCACAAGGCTCAGAGACTTCATGGAGCATGTGATAGATGGAGCCCAATCTGATTCTTCTGATTCGGACCCTTCGGAAAGTGAGTCAGAAGAAGAGCCATGGGTGAGCTCAGCCATCGATAGCATTTTGAGAAATGTTATGTTTGAAGGATGAACCGTGCAGTGCCAGGTTACCCTTAATCCCTATTTTCTGTTTTCTTATATGCTTTCACATTGGGGACAATGTCCAATTCAAGTCTGGGGGTATTAATGGAGGTTTTCAATTTTTTGTTCATTTGTGTTTTCAATTTTCAATTTTTGTTCATTTGATTTGTGTTTTCAATTTTTGTTCACTTGTATTTCAATTTTTTTTTTCTCCATTTGTGTTTTCAATTTTTGGTCATTTGTGTTTCCAATTTTCGTTCACTTGTTACTAATTTTTTTTTAGAATGTCATACAACCAATGCTATGGAGCTGCCATTGAGATTTTCATATCAAACATTTTACACTTCACAAAGCTTTTGCTCTTAGAATTCTGGTGGCTAAAGTACCATGCTCAGATTCTTGAAGGAGAATAGTGGAGACTACCCTAGTGAGCTATTTCGAGCCTAATTGCCTTCTTGAGAGGGTTTAAAGTGTTTCTATTCCTCATCTCTACTTATTTTTTTCAATTCACTCTAAATGATCTCATTGTTCCATTTTGATTGAATACTAAGGATGATTCTCTTTGCAGATATCAGGTGCATGCTTTCACTCATGAATGAACTCATTGAAGTGATGCTAGGCTATGTGTGTATAACCATTCTTTGTGCTTTCTTTTCACCCTACCCATTTCTGTGTTCCATCAGCTCTGTTGCAGCCAAACACTTCAAGCCATTTTCTTCTATCACCCTTATAATTCCCCTAACTTTGTATCTCAATCTGAGATATTTAAACCTATTATAGCCATACCCTATAGCTTAGAAATATACCAAGGTATACCAAGATAAAGTTTGAGAAAGGAAGGTGCTGCCCCATGCCTAAATGTAAATTGTTGTGAATCTGTGCAATAAAGTTAAAGAAGAAGTAGATCAAGTCAAAAAAAAAAAAAAAAAAAGATAAAGAGAAAGTGTTTCGATTTGATCTAACTGTGAAATATAAGGTCTATGCCAGATGATGCAATGAAGTTGCAGCCATACCATTCTAAATCAATGATACCTTGCAGATCAACGAAGAATGCAACCTTGGTATGTTCTTAAGTTTATCGTGTTCCTTCCAATTCTTCCATTTCCCCTAACTTTAGCCTTTCATTACAACCTTGTGAAAGACCTAGCTGATCTTTGAGGATGTATTCATGGGTGCTGGTATGTATGAGTGTATCTGAATTCTTAGTATTTGATTCCCTTCTTGAGATCTAACCAAATATTGTGCTTCTATTTCATATACTCATTATGCTTGTTTGAGAGAATAAAGCCATAGGTTCTGAGTGATTGAGTGCTATATGTGAGAATTAGAGTTGAAGCATGTTCTTCCTTCAAGATTTGAGTATGTGTACTTTGAAGCCGTGTGCCTTTGAGCTATAGCTTCCACTTTACACACTTATTGATCATCTATCTTGGAAATTCTATGGTGTTGGAGGTATGATTAAAATTTTCTTTCATTAGTTGTTTTCAAAGTTAGTTTTCTAACCTTTTGTTTTGTAGAGTCAGTAAAGCGTTTATGGGTATCGTTTCTGTTAAATCCTCAGAAGACACAACTCCTCCTACTAGGGACGCCTAGAGGTTTAAAGGCTTGTTGCATGCGATCAATGCAATCGAGTTACCTACGAAAGTGGTCTAATAAACTTCTCGTTTTGTTTTTATCTTTGTTTTCCTTTTGTTTTACTCGAGGACTAGTAAAATCTAGGTTTGGGGGTATTTGATCGGTGCATAATTACATATCTTTTTATACCCTTCTAACTTATGATTTGGTTATGTTTTTGAGTTAAACTTGTGCTTTTAATAAAGTTTGTGTATGTTTCAGTGTAATAAGGTTGAGACTCATTACATGCATTTTGAAGACAAATTAGCTCAAAACAGTGTCTGCAGATCATTCAATTTCACGGATTAACCTGTACTTGCTCAAGAAGAACCAGATAATGAGCCATACATCATTGGAAAGATACGGAAGTCTAGTTTCCGTAGCATTTTACGGTTCATGATTCTGAGTCTTCTAGAGGAAGTTATACATGATTTAGTAGATCAAGGTCAAAATTCGGCAGCATCTGCGTTACTGGGCCACAAATGACATTTGAAGGTCTTCCCGATTTTTCGTTGAGTTGGGCTGCATATGCTTGGAAACATAAGACAAAGGGCTTGAAGATCCATATTTTTCCAGATTTATTCGGAGTGAATAACAAGCCCAAAACCTGCCCACAAGCTGACTGCAATGCAATGTCATGCATGATGAAATGCACTATCTAGTGGGAGTTGTTGGTGAAGTGCACTATCTAGTGGGAGTTGTTGGTGAAGTGCACTAGCCAAAAGGATGAGTTTTTAATTACAAGTGCTATTGGCATAGACCATATTTAATTTAGAATTTCAACTCCCCTAAGCCTATAAATAGTGAGTTCTCCAAGCTTGTAAACACACCCCAAGGGGGGGAGCTCTCAAACATTTCTCTAGAGCTCCCCTCCCTTCTCTCCCTAAAATTCTCTTAGTTTTCCTTTCTAGTTCTCAATTGTTGTAATAAAATCCTTTTGCTAAATGTTTCTTTGAGTTAAGTTCTTCTTAACTTTCCATTGCTATGTAAATTCTTTTCT
Organism: Prunus salicina; assembly: GCA_020226455.1. Taxonomy (NCBI): domain Eukaryota; kingdom Viridiplantae; phylum Streptophyta; class Magnoliopsida; order Rosales; family Rosaceae; genus Prunus; species Prunus salicina. The sequence continues at coordinate 26,472,683 of CM035342.1, read as the reverse complement.
TTAGCAATTCAAGTTTGAGTAGTTTCCAAGTTTCAATTATGGTTTTTGTTCTTATTCATTATGCTTATAAGTTAATATGCTAGTTTGAATGATTGATCACCATTAAGGCTTGCATGTTAGCTATCTTGGTTTGAATTAAGAGTAGACACCATGCTTTAATTCGAAGTGAACTATGAATAGGAAGAGTATGTATGGACATTCGACAACAAGGATTAGATACATGCTTGGTTGTTTAAAATGTTCTTCTATGCTTAATGGGTTCCTAATGCTTAATTTAGGTTAGACAACAAATGATCAAGTTAGGGAATTAGGAACACAAGGTTAGGACCAGACACCATGGCTTAATCATACTTTAGCTAGAATCAATCCGTTAATCTAAATTGAACTTGGGAACTTATTCGCTTGAGTTAATTTCTTTTCTTTCTTTCTTGTTTGATTTATTTTCTTTCTTTTTTTCATTTTTGTTTTTTTACAGGGAATTGAATTCAATCAATCTATCACCAATCCTCGTGGGATCGACCTCGCACTTACATATGCTAAACTAACAACAGCTCGTGTACTTGCGAGTATCACAAGTTGAGGATGCAGCTGAATCTATTTTGGTGCAGCTGAATCTATTTTGGTGCAGCTGAATCTACGCAACATTAAGTTTAATTAGGGTCATAGTTGTGGGGGGAAAATGACACTTACTCTTTTCTAAACCCTGGATTTTGAGAACTTCGCATAATTTTTCACTCTTTCTATGCATCCCATGCAGTTCTCTAGGTCTAATGTAAATACTCTCTGAAAAATCTTTCTTACTCTTCTTCTTCTTCTCTTTTAAGTTTATTCTTGTAGGTCTACATTCAGTTCTTCTAATTTCTAAACTTCTTGTACCTCTGTTGAATCTTCATCCTCATTTTGTTTTAATGCTAAAAATTTGTTGATGTCCAAAAAAGAACCAACTTAGGGGATGTACGTTCGACAGGTGAGAGCCTTCAACAAGTGAGATAGATGGAAGAAGGAGAAGTGAGCAAGCATAGATGAGACACTAGATATACGTGGTTCACCTGAATAGGCTTCGTCCACGAAACTGGAGATGTTCGCATTATGATAATTGTTGTTTAAATAGTACTTTGCCATTATCTTAGAGAGTCTCAAAGTAGGGAAAAAAACTTAGTTGCAAAGGGAATAGTGCTGCAAAATAGTGGTATCCCCGTTTCATAGAAGTCTTTCTCCAAAGTACAAGAATGGTCTCCTTTTATGGGTGAGGGATGGTTCCTCTTCTTGCTATCTTTCGTTTTGGGCCTCCTTGACATTGCTGGTGGGGACACATGGCAACGCTTCATTGGCTCCACTGTCTGAGTTGGTTGTTTAGCACAGTACAAACAAACTTCAATCTTTAAAGATACTAGGAAGAATTTTGGCATTGCAATAAAAATCAATCAAAAGATAAATAATGAATGCATATATGCAAGGTCTAAGTAATGTCTTTTAGATCAATAAAAATGTAAGCATACACATTTTAGAGCAATTATCTTCCATTTGATGCACAATATAAATGTACGCATATAAAGATAAGGGTTAATTATCAATTTACCCGTTGAACTTGTACGCTACTTTCAATTTGCACCCTCAACTTTTTTTTCTAGAAAATTAAGTATACGAATTATTTTTTATCGCCAATTCCCCCTACAGTCTAAATCAACCTTTTGGCATCTAATAGTCTGTCAAATTGTCACTGTTCAAAGGGTAGTTTCGTCTCTCCACCCTAATAACTCTACTCAGCCCCTTTCCCAATCACACAAGTCCTCAATTTTAAAAGAATTATAAAAACAACACAAATCACTCAAGTGCCAATTCACACGATTATTAGTAAAGTAGGGTTTGTTTTGGGGAAGAGGAGATTCGACGATTTAGCACTAAATAGATGATTTGAAGACCGAGGGTTTCAAATCGATAAGATTCTTGAATATAGGCTTTGTGGATTTGACGAAATATGGCTCCGATTATGCGTAGCAGTGGTCTTCATCCAAAGTTTTCTTTTTTCTCTTTTTGAATCATTGTGGTCCAATGGCATCGGTAGAATAATGTTTCTTATCTCCCTTCTGTAAAGTAGTTTGGTCGAGATTCTTCATTTTTGGTTTGGGTGATATTCCTTTCTAAAAAGGAAATATATTTGTGGTCCTAAGGGTAGTGCATGTGATTTTTCTATGTTTGGTTTGTAACTTTTGGTCTTGTCTCATGTGAGCTTTGTTATGTCAAAAGTAAATGTGTTGTTATGGCTGTAAATGTAGGTTGTTGGTGACATTAAGTGTTGTTGATATATATTTTATTTCTGCCTATGTTGCTGATCCAGATAACTTCACTATGAAGATTCACCATGGAGGGAATTTTAAAGAGGGGAAATATTTTGGTGGTAGGATACAATGGGTAGACAATTGTATTGGGGGATCATTTTTCAATGTTGGACATGTATGACATTGCTACATCACTTAGATACAACCAGTTAAAAACGTGTTCCCACTATAGGAGCACAACAAAGGCTTTTCATCCACTAGAAATAGTTGGCCATGTACTTGAGTTTGTGCAACAAATTCCTCCATCTAGGGTTTTAGAATTTATACGTCTCACATGCTAGAACCCCCTGTTAAAGAGTCAAGCATCTGCATCTACCCCTACATTTCACTTTGATGGTTCACTTCACCCAAATTTACACCAAGTTGATGTAGAAGCTGATGTGAATACTTCAAATTGCGGTCAATAGGGTGATGGTTAGGATAATTTATTGGAGAGTGAACAATATCCTATTGAGTTTGTGGATGTGGCAGTTAGAGTGGATGGTTTGAATGTTGCAGATGAAGGGACAAGCTTTAGTGTTGTGGTAGGCACATTGGATGGTGATGCTTATGATGAATTTGAAGATAATGATGAAGATCTTAATGGGAACTATGAAGATGTGGATGAAGATAATGATGGGAATTATGAATGAAGATAGTGATTGGAATTATGAAGACAATGATGAGGATGTTGAAGAGGATTTAATTGTTGATGCAAAGAAGCATGCCGAATTGAAGTTTCAGTTCTTAGACTCTGACTATGAGCAAGAGAAGGCCAACCAAGAAATAAATGTAGATGATCGTACTTTGATAAGTATGTGGTATATGAAGGTGTTGAATCCCCACATAAAGAGCCTGGTGAAGCATCTACTGATGAGTACCATTACAATTTAGAGGATTTGAGAAGTCTTTTAGAAGAGGAACAACATGATGAAGTTGAAGGGGTGAAAAAGTGTAGTGCAAGGCCACAATGTTGTTGCTGACATTGTTATAAGTTATATCAAACTGATTTATTAATTTCATACATGGAACTGATTTATTTATTTTCATATATGGAACTGATTTCAATTGCTTTCATTAACTTGTTGACTGTTTTAACAATAAAGGGACAAGCTTCTACTCGAGAAATACGAAGAGGAACAAGTAGGCCAAGAATGACAAGAGAGTTGCCCCAACAAGTGAGGGTGTAAAAGGAAGAGGTGAGCAACGACAACCTCAAAGTTCAACCAAGCCTAGGAGTCAAAGTCACTCAAAGTTTAGTGTAAGTCAAATTCAATGTTTTATAATTCTGGCTAGTTTTGATAGATTTGACCCTATTGAATTTATCAAATAGGTAAGAAGAGAAGGAATTGTCTCCCAAGTGAATCAAGCTTCTACTTCACAAGGCCCAAGAATGGCAAGAGAAGCAGCTCCAACAACTATTGATGTAAGTGGTAATTCATAGATAAATAATTTCATTTACTTTGATATGTGTTAATTCAATCCTTTTTTGTTTAATTTTATTTCACTTCGATTATATATAGGGTGGAGGAGGTCAACAACAACAACCTCAAATGTCAATGCAGCCAATGAGTCAAATGAGAACAAAGATTGGTGTATGTCAAATCTAGTGTTTTAACAACAAAAGTACTATAGAATTATGGTTGATTTTTTATGGATTTGACACTATTTATGTTGTCAAATAGGTGAGAAGAGGAGGATTTGTCTCCCAAGTGCCAATGCAACCAACTTCATATGTTAGTTCACAATTGAATCAAGGTGTTACATCCCAAGTGAATCAAGCTTCTCAAGTCACTCAAGCTTTCCAAGTAAATCAACCTCACTCAGTCATGACCTTTGGAAAAAATGCTAGGTACAACCGTACAAGTCTCCAGCCAAAAGGGCAAGGCCATGGAGAGTTTAGTAGCCAAATTGAAACGACATGACTATGGATGGAATACATTTTGGATGGATGAATTTCTTTTTTGTAAACCGATGGAAGGAATGAAGTTTGGATGGATGGATTTGTTTTTGTAAACATATGGCTTGTTTAATTGTCACTTGGCTTGGATTCGTTTGATTTTGTATGACTTGTTTAACTGTCACTTGGCTTATATAGGTTTGTTTGGTAAACATATGCATTAGGGATGGATGGATTAGTTTTTGTAAATGTATGGAATTGACTTTGGATGGATTTCTTTTGTAAGACAGTTTGGATGGCAATTTAGTCTTTGATCTAAGACACTCTTGCTTGTTGTCAAGTTCAATGGGCTGCTACGTACTGATTTGATAATGTAATTTCAATTTCGTTGACAAGTTCAATTGTGACATTGTTTGATTCTTTTCATTTCATTTCGGCAATGGAAAGCAAATCATGAACTTGAAATATTGCAATTAACTTCACAAAATAACTTATCTATGCCATTTTCGTTACATTGCTGACACACAAAGTCACTCCTTTTGCTAAAGTCATACCATTACATTTCATACAAAAAGTCACTCCCTTTTCTAAAGTCATACCATTACATTGACCAAACTACCTAATTAAAATGGCAAATGCATATATATCCATCTTTGCCTTTATCTTTGCCAGACACCAACCACACAACCATCAAAACAACGAAACTGACACCCAAAACCAAGGGTTTTTCACCTTCGACAATCGAGCCTTTTTTTCATCTTCGAATTTGTTGATCTTCTTTAGCAGCCTGGGTATTATTTGCTTAGATCTCTCACACAATTCAGGATCATCCCATTCCCATAATCTACAACCATTCTTTTGTATTAAACAACATAATATTTACTTAAAACAATCGGAAACTAAACCCAGCTTCATCAGATCTAACAAATTCGCAAGCAAAAATTGAAAAGCCTACACACTTACCCGTGCGCACACATGAAACCTCCTCCCTGGAGGTGTAGCAGTCCAAGAAGTCTTAACTTTGGCAGTATTTCCACAGTAACACAGCCGAGAAGGCAACATCCATGCACTGTCCTCTTCAAAGTGCGAACTTGAACACTGTGATCCATGACCTCTGCCATGTGAGTTGTTCCTCATCCCTTCAATTTCCCCGATGAATAGGTTTTTAGGAGGGAAACTTGCCCCTTTTTTCTTTTCTGGAATTTCACCGATTCAAAAGGTGCAAAAATGGAGGCACCAAATAGAGGGAAAGAGGCTGAGTGGAGTTACTAGGATGGAGAGACAAAACTACCCTTTGAACAGTGACCAATTGACGGGCTATTGGATGTCAAAAAGTTGATTTAGACAGTAGGGGGGAATTGGCAAAAAAAAAATCATTCATATCCTTAGTTTTCCAGAAAAAAAAAGTTAAGAGTGCAAATTGAAATTAGCATACAAGTTCGTGGGGTAAATTGGCAGTTAACCCTAAAGATAATTTCCATATAAATGAGATTTTTTATTTTATTTTATCAATATATAAAAGAGAATTTAGGTCATTCCTATCACAAAGAGAAACCAATCTACACTTGCACTAACAATTCTGTTTCTTAAAAAAATAAAAATAAAAAAATGGCTGGCATCAAGCAAGATATGCCTTCATTTGCACCAACACTAAACCATTTATAAACAACAATTTAGACTGACTTGCACAACTAATTTGCACCTTGATCTATTACAGTAGGAAAAAGAACATCAAAAATTTCAAACCTCAAAATAATATTCACTATTCCTCATATTAAAGGAAACAATTTAAAAACAAAAATAAACACACAAACAAAATGCTGCACCTGCAACTGAACCAGACAATCTATACCGTTTAGATGAGCTAAAAATGTTCATTACTGAAAACAATATTTTCCTCCATCTTCTCAGCAACAAAACAAGGGTACCAAGATCTACTAAACCAGAACATGCATGAACTTTATAAAACAAATCAGACACCTAGAGATTGAAAGCTAAAACCTTGAACACAAAAACAATCATACAGAGTTAAACTTATGTGGTCAGCAAAGAGGGATAACTAATTTGCTATCTAATGAGATTTAATCTAAAATCAATTTAATTCTCAAATTTAGCCTAAAAGAAAATTGATTTTAAAAATACCGTCAGAATTAGCCAACAAAGCTAACAAAATTACATAAAACATTCCAAAATAATAATAAAAAAACACACTAGGAGATAACAAGAGGGCTGATTTAAAAGCTACTTTCTTCGAAAGGAAACCTGACATATCCATCCACAGTTCTGTGTTCTATCATGTGAAGTACTGTTATGATTTTGGCTCTGTGGCTTGTGCTCTACCTTTTGCTTAAGTGATTGTGTTATATCTTAACAATCAAATAACAACTCAAGAATCATGCAAATATGAACCTAAAAAAGTTGAAAAGTTTAATAAATAAATAAACACCGCGAAACAGAATCACATATTTGCAGTACATGTCTTCTTATTATGCCGTCCAACTGCACCACATCGACTGCATGTAACAGCCCTTGAAAACTCACCAGCAGATTTCATCTTTTTAGTCCCTGGCGGCCTAATAAGTGGAGGTAGGATAACAATATCATCTGAACACCCATGCACCGCATCCTTAATGTCAGGTATGGGAGAAATAAGAGTTGCATATGAACTTCTAAAATAGTTCAACTTGAAATAATCATCAATGTAGTCATATATGCAACCCGAATTTTTTAGAACAGCAACAACTGCATGAGCACAGGGAAAGCCTTTTATTTGCCACTCATGACAGGAGCAAAAATGCTTATCCAAATCAACCATAAAAGAACCTTCAGCATGAACCTCAAAAACAGAAGCACTAGAACGGATAGCATTCCAATGCCGACCAACAATCGACATTTCGTTCAAGGTTTTCTCCATCACAGGACAGAGAATAGAACAACATTCCTTTGCTTCACAACTCCTTTGAGACATCAGTCCCATGAGTTTAATCCTGATGCCATCAACCATTTGACAAATAGGCAACGCATAAAGCTCTGAAATCCAAGATTGAAATGATTCAGAAACAGTGCTGCACATGTCACCATATCGATTACCCTTAAAATAGGCATATGACCAATTCTCCTTGGGGAAATTTTCTAGAAAGGTCTTCATAGGAGCACCGCCTTCATCTTTTAAATTTGTCATATTAAACTCAAAAGCAGCTTCAGTTGGAGCATATACGCATTTCGTAAAAAGCTCAACAATTCGATCCCGAAAAAATTTACCAAAATTAGCCGGATATTTAGATGAGAGGTTCTGTTTCATATCATTCAAACAAAATGCATGATGGGATGTTGGAAATATGTTTGAAACATCTTCGGTTGCACCTCTGTTATGATTAGATACAAAAGTAATCGTCCTACCTTGTGGAGTCAAAACTTTAGCTAAATTTTCAAAAAACCATCTCCAGTTTTCCTCGTTTTCTGAGTCCACGATAGCAAAAGCAAATGGGAAAAATCCTAAAAACCAATAACATAAAAAGGCAATGGATAAGTAATACGATATTTAAGCAAAATATAGATTTAGCTTATCAAGAATCACAATATATACAACATATAGATGTAACTATCAAGCAGATAACTACCTATGAGAGTTTCATTTTCTATTCTAAAAATCCATGTATAGTGATTCATCACTCATCATAGTAAAAAACGTAACTAATTGTACCTTGATTTCCATCCCTCCCGGTAGCACCAATTAGCTGCCCCTTATACTTACTTTTAAAATAGGTTGCATCTATGAACAGCAAAGGTCTGCACCATCTAAATCCCTCAATGCAAGCACCATAGCAAATAAACAATCTTTGAAAGCGAGAAGTTGTTGGATCACACTCCAAGACACAATGTGACCCTGGATTAGTTGACATTAAAGCATCTCTATACTGAACTAACTGATTATAAGACAATGATTCATTACCATGAACCTCACTCTTAGCCAATTCTTTCCCATGCCAAGCACTATGGTAAGAGATATCAAGACCATATTTTTGCTTAAAATCCTTGACAATATCTGCTGGTTTAATTGTTGGTTTCTCGCGGATTTGATCCACGAGAACAGAAGATACAACCTTTGAACTCATCATCTTACTTTTCTGTTCATCGACAACAGGCTTGCATGTGTGAACATTATTCAGACTCCTTATGTAGAAAAAACCATTCCCTCGACATAGAGAAGCATATATACGCCAATTACAACCATCTGAAATCTTCTTAAAACATTCAGCAAGGACACGTTCTTTCTCATTCTTTACATAAGCAATACGAAATCTCATATGAGCAGCATACTTACACAACTTGTTACGAAATTCAGTTACACCCCCCTCAAATCTCTGACCGTCATGACTAATATATTCCTTCCAGTACTGAGACAAATAGGCATTGCCTCCATCCAACCTGGAGTCCCCAAAATGGTCATTCTCATCAATGGCACTACGACTTTCTAATGTGCATGACAAAGGTGCTGTACGATTCGAGACTTCACGATTAGACATTGCATGATTAGACGCTGTATGATCAGACTCTTCACACTTTTGATCACCATTATCATTATTTGAACTCACAAGATCCTTCACCAATATATCAACAAAACTACTCTTCAACATTGTTAAACACATCAACATCATATGCAAATCCATATCAGATTGCAGCAAACAATTAGGGTGGTCAGGAAGAGAATATGTCAGGTCAAAGCTCCCCACTTGCAGTTCCTTAAACCTTAAGCATATCTCATTACAAATATCCAAATATTTACTATTTTCAGACAATGCAATGACAACAGTTAATGAACGATAACTACACCTTGCTATTCTAGCACTCTCCATCCGTCTACATGTAAAAAAGAACAAAACAAACAAACAGTAAATAAGTCAGCAACTACCATCTGGATAACAATTAGAATAAATGTCTCAACATATTCTTACTGACACATAGTAGCATATCAAATATTTCAACAAGATATAACCTTTAATAACTACATTAATAGTTACTATTACGAACATACATAACAAAACACAAAGTAAAGAGTGCAGCTGTCTCACATTTACATTGTTTTTCCAAAACAGTATAGTTTTCCTTACAACCACGCTTTTCCCTTCTCTCCTCTCCTCCTCATTGAAGTTTCTTTGAAAACCACAATCCCAATCCATCAACCTTAGAATTCCGCAAACTGGACAATCTAAATAAACTATGAAACTAGAGCAAAATGGTTCTTCACCACCCCAACAATACTTCCACAATCTCACATTTACCCTGTCCCCACTCACAGCAGCCAAAAAAAGCTTTCCATTACTTCAGAAATACTCCAATTCCACCTACTAGAACCCCTAACCACCTGCTTACCATCCCAACTAATATTATGTAAGTCATAGTTACTCTTAATAACAGCAACCTTTTTTATTTGGACCAAATCGCCAATCTCCCAATCCCTTTCTCCCTTGTTCGAGATACCACCTCCCGGTTCCTCAAGCAGTCTTTCTTCCTTCCCACACGAAATCCCTCATCAAACATTCTAACCTCTCTGCCCCTTTCGGCTTCAAGGTGGGCATCAAGTTCTATTGAGTTTAGAGATATACATTACATTTCCTGTTTATTCATGTGAATTGGGGAGCTGTCTTTTCTGAAGATTTTAATTTGTGCCCGTGTCTTATGTATTTCCTGCATTAGTTTTGAGATTGTACATTGGGTGGACTGCCACTGTTGTACTTTTCACTTTAATTTATATTCTAGCTAAAAAGAAAAACAAAAGCTGGAGCTAGAAATTATTTCATTCAATCACAAAGGCAAAAGCAGCTTGAATTTTACAATGCATTTAGAAAATAATCAATAGAACTATTCAACAATGAACCCAAAATCATTTACATCATAAACTGCAGAAACTTCAACCCATAAAAAGCTGCAGAACTAATATATGAATAAATTAAAAATGAAAATAAACAAGATTTATATCAACCAAGAAATCTTGAATGTTTATAATTCAACGAAACCAGTTAACAGCTTAAGAAGAATGAAAAATAAAAAAATTCGAAAAATAGTGGAGGGAAAATAAACTAATTACCCTAATTCGAGGGTCGGTTCGATAATGGAAAACCTGCAGAGGAGAGAGTGGGAGGAGACTCAGGCGTAGGCTATTTTTTGTGGGAGCTTTTGCGGCCGGTCTGGTAACTGGACCGGGTTTGAAGGACCTGCCCAATCACTCAACCACTGCAAAACGCAGAAATATGGTGTTTGCTTGTGTATACGATTTAATATTTTTCGCATCTATATTGAAATTAATATGGAAAGCTTTTAAAATTTGATTGTAACTAATGATATACGTTGAATTTTGGAAAGATTATGTACATTTCTCTCCATAAAATCTGGTTGTAATAGGTGGATTTAATTAAAACAATATAATAGGTGGATTTAATTTGGAAAGTTTTTTTTAATTTCGACATTAAATTTCAGATTTAAAGTACATAATAGGTGGATTTAATTAAAACAATATCTCTGTTATTTTGTATTTATGAATTCTATGTGATTTAAGAAAATAATCTACTTACCTTTTATAAATAATAGTGTGCAAAATATAATGTATCTATTATTTAATTTTTATGAACGAAAAATTACTTATTATCTTATAAATAAAAAATAAAAATTATTTATTTATTATTTTTATGGACAATAATATACCTAAATTTTTTTAATGTACCTAGGACTTTTTTGTGAATACCATATCTACTGCAAACTAATGTACCTCTTGTAAAGGAGAAATTATAGAATGATACGGTAGAATTAGTGTGTGCGCTAAATATAGATAATATAGTGTCAAAATTAGTGTGTGCGCTAAATATGATACGGTAGAATTACAATCCATGGAATAGAATTAGTATGAATGTAGGTAAAGCAAGTCTCAAAATTGACAAAAACATATTGATACTGTTATTTCTTGTTAAGTTCTCACCCCTCATCAAATTGAATTCCCAGGAAAGTAGGAATTAAAGAATAGCTAAAGCTAAGGCTAAAAATAAGGGATTTCAAAGGGGAAAAGAAAAGAGATATTCACTATTATGTATGGTGGGTCTTGTGGCATGGATTGTAAATAACTTATAATACATGGACAACTTGTATTCTTGATGGCATTTAATTCAAATTTTGGGCTTATATTGGAAGTAGAAAAGTAGGTGGATTTTTGTCTAGACTATTTAAGTTGAAAGGTTCTAAATTCAAATGGTTAAAAAAACTAAAGGAAAAATTAATGAAGAGGGTAACGAAATTCAGTTGGGCAATAGGGACAAAAGGGACAAGCAAGAATGGTGCAACCGAGTTGGACCCAAACCGATGTAACCCAACCAGCCCATCACGAAAATAATTTGATTTCAAATTTCAACGTTGCAGTATTTTATTTGTATATTTAGGCTCACTATGAACAATAAAGTGCCACATTAGTTGGTAACTTTGTCTTTAAAAAATCTGCAAAAAAAAAATAAAAAAAATCGGCTTTTCTTCATGCTATGTGCCACTTTAATAGTTCAAGTTAATTCAAGTTTCTGGTTTTGTTCCAACTCTAAGTACATGAATTTCTTTGTCAATGTTAATTCTATACCGAGGGGAACGTGATACCATTTTAAATCTGGACCGAAGAACCCAGCATGTCGTGAGCAGTGAACCCGGAGCAATTTCTTCTGCTGGAGAAAAGAAACATCTGCTGACAAAACTTCTAGCAAACAATGGTAATACTTCAGATGTAAGTTTTTAGGAAACATAAGTTGCAGCAAAAAATACTAGCCTAAGCCAGTTTTGGAATCATTTTCCAGAAGTAAACTCCAATCTCCAAACACTGGCAGAATAACATTTTACATCGGCAGCAGCTGCTTCAGAAAAATCACCTCTAAGCTTGTAGTAAGTAAAATCTACCATCTCTAAGTTAGCTCTAATAGCATGCAACATGACTTTCCAGCTCATATAGGAGACCTAAGCAAACTCTTTATAGTTGAAGGGATTTTTAACTAATGAAATTTCGCAAGACCAGTCCTTAACGTTTCTAGAATAAGAACAGAGCCTCAAAAACTTTTTCCCAATTTGTTCAGTGAAGAGGCAATCAATAAAAGTTAATTCCAAGACTGAGATTACTCAAAACATACAAAAGAGCATTTCCACAGAAAAGTACACCTAACCTGCCCTGGAATCATACACAGAAGCAGCCTTTTTGACGATTTTCAGTTCATTTCTTTGCAAAGCAAAAAATATCTAACTAGTTCTTGGCCTTAAGAGAGTTGTTGTCCTTGATCCTTGCTCGGTTATCCAGCTTAACAAAACGTTTGAGATCTTCGTACGGGAGAGTTTCAATGTTCTTCCTACTTAATTCACTCAACGCTGGGCGTTTATCAAGTAGACGCCACAACCAATCAGGGTACTCAGCATCTGGCAAGATCTTAGGATCTGTTCCGTCTTTGAGAATATTGGCTCCGACAACTGTAGTAGACTTAACTTCTTTGTCCAGATTTGATGCTTTTGGTGCATCACCTTGAGCAGCACCTTTTGAACCCTTCTTTGCTTTACCGCCCCCGATAGCAAATGTTCGTCGTGACACTATCCCAACTGCTTCGCTGGTATTGATAATGCTTCTAAATGTTTTGACATGACTCATAGCCATGATTTTATCCCTACAACATTAGTGTTAATAATTAAATGAGGAAGTTTCAACAATAGACTGATCAAAAAAGAAGTTTCAGAAAGGCTAAATACCAATTTCAACTAACTACAGTCAAAGTTCCTCAAAAAACACAACCCAAAATTCCAATTGCAACTCTGTAAAAGAGATTTTTGAAAAGCAAATACTGATTGCTGTTACTTCATCGGAACGAGTCATATGGGTACTGATGAAATTCACTGACCAGATAATAAAACTTTTTGACAAAATTATTTCATCTTTATTGTAAGAACCACCCGAGTTAGATTTTCTCAATACCACATACACGAATCACGATTGTATTCCATTAACCAATAAGCAACTACACCAAACACCAAAATATCTACTTGCATGTAATCATATGAGACCAAATTTGACGCTTGAAGCTGAAAAAAATCCAAAATCCAAAATCCAAAAACAAATCCAAGTAAACAAATTTCTGAAACGCCTAAAACTCCCCACGCAATTTAATAATTTACAGAAAATCTCTACCTAATCAGAATGCCTCTCTGAAAAGAAAAGCCCAGTTCATGAATTCCCTTAAATCGCAGAAATAACCAACAAAAAGTTTAAGCTTTCAAAACGAAAAAAACAACAATGCATAATTTGCTAAATAAGTTAACGAAAGCTATAACAGAGAGAGAGAGAGAGAGAGAGAGAGATTTGAACCTTAAAAATGAAGAGGGATGATGGGATGCGATGGAGTTGTCGTCGAATTCAGTCTGTTGTAAAGAGCGAGACGGAGGAGGGAATGAGAGATGTTAGGGTTTACCGGGCAGTCTGGTAAGTTAAAGGGTCGGGTTTGACAGAACTGGATGACATATTGAAAACAAAAGCCCAAACCCAACTGCTGCTACGGTCAATCCGTTCCTAAATTGAGAACAAAACAAATGGAGAAGGGTGCACCCAATTTATATCTTATTTTCTTCAAATAAATTGACATTTATATTCATTTGCAAAATTACTATAATCCGCTTAATGATTTTCATATAAAATATCATAAAATATCGGTTCTCCTCCAGGGCTGTTGAAAAATATAAGTCATGTTCCCGAAACACAACATCTATGGAGGTAAAGACCTTCTGATTAGGAGGATAATAACACCGGTATCCTTTCTGATGAGGTGCATAGCCAATGAAAACACATTTTTCGGCTCGGGGATCCAATTTGCTTCGTTGGTGATCATGTAAGTGGACAAATACAACACAGCCGAAAATCCGGGGTTCTAGGTTTGGGATGTGGGGTGTTTAGATATGGTGGTGAAGTGTTTGAAGTGGTGTTTGGAAATTTAGGATATTAGAGGAAATCCGATTGAAGAGGTATGAGGCAGAGACGACGGCTTCGCCCCAAAAAGGATCGTGGCATATTGGCACCAAAGAGAGAGGCACGAACGACTTTCAATAAGTGTCTATTCTTTCTTTCAGTCACCTCATTCTGTTGGGGAGTGTAAGGGCATGAGCGTTGATGTATGATGCCACGATCTTGTAAGAACTAGTTATGATCATAGTTGAGAAATTCTCCGCCATTTTCAGAATGAAGACCTGAATTCTGGCATGAAACTGAGTCTCCACCATTTGATAAAACTGTTAAAATCTGGAACTGACTTCCCTTTTAGTTTTGAGAAGGGAAACCTAAGTCATGCGTGTGCAATCATCTATAAACGTGACAAACCATCACACCCCTGCCGTTTAGTAGGTCCCCAAGCATCAGAATGAACAAGAGAAAATGGAACCAAACTCTTATTTGAACTTAATGGGAACGGGACACAATGGCTCTTAGCCAATTGACACGTATCACACTAGAAGCTGGAAACATCAGGACTGGAAAATAATGTTGGAAACAACTTTTTAAGATAACCGAACGAGGCATGCCCAAGACGTTTATGCCATAACCAAATTTTGTCTTTCTCCCTCTCAGAACGAGTTTCACTGGTTGTGAAAGCTTGACCAATCTTGACCTCACTATCCGATGCCCAGTCCGAGTAGTAGAGTTTGCCCGCAAAGTACCACAACCAATCGTCTTTCCTGTGAAGATGTCCTGAAAAACACAATGATTCGGCTGAAATGTTACAGCACACCCCAAAGTAGTAGTAAGTTGTGCAACAGATAACAAGTTATGATCTAAAGATGGAACAAGTAATACAGAATCCATATGTAGGGAAGTAGAGAGAGATAGAGAGCCCTCCCCAACTATAAGGGAGGGGTACCATTAGCATTAGACACCACCGACAGAGTGGATGATTTGCAACTAATAAGTTTGCTAGGATCAAATGTCATGTGATCCGTAGCACCCGAGTTGATAATCCATGCGGATTTTTGAGAGGACTTATGAAAAGTAGAACCTTTGGTGGTGGCGATAGAAGCATAAGTTCGGGTAGCCAGGTTAGCAAGATTAACTGCATGCTTCTGTGAGTCTGCAATAAGGGGGAGAATCATAGGGTTTCCTAACATCGCAGCGAAAGTAAGATGTGATATGAGAATGTGAGGAATTGTGATTGGAGGAATTTGATTTGAGGAATTTGATGTTAGAATTGGATTTGAGAGGTATGTGTATAAGATTTGAGGGTATGTGTTTAGGGATTTTGATAAGAGGATTTGACTTAGATTTAGGGATTTGGATTTGGGGAAAAATATGAGGAATTTGATTTAGGATTTAGGATTTGAATATGAGAAATTTGAGACAATGTAGGATCGATTGCTCTGATACCATACTAAAATATGAATATTTGGTTTGAATACTTTAAGTTAGATTTTATTCTTCTCCATAAGGAGGTATATATAGGAGTTTACATGAGTGCTTTATAAGGAAATAGATACAGTAATCAATTAGGATAGTATCTCCTAATTATACAATGATTTGTCAACTATACAGAATAGGAAAGTAAATCCCTTAATTAATCAAGGAAATAAATCTCCGTGATTAATTAGGAGACTCACGTCAACAAGTCTAAGGGTTCCTCTAAAGTTTATTTCTTATCTAACTTTTTTTTTTGTTTTTTTTGTTTTTTGTCAATGTTAGGAAGGGAAGGAGGAATACTTACACACATAGTACCATGGGTGTTTGAACCCATAACTACTTGGGAGCACACCAAAAATCTCGGTCAATTCAACCAACACCCTATGAAGACTGATATTGTATGAACATATGGTGATTGTCCTCACGAAAATGTACAATGTTTTTAGGTTTATTTTAGTTTTAAATTTTAAGGGCATTTCATGCATGCAAGCTGCTTGTGCTCCATGATGTCTCCAAGTCTATGCATGCCAAGCTAATTGCACTAAGAGATGGCTTATCCTACGCTGCCAAGTGGTCGGGTTTGGTGTGTCATATCGAAGGGGATTCTCGAGGTGTTACACTCAGTACAACAAGGCCAAGCTGATCTGTCTCACACTTCGGCATGTGTGGTACTCTTTCTTACTTTGCAGTTTTTCCCATGTGGTTTTCTTCGGGAATGTTTTAACGAGGTCACGCGTTTTATGCACATTTGTCCCACTTTCTAATGGAATGTGTTGAACCAAAAAAATTCACCAAAAAAAAAACATAATAATCAAACATGGGTTTGGATAAGCCCCACAATGCTGCGTGGATTTGGTCCTCACCCTATGCTTGTTTTCAAAACAAGTTTGAAACACCCTGGAAGTCATGTTGTTCCTAATCTTATGCCGAGAGAAAAGGAAGGGATCATGATTCAACAAATAAGGGAATAGGATAATCAGATAAAGGGGAGGAGTCCAATTTGAATGAGAATTCTTCCATCTCAAAACTCTCTCACAAGCACTCTATAAAAAGGAGGAGAGAAAAGATATTTTTTTTAAAAAGGGTGGGGGGAGGCTGAAAAAGAGCCTGCAAGGCCACAAAGGCAGGGGAGGCAGCCGTGAGGTTGCAGATGCAAAAAATAAAAGAGGACGCAAGGCCACAAAGGCTGAGAAGAACAGTCGAAAGGCTGGGGAGAAAAAAAAAGACAGAAGCAATCAAAGATGCATTTGCAATAAGGCTCCTTTCTTTAGGTCCTCCATGATGGGTGAGTAACCTCGAAATGATATGGATGTAAAAATCTATGGGTGAGTAACCTCGAAAAATCATTGGATATGAAATCCATTATTGGGTGAGAAACCCTGAAATTTCTTGGATACAAATCCATGGGGGAGTAACCCCGAAATCATTTGGATGCAAATCCATGGGTGAGTAATCCCAAAAATCATTGGATATGAAATCCATTATTGGGTGAGAAACCCTTGAATCAAAATTTCTTGGAGGCTCAATCCATCTTTGGGTAATAAACCCTGAAATCAAAGCATTGAGTTTGCACCCCGGAAACAAAACTTGGGTATTTCACCTGAAAACAAATATGGGTTTGCACCCTTGAATTAAAGTCTGGGTGTTTCACCCTCAATCAAGGCTTTGAGTTTTTACACCCCAAAAAAAATCTTGGATATGAAATCCATCATGGGTGTGTACCCTCAATCAAATACTTTGTGATATATCCATGAAACTCATTCACTGAGTTTCTTTGGGTGACAGGTCCAATTTGGGTACAAAACCCACAAACAAAATCATGGAGGGATTTAATCTCACAGCAAATAAAAATCAGCTGTGTGCACACAAAAAAACAAAAAAAAAAGGAACAAAGCTTGAAAAGGGAGGCCACGTTTGTGCAGCCCATCTTTTGAATTCTTCATCTGGGGATTGTTTGCGAACAATCAAAACCAAGGAAGGAAGAAGGAAGGATGGAGGTCTTTAAAAGAAAAAGAGAAAAAGGATAGCCACATTCCGTTGGCAATTTCTGGTTGCGCAGCAAACCAAAAGCAAAAAATAAAATAAAAGGCACGCCACTTTGTTTCAAAAGGGAGAAGAAATTCAAAGAAAAAAAAGAAGAAGTCAAAAGACAAAAAAAAAAAAAAAAAAAATGGCATCAGCCACTTTATTTGTGTTTTGGATTTATTTCAACTCTCCCTCTTCTTTCCTTCTTTTCTCTCTTCTTCATATGTCCAAAAAATGGGCCAGTCAATATATCGCAGACTCGAAATAAAATAATGGACTGTCAAAAATAATTGTCCATTGATTTTCAAAAGCCCATGGTAATTAATGGGTAATCTAAATAATTACCCATTAAATTTACAGAGGCCCGAATTTCCTATCATATGGTTAATGGATTAATTTAAAAATCCTCATAGCTATATTTGGGTCTAAATGCAAATGTCAATTTTAGAAAGTTAGTGGGTTAATCAAAATGGCTCATTAATTTTCTTGGACATTGACGAAAAGAAAAATGATACAACACCATCCAATTTTTCCCATGGGCATCTACCCATGCAGATTTCATTGAGATTAATTTCAAATCTCTCAAACAGAAATTCTCAATTAGTGGGTTACACACACCCATTAATTTCCAATTTTTCTCATGGGTCATCTACCCTTACAAATTTCAATGAGATTAAATTCAAATCTCTCAAACACTAGTTCTCAATTAGTGGGCCACACTTGCCCATTAATTTCCAATTTTTCTCATTGGTCATCAACTTATGAAAATCTCCAAATTGTTCCAAAGACACCAGTTCTAAATTATTGGGCCACACTCACCCATTAATTTCTAATTTTTCTCATGGGCCATCTACTCATGAAAATTCCAATGAGATTAAATTCAAATATCTCAAACACAAATTCTAAATTATTTGGTCACACTTACCCATTAATTTCTAATTTTTCTATAGGTTATCTACCTATGAAAATCTTCAAATCGTCTCAAAGACACCAATTCTAAATTATTGGGCCACACTTACCCATTAATTTCTAATTTTTCCATAGGTCATCTACCTATGAAAATCTTCAAATCGTCTCAAAGACACCAATTATAAATTATTAGGTCACACTTACCCATTAATTTTCAAATTTTGGAACTACATCGGTTTGATCCCGTCAAGGATACGTAGGCAGTCTAGCATCCCATTAAACGCAACCGCAACCAAATTTGAATCCCTGATTTTGTCATAACCAAATTCGTCCAAACACTTTCCCAAATGCAAACGTCAATTGTAGAGAATTAGTGGGTTCATCAAAATTGCTCATTATTTTTCTTGGACATTGACAAAAAGAAAAATGGTACAAAACCATCCAATTTTCCTCATGGGTCATCTACCCATGCAAATTTCATTGAGATTAAATTCAAATCTCTCAAATAGAATTCTCAATTAATGGGCCACACTCACCCATTAATTTATAATTTTTCTCATGGGTCATCTACTCATGAAAATTCCAATGAGATTAAATTCAAATATCTCAAACACAAATTCTCAATTAGTGGGCCACACTTACCCATTAATTTCTAATTTTTCCCATATGAAAATCTTCAAAACATCTCAAAGACACCAATTCTAAATTAATGGGCCACACTGACCCATTAATTTCCAATTTTTGGAACTACGCTGGTTTGATCCCATCAAGGGTACGTAGGCAGTCTAGCATCCCAATAAACGCAATCGCAACTAAATTCTCATCAATCAAATTTCCACACAAATCAATTTGGAACAACGTCAGTTTGATCCCATTAAGGGTACGTAGGCAGTCTAAAATCTCAATAGATGCAACCGCAACCAAATTTGAATCATTGGTTATATCAACCAAATTCCCCCAAAATCAAATATCTACGTTTACACAAATCAGTTCCGAACTACGTTGGTTTGATCCATTCGAAAGGGTACGTAGGCAATCTAGAGACTCAATCTAGATGCAACCACCTAAATCTCAAATCCAAACAGAATCCCTGGTTTATTCTTAACCAAATTCATCACAAACACAATTCCATATCAAATCCCTGGTTTATTCAGCCAAATTCATCCAAACGCTTCTCAATCAAATTCATTCAAAATCCTCCTTTTGCGATGAGTCATTTATTCATTGCGGATCTCTGAACTA
The DNA here is from genome assembly GCA_020226455.1 of Prunus salicina. Classification (NCBI taxonomy): domain Eukaryota; kingdom Viridiplantae; phylum Streptophyta; class Magnoliopsida; order Rosales; family Rosaceae; genus Prunus; species Prunus salicina. Next base: position 26,452,852 of record CM035342.1, on the reverse strand, counting down.
CGAGTGGCTTGATTCCCGTAAGGGATACGTAGGCACCCTGAGGCTGGACTTAGGAGCAGCCGCAATACCAAACACACACGTTCTGCTTCTTTATGATGGAATTAAATGGTTTTCCCTTGTAACAAGGGATTGTAATTAAAAGACTTGCGTCTCGAATGGGTTGAACCTAAAATAATAAAACCCCATTAATTAATTAGTTGTGGTGAAATTATGTTGGGAGATTCACATTTTCCTTCAACAGAATGAAATCTATCTATTCTTAAAAAATTAAAAAAATAAATAAATAAGGACATTTAGGTCTATTTAAGTGTTTTTTTTATTGCTATATTTGGAAGTTTTTATAAAAGTTGACATTTATGAATTTAAGAGTTAAATTTGGACTATTATTGATAAAAACCCCTACAAACGGGATGGGATCCGCTGTCCCCATTTTCCATGTCCCTCCGTGTCCTTTGTATAATTTTTTGACATGTGTCCAACAACTTAACCCTAACATAACACTGTTAACTAATAAATTAGAAAAATTAAAAATAAACATTAAAAGAATGAATATAACCAAATAGTCACCAGTTTGAGCACCCACCACCTCACCCGCCACAACCCCTTGTCCTCCTCACTGCAGACGAGCCCTCTCCCCTTGTCGTGATCCAGGCCCGGTTCGTGAACCTCCCGGTTTTCTTCGGATTACTAAAGAAGGACGAGGAAGAGTTCGGGTTCGGGTGCAGCGGAGGTCTCGTATTGCCTTGCGAGGTTGGGTTTTTCAAAGAGATCTTGAGATTTCTCAAGAGGGATGAGAGCAAATTTGGACGGCTGGGTTTGGAAGAGTTCTTGAAGATGGTTTCTGAAGTTGGTTTTGATTCTTGCAAGGAATTGGCGTCCAATGCTGCTGCTAATTCCTCTTGTCGTGCCTTCACTCCTTTGTTGCAGAAAGCAAGGGCCGGAGGTGAAGTGTTCTAGATCTTCTCAGCAATGTTAGGTTCTAAATCTGAACATCTCTAATGCCTTTGGTTTTTTTGGGAAAAGGTTTTTAGCTATGCTTCCAATTAATAGTGATTAGGAAATTGTATATGGTGGTGGGCACTGGGCAGCCAAAATGTGATGCCATCCTTGAAAACCCATCTTGAAATTGTAGTACTTGCTTTGAGGGGGATTTCAATAAGATGTAGTTGTTGAACTTCTCCTTTTTTTTCTTTTTTCTTTTTTCTTTTTTCTTTTTTTTTTTGTGTGTTTTCCTTCTCTTTTTTGAAGCATCAAGTTGTTTCAATGATGCTGTTAGTTGATGATGATGAAATCTTAGGAATTGTGTTAGCAAGAAATTGAAATTTTCTTTGGAACTAATGGGAGAGGGCTCGTCTGCAGTGAGGAGGACAAGGGGTTGTGGCGGGTGAGGTGGTTGGCGCTCAAACTGGTGTCTGTATATTCATTCTTTTAATGTTTATTTTTTATTTTTCTAATTTATTAGTTAACAGTATTATGTTAGGGTTAAGTTGTTGGACACATGTCAAAAAATTATACAAGGGACACGGAGGGACATGGAAAATGGGGACAGCAGATCCCATCCCCCTACAAACAGGGTTGGCTATGAGATTTTAGAGTCTTTGCAAACTGAACAATGGGGCCTCTTAAAAGTCTTCAACGAAAATATTATGAAAGAAATTGGACCACGAATATTCAAAGCAAATTTACAACTCAAACCCATCACCAAATATATGTATTTTATTATAAAGGATTCTTAAACAAATAATTGACTTGTATTAAAAAAAAAGGGGTTCTTAGATCTAGGTCCAAAACGATTAGTTATCATTGGGTCTAGTCCTCGTGTTTTTGGTTTTAGATGTAGGTCCTTTGACATTTATTACTTTTTTGTTGTGTCGATTTTACCCTTTAAGGTAAATAAGGAAAACACATTGAAAATCTAAATTTAATGCATTATTTCCTTGAAATTGAATTCCAAATTTTGAATTTTGAATTTTTTTTCCTTGATAATATTCCTAATATATAGATAAAATACAATTTAATCAATAAAGAGTAAAGACTCACATATTATATCAATCGATCAGACAAGCACCCATATTAAATTATGTACCTGACATACAGGTAAATAATGTTAATACATAAAGGTATATATATGTACCTGCCTTACAAGTAAGTGTTTTTTTCTTGAGTTTTCTTAAGCAGTTTTTTCTGGAAGTTCATATTTATATACATACGTACATGTCTTCCATGGATTTTTATCTCAGTTGAGTTTAAAGATCCGTACCAAGATATTATATGAGTTCAATTAGCTGGCCTAGAGGTTATAACTACCTAGACTAGAGGTAATTTATGGATTTAATTACCTGGACCAGAGGTAATTTTTGGGTTTAATTACCTGCATACTGCATACGAGGTGTATGCATAGGTACCTTACCTATTGTTAAGGTATGAAGTTTTTATGAACTCTTATTACAATTTTTTATGTCGGTATACCTTGGGAAAATTTCAGAATTCAATAAATAGATTTGCAATTAAATTCAAATCAAATATGATAATTAATATCATACAAATCAATAACTTACTAGTTTTAGGAATTCATAATTTACCTTATTTATGTTTTAGGTGCATAACTGGAACAAAAAATATAAATAAAAAGAAAGTAAATATCAATAAATTGAAATAGACATGTAATCTTATGTGGTGCAAAAGTCAAAGGATTTGGATTAACAACAATTTCTGCGTAGATTGCACCCAAAGTCTCTCCTCATAATTGGACTTATGTCAAATTTTCTATTAAAAAAAATACAATTCAACGTGTGGTGACTCGAAGTCATGAGCAAGCACTCACATATTTCCAATTTGTTGAAAATAACAAGTAAAAGGTTGATTTATCGCATTGGTTGACTTAGGTTTATGTGCCCGTGACTATGCCTTGACAGTGAATGCATATGCAGTGCAGAAGACCAAGACTTTGTTTGGTCGACTCGAAAGGGAGACGAAGACTAACATTGCCCCACTTTTGGTCCTTTTCTCCATGCAGAAAACATGTCTTTGCATCATATTCGAATGATTTTATTTATTTAATAAAGCTAAAAAAGGACATTTTTCTTTTTTGATTTTGTCTTTTTATGCCTAAAAGTCTTTCCCATATGTCACAATCTTCTTTGCCACACTGGTTTAGCGGAAAGTTAAACTAGTTCACTATAAACGGGCCATGCAGCAGGGCGTGCATGGCAATGCTTGGAACATCAATGGAACCCTAGTTTTTCCACAGAAATTGCATTAATTCATCACTTAATTAGAGGTTGACTCAGCAAACTACAAAAATACCAGTTTTTAATTCAATGTAGCTATCAACAATCATACTACCAAAATTCAAACAATAATACGTGATTCTTTACCTCATTTTATCTTGGTCATATGACAATGAACTCATTAATTTATGGATTTTCTTCTGCTATAATTCAGAAAGAGGGAGCGAAAAATATAAGAATCTGATAATTTGAGAGAGAGAAAAAGAAAGTTGAGCGAAGAGAAGGTAAAACTTTCAAACAAATTTTAATAAATACTACTAGCCCCTCAGTACATGCTCACGTATGTGTCAATTGGTTTTATTTTTTATTTTTATTTTATTTTTAGAATTAAGAAAATATAACATGGGTAGTTATGTTTCATAAAAATATGACCTATTATCTGATTTTTTGTTTTTAATTTTAATTTTTTTAATATTAAAAAATGAGAATTTACCATATTATCTTTAATTAATTAATAATTTCAAGTCTTAATGATTGAATTAACCAAGGGCATTTTTATGATATTTTGAATGTTTCACCATTCTTTGTATTTTGCTTTATATATATATATATATATAGATTATATATGCTATATAGTACATTAATATATTACATGTGTGCAAATGATTTTTTTATATTTAAAATATTTTTTTTTATATTTATAGTAAATTACAACTGGATCCTCCAAGGATCCTCGATTTGGGCAACGCTACCAAAGTACCAAATTTTAATTCAATCAAGCTATTAACAATCGTACTATCAAAATTCAAACAATAATACATGATTCCTTACTTGATTTTATCCTGGTCATATGACAATAAACTCATTAATTTATGGATTTTCTTCAACTATAATTCAGAGAGAGTGAGCGAAAAATATGAGAATATGAGAATTTGAGAGAGAGAAAAAGAAAGCTGAGTGAACGAAAGGTAAAATTTGTGAAAGAATTTTAATAAACACTAAACCTATATTATTATAGGGAACATATATATTTGTTAAATTAGTATTTTAGTATATTACATGTGTGCAAAGGATTTTTATTTTTATTTTTGAAACATAAAGTAAATTACAACTAGATCCTCTAAGGATCTTATGTCCGTACATATCACATTGTATTCTAAAATTTACTTCCCTCGGAAAATTGTTGAACCATATACAACTAGAAGAGACCTCATATCTTTTTTTGCAAGTGCATATGCTATCATATTTACTTATCATTATATATGACCAATTCGAACTTCTTGAAGTAATTCGTGTCCACTATAATAATGTACAGAGTGATTAAAGATGGATTAGCCATATTTTTTTGCGTGGCTTTCCTATTGTCATCATTATTTGGAGTGATGGAGAGAGAAAGTGAAAGGATGCAGGCCCCCCAAATAATTTGCCCTCAATAATCATGCATTCAATTATTTCATGCAAATCGTATACAACAAAAATCAAGGTATAGAGGATTTATAATTTAAGTGGTTAAGATTAATTGAGACCACCTTAAAATTGGTGCCTTGTGCAATTGACAGGAAGTGCGGCTCCCACTGAATTAATGATTTGATTTATTAGAACAGTTGCATTATTTATAAGAAAAATGAAAAATGGTACAACCTGTTGCATTATAAAAAGGGGAAGAGGGCTTAGTGTTATATTGCCGAAGTAAACTAGAATCTGAAAAGAAAAGCACAATGGTTGAAACCCGTCCAAGACTTCTTGCTGAGTTTATGCTCCTGAGTTTCCTCCTTTGGCAGTTTGGTTTTAGGCATGGATATTCGGATACAACTACTGAGTTGGATCCTAAAGAGGGTATACAACAGTTTTGTTTCTCATCCGTCTCCCTTTTTATTCACATTTCTCTCATTTTAAATTAATAAATATTTTGTTATGAGAGCTACTTAAGAACAAAAAAAAAAAAAAAGGGTCGAGTATTCAGCCCAAATTCAACAAATAATTGAAAGCTGTTACATATTCATTGTTGTTTATGCTATTCTCATATTCAAGTACTAGACACATTTACGTTGTTTTTGTTTTTTGAATATATTTTCTAACTAAATTACTACAGGCATTCTATGATCTTAAAAATGTAAACTCGTTTCTTGTTTTCATTTTTTGAAAATGTATTGCTAAAATGTATTGCATTTTAGTTTTGTTTTATCTCACAATCCTTGATGCTACAGCTCGAGTTTGAGATATTAACACACACACTCTCTCTCTCTCTCTCTCTCTCTCGCAGTGGACGTCCTCAAGTTTATCCTAGGTAAGTTACAGTACAGCAGGCCATCATGCCCCAATAGCTCAATTTGCAGTTATCAAAACTTCGACAATTCGAAGATCACGTGCACAGAGGACTGTGGACATGACAAAAAGAGTTGCCATATCAAAGAGTTGTAAGTCACAATAAAATTTCTGACCAAAAAATAAAAAATAAAAAATAAATAAAAAAACAAAATAAGTCACAATAAAATTAATATAATATATATAGAGCACTCGTTGGGCTTTTTTAACAATGTCATCTCATGATGCGCACTGCTCGGGCTTTTTTTTAATAATAATATTCTAAGAATAATTTTTCTCAAATGATTTGTGTTGCAGTTCGTTTACTGGCGCCGCTTTAACTGGTTTTATACCTAAAGAAGTGGAGAAGCTTAAGCATTTGGAGACGCTGTAACTATTTCCTATCATTATTCCAACAGTTTTATTTTTATTTTATTTTTTACTAGCCCTTGGCACACGCTCATACGTGTGCTAATTAGTTTTCTTTTTTCTTTTTTATTTTATTTTTAGAATTAAGAAAATATAACATGGGTAGTTATGTTCTATAAAAGTAGGACCTATTATCTGATTTTATTTTTTATTTTATTTTTTAAATGAAAAAAGTGAATTTACCATATTATCCTCATTTAATTAATAATGTCAATTCTTAATTTTGAATTAACCAAGGGCATTTTCTGGTATTTTTAATGTTTCACCATTCTCTGCCTTTTGCTTTATATATACTAGCCTCTCTGCACGCGCTTCCGCGCCTGCGAGAGGCCTTTTTTAAAAGAATTTAATTTTTTTTAGAATTAAAAAGATAATGGGTAGTTGTGTTCCGTAAAAATAGAATCAATTATCTAATTTTTCTTTTAATTTTAATTTTTTTAAAGTGTGAATTTACCATATTATCCTCATTTAATAAATAATTTTAATTATTAATATTTGCATTAACCAAGGACATTTTCTGGTATTTTGAATGTTTCACCATTCTTTGCCTTTTGCTATATATATATATATATATATATATAACCTATATTTATAATCAGCTTTAAAAAAAAAAAAAAAAAAAAAAGAGTTCAGAGAATTGATTTTTTTTTTTTTTACAAGCTTCAGAAGTTATCTTTGCCAGTGCCTTTTCTTTTGGTGCAGGATCAAGTTGAGCTTAGATATTTTACATTTTTCTTTATAAAAAAAAAAAAACTTTCAATCGATCCCTTGTATTAATTGTCACGAAAGAGGGAAACCAAGCCACTAAATATATACAATTTAATTTTCTTATTTATTAAGTATATTAACTTGGTATACAATTTAATTTTCTTCCATTCTTCTTTAACGATGAATCCATTGCTTGTATTATATGAAAATATTAATGTTGATTCTGCATACTTAAACAGTGATTTATCCAACAATATGCTTACCGGTTCCATACCTGATACCTTGTGGAATTTGTCATCCCTCACACGATTGTAAGTGTATATACATAAATATAGATAAGGACTTAAGGATTCACTTGAGGGCCAGACCTTACGTACCTCAAAACATATACATATTTATTGAATTTATATGAATGCATATTAATTAAGTTTTCATATATTCAGAGATCTTTCAAGCAATCAACTGACAGGAGGCATATCAGGGCGCATTGGACATTTGCGCAATCTTACTGTTCTGTAAGTATATATTCAATATTGGTTTCTTTCCTTTAAGTCAATGCAAAACCTCTGAAAGATCTGGGGAAAACCACATTTCCAACAATCCAACTATGAATAACAGAAAACTATTCCAATTGAACAAATTTGACAAAAACCAAACTCCTTCAAATTCGAGGTAGAATTAAATTTAGAGAAGATGAGAATTCGCACGAAGACAGTTTTTAAAAATAATTTGATTAAGGAATTAACCCAAAAAATATTGTGAAGAACTTTGAACTGAACATGACTCAGAAGAAATCATTACAAAGAGCCTCTTATTCAAAACACCCATATAGAATTATTTACTAAGGCCTATAAAAAAAAGTAAAAGAAGAGAGGAGAAGGGAAGAGGGGCAGTGATGCTTCCTCCATCCCTCACTACTAGAAAACTGTGGTAAACTAAAAACACGAATTCCATTTGTGCTCTTTATGTCAAAGAACATGACTGAAACAATTAAAGCACAAATACAAATGAAACATTTGTGCTTATATTTTCACAAATGACTGAGATGGTAGCTGGGCCCCACCTGTACTCCCCCTCTTTATCAGCAGCTCTTCGAGAATATTAAAATAATATATTTTATTCAATATGGACACAAATAACTGTGGCTAAAAATGCAAACTTTTTCTGACCAAAAAAAAAATGCAAACTTTTATTAAATAAAAAATAAAAAATAAAAAAAACTCAAATACCAAAAACAAATAAATTTTGTTATAATAATTCTTTGTACAACTATGAGTATCTACGTATTTTACATATTTACAACAGAACCCACAATATTTGCAACAAAGTCCCTCCTGTTCCAGTCTCCATATGCTTTCTTCTTCTTCTTCCAATTCCCGACATCTTCATCTTCCCATTTCAAAATTGCATACAATCAGATTCAGTGAAGAAAATAAAAAATGCCCAAAAATTACCAGAAATAAAATAAAACCAAATTTAATTGAGGAGCACAACAAAATTCTCAAAGAAATAGCAGTTGCAGTGGCAATGGCAGTTGCAAATGCAGCATACTCACCAAGAATTTAGGCACTCAATAAAGGCTGCAAAGAGTGAGAGGACTTCAACGTCAAATGTTTATAAATAAATAAACTGTAATGTAAAGAAATGTACAACTACAACCAACATTAAAGTCTTAAATCAAATAAGGGTCCTACAGTTGGTTTTTTTTTTAAAGAAAAAGAAGAACACGAAGGCACCTTCTACTGTTAGTGAATAGAAAATCTCGTTGCTTCATTCCATCAAGTTGAACAATCATTTTCTTGAGGATTCTAAGACAAAAATTCAAAACCGCAGTAGCACAACTTCAGAAAATCCCAATTGAACTCAAGACCAATTCATAAAATCACTAATTGAAATCAAAATGCATTCATAAACTCACCCATAAACAACAAATTTCAAGCCCAAAATCGAAGAAAGAAATTAATTAAGATAAACACAGATTCTCATCTCAACACCCAAGAAGAAAATAAACAAAAAGCTAGAAAGAAAATTTACTTTAGAGAAATTGTGGTGGTGTTTTGTTACTTGAGAGGTGGCCTGGTCTGGGTTGGTTAAGGAAGCAAAAAAAGGAGAAGAGAAGAAAAAGAAGAGAGAGAGAGAGAGAGAGAGAGAGAAGAAGAAGAAGAAGAAGAAGAAGAAGAAGGAAAAAGAAAAGAACAAAAAACAGTGAGCGAGATATGGAGATAATAAAAAGAAAAAAAATGGAAAATAGAAAGATGAAAAGACAAGTGAGAGGAATGCGTATTTTTTTTCCAATGAAAGAGGTAATGAGGGATTTGGAGAGAAGCTTCTACAGGAAGATAGGCGCCTTTTTGAAATTATTATTTTTATATTTTGACGAAGATTTTTGAAATTATTCTAGTCACAATTTAATGTATTCATGCTTTAAAGGGACACAATTTCAGTATTCGTGCTATAGGCCATCATATTTTGAAATGTGTGCATCCTTAACCACAAAAATTAATATTTGTACAAAAATTAATATTTTGTGCCAAATACTATGTCATAATGCTTAAAATAATGTGTGTGTTTTTTATTGGTAAGTAAAAGACACAAATAATATTTTGTGGTTATACTTGTTTATTAATATAATTTGTAAGCGAAAGAACACAAAAGTATATTTTTCGCGGTTAAAAAAGCTTCAACTATTCTCACAGTGAAGCGACTACTCTAAGATAATATGATAATTGGACACCAAATTTGTGCCTAAACTATTTAGGCACAATTATTTCCTTCTTCTGTTGGCATAGGACACAAAACAATTGGTTTATTCCCATATATCACACAAATACTACATACATATGTCAAATGTGTTTCAAAAGGACATGAATACCTTTTTCGTGCTCTCTGGATTGTGCTTTCCTTTTAGCCCAATTTTTTAGAGAAAGCGAATCAAGGAATGTACAGCATCAACTGTTAATAGGTGCGGAGTGTGGGAATTAGCATGTGTACTTCCCCAAACCTTCTTTTTTCTGTTTTTAAGGGGAAATCTATAGAAAGAATTTAAGGTTTTTTTACCAAAAAAAAGTGAAAAGAATTTAAGGTTTATACATCGGTTAATTAACTTCAATGAATTTAAACATGGTTTTTTCCTTCTTCTTTTTTCTTACATGGGCTGACTTTCTATCTAATCTTGAATTCTATATTGTAATTTGTATATATCTATATCTAATTGTTTTCTGGCCAAAAAGCTTTCTGGATCAGAACTTCCTCAGCGGACAGATACCATCATCTCTGGGTGCACTGAGTTCTTTGAAAATATTGTAAGTAAACTCTCTGCAACTTTTTGTTTTCACCATTGCACTTAATTCTTCGACTTTCTTTGACTTGATATGATCAGTTGGTTCCTTTGTATAACATTTCAAATTCTTCTTTATAATCTGTGAGTTTTGCAGCTCTCTGTATTATAATAACTTGTCAGGTCCAATTCCCGACCAATTAGGAAACATCACAGCCCTTCAAGCATTGTAAGTTCTTTGCTCACCTTTGTTGCACCTTATGAAGACGCTTTCTCTCTCTCTCTCTCTCTCTCTCCTACACATATTCTAAAGGCTAAAGCTTTCTACTGAAAACAAATATCTGAATTCGTCTTCCTTTTTTTTTTTTTTTTTACTGCTTTGAGAATTTTGGATCAGAATCGACTCAATGGTAGTCTTCCACCCTCATTTAGTAATTTGAGCAATCTCCGATACTTGTAAGTTTCTTTCAAACAAAGTTACATATATATAAAAGAAGGAGAAAATTTTGGTACTTAAATCTCTACTGGGATTACATTGTTTTGTTCTCATGTTGTGGAAGCTGGGCGGCATCCAATGATCTCACTGGGGAATTCCCGGATTATGCCAATCTTACTCAGATGCGCTTGTTGTAAGTGTTTCTCATTTAATAATGTCAGAGTCACCAAATTTGCTTACAAAATGATATGTTGATGCACATCTTTAGTATTTTGTTGGAAATAAATGGGGTCAATAGTGGACCCAAATTTGAATAAATGAAACACGGCCACGTCATTTGAGGAAAAAAATTTGGTGACAGCAGCAGGATTTTTCTTTATTTAATGTTCTTGATGCCTGCAATCTACAGTAAGGTGAATTTATTAATTTTTGAGAGAGCCTAATTGGCCAATGCAGTTCAATATCTGGCAACTATATGTCTGGTCGCTTTCCAGCTGACTTCTTCAAAAGATGGACTGAAATTCATTATCTGTAAGTTTTTCTTTAGTTAGTCGCTTTATGTAAATCCTTGGGAGAATAGATGTAAACGGTACCAAGAGATGAGACAGAGTTCTACATATTAAGCTTCTACTCTATGAAAGTTATCTCATAGACACTTGTTAAAGAACAAATTTAGTGATAAAGTCAAAACAAAATGAATTGTCATATCACTCTGCACTGCTCACAGGTCAATTTTGGGAAACAATTTTGACGGGAGTCTACCTGCAGAACTTTTTAATTTTTCCAGTCTTGAGTATTTGTAAGTACACCGTCGTCCCCTTCTGTTTCATTAACCCACTTTTTCAGAAAAAAAGGAAAAAGAAAAAAGAAAAATCAGCAGCGCTGTTTTCGTGATGAATTTTTTGTGTCCGTTTTGCAGAATGATCAGTGACGTAGCAAACTCTGGTTTCCAATTCCCACGATTTGCAAACCTGCGCAATATAGACACTCTGTAAATCGTTTTTATTGCATGTTGCACACATCTATTCATTTTTTAAGAGGTTTAATACAAAAACATGCACAGGGCAAAGAGTTGAATTAATTCACTGGCCAGATTTAAACTTTTAACAAGCTTTATTTTGCTCTGCAAGAGTGTTTGTGCTGGGACAAACCCCAACATTTCTTCAAGTCGCAAATTTCTTAATATATGCCGTCAGCATCACTAGATGTAAACATCTCATGTTCATGATTTATCCACTCACTCACCTCTTCTCATGGTTTCTATAGGATATTAAGGAACTGTTCCATCACTGGTGAAATCCCGGAATACATTGGTAAAATGTCAAATTTAAAATACTTGTGAGTCTCTCTCTCTCTCTCTCTCTCTCTCTCTCTCTCTCTCTCTCTCCACCTTCACGAGTCCTTAGATTAATGGTTTATGTTTATGCTTTTTATTGATTTGTTCAATTCCTGCTTTTGAATGTACTTTGATACAATTGATGTCACAGGTTAGTTAACTAAATTCCCAAGTTGTTAATGCCTCTATGTAACAGGGATTTGAGCTTTAACAATTTAACCGGACGAATCCCACAGTCCATGAGTCGTTTAAATTTAACTCACTTGTAAGTGAATGATATTCGTGTGTTTTTGCTACACAAAAGACAACAGAACTCTTGTTGATGTTAGTACTCTATTATCAACTTTCTCTCCTCAGGTCCTTGGCAAAAAATAAACTTAATGACACAATCCCTGATTGGGTTGGTGCAGTGAAGACTGGATTGTAAGCTTCTATATTCAGAATCTTAAACTATGTACATCTATTTTTATCTTCATGTATTGGCTGTCAAGTAAGTCTGAAAGCTTAAGGCCAGTTTGATAACAATTTCAATTTTAGTTCTTAGTTTTCATTTTTTGTGATAGAGTATAGAGGAAAAATAGTAATGGAAGTGAGGATGAGATTGAGAGGGAAGATGAGAGGGGAGGATGTGAGGTAAGAGGAAAAAAAGTGAAAACAAAAACAAAAAACTGAAATTTATTTGAAACTGTTTTCACTTTTAAAATTTTGTTTTCATTTTTGTTACTCATCCCTCCCATCCTCCCCTCTCATCATCTCTCTCAATCTCATCCTCACTCTCATTCTCACTCTCATTTTCCTTTGTACTCTAGCACAAAAAATGAAAACTAAAATCTAAAATTGAAATGATTATCAAATACTGGATTGACCTTCGGTTGGATGGAGTATGTATCAGTCTGGTTGTTTACATTTGAAATTGGTACTTAGGTGACAAGGGGTAAATTTAATCACTCAAACAAGACACACCAACAAAACAATCTTCACACACTTTGAAACTTGACCAAATACACATATGACTAGTCAACTACTAGTCATGAACATACACAGTCAATAGAACATACAAAGCATGTCACAATGTACCTGCAACCCTAGAAGATAACTAGTGACACCCTTACTCAGAAGGACCCGTCAATCTAGGCATCCCCTGTGCTAGCAACAACTATAGTGAAAGTGTGTGAAATTATCATTATCAAGCAAATATCATTCAGCAGATAAAGATGACTAGTCAACCAGCAAGAACATAAACCCAGAAACATTTACAGATTTGCAAACCAGATTTTGTTTACCCAGAAACCCACCATTGGGAAAAACTGGGAGTCATCAACCGACCAGGCACTCCACTAAGTATAAAAAGATTCTTACAAAGGAGACACAACCAAGCTCAAGAAACACCTAGGTCTATTTAGGAAAATGAGCAATACCTCCTTTGTGCAATCTTCTTCTCCAACTTAGCAAAGCTTGAAGCTCAGTCCTTCATGGCAATGGCAGCTCCTTCCTCAGCTCGTTCATCCCATGGCACAAGCTTGCAAGCTCCAACACAAACCGAAACCAACATTTGGATTCAAAGGAGAATAACCAATTTCTTCAAGAAACCATACTCTTGAAGAAATCAGTTTTGAATCAAACCTAGATATAAATGAGAGATGATTTAAATAGCTAGATTAAGATTCAGGTTTCAAAAGCAGTTTTTCAAAAAGAAATCAATTCGAAAAACTCAAAGATGAAGAACCCATAACGTTCTCTCTTGAGGAAGAAGAAGAGCACGAAAGCTTAGACAAACTTTCCAAAAACTTTCCCCAAAAGAGACAGCCGCCAATCACCCAAAAACGTAGCCTTTACTGACCAAAAATTCTTAGGTCAGAAAGCTACAGATGGCAGCTCAGCAAATTGAAAAAGGAATAGGACAAAACAGTTTGTTATCTAGCTGGAAATCCTACAGAGCAAGGATGACTAGTCAACAGAGAAACGGATGACTAGTCATCATTTTTATGAAAACTGTTTTATGAAATGATATGCAATGCACAATACCTTTGTCAAATTGCAAGATCCTCCATACAGCAGAAGTTAGAGAAGAGCACCAAAGAAAGGTTTTCCTTAATCTAAACTTGAGCTTGATGAATAACAATAAAATCCTATTACAAAGATGTCAAGGGAAGCCAAAAGAAAAATACAAAAAACCATACATTAACAATCTCCCCCTTTTTGGCTTTCCTTGACAACACTCTCTCTAAAACCACTCAACCCTTAAGCAGACCCATAGAGATGACGAATGACAGTACCTGCAAAAACAACCAATCTCCCAAGCACCAAAACCAAGCATATTATCACAGAATTTTAAAGACCAGCAATGTGGGGTTGAGAGTGTTCTCCCCCTTGTTGATAAGGAAAGTGCAAAAAGGCAGAGAGATAGAGACATGATACATAAGGAATGAACCACAAAGTGATAGGAAGATATTTCCAGAGTTAACAGTACAAGATGGATGACTAGTCAAATAGCAGCTGGTTAAAACATTACAAAACAGTAATACATGACTAGTCAACAAAAACCAGTTGTTCAAAACAGGGCAGAACAACTCCCCCTATCATGCACAGTGCACTATCCAAAATGTGTTTACAAAAATAATTCCCCCTAACACAATGCACAGACTACCCAAAATGTGTGTACAAACAAAAGTCTGTTGCCTAAACTACTCCCCCTAACTGAGAACACTGCCTATACAACCACAGCAGCTAAAAAGCAAGAGACTCAATAGAGTCATCAGAACCAGCAGAAGCATCAGAGTCTTCAACAGTGGCAGGATCAGGCGGAACACCAAAAGCAGCAGCAGCAGCAGCCGAAGAGGGAGGAATGAGACTCATGAGATGTTGAATGTGTCTCTCCTTGGCAGCAAGTTGGGCTCGAAGAGAGGCATTTTCAGATGAGGAAGACACAGATGTGTGAAAGGTTCTAGAAACCTTTTGACTCATGGCTGCAGAGGCTTTTCCAAATGGAGCTATGGGAGGAAGCCATTGATCAGAAGCATGAAAAACCACACCATTTCGCTCACAAAGGCGCTGAATTAGACACGGGAACACAAGAGTACCCTTGTGTTTGGTACCATGGCCTATGGTCTTGCCAAGGATAGCATTATAAATGATATCCCCAAAAGGAATCCTATCATGATTTACCATCGAAATCATAAGCTGACACGCAGAAAGTGTGGGATTTGAATTGTTTCCAGTGGGGAGAACATTGTGACGAACAAAATCCCACAGAAACTTGTAAAAGGGTGACAAGTAGGACTTGATAGGGAGACCTTTAGGGGTCAAGGGCATGGACTGATCTGTGTAGGCCATGGTTTTGAACAATTCAATAGTGTACTGAGCAGAAACTTCAGCAAATTTTTCAGAATTAAATCCAGGACAAGACCTAAACCCCAAGACCCGATTAATCACAGAGGGTCTCAGAGTAATAACAGCAGACCTAACATGAATCTGAAAATTTGAGCCCTTTGGATCAACAGGAAAATTGGAATAAAACTCCTTAATGACAGAGGCGTTAATCTTACCAGAGAGAGAATTCAGAGTTTGAAGATGAAAGTGCTCCAATATCTGAGTAGCAGATTCCTGGGCAGCCATTGGGAGAGCATCTACCTGGTAAGTCCTCTCAGTCACAAAATTTCGTTTTGAGACAACCTCATTGAAGAATGAGGCAGCCTCAGAGGAGACAAAAGGGGAAGAATCATCAGCAGGGACAGAGGAAGAGGAGTGAGACCGAGGAGCCCTAGGAATTGACGGGCTAAACTCCACTCTGTCAGAGGGATTCGATTTGGGGCGACGATGATAAGTTTGAAGAGGCTTGGAGGAAGACATCGGAGGCAGTGAGAGTGAGTTTCGAAGAGAAACACACAATGAAGAAGGGCGAAGAGATTGACGCGAATTGAGAGAGAGAAGGGGGCAAACGAAACTGACGACGAAGTGAGACAGAGAATAAACAGGCGAAAACTGACGACGAAGAGGAAGAGAGAGAAGACCTAAAAAGAAAGAAAAAGAAACGACGCGACGCAAAAAAAAGAACCGCTCAAAACCAAAAATCGAAAAAAAATAATAACCGCCAAAACGAAAAAAGAAAAAGAAACGCAGTGGTCAGGAGACAAAGTTGATGACTAGTCAACCAAAAGAAGGATGACTAGTCAACTCAGATAATAGGGATAGGCATAATTTGACACAGGCAAAACCGGATGACTAGTCAACCACAAACACGATGACTAGTCAACCACAAACATGAGCAGAACAAGCATCAGATGCAAAACACCCAGATGACTAGGCAACCATAAGCACAGATGACTAGTCAACCATAAGCACAGATGACTAGTCAACTAAAACACCAAATACTATCAACCCTGTGAAAGACATGGTTTATTTTGGGACAAAAATCACAAGCATGAGCTAGCACAAATAACAAGCGATCAAAGTTGCATTAGCACAACAGCCTAGACCAAGTCTTCAACACAACAAGGAGAGAGAATAAAAAAAATGAAAAACATGTGCAGTGTACATATACAATCAACTCTGCGAGATAGACAATAAGATGCAATGCATGCTTAGAGACAAGGCATATTTAGGGAAGAAGGAGGTTTAGAGCCAAGGGACATAAGAAATGATATCTTATCTCTCTTGGAGAAACACGTATACAATGCATTCTTAAGACATGATCATAGTATGGGCTCACAGCAGAAAATCATCACTCTCTATTGACAAAATATTTGATGATTTGTTTTGTGTTACTTGCACAATCCCGAACTTAAGTGCTTTGAATGGCCCAATTTTACGGCTCTTTGCTCTAGATTCTTCAATCAAACCACCTTATACCTTCCTAGAGCCGTGACTACATTGGTCACACTTCCCCTTTTTTTTTTTAAATTTTAAATAGATTGGCTAAGAGAGTGAGACCAGCGAAGAGATAAGAACTAGAACAGTCCAAAATAAAGCAGTGACACGTGGCTCACAAAGAGGATAAGATAGCATATATAGGTCTCAACTAACAGCTCAAAAACAAGAAGAGGGATTATGCACAAGTCAAACCAAGCACAAAAGCATCCAACATGCACACCATTAGAGATGAGGGATATGAACAGTGACATATCAACAGCATAACAAAAAAAATTTGGACTTGACTAGGCAACTATAAACAAGATGACTAGTCAACTGTTTTGGAGTGTGCTGAAGACAAGGACCAGACAAGCTAATCAATCAATTGAGCAAAGGCCAATGGACTGCCGAAGTGTACCGTGTTTTTGAAAGTCCAAGGCCTTGGTGAGTATATCTGCTAGCTGTTTTTCAGAGGGAACAAATTCCAAAGTTAAAATTTTGTCTTCCACAAGATCTCTAATAAAATGGTGCCTAATGTCAATATGCTTAGTCCTAGAGTGTTGCACAGGATTTTTAGAAATATCTATGGCACTCATGTTGTCACAATAGATTAGAAAGCAAGATTGAGCAAGACCATAGTCTTCCAACATTTGTCGCATCCAAAGGAGTTGAGTACAACAACTTCCAGCTGCAACATACTCTGCTTCAGCAGTGGATAAGGAGACAGAATTCTGTTTTTTGCTATGCCAAGCAACAAGGTTGTTGCCTACATAGAAGACCCCCCCGGAAGTGCTTTTCCTATCATCACTACAACCTGCCCAATCGGCATCACTATACCCAACAAGATTGACACAAGTGTCATAGGTATACCACAACCCAAAATCAATAGTCCCACTTACATATTTTATGATTCTCTTAACAGCAAACAAGTGAGACTCTTTTGGGTCACTTTGAAACCGAGCACACACACCAACACTAAAGGAAATGTCAGGTCTACTAGCAGTCAAGTAGAGAAGACTTCCTATCATGCTCCTATAGAGAGTTTGATCCACACTTTTGCCAAGCAAGTCTCTATGGATCTTAGCACTAGTGCTCATTGGAGTTCTTGCAGATTTTGCACCCTCCAAACCAAATTTTGACACAAGAGATTTTGCATATTTAGATTGAGATATAAAGATCCCATCATGACTTTGTTTGATTTGAAGACCTAAGAAATAGTTAAGCTCACCTACAAGGCTCATTTCAAATTCACTAGTCATGACATGAATAAATTCTTGGACATGCAAATCAGAGGTAGAACCAACCACAATATCATCAACATATACTTGAGCAATCAAGACATCGTTTTTAAACCTTTTCACAAACAAAGTTTTATCAACGGACCCTCTAACATACCCATTTCCTAGAAGATGAGAGGATAACGTCTCATACCATGCTCTAGGAGCTTGTTTCAGACCATAGAGAGCCTTTTTTAACCGAAACACATCATTTGGATGATGTGGATCTTCAAAACCCTTTGGCTGCTCAACATAGACCTCTTCATTTAGGACACCATTCAAGAAGGCAGTTTTAACATCCATTTGATAAAGTTTGAATTTCAAATGACAAGCAATGGCAAGAAGCAATCTAACTGATTCCAATCTTGCAACAGGGGCAAAAGTTTCATCAAAGTCAATGCCTTCCATTTGGGTGTATCCTTGAGCAACCAATCTAGCCTTATTCCTCACCACATTACCTTGCTCATCAGTTTTATTTTTGAAAATCCACTTAGTGCCTATGACATTCGTGTTGACTGGTCTAGGAACAAGGTACCAAACGTCATTTCTCACAAATTGATTTAATTCTTCCTGCATAGCAAGAAACCATTCACCATGGTGCAAAGCCTCTTTCACATTTCTAGGCTCTTCCTTGGAGACATAGCACACATGGCTAATTTCTTGAGCAAGTTGTTTCCTAGTTCTCACTCCTTGATTGAGAGGGCCAATAATGACACTCTCAGATTGAGTGAGAGGACTATGATCAGAATGAGAGCTGGCAGCCTGGACAGATGAAATAGAACTAGAAGTGGAGGGGGTTGACAGGTCAACCGGGACAGAATTTCCAAAAGTTGACAGGTCAACCACAAGATCCAGACCTGGAGGTTCTTGTGCAAGTGAAGGAGGAGGAAAAAGACCATCTTCATCTAATGCCATCTCAATAGAGGCAGCAAAATCATCAATAGTGACATTTATGGATTCAATTATGGTTCTGGACCTACAGTTGTAAACTCTATAGGCACGGCTTGAGGTGGAATATCCTAGAAATATTCCCTTATCACTCTTAGAATCAAACTTAGCAAGATGCTCCCTATCTCTCAAAATATAGCATGTGCTACCAAAGACCCTAAAATACGACACATTAGGCTTCTTTCCTTTCCAAATCTCATAGGGAGTTTGTTTGGTACCAGACCTCACAAATACCCTGTTTGAGATGTAACAAGCTGTATTGACAGCTTCAGCCCAAAAGTGTTTAGCAAGGTTTTTGCTATTTAGCATCACCCTTGCCATCTCTACAAGCACTCTATTCTTTCTCTCCACCACACCATTTTGCTGAGGTGTAATAGGTGCAGAGAACTCATGTTTAATTCCCATTTCTTCACAAAATTTCAGAAACTGAGAATTCTCAAATTCAGAGCCATGATCTGTTCTAATTCTAACAAGAGGCAGATGACTGGTCATCTTCTCTTTTTGCAAAAGGTGACAAACAGACTTAAACCTTTGAAAAGTTTCAGATTTCTCACGTAGGAATGAGACCCAAGTGAATCTAGAGAAATCATCAACCATGACAAGAATATATTTCTTTCCACCAAGTGACACGGTTTGAATAGGACCAACAAGGTCCATGTGAACAAGTTCAAGACTTACACTCGTTTGAATGTGTTTGACCTTTTTGTGAGGCACTCTAATTTGTTTGCCTAATTGACATCCTTCACAGACATGCTGATCAGATTTTTCCAGCTTTGGTAAACCATTTACTAACTCTCTCTTGGACAATTTATGCAAGTCTCTAAAATTAACATGTCCAAGCCTTTGATGCCACAAAGTACTTGTTTCATTTACAACCTTGTTGCAAACTACTTCTTTTGCATCATTGACACCATCAATACAATAGCAATTGTCCCTAGACCTTGCCACGCTCACAATCTCATTGTCACCTTTTCCAATGATTTTGCAGCCATGCTTGGAGAATCTAACTTCTCCAATTCCATCATCACACAGCTGACTCACACTAATTAGATTGGACATGAGACCCTCAACAAACCTAACATTCTTAAGCTCGGGCAGACCTGTGATACGAACAGTGCCTTTTCCAACAACTTGGGACCTATGACCTCCACCAAAAGTCACAGTGCCACCATCAAAGGGGCTGAGAGATGAGAAAACATTTTTATCCCCAGACATATGTTTGGAACAACTACTATCAAAATACCAAGAATTGGTGTTTGAAGCAGCAAAAGCATTAAGCACAACAAGAGATTTGGTATGACCTCTAGCAATCCAAGTAGACTTAGGCACAATGAGAGAACTCGTTTTGATAGAGACAAGTTTGGCTATCTTAGTGACTTCATTCAGCAAATAATCAACTTGATCTTGCAAAGATCTGGGATTCTTTTTAGATTTTGGAGACAATTTTCTGGACTTATCTTTGCTGTACAAGTGACAGACTGGTCGAATATGACCAGTCAACCCACATCTGTGACAAGTTGGAACAAACCTAGGTTTCTTGACAACCTGCTGAACATCAAGAGGGACAGTGACAAGAGTTTCTGATTTGACAAACTTAGTGGTGGAATTAGACGAACTAGAACCAAAATGATTAAATCCAAGACCACCTTTGTCCCCATGAATTTTTCCCATGTTCAACATCTTGTCAATTTTTGAAGCACCAATGGTCATAGATATAATCTTCCTATTTGCTTCATTCAATTCACCTAGGAGCTGTTTGTTTGAGTTCTGGAAACCAATGTTACTTTCCTTGAGCACATTAACTTGATTCTCAAGGTTACTCCTAATTGACACAAAAGCATCAATTTATTTTTCCAGTGACACAAATTTTTCACTTAACTCCTTTTTGGTTTCATTTAAGATGAGAATTTCATGTTGAAGCTCTTGGTTATTGGCCTCAAGTTTGAGGCTCTCTTCTTTCAAGGACAACGTCTCTTTAAACAAACAATCATATTTTCTTCCTAATGACTCGTATGACAGGTCATCTGACTCAGAATCAGATTCATCAGATATGGGCTGCACAGAGGCAACAAAAGCAACATGTTGGTCATCATCATCAGAGGAGGATGAATCCTCTTGAGATCCTTCACTTTCACTCTCACTCCAGCTCACTTTCATGGCCTTGTCCTTTCCTTTGGAGTATTTTTTCTGATTGTTTGCACAGTCAGCAGCATAATGTCCAATGCCTCCACATGTGAAGCACTTGACAGATTTCCTAAAATCTTTAGTAAAAGGTTTGACATCCTTATTCCTCTCATTAGACCGATCAGTTGATGGTCTAAACTGTTTCTCACTACCAGAGCTGCCCTCTCTAGCAAACTTTCCCTTATCCTTAAGAATTCTCCTAAATTTTTTGACAAACAAGGCCATCTCATCCTCAAAACCTGAGGATTTTTCATCACCTTTCAGAGATGTACCATGCACTCCTTGAAGTGCAACATTTTTTGATTTTTTGGAGTCATTTTCTTCCATATTCAGTTCCATCTCATATGTTTTCAATTTTCCTACAAGCTTGCCAAGCTTAATTTCATTTAAATTTTGGACCTCCATGATTGCGGTTTTCTTTGCTCTAAACCTAGATGGTAGAACACGAAGAATTTTTTGAACAACAAGAAGCTCTTCAATGGGTTGACCTAGACTCATGGCTTCATTTGTGATCATCTCAACCCTCCCATAGAACTCGGAAATAGACTCAGTTTCAGACATCCTAAGTTCTTCAAATTGTGCAAGCACCATATGAAGTTTTAGGGTTCTAACTTGGTCATCGCCTTCATGAACCACCCTTAGTTTATCCCAAGCTTGTTTAGCATTAGGGATGTGTTGTATATGTGCAAATTGTGTGCTAGACAAGGCTGTAACTAAGGCATTTCTGGCCTTCCTGTTTGAATATGCAGCAAACACCTCAGCTTCAGTCCATTCTGACCTAGGCTTGGGCACCACCTCACCCTCAACAGTCTTGACTGGAGCAACCCACTCTTTTGTGAGATACTCACTTGCATACTCATCAAGAGCATCAAGGAATATCTCAAATTTTTCTCTCCATGCAGCAAAGTTATTGCCGTCGAAATAGGGAGGGGAGTTGCAAGATCCAGCAACTCGATCCCTTTCCATAGTGAGTACACCTAAACACCAAAACAAATCCTAGGATCTCTCTATTTGTGTTAAGAGCTGAAGCTCTGATACCAATTGAAATTGGTACTTAGGTGACAAGGGGTAAATTTAATCACTCAAACAAGACACACCAACAAAACAATCTTCACACACTTTGAAACTTGACCAAATACACATATGACTAGTCAACTACTAGTCATGAACATACACAGTCAATAGAACATACAAAGCATGTCACAATGTACCTGCAACCCTAGAAGATAACTAGTGACACCCTAGGCACTCAGAAGGACCCGTCAATCAAGGCATCCCCTGTGCTAGCAACAACTATAGTGAAAGTGTGTGAAATTATCATTATCAAGCAAATATCATTCAGCAGATAAAGATGACTAGTCAACCAGCAAGAACATAAACCCAGAAACATTTATAGATTTGCAAACCAGATTTTGTTTACCCAGAAACCCACCATTGGGAAAAACTGGGAGTCATCAACCGACCAGGCACTCCACTAAGTATAAAAAGATTCTTACAAAGGAGACACAACCAAGCTCAAGAAACACCTAGGTCTATTTAGGAAAATGAGCAATACCTCCTTTGTGCAATCTTCTTCTCCAACTTAGCAAAGCTTGAAGCTCAGTCCTTCATGGCAATGGCAGCTCCTTCCTCAGCTCGTTCATCCCATGGCACAAGCTTGCAAGCTCCAACACAAACCGAAACCAATATTTGGATTCAAAGGAGAATAACCAATTTCTTCAAGAAACCATACTCTTGAAGAAATCAGTTTTGAATCAAACCTAGATATAAATGAGAGATGATTTAAATAGCTAGATTAAGATTCAGGTTTCAAAAGCAGTTTTTCAAAAAGAAATCAATTCGAAAAACTCAAAGATGAAGAACCCATAACGTTCTCTCTTGAGGAAGAAGAAGAGCACGAAAGCTTAGACAAACTTTCCAAAAACTTTCCCCAAAAGAGACAGCCGCCAATCACCCAAAAACGTAGCCTTTACTGACCAAAAATTCTTAGGTCAGAAAGCTACAGATGGCAGCTCAGCAAATTGAAAAAGGAATAGGACAAAACAGTTTGTTATCTAGCTGGAAATCCTACAGAGCAAGGATGACTAGTCAACAGAGAAACGGATGACTAGTCATCATTTTTATGAAAACTGTTTTATGAAATGATATGCAATGCACAATACCTTTGTCAAATTGCAAGATCCTCCATACAGCAGAAGTTAGAGAAGAGCACCAAAGAAAGGTTTTCCTTAATCTAAACTTGAGCTTGATGAATAACAATAAAATCCTATTACAAAGATGTCAAGGGAAGCCAAAAGAAAAATACAAAAAACCATACATTAACAACATTCGGTAGTAAACCTTGCGTGCACATACATATATGAAAGAACCATTAAACAGCCTAGCAAATAAAAGGAAACTATTTAGAAAGTACTCTCCACAATGAGGAATTGTTTGGTAGTAATGCTGGTTTCTTAAAGCCATTTGTGCACTTGATTAAGACCAAAAAAACTTCTTTCATCAGACAGCTACTTATATTGACACCGGAATGCTTAATTGTAAGGAAAAGAAAAATCCTCATCTAAGCCACCATTATTTTCTAGGAGCGTATTATGTTCCCACATTCCATTAGCTATGAAATTTGACCATATGTCTTTTCAGGGATCTGTCGTACAATAACTTTTCCGAAGTTAGCTTCATAGTGCCAGACCATAAGCGAGATCATCTGTAAGAATTGGCACTAATTTTCTTTTTCTATTGTTACCAGTCTAGTTGCATGTGCAATTATGATGAGATCCTTTTCCTTTCAGGAACTTGTTTGCCTGCTGCCCCAGGTCAACCAATAATCCAGATAAACAATTTGCTTATGTTAATATTTTTATCTGTTCTAGCATGTTAATATTTTAAATAAGGCGAGCCATTTCTTACAGATTCGTTGGTTATTCAGGGATCCAAGGAAAAACATGTATGGGCATTGTCATGGTCGAAAATCTAAAAGTGAGTTTGGTTGGTTCTTCAGAGATATGTATACAACATTGTCCTGGCTTCTTCTGAGCCTTTCATTAATAAAAAAATCTTCGCTAAGTAATGCTCTGACCTAGAAGTCTACTGCATTATGTTGTTAGACTATGGATTGAAAATTGGCAGTAGAATATGATCGAATCTAATCCCCTTCTGACTGCCAATATTGTTTCTTGCAGAGCGTTCCTTGTTTATAAACTGTGGTGGTGAGAAAGTAAAGTTTGATGGCAATTACTATGATGCGGATATTTCAACTTCACTCTATTATTTTAGTCCATCCGAAAGCTGGGCTTATAGCATTTCTGGAGACTTCTTATCATCAGAGTCCAATTCTAGTGATTTCATACAAAAGTCAGGTGGAATTCATGTTCCTGAGGCAGAGTTATATTCAAATGCTCGGATTGCCCCTGTATTCCTAAGTTATTATGCTTGCTTACACAATGGCAAATATAATGTGGCCCTTCACTTTGCTGAAATAGTATTCAGGGAGAAGGAATCATACAGTATACTAAAGAGACGGGCATTTGACGTTTATATCCAGGTAAGAGCTGATGTCATTCAAGTAATCCTATTATTTGACACTAAATTGAGTACTGCTATTTGTACCATCAACTGAAATCTTGTGTACCATCATTATAATAGAGGTGTGGCCCATATATTAGAGCAATAATTCATACATATTATGTAGTTAAAATTTTGTTCCTGCACATATTTACTGTCTGCCAGTGTTAAAAGAAGCGTTTGTTGTAGGATAATAGAGTGCTAATGAATTTCGACATCGCAAAAGAGGCAAAGGTTCCAGATGGAACTGTAACCAGATATTTCATAGCTGATGTTAATGATAGTGTATTGGAGATTTCGTTCTACTGGGCTGGAAAGGGATTTGCAGACGACCCGCCTACTTTGAACGGACCTCTCATTTCTGCTATTTCCATAACTCCAGGTGATTCAAAAGGCTATGACTTTAGTTTCTTCTGGTTGGTTTCAAGCTACACTTGAACCCCTTGGCTTGTATGGTCATCATGTGTGTTCCCCATTAATTTACCAAAAAGGTTGCAAGCAGGCAGTTTTCATTTCAGTTAATTAGTTTAATCTTGTTAGACTGCACATGTACTGAATTAATTTGACAGTCTTTTAAAGAAGTTTGACTTTTCTCTTGCTGTTATCCCCTCCTTCGATGAAATATCACTTCGAAGTTCCCCAACGCTCTGCATTGAGGCGAAAATTGAAGAAAGCATTGATTATTACTCTACCATCAAGTGTAGTCGTTCTATTGCTTCTATTAGCTTTCATGTGCAAAATGGGCTGGCTGGGGAAAAGAGAGTTGAGAGGTGAGTGAAGCTACAACTATACTGACCCATGCCCCTTTTCAAGAATTCTTATTTCCTAGTTAACATGTCATCTTTGATTTTTCCCGGAACAGAAATACAGATAGGCCAAGATAAACATGTTACGCTTCAACAATTAATAGGTGCAACTCGAAACTTTAGCTGCAAAATGGAGATCGGTAGAGGGCATTTTGGAAGGGTTTATAAGGTATACTTTTACATTGTGAACTTAATTTGTGGTAGAAATTTGATATTAGGGTGGGGTATCTTTTGAATGTTGCAAATTTGTTCAGATATATAACATTAGTCTATTGTGTTGATGCAGGCTGAACTGGAAGGTGGTCAAACTACTGTAGCTGTTAAAAGACTTTCTACTCACTCAAAAGAAAATATTGAGGAATTATTAAATGAATTCTATACCTTAAAGTCATTGAGGCATGAGAACCTTGTTCAATTGTTGGATGGTTATTTTGGAAAAGGGTTGCATTTGCTCATCTATGAATATATGCCAAACCTGTCCATTGCAGACGCTTTTTTTGGTAATTCATCTTTTCTCCTCCCTTTTCTAATTCTTCAAGCACAAGATCAAATTGTTTTATTCTATATTATAGGAGCAGTATACTTCCTCCTTTTGTGTAAAATTAGAGATACTTACATTCATTTTAGCTTAGCCAACATTTTCCTCTTCATACCGTGTATTGCTTTTATATTAAGAAATAAGATCCGGTACTCACTCATCATTGAAATACCATCGAAATACCATTAGGTGACGCATACCAGATGTCTTTTGAGAAAACTTTCCATGACCCCCCCATTCGACGACGCATGTTACAACGCCTACCCTGTGTCATTGAATGCCTTCCATGATGCAAATCAGGTGTCATGAAAGCGTTTTTCTGTTGTAGTGCCCTTGTGTTTTCTGTGCTGATACAGTGTTTATGACAAAAACACAGTCGTTTGCGGTTTAGACTAAACTGGAGGAATATATGCATAGAATGTTAAAGTGGTCATCATTCATGTGACTTGCAGGCTCGAAGTCCAGATTGAAGTTGAATTGGGAATCTAGATTTAACATTTGCCTGGGAATAGCGAGGGGTTTAGATCATCTTCATGAGCACCCTAGACTCAAGATGGTTCATAGGGATATCAAAGCTGAAAATATCCTCCTTGATGGAGCTCTTAATGCTAAGATCTCAGACTTTGGAATGGCAAGCCTGTATACCGAGGAAGAACAACTTATGATCATCAAAGTGGAAGCACCAAAGTAAGTGTACAAAAAACAATACCTTTCACTTTTTGAAACACTGTACAAAATAATACCATGAAATTCAACTTATATGGTCAGAAATAATATTATTTGGTGTCATATACTATGACGGGTGCATTATGCAAATATAATATGAATTTATGCTTTATTGTTGTTGACGCAGCGGACATATGGCACCTGAGTATGCAATTCATGGATTTGTAACAAGTAAAGTTGATGTTTACAGTTTTGGGGTGGTTATACTCGAGATTGTTAGTGGGAAGAAAAATGCAGGATACAAATTTAACCATGAAAGTGAGTATCTCTTGGACATGGTAAGCAAAACTGACAGGACGTACGGTGTTTTGTAATATCTCCCACTTTAAAGTGAACATGCATACTTTGAATTCTAAACCCTCATCATTTTACTGCAGGCTTATGTGGCATATAAAAATGGAAGCCTCATGGACTTGGTGGATAAAAATTTGTCTGGCATTTATGATGCAAAACAAGCCATCACCATCTTAACCTTGGCAGTGATGTGCACGAATACATCTCCTACTCTAAGGCCAAGAATGGCAGACGTTGTGAGTATTCTTGTTGGTGAGAAAACCTTTGAGCAGATTAATCAGCCTACTGTGGATGATCATCAGCTTAATGTAGCGATGGCTCGTGGTGAATGTACCAAAGCTGATTCTTCTACTTCCACAGAAGTGACCTCAAGGGCATCAATAACTTCACCTAAATTAATCAAGGGGATAGATGAAACACAAAATTCTTCTGCAGAAACCTGTCTCGAAATATCGGAAGAGAGTCAAACCTCGCATTAAACATGCATCCCATTTGGATTGTGTGAGAGAAGTTACAGTCAGTTTGGTTTGTGTTAGATCTATGGTTTCAATGGTTTTCTATTTAAAGCATTGTATTGTATTTTCTGCATTTGTAGCTTTTTCATCATATCGTAGTCTTCTTCTTTATGTTGTTTCCTTTTTTAATTTCATTCGATAAGAATATTGTTTCAGGTTTGTTCTATGGTTCAATAAGATGGTTATTTCTTGCTTTATCCTTTCTTTTCTTTAAGAAAGTTGTTAGTAATAAATGTAATTGATCACTGTCTTTCTCAAAGAAAAATTGGTTCTAGAGAGTAGGGGGATACAGTGGGGAAGGATGAGAAAATGGCAAAAATACCTAAAGAAAAGTTCATGCCCGCCTCTTTGCACCCGATTTCAATCCCCCTCTCCTTTACATTAGAATAATTTAGAATATTGCTTTGTCAAAAAAAAAAAAAAAAAAAAAAAAAAAAAACAACACTGATATTGCATGCAATGATATATTCTTTTTGGTTTACAACTTTTCATCTAGGGCCACTTTTCTTGTTCTTATTTATCAATGAAAAAAAAAGGGATTTGTGGTGTTAATTTGGGACTCCCAAGCTAAATAAGCTCTTATTTACATCAATTTCACATCCAAATCACAATCAATAATTACTATAGAATGGATTCATTTGGTTAGTTTGAACTGAAATCACCCGATAAAGCCAATTCGAGCTAAAGCCATTATTGGCATGTTTGGTTCGATTCGAGCTTAAGCCATTATTTTTTCTTTTTCTTTTTTTTTTCCTAGTTACTTAGCCAAATTTAAGAGCTTGCTAAGTCATTTTACAAAACGAAATCACATTATTTTCTAATTTCCAAAATGGTAACATCTTAAAATTCAGTATTTGATCAAAGTAAACAAAGTAGCGATTTAATGATATTAGTTATTGTTATGAGGATTCGAACTTGAGACTACTGGCTTGCAAGTCAAGTCAATGCCTTCCACTCAACTAGACCTTGTTGGCGTGGTATATATTGTTTGATAAACAATAATCTTACAATCATCAAATTTGTTCATTAAAGAATGTGTTAGTAGATATGTCATTATCTTACTTACATGATGAATGAAGTTGAGTATATTTGAATAAACAAAACACGACAAGCTAATTTGATGACAATACTCTTGATAAACTAATTCAGTTTATTGCTTCGGGTAACTTGTTCACATTTCTAAGACCTGAACCAACCAGAATATTAAGAGAATCAAACTTCCATGCTCGATTTTCCCCCTCCTCTAAAATCGCTTGAATAAAAAAAAAGTTTATTCCTTATCCACATTATTCATAGCAAAAAAGAAAATATATCGTGTTTGTTGGAAGTTTGAATGAAATTCAAGAACCTTTGTCCCACACTGGTAGAAAGTAGAAAGAGGGAGGTCTTTATAAGTGTGGAAGTCCCACATTTAGTAAATGGAAGTAAGCCAAGTGGAAGAAAATTGGGTTTCAAAAATGATTTGGACTTTGAATATTATATAAAGGGTTTAGGTATAAAGGCTCTATTGGTCACCGATTTGAGCTTTGAATATTATACAATATTTAATGGTAAAAAAGATGGGCCTTGGGCACTTTCAGATTTAAATTAATTTTTTGGTTTCTAATTAATTCTTTAGGACATTGCATCAAATCTGCAAGCCTCTATCTCGAATCCAAATCAGTTTTATTAATTGTTGTTTACTGTATTCTGTATCACAGTTTGTATCTATTTCGTTCATATTGTTATTTATAGTCACTGATTACTGTATTTCCAACAGTGTAAACACTTTGGTAAGTTTCTGCAACTCACAATTATTCGTGTATTCGTGTGATTATTAATTTTTTTTAATTATCTAAAAATAGTGGTATAGTGGTACGTACAGTAACAGGTCTGTTGCATTATAAAAATGGAGGCAGCTTAAGCTTCGCATGCATGCATATTAATTGTCACTGTAAACTACAGTCGCAATGGTTGAACTTGAAACCCCTCCAAGACTTGTTGCTGAGTTTATAGTCTTAAGTTTTCTGCTTTGGCAGTTTGCTTTTAGACATGGATCTTTGCTGTGTTCTGGGGAGGGGGAAGAGTGGGAAGAGGCCACTCTTCCTCCTCTCTCCCTCTCTCTCTTTTCCTTAGCTCCCCACTTATTTTCCCATTCCCCATCTACTGGATTTGAGATTTTAATTCTGGGGAGCTTATTTGTGTCTAGATATGCTTGGATTTGTGATTTTGTTGGTTAGTGTTCTAGTTTAAGGTGACTGGCTACAATCTCGGTTGTGTTCTCTGTCTCCAAGGTGGTGACAACGTCTGTGGTGGCGATGACAACAACGACGGTAGTGGCTCTATTGTTTTTTTTTTGGTTGCAGTTTTCTCATTTTGTAATAATTACATCAACTCCTTGTGACTTGAGTGTTTGATTGTTTTCTAGTCTCTTCCTGTATTTTGTACTTGTAAGAGTTAAAAATTGTAGTTGTATTAGTTGATTTGGTTGCTGTGATTCATGTTTGGTTTGTTTAGGCATGCGGCTTTTGTGTTGAAATTTCTCTGGCCTTTTGTGTTAACCTTGAAAGCTATAACACGTTGAACACTAACCTGAGTCTGACATGGTGCTGGAGCAGATAGGTTGCGCAAAGGTATAGAAGATTCTTCTCCTTAGAAATCGATCCTTACAGCTATAACTCTAATGGGTAAATTTCTGATTAGCTTGGTTATTTTGGATCTAGGAGGGAGCCTTCTATTTATATGCATCTCTCTAAGTGTCTTGCCCATCAAGAAACACTTAGAGATATCCTTCATTCAATAGAATTAATCCTTTCCAATCCTTGTAGAACTAGGAACACTTAAGCCTTCATTATCCTTCTTAAACACTGTTTACAGGTTGCCTAATCAAGATAGGTTTTGAGTTCTTGATAAACAATAAGTCTTTGCAATCCTTAGTTGATTAGAAGATCACTTCAGTAGGTTTAAGGCAATAAACCTTCTTACATTTTCCCACTTGATCAAATAATCAATTCAAACTTATTGTTCATCACTTGATGGCCATGTGGAACTCAAAATTCTCCTGTTCCTTTATCAAGCCACTGTCATTCTGAAAATTCATAAGGGACTATCGAAGTACACTAGATATATAACATCCAAGACTTTTATAACCACATATATGAATATGCTAAACACATAAGGCTTCCAACTAGATTGAAAACGATAAACTGTTTGGTTCTACTATAAGTGTGACAAAACAAAACAGTTCTTTGCTCACCTTTCAAGACTACCAAGGTCTCTTTTAACAAACTTTAATGACTCATTCATAGATTCAAACTGCAAAGAAGAATGCTAGCATGATTACAGTTTGGCCTTTATTCTATTTGTCATTTAGAAACAGTAAATGTAGAACATTATATAAAAACAATCTAATTAAGTCTGCAAACAAAATCTGCCTATGTAAAACTAGTTAACAAAACAAAACTAAAACATAACTGTAAGAACTCTAGCTCCCACTGACTCCCACTGACTTTAGGCATCAAAACTGAACTGCAATCCCATGCTTGCCACATGTCTCACTACTACGTTTTTCCCTTTGCGCGACGACATTTTGCGCGACGAAGACTAATTCGTCGCGCAAAACATACTGGCGCGACGAAAAATATTAGTTGTCGCACTTAACACGAAAAACTTGCGCGACGAACATTATGCGTCGCACAAAAACTCTTTAAGCGACCAAAAAATTCGTCGTCGCGCAAAGAGAGTTAAAAAAAGCGGGGAAATTTTTTTTTGGCGCGAAACAATTGCGCGACGCCAAATATCGTCGAGTAAGTAAACCTTGCGCGACGGATACCCTATCCGTCGCGCAAAAACTGACAGAAACCAGTGGGCCCCTCTATATGGCGGTAAAAACTTGTGCGACGAAACCTTTCGTCGCACAAGACACCTTTACGCGACGGGAAGTACTTTCGTCGCGCAAGAAAACGAGGGATATTTTATTTTTTGGCGCCAAAATTATCTGGTTGGGATATTTATGTTTGCGCGACGTAAATGCTGTTCGTCGCGTAAAGTGTCACCTTGCGCGACGAATTGTTGTTGTTGCGCGACGGAATGTTGTTTTTGCGCGACGAGTTAGCGCGACTGAAGTTTGAGCGACAGATAATGGACGCGTCGCGCAAAAAATTGATGTCGGCAGGTGATTGCGCGACGGAAAAGTTGTTTTGCGCGACGGAAAAACAAAATTTTACGACGGACTTTTGCGCGACAAAATTATATGTTCGTCGCGCAAAGTCCTTCTTCTTCAAATTGGCATTCTGCCATTGCAGAGGCAGAATGCAAAAAAAAAGCATTCTGCCTCTGCCTCTCTCTCAGCCTGTCTGTGCTACTGGGACTTCAATACAGTCATTGGGTAAATATTTTTCGTCATTAGTTTGTAAATATTAATTTAAATTCGTACTAAGGCTTTTATTTTGTTTTCGTTAGGGATATTTGTGATTAGCAATTGGTGGAGAACGATTGGGAAGGTATTTTATTGAGTTTTATATATTAATAATGTTAAAGTTAGTTTGTTATGTTTTAAATTTTTTTCTGAAGTTATATTTATATTATGTTGTGAAATTGTGCGTAACGTAGCACAATATGTTGTGATGTACGAAGTTAATTGAAATTAACTTCGTACTTTTATTTTTATGTTTAGTAACACTTAGTTTCCCGTTCGAGATTAGTTGGATTTCGTGCATGGATGCGTAATGCATGACTGCGGTCCAATTAATTCTTGAATTGTCCCATTATTTGGACAGTTTGGTAATGCATAGTGTTGTCACGTAATCTACGGCTACAGGATTAGGTTTCGATTGTGGAGATTTCGGTGTCATCTCGGTACGTTCTTCGGGTGGTACGGAGGTATTTATACCTATGGCCACCTCAAGAACTGTAGCGAGATGCTGGCGAAATTCATCCACGTCGAAATCTAATCTCATGTAGCCGTAGGTTACGTGGCAGGACTATGCATTCCCGAATGGGATAGGACCCTTACCGGAGGCATAAGGTGACATTATAACTTCGGATGAAGTTGTTGTGATTGTTGTGGTGTGATTCTGGTTTCAGGAATTATGGACAGAAGGTGGATACAGAACCCGAACAGATGCGCAGACGAATACTTGGATGGAATCGAGATTTTATTGAGTTTGCACGTAGACACAACCCGGGTGCAACTAGAATCCGTTGTCCTTGTAGGAGGTGCAACAACACGTTATGGGAGACAATTGAAAATGTTGGATTTCATTTAGTAAGGAATGGAATGATTGAGACATATAGCATTTGGAACCTTCATGGGGAACAATTAGAGCATGCTTCGTCTTCAAATGCCACAAGAGTGGACAGTGTTCAACCTATTGTGGATGCTAATGATCAAGTAATGGATATTATACAGGATGTTTTTCCATTTGCATCGACCAACATGAATCAAGAAGAGCAAGATGATGTGCCTACACCAATAGACAGTGCGGAGTTTGAACAATATGAAAAATTATTAAAAAATGCCAATCAAGAGTTATACCCGGGGTGCGAGAGTTTTTCCGTTCTCACGGCCATTGTGGAGCTAATGCACGGAAAAATAAAGTATCGTATGTCGAACTTGTGTTTCGATTACTTTTTGGGGGTTTTCAAGAGAATGCTTCCGACGGACAATTGTTTGCCGAAAGACCATAAACAGGCGCAGAAGGTGTTGAATGGTCTGGGATTGGGTTATGAAAAAATCCATGCTTGCAAAAACAATTGCATGTTATTCTACAAAGAGTATGAATCGTTGGATACATGTCCTATATGCAATGAGTCGAGGTTCAAGATGACATCTCAGAATAGGACGACAAAGATCCCACAAAAAGTCATGCGTTATCTGCCCTTGAAACCTAGGTTGCAGCGATTGTATATGTCGACGCATACTGCCACAGACATGAGATGCATAAGGAAAAACGGGTAGACGATGATGTGATGCGGCATCCTGCAGATGGGGAGGCATGGAAAGAGTTCGATCGAACGTTCCCCGAGTTTGCTGCTGATCCCCGAAATGTTAGATTGGGACTTGCCACTGACGGATTTAATCCGTATGGGGTTCTAAACCAACACCACAGCACTTGGCCGATATTCGTATTCCCATATAATTTGCCGCCTTGGAAATGCATGAAAAAAGAATACATGATGATGACTGTTTTGATAACTGAGGATCCGGGGAGGTCAATCGATGTTTACTTAAGGCCGCTGGTTGATGAGCTGAAGGAATTATGGACAAATGGTGTTCGCACGTACGATAAATCAACTGGGAAAATGTTCACTTTGCGGGCAGCAGTTCTGTGGACTGTGAATGATTTCCCAGCATATGCAATGGTTTCTGGGTGGAGCACAAAAGGTTATATGGCATGTCCTGTATGCAAGGAAGATGTAACTTCTGGTTGGCATGCTGGAAAAGTTTGTTACCTTGGTCATCGGAGATGGTTGCCATGGGACCATGCGTGGAGGGATAAAGATAAAGAGTTCGACGGGAACACAGAGCGTCGCCTTAGACCTAGAGAATGGTCCGGTGATGAGATATTGGACCAGCTGAACCGGTTGGATTTTGCTCCCTTCGGGAAAACAGTTAGTCGTATCAGACCTTCTACACATATGAACTGGACGCACAAGCCTATGTTTTTTGAGCTCCCATATTGGTCGAAACTCAAATTGAGGCACAATCTAGATGTGATGCATGTTGAGAAAAATGTATTCGACACATTGGTGGGCACGATTCTAGATATAGAGGGGAAGACAAAGGACACGATCAAAGCTCGTCTTGATTTGGAAAGAATGGGCATACGAAGGGGTTTATGGATGAATAGGGACAATGATAAAGCTAGAAGGGATCTTGCATTCTTTTGTATGAAACCGAATGACAAGAAAGAGTTTCTAAAGTTTGTATCGTCTGTAAAGTTTCCCGATGGGTATGCTTCGAATATCGCACGTTGTGTGAATGTTGACGGGGTAAATTTACTGGACTTAAGAGCCATGACTGCCATGTGTTTATGCAACGCCTACTTCCTGTGGGTATTCGACACCTATTACCGGAAGATGTAGTGAAGCCAATCATTTTGTTGTCCAGATTTTTTTCCCAACTGACGGCAAAAACTTTGCGAAAGACGGACATGTGTCAGTTGCGCCATGACATTGTCCAAGTCCTATGCAAGTTTGAGATGATATTTCCTCCAGCTTTCTTCACAAGTATGATCCACGTGATGGTTCACTTGCCAGAAGAGGCATTGCTCGCTGGTCCTGTCAACTATCGCTGGATGTATCCAATAGAAAGGTATATTATCCTCATCATTTGTTTATGCATCCTTATCTCACGGTCGCTAATTTGTCTCATTTCTTTTTATTTTGTCAGGCTTCTTGGAGAGCTGAAAAAAAGTGTACGCAACAGGGCGAAGCCCGAAGGATCAATTGTAGAGGCTTGGGTTCAATATGAGTCGCTTACTTTCTGCGGAATGTATTTAAAAGATGTGGAGACGGTTTTCAATCGTCCTCAGCGCAATCATGACGGAGGTATGAGAAATGAAAAACTTTCTGTTTTTGCCCAAAGCGCACGACCCTTTGGAGATCCTGGACGAGGAGAGTCGTTTTCTAGAAATGACATGGAGGTAGCGCATTGGTTCATACTGAACAATTGTGATGAGATCATGGGATACTTATATGAGCATGAAGAGATGATGAAGCGAGAACATCCATCACATTTGGTTGCCCAGAAACACCGTGAATTGTTTCCACAATGGTTTTTGCTTTCTGTAAGTTATAAGTGTTTGTTATTTGAGAAATATAAATTGTAGTTTTTAATTTTGTCAGACTAACATGTGAATGGTTTTGTATCATATTAGGTGAATAAGTTGAAATCATCGAATTCCCCAACTTACAGTGATGAGTTATATAACTTGGCGTTCGGCCCGATTCGTGCTGAATTGTTCTCGGGTTGTAATGTTAACGGCGTCAAATTTTTGGGGGTTGCACGAGATGATAAGTTGTGTACGCAAAACAGCGGTGTCCATGTCCCAGGTGGAGGCGAAAGTACGGACATTGATTTCTATGGCAAACTCACAACTGTCGTGCAATTTACAAAGATCGATACCAAGTCATCCTGTTTAAGTGTCGATGGTTTGACACCAACCCAAATAGGCCGGGAAGTGTTAAAATCGATCATGGGTTACTATCTGTGAACATGAACAGAACTTGGTATGATGACGACCCTTATATTTTGGCAAACATGGCAACACAAATTGTGTATCTAGATGACCCTAAAGCCGGGAGCGGTTGGAACGTTGTTCAGAAGATGGATCGTAGGAACGTGTATGCTGTACCAGAACTAGACCCAACTGACAACGACGTCGACAATGTGGCTGACCAACGTTTAGAATCTTCAATGGAAAATGATGCGCAAACACTTCGAGATACAAATGTTATACAAGAGCCATTTCAAATACAAGGAGTGTCTTCAATCGAAATACCGATTCAGTCAATTACAATTGACCTCGGTGATCTTCCGCGATACGATGATGCAGTTGGCCCGAGCAACGACGATGATGTACATATAGAGGAGGCGGAGGAGGAGGAGGAAGAGGATTGGGAGACCGAAAGTGATGATAGCGACGATAACGGAAGTTATTATAGTTCAAATGATGAATGATGAATTTGTTTTGTAATTTTATTATGTTAGTGGACATATTTTGTGTAATGCAAATGTTTTCATTTATGTACCGATTCAGTCCAAACATTATATATGTGGAGAACTGAAACATGATTAAAATAAATGTAGTTATAAACCATAGCACAATCAATATATGCAAGTAATTTTAATAATAAAGTTTAAATCAATATATGTAAGTAATTATTCATATAAGAGAAAAAATGAATAAAAATAAAATAAGATTATCCAAAAAATTTCTTTCATTTGAACTCACAAATTTAAATCAACAATCCTTCAATTCTCAAATCAAAAGAAAATAGAATAAAGTTTAAATCAATATATGCAAGTAATTATTAATATGTGAATGAAAATAATCTTGCGCGACGAAGGAATCATCGTCGCGCTAATTTTACGCGACGAAACATTAACCCGTCGTGCAAAAGTCAATGTTTGCGCGACGAATATGTACAACTCGTCGCGCAAACTTCAATGTTTGCGCGACCAATATTTCCGTCGCGCAAGTCCGTTTTGCGCCACGAATAACTCTACCCCGTCGCGCAAGAATATATAGATATATTTTTGCTATATACACACACGTATACATTTGAAATTGACGATCGAAGTAATTCACTGTATTCACATAGGGTTAAACAGTGTAGCTGTAAAAAATCATCAAAATCGGAGTCAAAATCACCGTTAAATCATGACTTTTCGTTTATAACCGTCGAAAAGTTTTGTCCCGTTACTTGATCTCTGAAGGTTTTTTTTTCCTAATTTTCAACGTATACGATCTCGAAGTATAAACAAACAAATTTGACGGCTGGATTACTGAAACTAGTTTCGTAGAATACATATTCCATCAAAACACTACATTCACAAAAAATGAAGAATTTCTTTATACATTCCTTCAACATAAAATAAGATTATGTGATGTCCTGTACTGTAAATTTCTGAAATTGAAGATCGAATCCCATCTCTGTAGAAAACGTAGCTGTAAAAAATTTTCAAAATCGGAGTTAAAATCACCGTTGAATCGGGACAATTTGTTTAGAACCGTCTACAAGTTTTGTCCCGTTACTCAATCTCTGAACGTTCATTCATTCTGATTTTCGACGTATACGATCTCGAACTATAAAAAAAGAAGATTGCCGGTTGGATCATTGAAACTAGGTCAGGAGTTAGGGTTTAGGGCCTAGGTTACAGGTTTTAGGGTTTAGGGTATAAGGTCATGGGTTTGCGCGACGAACAAAGACAACTTTCTTCGCGCAAGGATATATGGTATTTTGCGCGACGACAACTTTCGTCGCGCAAGGTTATGGGTCTGATAATATAATCATTGCGCGACGACTAACCTTCGTCGCACAATTTATGGCAATCTCAGCCCCCGCCCGCCCCAACACTTAGCGACTTTTTTTCCAAAATAAAATTTGCGCGACGAAATTTATTCGTCGCGCAATGATATATGGGTATTTTGCGCGACGAATATTATTCGTCGCGCAATAATTATATTATCAGACCCTTGCGCGACGACCACCCTTCGTCGCGCAATTTATGGCAATCTCAGCCCCTGCCCACCCCAACACTTAGCGAATTTTTTTTCCAAAATCAATTTTGCGCGACGAAATTTATTCGTCGCGCAATGATATATGGGTATTTTGCGCGACGAATATTATTCGTCGCGCAATTATTATATGATCAGACCCTTGCGCGACGACTACCTTCGTCGCGCAATTTATGGCAATCTCAGCCCCTGCCCGCCACAACACTTAGCGAATTTTTTTTCCAAAATCAAATTTGCGCAACGAAAGTTATTCGTCGCGCAAGGGTATGTTGTCAGAACCATGCGCGACGAAAATTATTCGTCGCGCAACGATTTTATTTTCAAAACCTCGCGCGACGAACTTTAGTCGTCGCACAATGTAGTTCTCTTCGTTGCGCAAGGGTCAGACTTTTAATCTCCCCCGCGCAAAATCAAATCCCAAAATTGGGCGGCTGGCCAAACTTGCGCGACGGAAGTATCTATTTCCGTCGCGCAAGCTTGATATTTTAACAACCTTGCGCGACGTAGGTTTAATTTCCGTCGCGCAAAACTGAAACCCTAATCCCAAATTCCAAAATTTGGCGGACATATCTACATTGCGCGACGAAAATATTTTTTTTTCGTCGCGCAAAATTCATTTAAACGAATTTTGCGCGACGAAATTAAATGTTTGTCGCGCAAAGTCGAATAAATCTTCTGAAACTCGCGATCTTTCCTTCTTCCCCAGTTTCTCCATTCCGCCTAAAACCTCCTTCTCTCCGCGTGACCTCAGCTCTACTCCGCCCCAATTGAC
Source organism: Prunus salicina (assembly GCA_020226455.1). Lineage (NCBI taxonomy): Eukaryota > Viridiplantae > Streptophyta > Magnoliopsida > Rosales > Rosaceae > Prunus > Prunus salicina. The sequence goes on along the minus strand of CM035342.1, from coordinate 26,414,440 downwards.
CCTGCGCCACTGACGTCGAACGCTGGAGCTTCTCCGCCGTTGCCGTCCATCGTGCCGCCGTGAGTTCCTCCGTTTGGCCCGTAGCTTCGCCGCCGTTTTTCTCTCTCCTCCGTTCACCAAATCCTGCAATTGAGGTATGGTTTCTGGACTATTTTTTATGCTCTAGCTGATGGTTGGATAGGATTTCATTGATTGTGCGCATAGGGTAGTCAATTTGAAACCCTAGGTTTCGGCCGGTTTTGAAATTGAAATTCCGGCCACTTCCGGCCGTTTTTTGGGGTAGGTCCGAGAACAAAAGTGCCTCCAATTGATGTTTTGAACCTAGGGTAGGAACCTTGGCCCTTAATTTTTAGGATTTTTCGGAATTGTTATCGCTTTGGCCACCCGCCCGCTGCCGGCGCGTGGGGTGGCGCGTGGGGTACTGTAGCATAGGGCATTTTGTGCCATTGCAATCATGTTGTTGTCCCGAGCGCGTACGTGTGCTCGGATTGGAATTTGGTTACCGTTTCAGTCTGTAACGGATTTTGCCTATTGTGCGATTTCCGGGTTTGATATGTTTGGACCGTTGGATCGAGCTGAAACTCACGTATGTGGTACCCTGTATTTATAGGATTGTTTAGGATTCGACGGATCGTGGATCGGAGTCCCGGATACTCCGAAATCGCAAACCCTAGGTCAAACTTTGATTTTAATTAAGTAGTTCAATTTTGTAATAACATTGATGAAATTGTGCTAGCTACTCCTGGGGGATCCCAGGCGCCTGCATCATCAGCTTCTTCGGTGGTGCAGCCTATTAGCACTAGGCGGCGACACCGGCCCGCTACCACCACCGAGACCACATCGACCGACTGTATTGGTGCCTCGGGGGCACTGCCAGGTATATATACCATTCTGCTTTCGTTTTTTTGTTTTTAAAATTTTTTTAATTGGGAATTTTATGGTTCAATTTGTTAGTTATTTATCAGTATTGTCATATCCCTTTGCAGCCAAGAGGAACACCCGAGGGCCGTGTCGGCAGCTGAAGACGACGAAGGTCACCCGGGTGACCAACAGTCGTATCAGCATCGCATATGACGAGCGCCATCGGGCTGCACCGACGGCGGAGTTGCATAGCTCCTTGGCCCACGACATTGGCCACGTCGTTCGGACCCATTGCCCGATGCAATGGAAGTCTTGGAAGGTCATTCCTGACGAGATCAAATTGCAAGTTCGCGGCCAGTTGTCGGTATGTTTCCTATCTTTTATTTATTTTTCTTTCAAACTTTATATATTTATATTACTTAATGTATGTAATGAATTTATTGCAGACGAACTACCATTTAGAGGACCTCACCGAGGAGTCGATGGCGTACGTCAACAGACTCTTCGGTGAGAGGTACAAGCAGTGGAAGAGCGACTTGCATCACCATTTTCAATCGTTTGATGATCCGCAAGTCGCTCTTCAGGAGGGTTGCCCGAAGGAGCTTGAGGGGCGGGAGGATAGTTGGGCGTGGCTCTGCGCTCATTTTCAGGCGCCCGATTATGTGGTATTTTTTAAAATAATATTTGTTTAATTATGACATATTTCTTATTAATGTTTACTTTATTTTTTATATGTCATTATTATTTAATTTATTTATATTTCAACTATTATGTTTAATTTTTTGTATAACAGAATAAAGCCCAAGTGAATAAGGGCAATAGGAAGAAGAAGACTCTTCTCCACCATTCCGGCTCCAGGCCTTTCTCATATAGGATAGATGCACGGCGTTGGGTAAGAATAATATAATTTATATTTAATTTTTAATTCGTCATTATTATTAATTTATTTTGTTCATACTAATATTTTCCTTCTTTTGTTCATTTAAGGGGGGGTCGAAATTCCCAGAGATCGACGTCTTCGGTGACGTTTATGTTCGACCTGGGAATGAGTTGGCCGAGTCCCTTCATGTAAGTATTATTTAATTTTAATTCTTATGTTACGCTTTCAATTTATATGCATTTTTTAATTTATATTTTATGTAATGTGAAACAGACGACGATGGTGGAGAGGAGCCAGTTGGTTCTTCAGGAGTCCGCCTCCCAGCTTCCTCCCGAGACTCCGATCGAGTCTGTGGATCCTCCACAGGATGCTGGGTTTCAGATCCTGACGGAGACGTTGGATCAGACTCTCGGAAGGAGGCCGGGGACATATTGTCGAGGGATGGGGAATGCGCGGCAGAGGGAACCCAGACCCCGTCCAGCATCGCAGTCAAGTCAGGTAACTGCTTTGACTGCAGAGGTGGCCACGCTTCGGAGTCAGATGTCGGTGATTCTGCAGTCCCTCGCACGGTCCGGCATTCCTGTCCCGCAGTTTGATACGGCGACCACTGAGCCCGTCCGACCAGAGCATCCGCAGCAGACCACCCCCCCTGCCCAGACCTCCGAGCCGCATGTGCCAGAAGACAATGTAGATTTTTCAAAATTATTCAATTAGATTTTTATTTCATATTATTTGAAACATTTTTATTTTGTATTATATACATTTATTTTATTTTATATAATAGAGGTATTTTTAACAATTATTATTATTATTTTTTTGGCAATTTCCTTTTATTACCCAAAAAAAAAACCCCAAATTCATTTTTGTACAAAATTCACAAAAAAAACGTAATATTAAATTTCTGTAATATATATATATTAATTTTGCGCGACGAAATGTGTCTCGTCGCGCAAAATCACATTTATAAAAATATTTTATACATATAATTTATTATTGCACGACGAAATTCGTCGTCGCGCAAGGTACATTAGCGCGACGAAATGCATCGTCGTGCAAGGTACATTCGCGCGACGAAAATTGCCGTCGCGCAAGATGCATTAGCGCGACGAAAATATTCGTCGCGCAAGATACATTTGCGCGACGAAATTCTTCGTCGCCCAATCTATCTTTGCGCGACAACCACATTTTCGTCGCGCAATATCCGCCGTCGCGCAAATGTTTGGGACACATAAAGCGCGACGAAAAACCTTCCGTGGCGATAAACGTGCGGGACGGATTGTGCGACGAATACTATTCGTCGCGCAAGACTTTTGCGACGAATATTTATTCGTCGCGCAAGATTATGTGCGACGAATGGTTTGGGCGTCCCATATCATTTAGTGCGACGAAGGTCAACCGTCTCACATATTTGCGCGACGACGGTAAAATATTGGTCGCGCAAAGTCTTTCTTCATGCTCTTTGCGCGACGAATTGTGCGCGACGAATTTTTTGTCGCCTAAAGATTTGTGCGACTGAATGTGTCTTTGCGCGACGAAATCATATTCGTCGCGCAAACCGAAAAATGTAGTAGTGTCTGTGAGAAACATGATTAGGCAACCTTTTATTCAAGGGGTCTGCAATCATAAAATCTATGCCAATGTGACTAAGAGCATTCTCTCCATCTCGATTCTTCTCCTTCGCAGATAAGAACTTTAAATGCAAATGTCTCATTCCACTTAATCTTTTATTTCCTTGTGCAAAGTACACTACTGCAGTATTGTCATTCCATAATTGAATCGGTCTCTGTATCGAATCCACAATTCTCAGCGTGGACATGAAATTTTTAAGACACATTGCCATTGACATGGCTTCATACACTGCCAGGAATTTTGCTTGCATGGTGGACGTTGACACATACTACTGTTTCATGCTCTTCCATGCCACTGCAGCTCCTGCAAATAGAAACACAACTCCTAATGTGCATTTCTTAGTGTCTTGACATCCTGCGAAGTCTGCATCCACATATCCCTCCAACTGCAAATTTTCAACCTTTCTATAGACCAATTTGTACTCTTTAGTTCTTTGCAAGTATCTTAATACTTTCTTGCCTGCAATCCAATGTGCTTGGCCTGGATTGGACTGAAATATGCCAAGAACACTTATGCAGAATGCCAAGTCCGGTCTAGTGCAGACTTGTGCATACATCAGGCTTCCTACTAATGATGCATAGGGCTTGTCCTTCATCTCCAGTCTCTCTTGCTCAGTTTTAAGGGTTTGTTCACTGCTCAATTTATCTCCTTTCGAGAAGGGAACATCATATCCAGTACAGTTTCCCATGTTAAACCTCTTAAGCACTTTTTCAATATATACCTTATGACATAAACCAATAATTTTTCTTTCTCTGTCTCTACTAATTTCAATTCCCAAGACGTAGTTTACCTCTCCCAGATCACTCATATCAAAATGATTCGATAGCATTCTTTTAGTGTCATGCAGCATAGACAAATTGCTACTTGCTAAAAGAATGTCATCCATATATAGCAGCATGAAAATGAAATTCCTTCCATTGAATTTCATATAGATGCATTCATCCAATGGATTATCAATGAAGCCTTGGGACTTGACAACTTCATCAAACTTGAGATACCATTGTCTTGACGCTTGTTTTAGACCATATATTGATTTCTGCAATTTGCACACTAAATTCTCTTCCCCTTTTGATGCAAAACCATCCGGCTGCTTCATATATATTTCTTCAATCAGCTCTCCATTTAGAAATCGTAACGTCCATCTGATGAAGATGCAGATCAAAATGAGCAACCAAAGCCATTATAATCCTGAATGAATCTTTAGTCGACATTGGAGAGAAAGTTTCATTGTAATCAACTCCCTCTTCTTGTGTGTAACATTTTGCCACTAGTCTGGCTTTATACCTGTCTATTTGTCCTTGTGCATTTCTTTTGGTTTTATAAACCCACTTGCATCCTATAGGTTTGCTGCAAACCACTGTGTGCATTTGCTACTTTCCATTGCTTGCTTGAAAGTTACAGGGTCTTCTTCAGTGTTGATGAGAGAGGGGGGGGATTGGGGGGTGGTGGGTTTACCTTGAGAGTGTTTGGGAACGAAGCACCATCAGTTTTCAGATTGAATTTTCAGGCTAAAATCTTGAAAAAAATAAGAGTGCGAGAGAGATAGGGAGCCTCAAAGAGTGTAGGCGTGAGAGGGAGCACCGAAAATTTAAGCAGGACAAAATACTTTGGCGACCAACATTATAGAAATCAGCGACAACGTTTTTTGTCGCATGATTTCCGCGCCCACTCTTTCATCTCCCGCCTTGTACTACACGACCAAAAATACAAAGTCGTCGTAGGTTCCAACATTGCGACCAAACAATTTGGTCGCCAATTCTTACTTATTCCATGGCTAATTATCCTTTTTTGAAATTTGATATTTGGAAATGTTAAGAAACTATTGGCGACCAACGTTGGAAACTTGGTCACAAAATCACCTTATCAGCGACCAAAAATTATTGGTCGCTCATAAATTTGGTTGCAAAAGGGTAATTTTCTTGTAGTGCCCAGAAAACAAATGTTGGATCGCTCCTCACCTCTGTGCGACTTCTCGGAGGCGAAATCGTGAATTAAGAGCTGTGAATGTCTTCGACCACCAGAACATCCGACGGGTCGAACTCGGTGGGTCCCACACCTCCACCCACCCAATCCCACCCAAACGCACCTCCATCCCCAATCTGCCCCCATATTTGGAAACCCAGATTTGGAACCGAACTTAAAAAGTTAATTACAACTGGATTTTAACTTGGAATCCAAATTTAAAACAAAAACAAAAGAAATTGATTAACTCCGGTAAATTGAAGCGTTTTGGATGAGAGTTTGGGAGAAAGATTGGTTGGGTTGGTGGGGGTGTGGGAGGGGGCTGTTGTGGCTAGAAGAAGAGTTTGCGTTTATTTTTTTATTTTATTAATTTAAAATGGTTTTTTGGTTACCTTTGTTTTTGGACCAAAATGCCCCTCAGCAACTAACGGCAGTGACTATATTTTAACAGAAATTGAGGATTGTCCTTGAATTGCTTAAATTGAAAACTACATAGACAAAATTGATCAAATTGAAATGACAGTGACCAAAGTGATAAAAGTGACAAACTACAGGAACCAAAAACGACTTTTTACCTAAATAAAACAAGCCACAACAACTAGTGGTTTTATTTTGTCCGTATGTATTGATAATCAAGAATATGAAGAAGAGGAGAGTATGAAGATTGAGGATAGGATGTAGTGGCGTCATGGTGGGTTTCTGGCACAGATTGAGGGCATTGGAAAAAAGTATCCCAAATCTTTTTATTCTATATCTTTTGTCCAAAACGGAACATTGAAAGTATGTATTACTTCAAAATGCATTTTAAAAATAGAATTTTGCTAGAGAAACTAGATTTGTATGATCATAAGAATTTGTATCTATCAGATTTTACCTTCTTTGCTCATGTGTGGTCATAAAGGAAGACTCAACTGCTTCAGCCTCACATGAGTCATGACTGTATTAGACCATAATGATATTTATTGTTTCATTAAATGTAGAAAAGTACTTTTGAAGGCCTGATGGTGGACTGAATCAATATCCATCTAGAGTAGTCATTAATCTCTAAAGCAAGTCTAAATTCCAAAGAGTGTAAGAGTTTACTCATCCACATATTTAGATGAAGTTTCATATAAGTTCTTTAGTCGTATCATTGCATTAGGGGTTGGAGCTAGGACTATATCCTTAATTATGCCTTACCTTCTAACCATTAGTTGTCACTATTACTATATGAACTAACTGTCACAGTTACTGTATTGTTGAACATCTATTAATATGTAAATCAACCAGAACCACATGAGTAGTATAGAAAACTGCGGCCATAACTTGGTTTGAGAAAATTTATCCTTTACATAGGCCCTAGACCTCTAACTTACAAGAGTTTTGTTCCTTGAGTGGTTGTCTTTGATAAATTGTAAAAATGCTTGTTATTTTTATTTTAATATGGGAAATGACAGTGTCATTAAAACAAAGTGACTTTGCATGGCCATAGGAGTATGTTACTATTAGTGAGTGTATTCTGGGTCTTTGTGTTTTTTATAGGGTTTTACAGGATGGTCATGATTAGTTTGATTTTTAAGGACTAGGATTTATTATTATCCAGCCAAAGTCTACAAATAAGCTTGTGATCTCTTGTTCTTTGTAGTAAATGAGTTTTGATAGGCTAGTTGTGTTTCAAGGCATAGCTACCTGCTATTAAAGACTAGGATATTATTATTTAGAGGTGTTAGTCTAAATGTTGATAAAGACTACAACATGCTTATGCACAAGTGTATGCATTGTTGTGTCTTTCCCGTCTTGCTTATTTTTCTCAGTTGCCTTCATTTCTTTGTCCTACTTGCCCTCTGAATTGCCTGATATCCAATTGAATTTCTCATTCTTAGTAGATCTGGTTGACCTGTCATAGATCCCTAATTTACCCCCAAATTCTTTCATCAAGCCAAACCCTAATTGGACTCCTCAGCTCCTCAGATTTGAATCAACTATACAACATCAAGTACGTTATGTCAAGGATTTTAAATAGCAGAGGGTAAGTGGTAATCCATGTTCGCTTCCCATTATTAATAGACAAACTGGACTGCAATGTGCTCAATGAGAAAGCCATTTCTCAATGAGGGCATTGATCTTGTTCTCTCGATGTGCAGCACCAATTTGTTTTGGCATATGGACAGATATTGTGTTGCATGGTAAGTACCAAGAAAAACAATGCATTACATAGTCTTCAATGTTATATCACAAGTACAGAAGCCATCAAGGAAAATCAATTTTCACCGCCACATCTCATGTCAAATTTGTAAACGTGTGTTTTTCCATGCCAATAAAGAAATACAGTGATATTTCACTAGGATATAAACTTGTCTGCGTATTTGGTTTGATCCTTCTTGTTCGGATTCTGGTGCGAGTCAATCTGTGCTTCTTTTTCTGGCTGGCCAGGATCAGGGGGTACTAACTCGACGTCATCCTCAGGCTTCCAACCCTTTTCAGGGGAGTCTTCTGGGCAGATTCCCTCGCCTTGATCCTGGCTCCTGAATTGCTATTGTGAGGTAGCAACTCCCTTCCCGTTGGGGCTTACTCGTCCACTAGGAGCACTCCCTGCCTCGTTGGCAGCTTGCATTACTGGTGTGAACTACAACTGCTCGCTCTTCTTAAGCCCTTAAGCTGTGCATCTCCTTGCCATGGCTTGGTCACTGTTGATCTGTCTGATCCCGCCCTCGGGGATAGGGTAGCAGATCTTCTAGTGTAAAGCAGATGTGATGGCCTCGATCTTGCTGATCCACTGTCGGCCCAAGATTCTGTTGTAGGGGGAGATCTCGTCGATGACCATGAAGGTTTGCGAGCAGACTACTCGGGGTGAGTTGACGTCAAGTTCGATCATTCCAACAGTGATTGACATGGCCCCATTGAAGCCAGTGAGCGGTTTGGCAAGTTTGCTAACCTTGGGCTCCAATCCCATCTGCTGGATAACAAATAGTTGTAGGATGTTGGCTGCGCTACCCTCATCTACATGAACTCGCTCTATCACAGCTTGTTCAATTTAGATTTTCTCAATACCACATACACGAATCACGATTGTATTCCATTAACCAATAAGCAACTACACCAAACACCAAAATATCTACTTTCATGTAATCATATGAGACCAAATTTGACCCTTGAAGCTGAAAAAAATCCAAAATCCAAAAACAAATCCAAGTAAACAAATTTCTGAAATGCCTAAAACTCCCCACGCAATTTAATAATTTACAGAAAATCTCTACCTAATTAGAATGCCTCTCTGAAAAGAAAAGCCCAGTTCATGAATTCCCTTAAATCGCAGAAATAACCAACAAAAAGTTTAAGCTTTCAAAACGAAAAAAACAACAATGCATAATTTGCTAAATAAGTTAACGAAAGTTATAACAGAGAGAGAGAGAGAGAGAGAGAGAGAGAGAGAGAGAGAGAGAGAGAGAGAGAGAGATTTGAACCTTAAAAATGAAGAGGGATGATCGGATGCGATGGAGCTGTCATCGAATTCAGTCTGTTGTAAAGAGCGAGACGGAAGAGGGAATGAGAGATGTTAGGGTTTACCGGGCAGTCTGGTAAGTTAAAGGGTCGGGTTTGACAGAACTTGATGACATATTGAAAACAAAAGCCCAAACCCAACTGCTGCTACTGTCACTCCGTTCCTAAATTGAGAACAAAACAAATGGAGAAGGGTGCACCCAATTTATATCTTATTTTCTTCAAATAAATTGACATTTATATTCATTTGCAAAATAACTATAATCCGCTTAATGATTTTTATATAAAATATCATAAAATATCGGTTCTCCTCCAGGGCTGTTGAAAAATATAAGTCATGTTCCCGAAACACAATATCTATGGAGGTAAAGATGTTAATGTATGGTTTTTGTAATTTTCTTTTGGCTTCCCTTGACATCTTTGTAATAGGATGTGAATTGTAATTTACCAAGCTCTTGATTAGATTAAGAATAGCTTCATTAGGTGTTCTTAACTATCACCCATCCTATGGAGATTCAAGCAATTTGACAAAGGTAAATTCATGCATTGCATATCATTGCATTAAACTGTCTTCATAAATGATGACTAGTCATCTACTTTTCTCTTGCCTAGTCATCCCTGCTCTATAGGATTTCCAGCTGGTTAACAAACTTTCTGTCCTATTCTCTTTTGTTTTCTGTGCTGCCGTGTCATTCCTGACCTAGGGGAATTGTTGTCTTTATAGGCTTGCGATTTCCACTTTTGGCAGCCGTCTCTTTTGGTGATTTTGGGAAAGATTGTTTTGCCTCATCTGACTTGTGCAAGTAGCTGAACTGAGGCCTGCAAGCTGACCCACGAAAACTGGACTGAGGCCTGGTTTGTCTGTGAACCAGGTTCGGTATTTGACATTCTGAGGGCTCCATACTTATCAAATGGGGCTGCAATTTAGATATGTTATATTAGACACCCATTGGAACAAATTATATTAAGGGTGTCGCCTCATTTGACTTGTGTAAGTAGCTGAACTGAGGCCTGAAAGCTGACCCACGGAAACTGGACTGAGGCCCGAATGTTTGACCTTGAGCTACTAAATCATGTATAACTTCCTCTAGAAGACTCCAAATCATGCACCGTAAAATGCTACGGAAACTAGACTTCCGTATCTTTCCAGTGATGTATGGCGCATTATCTGGTTCTTTTTGAGCAAGTACAGGTTAATCCGTAAATATGACTGATCTGCAGACACTGTTTTGAGCTAACTTGTCTTCAAAATGCATTTAATGAGTCTCAACCTTATTATACTGAAACATACACAAAACTTTATTAAAAGCACAAGTTTAACTCAAAAACATACCAAATCATAAGTTAGAATGGTACAAAAAGATATGTAATTATGCACCGATCAAATACCCCCAAACCTAGATTTTACTAGTCCTCGAGTAAAACAAAATGAAAACAAAGATAAAAACAAAACTAGACCACTTTCGTAGGTAACTCGATTGCATTGAGCGCATGCAACAAGCCTTTAAACCTCTAGGCATCCCTAGTAGGAGGAGTTGTGTCTCCTGAGGATTTAACAGTTACGATACCCACAAACGTTTTACTGACTCAACAAAAACAAAAACAAAAACAAAAATAACTAAACCAAAACAACATCAATAATAATAAATATATATATATAAAGAAATAAAGCAAAAAACAAACGAAAAACTAAACTAAAATAACAACAATAAAAACAAAACAAAAATAAGACTCAAAACAATATTTCTGAACTTTTTTCGAAGAGACTCATGCACATGACTCATAAGTTTTTACAAAACCTAGGTTTGGACATTAATTACAAGGTGGCAATGTTCAAAACACAACATGCTCAAAATGTAGTAGTGTGATAGCCAAATGCAACAAATTCCCAATTTTAGTTTTCACACAACTTCAAATATCATACCAAGCACAAATTTTACTTCAAATCTCACCAAAGTTTTCCTCTCACAAATGAATCACTCAGAGAAGGGTTATAATGCATCACTCAGTTATAAACATGAGAATTGAGTTAAACCATAAGGGACTTAACTCGGGTTGAAAGTTGAAGAACTTGCATTAATATGATCTCAAGAAGGATGCCAAACACTTAAAAGTAAGAAAATGGATGCAATTTAACCACATGACATTTAAGATCAATTGAGGTCTTTAACATAGGTTGTAATGGGGCCAAGGGTGTAGGGTGAGTAAGAAATGAAAGGTATGGATAAAACAAAGTCTAAGGAACTCAAAATATAAGAGCATAAAATATTTTATTTTTTTCAAGACTTCGAACCATCACAAAGAGAATTTTTTTTTTTTTTTTCCAAGATCAGACTCCTTATACTCCCTTATTGAACAACCATTAATTTATTTTGAAGGCCCAAAAAAAATGGATTTTCAATCAACCACCACTTATTCGCAACTTTTTTTTTTCTTTCTCTTTTTTTAAAATTTTTTTTTTCAAGACTTCTTTCACCAATTGTATGAATTTTTTTTTTATTTTTAAATGTAATCCTTCCCAATCTTAGTATGAAAACACATCTCAAGAGTTCCTTAGAAAGGTAAATATTTGTTTTTCAGGCTAAGGTAAGAAAATCTAATTGGTTAAATGAAAGAAAATGTTTACAAGTAGGCTCAAAATGGTTGACAATGGAAAATCATGCTTAAGCATGCATAAGGTTAGCTTGAAAGGCTCAAACGATCCAAAAAGGGCCTTAATATCATTTCTTAAATGTCATGAAATCAAATTGCAAAAGAATGAATGACTTTTAAGTGTTCAACCAAATCAATGAATAATGAGATCAAACAACAACTTTAATGACAAGAAAATAAGAGTATGTGTATAACACTCATGAATTGAAGTATAAGGCTCAAAAGCTCACTTTATATGGTTATATAAGTCTAATTTATGCTTGATACAATTCTTTAGATCATGCAAATCCTTTAATTGGCAGAATATGAAACAAATGGCAAGTGCAAAGAAGGTTTCAAACATATCATGCTAGAACAATGCCAATTTTTCTTTTTCTTTTTTTTTTTCAATTTTTTATTTTTATTTTTATAAGAAAGATGAAATCCAATTTTCATTTAAGTCATGCAAATATTTATTACAATCTCATCAAATGTGTTCAGAAAGTGAAAAACTTATTTTAAAAACACACGAATATACAAGTGACTCACGGATTACCAGTTAAGAGCCTCAGAAAACACAGCCAGGGGATCCAGGAAGGTTGGAGAGGTCACAATGGTCCTGCTTAAAACCCAAACTTCTTAGACACCGAAGGTGTCGCCTAAAGAACTCCTAGACACTGTATGAACAGAGGTGCTCATTGGAGTTACCATAAGTCAAAAAAAAAAAAAAATCTTCTTTTTATTTTTTATTTTATAGGCTTGCAAGGCATTGAACAAAATTATACTAAGCAAAACAAAGCTCACACAACTTAACTCCACCACAAAACCTAACAAAATAGTCAATCCCTACCCCCAAACTTAAATGGAACATTGTCCTCAATGTTAGAGTATATAAGAAAATAGAAAACAGGGATTATGGGTAACCTTGGCACTGCACGGTTCATCCTTCAAACATAGCATTTCTCAAAATGCTATCGATGGCTGAGCTCACCCATGGCTCTTCTTCTGACTCACTTTCCGAAGGGTCCGAATCAGAAGAATCAGATTGGGCTCCATCTATCACCTGCTCCATGAAGTCTCGGAGCCTTGTGGTCATGTACACTAATTGGAAGTGAAACTCGTCAAGCACACTTAAGTAAATGCCAAACTCGTCTCGTATGTTACCTGTACAGTACATGTGATTACTCAACACAACAGTTCTTGCCACAAACCTCCTATCTAGCAGATATACCCTCCAAGTATCTAGACAGTGTGCCAGCGCCGTAAGCTGCATCTCTTCCAATCCACAATCCAGATCCCAATTTGGAATCATGTCTTCAATTTCCTCTATCACCCTACCTCTATGAAACAGAAAGGCATCTATGGTAACTTCTGAGGGATCCATGGCAAACACAACCACGAGCACCTCAATCACCTCAAACACCCGTTGCATAATGGTGTCCTCTCCCAAAGGATCTTCTGGTGGGATAGCTGGCAGTGAGTTCAACAAAATCATTGGGCTAGGCACCTTCACCATGCTCAATTCGGACTCCTCCTCCTTGAGCTTTCCACCGACGGCATCCTTGAGTTTCTCCATTGACGAGCCCTACAATAAGCAATAATTTGGAGAAGGCTTGGGAAGAGAAGGTTTGGTTTCAGGGGTTAGCGGGCGGCTAGATCAAATGAAAGATGGAGAGTTAGGGTTAATGTAGGTAGTGTTTCAGAGAAAGAGAAGGATTTTTTTTTTTTTGTATAATAAATGAAGTAGGCCCGTTGGGCTTTCTCAAGCCCCGTTCATGGGTAATTGAATGGGCTGCAAAATAGAAAGAAAAAAAAATGCACGGGGTAAGCTCATAAGAAACTCAAAGAAAAAGAAACAGAAAAGAAAAATGTGAGGTTTCAAATTGCTGTTTTGCTCAATTTCAACATATAATCTGTTTTGACATGTAACTTTCAAACCACTTGGTCAAATTTAACGCTCTTTATGTCGTTGGATTCAGCATGAAAAAATGAAGAACATAATGTGGACCAAACTTTCAAAACAGTAGCAGAAAATAAAAATTTTATAGCAATAAAGAAGCCTACGTTTTCAGGCACTAAACACAAAATCCAAAAAAAAATCTTCCTGTACCCCAAAACTTAAATGAAACATTGTCCTCAATGTTTGAATCCATGTAAAGCATGCAATGCACATGAAATCCAGGGTAAAGGAATGAAATGAAAGAAATAAAGAAATAGAGTTTAGAACTTCCCCTTGAAGACAATGAGAGGGTAATGCATATAGTATGGCAGCACATGTTTTTCTTTGAGTATTGGGTCAGCTGCTCATCATATTTCTCCCACATCAAGGAAAAGAAAACCCTAACAAAAATAAAATAGAAAATAAGACATAACTTAGAATGAGTAGCAGTTATTGAAGAAATTGGTCATTCTCCTTTGAATCCAAATTTTGGTTTCGGTTTGTGTTGGAGCTTGCAAGCTAGTGCCATGGGATGAACGAGTTGGAGAAGGAGCTGCCATTGCCATGAAGAACTGAGCTTCAAGCTTTGCTAAGTTGGAGAAGAAGATTGCACAAAGGAGGTATAGCTCATCTTCCTAAATAGATCTAGGTGTTTGTTGAGCTTGGTTGTGTTTCCTTTGTAAGAATCTTTTTCTACTTAGTGGATTGCATGGTCGGTTGATGACTCCCAGTTTTTCCCAATGGTGGGTTTCTGGGTGAACAAACTCTGTTTCGCATATCTGTAATTTTTCTGGGTTTGTGTTCTTGCTGGTTGACTAGTCATCTTTATCTGCTGAGTGATGTTTTCATGATAATGATGATCTCACACACTTTCACTATAGTTGTTGCTAGCATAGGGGATGCCTAGATTGACGGGTCCTTCTGAGTGCCTAGGGTGTCACTAGTAATCTTCTAGGGTTGCAGGTACATTGTGATATGCTCTATGTGTTCTCTTGACTGTGTATGTTCATGACTAGTAGTTGACTAGTCATATGTGTATTTGGTCAAGTTTCAAAGTGTGTGAAGATTGCTGTGTTGTTGTGTCTTGTGTGTGTGATTAAATTTACCCCTTGTCACCTAAGTACCATTTTCAAAAGACCTTCTGATTAAGAGGATGATAACACCGGTATCCTTTCTGATGAGGTGCATAGTCAATGAAAACACATTTTTCGGCTCGGGGATCCAATTTGCTTCGTTGGTGATCATGTAAGTGGACAAATACAACCCAGCTGATCAGTGCATAATTACATGTCTTTTTGTACCCTTCTAACTTATGATTTGGTTATGTTTTTGAGTTAAACTTGTGCTTTTAATAAAGTTTGTGTATATTTCAGTGTAATAAGGATGAGACTCATTACATGCATTTTGAAGACAAGTTAGCTCAAAACAGTGTCTGCAGATCAGTCACATTCACGGATTAACTTGTACTTGCTCAAGAAGAACCAGATAATGAGCCATACATCATTGGAAAGATACGGAAGTCTAGTTTCCGTAGCATTTTACGGTTCATGATTTGGAGTCTTCTAGAGGAAGTTATCCATGATTTAGCAGCTCAAGGTCAAAATTCGGTAGCATCTGCGTTACTGGGCCAAAAATGACATTTGAAGGTCTTTCCTATTTTTTCTTGAGTTGGGCTGCATATGCTTGGAAAGATAAGACAAAGAGCTTGAAGATCCATATTTTTCCAGGATTTTTTGGAGTGAATAACAAGCCCAAAATCGGCCCACAAGCTGAGTGCAATGCAATGTCATGCATGACTATCTAGTGGGATTTGTTGGTGAAGTGCACTAGCCAAAAGAATGAGTTTCTAATTACAAGCACTATCTAGTGGGAGTTGTTGGTGAAGTGCACTAGCCAAAAGAATGAGTTTCTAATTACAAGTGCTATTTAGTGGGAGTTGTTGGTGAAGAGCACTAGCCAAAAGAATGAGTTTCTATTTACAAGTGCTATTGGCATAAACCATATTCAATTCAAATATTCCTCTTCCATTCTCCCTATAAATAGCACTCCAATTCTAAACACAACATCATTCAACAATCCATCACTTCACTTCATCCATTACTCATACACATTCAAATAGAGAGAGAGAGAGAGAGCTAGTTGCAAAAGGAGCAAAGCTTGGAGCTGTCTTGGGAATTCCTTGCTGCCATCATCTAGTTCTTTTCTTCTCTTTATCCTATCTTATGTATTTCCATTCTATATTGTTTTTCAATTATTAAATATAAGTAACTGAATTTCTTCTTAGTTAGAGGTGAATTCGAAGCCATGGACATATGTTTTATATGAATTGATCACTTCCAGTTATGATTTCGTAAAGTATGAATGTGATTTACTTTTCTGTTTTATTCAGGACTTATTCTTGCATGTTTATTAAGGATGCATACTTAGTTTGCATGCAGGGATTTAATGCTAGAATATGAGGGAATTTCACCTAATCGTTATGAACTTATATTCACAACTAGTAAAAGTCACTAGTCATGATTGTGTTAAGTAAATTCCTGGCAGGAGTATCATGCTTTTCATAGTTACAATTGCTTCGTCAAAGCTTATGATTTTCATAGAACTTAATGATCTTTGATATGTATTTCTATCATGCTGTTCATATAGGGAACTTGATAAGAATAATTTGATTGAGTCGCTGAGTCCAATTCAATGAACTTAGGAAAATCTGAGAGTTAATTAGTGCAGTTCACAATTAATTTGGGGCTTTGTCATTCGTACTTTATTAAAAGAGTAACTGGAGATCGATTTGTATGCATATGTTCCATGTGTGGAGAAGAATCCTCTAGCTATCCCTTAATCCATATTTCATTCACATCTTAGTTATTTGCTGCTGTCAATTTTACTTTGGTCTAAATCATCCAACTCCCCCCCAATCATTGTTCCCTTAACTTAGTTCTAGTTTAATAAATTTAATTTGTGTTGATTAGCATCCCTCCTAATCCCCGGAATAGAACGATCCCTACTTACTCGTACTACGATTGCATGATTTATAGGGTTTAATTTGTGCGTTAGTTATTTCTCACGCCACCAGCCGAAAATCCGGGGTTCTAGGTTTGGGATGTGGGGTGTTTAGATATGGTGGTGAAGTGTTTGAAGTGGTGTTTGGAAATTTAGGATATTAGAGGAAATCCGATTGATAAGGTATGAGGCAGAGACGACGGCTTTGCCCCAAAAGGATCGTGGCATAATGGCACCAAAGAGTGAGGCACGAACGACTTTCAATAAGTGTCTGTTCTTTCTTTCAGTCACCTCATTCTGTTGGGGAGTGTAAGGGCATGAGCGTTGATGTATGATGCCACGATCTTGTAAGAACTGGTTATGATCATAGTTGAGAAATTCTCCGCCATTGTTAGAACGAAGACCTGAATTCTGGCATGAGTCTCCACCATTTGATAAAACTGTTAAAATCTGGAACTGACTTCCCTTTTAGTTTTGAGAAGGGAAACCTAAGTCATGCGTGTGCAATCATCTATAAACGTGACAAACCATCACACCCCTGCCGTTTAGTAGGTCCCCAAGCATCAGAATGGATAAGAGAAAATGGAACCAAACTCTTGTTTGAACTTAATGGGAACGGGACACAATGGCTCTTAGCCAATTGACACGTATCACACTGGAAGCTGGAAACATCAGGATTGGAAAATAATGTTGGAAACAACTTTTTAAGATAACCGAACGAGGCATGCCCAAGACGTTTATGCCATAACCAAATTTTGTCTTTCTTCCTCTCAGAACGAGTTTCACTAGTTGTGAAAGCTTGACCAATCTTGACCTCACTATCCAATGCCCAGTCCAAGTAGTAGAGTTTGCCCGCAAAGTACCACAACCAATCGTCTTTCCTGTGAAGATGTCATGAAAAACACAATGATTTGGCCGAAATGTTACAGCACACCCCAAAGTAGTAGTAAGTTGTGCAACAGATAACAAGTTATGATCTAAAGATGGAACAAGTAATACAGAATCCAGATGTAGGGAAGTAGAGAGATAGCCCTCCCCAACTATAAGGGAGGGGTACTATTAGCATTAGACACCACCGATAGAGTGGATGATTTGCGACTAATAAGTTTGCTAGGATCAAATGTCATGTGATCCGTAGCACCCGAGTTGATAATCCATGCGGATTTTTGAGAGGACTTATGAAAAGTAGAACCTTTGGTGGTGGCGATAGAAGCATAAGTTCGGGTAGCCAGGTCAGCAGGATTGATTGCATGCTTCTGTGAATCTGCAATAAGGGGGAGAATCGTAGGGTTTCCTGACATCGCAGTGAAAGTAAGATGTGATATGAGAATGTGAGGAATTGTGATTGGAGGAATTTGATTTGAGGAATTTGATGTATGAATTTGATGTTGGAATTGGATTTGAGAGATATGTGTATAAGATTTGAGGGTATGTGTTTAGGGATTTTGATAAGAGGATTTGACTTAGATTTAGGGATTTGGATTTGGGGAAAAATATGAGGAATTTGATTTAGGGTTTTGGATTTGAATATGAGAAATTTGAGACAACGTAGGATCGATTGCTCTGATACCATACTAAAATATGAATATTTGGTTTGAATACTTTAAGTTAGATTTTAGTCCTCTCCATAAAGAGGTATATATAGGAGTTTACATGAGTGCTTTATAAGGAAATAGATACAGTAATCAATTAGGATAGTATCTCCTAATTATACAATGATTTGTCAACTATACAGAATAGGAAAGTAAATCCCTTAATTAATCAAGGAAATAAATCTCCGTGATTAATTAGGTGACTCACGTCAACAAGACATGCACTACTACAAAAAGGGTAAAAGACGACAAGAAAAAGACGACGGTCGGAGTAAGAGCCGTCGTGGTTTTTAAAAAGACGACGGTTATAAAAAAACCGCCGTGTAATACCACCTTAGACACCTAAAAAATCGAGATTTAAATGGCTGTTCAAAAACAACGACGTACCTAATTCAACAACCGACGTCTATTTGAAACAAGATTTCCGAAGTGTAAAATCAAAGCCAAAAAACAACGGCAGAAGATATGAATATACCGACGTAGAAAGTAAAGACGACGATTTCAAAAAAAGCCGCCGTATTTACTCAGACAATAACAAGACCATGTTTTCGTATAAGACGCCGTATAATTATAAATAAATTCACGGCGTTAAAATAAAAAGTATCGCCGTATTAAATTAATTTACAACGACGTTAAAAATAAATATATCGACGTCATTATCGTATAGTTCTACGACGTTATCTTTAAATCTGACGACGTTGTATTTTTAATCGACGTATTATAAACTTTAACGTCGTATTATTCACTTTATACGTCGTACCTTTAATTTAAACCGTCGTCTTAATAAGAATTTTTTTTAAGAATTTTTTTCTTTGATTTTCTTATCCTACGTAGATCTACTTATAATTTTTTTCTTTAACAATTTATGTCCCAAATTGAATTAATTTAAAATTTCCTCGGGAAAGAAAAATCTATTTATAATTTCCTCGGGTTAGTTATAATGCGTCGTGTTAGTTTACAAATTCTAGAACATTAATTTCCCTTATTTTAATTATCCTTGGGAAAGAAAAATCTATTTATAACGCATTGTAATTGAAAACTAAAACTGAAAGTATTCGAAAAAAAACTCTATTTATAATTTAAAAATAAAATCCACGTCGGTTGTATTACACTTAACGACGTTTAACAGAATAATCTACGTCGGTAATTATAAATATACCGCCATCTCACTTATACTAAAAGACGACTAGAAAAGGCGACGGTAGAACAGAAACCCGTCGTCAGAATAATCTACGTCTGCAGTCCTTGTATTGTTCAAAGCATTGGCAATGTCTTCATCATATCTCACAGCAACTACTGATTCGATTGCTCATGCTTTAGAGGCCATCTGAAGCCATTTCTATTCTTTATCGCATTCTTGAAACCCATCTTCTTCTTCTGAAGCTCTACGAATAAAGGAACAGGCTATCACAAATCTGGCGGATCTTCTTAGCCAAGAAAATCAAGCAGAGGATCAGGCGCATCTGATCTTCAGATTTCCCTGAGAAGCAAACTTTCCTTCGACAGCGAGTGGAGGCCAGGCTTGGATCTCTTTTGATGGAAAGCAAGGAGTATTCAGAAGCACTAAGTGTCCTATCAGGCTTGTACACGGAAGTGAGAAGGCTAGTTTACAAGCTTCTTCTTGTGGACATAGATTTGATGCAAGTAAGCTCCATTTCTCTTTGAGAAAGACATCTAAATTATTGTCTTTGAGATGTGAGAGAGAGTGTCTGTGAGAGAGGAAGAACTTGGAACCCTAAATATAAACTGAAACTGAATGAAAGCGAAAAATTTATAGAATAAATTTTAAAACCAACGGCGGTCCTTACAAAAAACCGCCGTTTAATTATAAAATCAACGTCGGTATAACAGACGTATTTTGATAAAATCCACGTCGGTATATTACTAAAAACGACATTTTAAATGGTCTACCACGTCGACATTTTAAAAGTATTTATACGTCGTTGTTTGTTATTTATACGTCGTCGTTATATATAACCGCCGTCTTATTTTTTTGAAACAGTTCGTATACATAGGCAACTTTTCGTCTACCTTACTTAGTTACACATGCATTGTTTCGAAACATTTCGCCCAGAGAAAACTTTTTGTCTTTTTTCCTTGTCAGAGCATTGTCAGAGTAGTTCATCATCTTCCTCTTGTCTTCTTCGTCGTCTCTGAACTTAAACAACAAACTCCGAGAGAAAGCTTTCATTGCACGCAAAAGGTAAGCTTTCATTTCTCACTATTTTGGTTGAGGTTTTTACTTTTTTTCTGGGCAAAATCATTTCTCACTATTTCTCGCAAAAGGTAAACTTCTTTCCAAGTGTGATAAAATTTACAGACAATGAGGGAAAGTTTCCAACTTTGAAAGCAACTACCTCAACTAAGTAAGACGACGGTAGCTTCTTATGTAGACCACGACGGTTCTTCAGTCGTCCTTGCGTCGTCTGAAAATTGATCAAAGTTGCTTTTAAAATGACAGTCTTTTTTTTATTAGCTTGTTTAATTGCAAGTTTGATTTCTCTGAACCATGGTTTTTGTTTTTCCTAATTTGATAAAATATAAAGAAAAAGAAAGTAGGGTTTGGTATCTAAGATAGACGACGGTATAGACGACGCAAATATTTATATTGACGTCGTGTGAATAGACATACCACGACGTTATGTAAATATTTGCGTTGTTTATATTTAATTATCACGACGTCATGTAAATATCGCTGTAATAATATCTTATTACGTCTTCTTTTATATTATTTCGTCGTTGTTCAAGTACTTGGTTTTAAACATTTATTACGTATGAGATTATTTCATTGCGTCGTTTAAAATCATATCATACGTCGTCTTTTATTAATAACCGTCGTTTGTGTTCTTATTTTTTTCCTGAAATATTTTCACATGCAGGTTTGTTTTGTCTGTAAAAATGGTTTCTCAAGACCAAAGTAAGCAATCTGGCTCCAAGAGAAATGGAGGTGAGGAGCTTGGAATGGTAACTCCTCAAGAGAAGTCTTCGAAGAAGATGAAGTTTGTTTCATCTGCTGAGACAGAACCAACCAGCACGACAACAATTTCTGATGATTCAAAGTCAGGTCGAGGTATGAGCACAATGCCTCGTGTTGTGAAGAGAAAACTTCAGAAAATCAAGCCAA
The DNA here is from genome assembly GCA_020226455.1 of Prunus salicina. Classification (NCBI taxonomy): domain Eukaryota; kingdom Viridiplantae; phylum Streptophyta; class Magnoliopsida; order Rosales; family Rosaceae; genus Prunus; species Prunus salicina. The sequence goes on along the minus strand of CM035342.1, from coordinate 26,393,342 downwards.
TTGTTGAGTACAATAAAAGGGGGAAATGAATTGGCCAAGCACATATTGAGATGCAGTCCTACATTGGTGTGTTGGCACGCTCCAGAGTACCACTTGTGGACAAGAAATGGGCTGAAATCCCCAAGGATATAAAGGAGCAGATTTGGGAAGCCGTTGACATGGCTTTTGTGGTAGGTCAAGGGGGCAAGAACTCTGTGTTATCTTCTGCTGCCAAGAAATGGAAGGATTTCAAGTCTACACTAACGAGGCATTATATCCTTCCATACATCAATGACAGGGAGAGATTAAGCCAACCCCCTGAAACATATAAATTCATAGAGAAAGCACAATGGGATGCCTTTGTAGCTTCAAGGTTATCCAAAGAATTTCAGTCTGTGCATTCTCAACATGCAGAGATTAGGGAGAAACTTGAGTACAATCATCGATTGTCTCGAAAAGGATATGCTGGTTTGGAGGATGAATTGGAGGAAACCATGCCTGGGGTAGAAATTGATCGATCTACCTTATGGAAGAGAGCTAGAACGGACAAACATGGTAACATCCCTGATCCAAAGGTGGCAGAGAAAGCAAAATTAATTGTAAGCCTACTCACTCTGTTTTAAATTTTTATTAAACTGTGCATAATTCTTATTACGTCTTATGTTATATTACACGTCGTGTGAATGATATTACCACGTCGAAATGTTTTAAAAAACCGTCGTTAAAGGTCTAAATCTGGAATCACCACTGTTTTCTGTAATTATAGCATAAGACGTCGGTGATTAATTTCCCGTCGTTTAATTATAATACTACGTCGAAATGTTTTAAAACAACGTCGTTAAATGTATGAAATTGAATTACTCTGTTATCTGTCATTATAGCATAAGACGTCGATGTTTATTCATTGCGTCGTTTTAAACAAATAACCACGTCGGTAGAAATACCGTCGTGATAAATTATAATAACGTCGATTTCTGTGTTATTGCGTCGTTTGAAATTGTATAATATGTCGTTTGGTTATAAATAACCTATTGGCGAGTCCTTACTTAGTTAGGATTTTGGTTCCTTACTATGTTAGGATTTTGGTTACTTACCCATTTATCTAGTCCTATTATAATTGAGATTTATTTCCTATTGTAATTTATATTTATTTCCTATTTTATTTAGGGTTAACACCTCTTTGTACCTCTATAAATACCTCCATATTGGAGAAGAATAATAAGATGAGAAAATATGAGTGTATCTTAGCATAACTGAATATTTGCCCTACTTTGTTTGACATAACCGTCGTGTGTTTTCTTGTCTTTGTTTTAGGATGATTTGCAAAAAAAAGTCTCGGAAGGCAAAGTCAGTGTATCTGGCAGCAATGATGTGCTGACCATGGCTTTGGGTCCCGAGCATCCAGGCAGAGTGAGAGGTGTAGGTGCTGGGATTTCCCCAAAGCAATATTTCAATTTACCCAAACCACATAGGATGAGCTTTGACGACCGTTTAAAGGACAGTTTAAGAGTTCTCCTTCAAGAAGAGACTAAAAAGATGGAAGCTAAGGCAAGGGAAGAGGCTTTAAGGATGGAAGCTAGAACCAAACAATTGGTAGAGGCTGAGAGGGAGCATTTACTGAGTCAGCTTTCCCAATTCATTCCCAATTTTGATCCAAGCTTGCTTAAACCGAAAATTAGCCCCTGTCAAAACCGAAGTCCCAAAAATCCAATGTCTGACAAAGCAAGTTGCTCTGGGGGTGATGTGAGATCCCTATAGTTTGAGGATGATACTGCCAAAAATGGGGAACATCATGAAGAAAAGGTAACATATCTGTACTTTGAATTCTCTGTTTTTTAAAAAATTATAAGACGTCGTTATTATGACTAAACCGTCGTTTGAAATACATACCACGACGATTGTAAAATAAACCGTCGTTTGTATTTCAATACCACGTCGTATTTATTTTACTTGTGTTACACGCCTTTAAACGTCGTTATTTTTAAAACTTTGTTCTCTTTAGACGACGTTTTTAATAATTACCGACGTAATATATAACTCCCACGACGTTTACTATTTACCGTCATTTAATAATTTTAAGACGTCGTAATTCTTACATACCGTCTTGTTTTATGTCTTACCACGACGTTTTAATTTAATTTTTTTTACTTTCTCTACTTGCTTTATTACTTAAAACAGAAAAATGAAGGAAATCAAGATAAACAGAAGAATGAAGAAAAACAAGATGAACAGAAGGGTGAAGGAAAAAAAGAAGCAGAGAAGACAGAAGAAAAAAAATCTGAAGAGAAGGAAGAAGAAAAAAAAAATGAAAATGAAAAAGACAAAAAAGAAGATGAAGAAAAGCATGACGTGGAGGTATGTTCTCATAACTTTTCCTTTTTATTTGTTTTTCAAAATTTCAGACGTCGAAATTTGTCTTTAAACCGTCGTTTGTTTTCAATTTAGACGTCGAAATTTTGTTCCTACGACGTAATAAGTTGTTCAACAGGACGTTGTTTTTGTTACCGTCGTTTAAATTCTTTTCAGACGACGTTTTATTATTTAAACAGTCGTGTTTATTGAATTACCACGTCATTTTTTTATTTCTTTAAACAGGTGATTGAAGGTGTTGATTATTCAAATATTGAGGTGCCATCTTCTTTAAAATCCCTCTGTAGTTATGTGGAAACCAAACCTAAGGAGCAGAAAATTAACTTTACAATTGACAAGGAGGTGTTTGGTGAAGATCGCAATACCTTCTTACTGCCTGAAAATATTACACAACTTGTAGGCATGGAAGAAATAGGGGCTACTGTGGTTGCTGTATATATGAGGTTTGTCATTATTAAATATTTATTTCTAACATAAGACGTCGGTAGTTTATTTATTGCGTCGTTTTAACTCACTAACCACGTCGTTAGTATGTACCAGCCCGTCGTTTGAGGCATGGAAGAAATAACGTCGTTTTCTGTATCAGCCCGTCGTTTTAAATTCTATAATACGTCGTTAGTTTATACATAACCGTCGTGTGTTTTTTGTGCTGACTTTTTTATATATCTTTGTTTATATGTTTAGGGTCTTATATGAAAAATTGAAAAAAGCAAATATGTGCAGCATGGTTGGCTTTATCGACCCTGCTGCAGTTAGTGCCAACGCTGGTACAATAACTTCCAGATCACGAATCGTAGCAGGTCGACTTCAGAAGACTGACGGTGAACAGATTTTCATGATGCCTTATAATCCAGGGTTAGTCTCCTTAACAGGATTTTGTTTTTATGATTTTCAATAATTTTTTGCCGTTTGAAATATCTAACCACGTCGGTGTTTTATTTTTTCGAGTCGTTTGAAATTAGTAACCACGTCGGTTTTTATTTTTCGTCGTTATAAATTTATAATGTCGTCGATTTCTACTTATTTCGTCGTGTGAAATAATATAATACGTCGTTTTTATAAATAATAGTCGTGCGAAATTTTATAATACGTCGTTTTTATAAATAACTGTCGTTTGCATACTAATTTTGTGCAGCCGTCATTGGGTCTTGCTGATTATAAGAGCAAAGAGGGAAACCGTCTACTTTCTGGATCCTCTGCTTGGACCTCGTGTGGTTGATGAGGAGGCCAAAAACATCGTGAACAGTGCTATAAAAATTTATAATTCCCACATTGGCAGGCAAGGCCGTAAAACACCAATTTGGAAAACTCTGTCAGGCACATCAAAGCAACCCAGCAGTGTCGAATGCGGATATTATGTGATCCGCTTCATGAGGGACATCATCATGGATCCTTCCTTGGCGTTTGAGAAGACGGTAAGAAGAAATTACCTTCATATATTTTATGTCGGTTTTTGTATTATCAACGATGGTAGATTTAAAATTAGCGTCGTTGAATATATATACTACGTCGGTTATGAAAAATAGCGTCGTCTGTGATTGAATTTTTTTTTTTATAAACCCTAATATTCATTGTTATGGATTGCAGTTTGCCAAGGGAAAAGAGGAAGCGCCATACCCCCAAGAAGCCATTGATGAAGTCCGTAATGATTCATTTGGAATTATAGAAAACTTGATTTTTTTGTATAATATACAAATTTTGTCTGTAATATATAATGTACAAATTTTATCTATAATATACATCCTTTTTTCTCCCTGAAAATATGTTGAGGATTAATAAATTAAAACAAACAAACAAACAAATTTCGTAACCGACGTGTAATATTATTCCAACGACCTAATTAAGTCAAAAACCGTCGTTTGTTGTTGTTTCGATTTAAACAAAGACGACGTAAAAGGATGATTAGACGACGTTTATGTTTAGTGTAATACTTTTTAACGACAGTGATTGAGTCGTGGAATACTTAATTTACGTCGTATATTAAAATATCTGCCATGGTTTCAAATTTAAACGACGTCATTTTTACAAGTGAGTCGTTTATTATTATTTACAATGTCTTGTATTTAATAACACCGATGTGGTTTTATATTGTTATAATAATATTTTATTTTTTTTATTTTCAAATATTCAAAATAAATTTAAAATAAATCCGAAAAATGCAACATCAACTCCTATGAAGTCATTGATATATTGTCTTCCCCCTAAACCTTGAAAAAATTCATTTTGAATAATAAAATTTTAAAATGTCCAACCAAAACCAAATTGTTTTGATGTGTCATAAAATCACTTATAGTTTTATGGTTTAGGGTTTAGAGTCTAGGGTTTAGAGTTTAGGGTTGTTATTTATTAGGGTTTATTTTTAAAGTATAATTTTGGGGGTTTAGGGTTTATGTTTGTTATATATTAGGAGGTAAAACCATGAACCCTTTTATAAAATTAATTTTTTAAAATATATAATTTAGTTTTAAGGGTTTAGGGTATTACTTTTTAACGACGGTGATTGAGTCGTGGAATATTTAATTTACGTCGTATATTAAAATATCCGCCATGGTTTCAAATTTAAACGACGTCATTTTTACAAGTGAGTCGTTTATTATTATTTACGTCTTGTATTTAATAACACCGACGTGGTTTTATGTTGTTATAATAATATTTTATTATTTTTATTTTCAAATATTCAAAATAAATTTAAAATAAATCCGAAAAATGCAACATCAACTCCTATGAAGTCATTGATATATTTTCTTCCCCCTAAACCTTGAAAAAATTCATTTTGAATAATAAAATTTTAAAATGTCCAACCAAAACCAAATTGTTTTGATGTGTCATAAAATCACTTATAGTTTTATGGTTTAGGGTTTAGAGTCTAGGGTTTAGAGTTTAGGGTTGTTATTTATTAGGGTTTATTTTTAAAGTATAATTTTTGGGGTTTAGGGTTTATGTTTGTTATATAGTAGGAGGTAAAACCATGAACCCTTTTATAAAATTAATTTTTTAAAATATATAATTTAGTTTTAAGGGTTTAGGGTATTACTTTTTAACGACGGTGATTGAGTCGTGGAATATTTAATTTACGTCGTATATTAAAATATCCGCCATGGTTTCAAATTTAAACGACGTCATTTTTACAAGTGAGTCGTTTATTATTATTTACGTCTTGTATTTAATAACACCGACGTGGTTTTATGTTGTTATAATAATATTTTATTATTTTTATTTTCAAATATTCAAAATAAATTTAAAATAAATCCGAAAAATGCAACATCAACTCCTATGAAGTCATTGATATATTTTCTTCCCCCTAAACCTTGAAAAAATTCATTTTGAATAATAAAATTTTAAAATGTCCAACCAAAACCAAATTGTTTTGATGTCATAAAATCACTTATAGTTTTATGGTTTAGGGTTTAGAGTCTAGGGTTTAGAGTTTAGGGTTGTTATTTATTAGGGTTTATTTTTAAAGTATAATTTTTGGGGTTTAGGGTTTATGTTTGTTATATAGTAGGAGGTAAAACCATGAACCCTTTTATAAAATTAATTTTTTAAAATATATAATTTAGTTTTAAGGGTTTAGGGTATTACTTTTTAACGACGGTGATTGAGTCGTGGAATACTTAATTTACGTCATATATTAAAATATCCGCCATGGTTTCAAATTTAAACGACGTCATTTTTACAAGTGAGTCGTTTATTATTATTTACAACGTCTTGTATTTAATAACACCGACGTGGCTTTATGTTGTTGTAATAATATTTTATTATTTTTATTTCCAAATATTCAAAATAAATTTAAAATAAATCCGAAAAATGAAGCGTCAAAATAGACGGCGTAACGTTCACGTTTTTCGTCGTGGAATACTATATTTACGTCGGTTCTTGTAGAACTTTCGCCATGGTTTTTATGTCGACGTTTTAAAAAGCGCGGTTCCTAAAAATTTTCGCGTGACCTAAAATTTTTAGATTTGGCTTTTATTCTTATACTTCCAGCCCTGAACCCAAAAATTTTCAGATTTCGCGCAACATAACATTTCGCTCTCTCTCTTCTGCTCTAATTCAAAGTTGGGCTCTCCAAGCTCCGTCGAATCCATAATCTGTGAACTCGTCCAACCTATAAGTACAAACCCTATCTTCCCCTTGTAAATTGATTGAATGATATTAGGTTATTTTGTTAAAGGGTTTTAGGTATATGGTTTGCAATCTGTAAATTCATTGATGGATTTTCTGTTTAATGTTTTCTTGAACACTATCTGTTATGTTGGCAATGGATTTAATTTTGTCGGATCTTTTAATCACTCTATGTTATGTTGAATTGGGAATGGATTTATTGTTTTCATGCTTTGTATATGTTGGTTTCATGCTTGGTTTCATATAGGGTTTTGTATATGTTGGTTTCATGCTTTGTATTTGTTGTGTTCTTAATAGGGTTTTGGGTTCTTGAAAATAAACTGAGCTACGACGCTTTTGACGACGGTTTTTTCATAAACCGTCGTTTGTATTACCTAAACACGACGGTGTTTTTTAACTACCGTCGTTTGTATTACGTATACACGACGGTTTTTTAACTACCGTCGTGTGTATTACTTACATTAGACGACGTTTGTTGAAAATCCGTCGTCTATATATGCCAAATACGTCTGTTTTTGTTTAAAAACCGTCGTCTGTTACTTGCCATTAGATCTTTGTATTAAATCTGCTATAGTGATGGTCATTGCCTGTATTTTCACTTTATTATAGATAATAGGTTATAGTGTCGGAGATGGATAAGTCATGGATGCACTCAGATAGAAGATCGAAGGCATATGAGTTTGGGGTGGAAGCATTTTTGAACTTTTCTGTAGAAAATCTTCTAACTACAACACATATCCGTTGTCCATGTGTTAAATGTGTTAATTTGAAGATGTTTAGGGTTGGAATTATAAGGGATCACTTATACTTTAATGGAGTTGACCAAAGCTATAAGAATTGGACATTTCACGGAGAACCTTGGGAAGCAACTACTAATGCTAGTAGAAATGTTGAAGAAGATGATGGCCATAGTAGGTACAGTTTCGTGTCTGAAGAAATTGATATGGATGATAATGATTTTGGCGATTTTGGATCCGATCCTTATGAGTTTGCCAATGTGATTGGGGATGGAGATCAACCAGTGTACCCTGGTTGTAGAAAGTACACGAAGTTATCGGCATTAGTGAAGTTGTATAATTTGAAGGCAAAACATGGGATGAGTGATGTCTGTTTTACAGAATTATTGATACTTCAAGGCGATTTGCTTCCAGAAGGAAATACAATACCCACCTCTATGTATGAGGCTAAAAAGACTTTGTGTGCATTGGGGCTGAGTTATGAGAAAATGCACGCACGCCCCAATGATTGCATCTTGTATAGGAAGGAGTATGAGGATTCAACTAATTGTCCTAGTTGTGGTATCTCAAGGTGGAAGGAAGGCAAAGATTCAATCTTGAAAGATGGTGTGTCAGCGAAGGTGGTGTGGTATTTTCCTCCAATTCCAAGGTTTAAAAGGATGTTTCAATCACATGAGACAGCTAAGAGTTTGACTTGGCATGCTGCTAGAAAATCAATTGACGGTCAGATGTCTCATCCGGCCGATTCCCCGTCTTGGAAACTTCTTGACGATAAATGACCTGAGTTTGGTAATGACCCGAGAAACTTGAGATTGGCTCTTTCATCTGATGGATTCAATCCCCACAGTTCTCTAAGTAGCAGATATAGTTGTTGGCCAGTTATCTTAGTTACATATAATCTCCCTCCATGGATGTGCATGAAACGAAAGTTCATGATGTTGACCTTATTGATTTCCGGTCCTAAACAACCCGGAAATGATATAGACGTCTACTTGGAGCCTTTGATTGATGATTTAAAATCTTTGTGGGATGGGATTAGAGGAGTGTATGATGCACATAATGGAGAATACTTTACACTCAGAGCTGCATTAATGTGGACAATTAATGATTTCCCCGCTTATGGAAACTTATCTGGTTGTGTTGCTAAAGGATATAAAGCTTGTCCAATATGCGGCGATGATACACCTAGTCACAGGTTGAAAAATGGCCACAAAATTTGTTACATTGGGCATAGAAAATGGTTACCAATCAATCATCCATATAGGAGGCAACGTGCAGCTTTTAATGGGAAACCTGAATATGGCACACCTCCCGAGCCATTAACCGGAGAAGAAGTGCTGCATATGGTTGAAGATGGTGATAGCGTTTGTTGGAAGAAGAAATCAATATTCTTTGATCTCGAGTATTGGAAATACCTTCCTGTGAGGCATGCGTTAGATGTTATGCACATTGAGAAGAATGTTTGCGATAGTATCATTGGTACATTGCTGGAGATCCCTGGAAAAAATAAAGATGGGATTGCTGCTCGATTAGATTTATTGAACATGGGGGTCAAAACTGATTTGCAACCCGAGTATGGAGAAAGACGTACTCGTTTGCCTCCTAGGCCTTGGAATTTGTCGAGAGCAGAGAAGAGAGAGGTTTGCAATTCTTTCTATAGTATGAAGGTCCCTGAAAGTTATTCTTCAGATATAAAAAATCTTGTATCTTTACAAGATTCAAGACTTCTGGGCCTTAAATCACATGATTGTCATACCTTAATGCAACAATTGCTCCCTGTGGCAATTCGTTCTGTTTTGGAGAAGCCTGCAAGGTATGCAATAACTCGTTTGTGCTTCTTCTTCAATGCTATATGTGCAAAGACTGTTGATGTTTCCAAGCTAGATAAGTTGGAAGAAGATGTAGTAGTTACTCTGTGTTTGCTTGAGAAGTACTTTCCCCCTTCATTCTTTGATATCATGGTTCATCTAGTAGTACATCTTGTCAGAGAAGTTCGTCTATGTGGGCCAGTATATTTTAGGTGGATGTATCCGTTTGAAAGATATATGAAAGTGCTAAAGGGGTATGTTCAGAATCGTACTCGTCCGAAGGTTGCATTGCTGAGCGGTATATAGCTGAAGAAGCTGTAGAGTTTTGTACCGAGCATTTATCTGATGTTAGTACAGTTGGAGTGCCTTCAAGCCAAAAGATGGGAGTTTCAAAGCCATTATCAGGTTGCACAGTGAGCGTAGTTGATCAGGACCTGTTGAATCAAGCACATCTATATGTCTTGGAGAATACGGAGGAAGTCCTACCTTATATCGAGTACGTATGAGTTTTATTCCTTAAGTTTCCATTTTAAATTATTTCTTATGTTTATCTTATATATTTGGGACCGTAATGCTTGAATTTTTCGTGTCATGTAGGCAACATATGATCTACATTAAGACCACTTATCCAAAATTTAGAAAGAGAACAAAGTGGCTGCAGGATAAGCACAATAGCACTTTCATTCAATGGCTACGCTTCAAGGTATACACTACTACAAAAAGTGTAAAAGACGACCAGGAAAAAACGACGGTCTAAGTAAAAACCGTCGTGGTTTTTCAAAAGACGACGGTTCTAAAAAAACCGCCGTGTAATACCACCTTAGACACCTAAAAAATGGAGATTCAAATGGCTGTTCAAAAACAACGATGTACCTAATTAAACAACTGACGTCTATTTGAAACAGGATTTCCGCAGTGTAAAATCAAAGCCAACAAAGAACGGCAGAAGTTATGAATCGACCGACGTAGAAAGTAAAGACGACGATTTCAAAAAAAGCCGCCGTATTTACTCAGAAAATAACACGACCATGTTTTCGTATAAGACGCCGTATAATTATAAATAAATCCACGGCGGTAAAATACAAAGTATCGCCGTATTAAATTAATGTACAACGACGTCAAAGATAAATATATCGACGTCATTATCCTATAGTTCTACGATGTTATCTTTAAAGAATACCATGTTGGGTTTTTAATTTAACGACATATTATAAAATTTAACGTCGTATTTATTCACTTTATACGTCGTACCTTTAATTTAAATCGTCATCTTTACATATAATAGACGACCTTTTTTAAAAAAAAAACCGTCGTCTTTACTTCATAAAAACAGTGGAAGCAGAAGGGACGTAGCGGGAATTTGCAATTTTGTCGTCCGAGCTCTGATTGAGGTCCATGATACCTTTTTGAAAAGGGAATGAAGCCAGGAATCAGACTTAGTGCTTTGCGCTGATGTATGGTGGTTTTTGGCCATTTGAGGTTGTTTAGCCTTCCAAAACCGCATTTAAAAAAAGCGTCGTCTATTACTTTCAACTCTTTAAATGTGTTTTTGGAAGGCTAAATGACCTCAAATGGCCAAAAACCACCATATGTACCTCAATCAGAGCTCGGACGATAAAATTACAAATTTCCGCTACGTCCCTTCTGCTTCCACTGTTTTTATGAAGTGAAGACGACGGTTTTTTTAAAAAAAGCGTCGTCTTTTAAAACACGCTAAAAATGGTCGCTTAAGTGATTTCCCGCTCGATAAATTTTCAAATTTTCACCCATATTTGAAAACCTTATCTCTCATTAACAAGCGTCGTCTTTTAAAACACGCTAAAAAAAGGCTACTTAAGTGAATTCGCGCTCGACAAATTTTCAGATTTTCCCCCCTCTCTGAAACCCTTATCTCTCCCTCCTCCTGCACTCTCTAAAACACCCCCATGAAACTCTCTAAAATACCCTTCTATATCTTGCTAGTGAATTCTGGATTAGTCTCTTTGCGTTTCTGGTATGTTCTTTGTCTCCCTAATTTCAGATTTTGTCTCTCTTGATTTGTCTGATTTGTTTACATATTTTTTTTATATTTCTGGTTCCTTTTGCAGGTTCTCGATGGTCTTTTTTATGCTCATTTTACAAGTTTTCTATGGAAATATGGACCAATGGTAAAATTTCTCTTCCACCTAATTTTTTATGTTTATAATCTTAGCTTTTTTTCTCTCTTTGTCATTTTGATTTATTTACAGGGATGATGGAGGAGACTTCAGTTGTGCATCATTTGTATGTTTGGATGAGGAATGCTTGGATTAGGAGTACTTCGCTCTTGTTTGGAATTATGTTTGTTGTAGAATAAAGATTTGTTAACTATGTAATAACTATTGAATCTTCAAGTTTTATGAAAGAAACTATTTGTGTATATATTCATTAATAAAGCATTATGGTTGGTTTTCTAGTTAAAATCGTTGTATAGCATCATAGGAAATCAAAAAGAACTAAAATGTAGCAGTTTGGAAACTTATTAGACGACGGTTTTTATAATAAATCATGGTCTTTACAGATAATTAACGACGGTTTTTATAAAAAAAAGTGTCGTCTATTATAGGTAAAGATGACCTTCTTTTAGAAAAGGGTCGTCTATTTTATATAAAGACGACGGTTTTTTTTAAAAACCGTCGTCTTTATAATAATCCACGACGGTTTTTATAATAAAATCGTCATCTTTACATACAATACACGACGGTTTTATTAAAAAATCGTCATCTTTACAAACAATACACGACGGTTTCTTTAAAAAAAAGTCGTATTTCCTCCTATAATGAACGATCTTTACCTCTAAACAACGACGATTTTGTTTAAAAACCGTCGTCTTTATTGATAAACAACGACGGTGAAAAGCCGTCGTGGTTTGTTAGGGAAAAGATGACGGTGGATTCCACGACCATTGAAAAATCGAATACACGACGGTGATTTACCGTCGTCTTTTTGCTTTTTTGTAGTAGTGATATGTTATTGAATAACATATTTCTCTTTTAATTTTCTTCTTATTTCTATGTTTGATTGAATTAAGATATGATTAATTTGCAGGTTCAAAGTGAACTTGAGGAAGACAATCATGGCGTATCAGAAAATTTAAGGTGGCTAGCAGCTGGTCCAAACATAGCAGTGCCATTATATAGGAGCTATCTTATTAAAGGTATTAAATTCAACATCAAGGCACAAGATGATGTGCGGACAACTCAAAATAGTGGAGTTTATTTACTTGCACATACCATGCAAGTTGCTAGTGCCAAGGATAAAAACCCAATTCTCTCAAATATGGGTTTCTATGGTGTCATTCAAGAAATTTAGGACCTTGACTACCAAAAGTTTACAATCCCAGTCTTTAGGTGTGATTGGATAGATAGTGCTTCTGGTCTTGTAGTCGACGAACTTGGATTTACCCTTGTAGATTTGAGTAAAATTGGACATAGGAATGACCAATTTGTTTTGGCTTCTCAAGTCAAACAAGTATTTTTTGTTGACGACCCCATGCATCGTGGTTGGTCGGTAGTGTTATCAATGCCTAATAGAGAATATAATGATGCTATTGGTGATGATGTCTTAGGTGATGTGATAATTGAGTGTGAGCCATTTACTAGAGGGATGCCAAATGTTGACACATTTGATGAACTGGTGGGTGAGTTAGGTGGTCAAAATATTAGAGATGGGTGTGAAGATATATGGATTGAATGATGCTTATGTAATTGGCAGTGTATGACATTAATTTTGTAATATATTGTAATGTGATTTCTTCACTTTCATTATATAGGTTTTGGCCACAAAACTATCAGTGCAAAAAATACAGGTTCCAGATTACAAACACGACGGTCTTGATAAAAAAGTAAAAAACCGACGTCTGTTCAAATAAAAAACGACGTAATTGTGAACAAGTTATTCAGCATATTTACCGACGTCTTAAAGCAACGTAACAATGAAGAACCACGACGCTATTGTGAAAAAGATATTCAGGATATCACGTCGGGGAATCATTAAGAACCGCCATGTAATTAAAAATATCACGACTCCAATCCCATAATACCGACGTCTAAAAGACGATATAATTAATCATTAATTTAAAAAACACGACGTCATCATTAATTTACCACGTCGCAAGTTCTTTCAAAACGAAGAGGAACAGATGTAATTCCCGACGGTAATTCATTTTAAACGCCGTCTAATAAATATTAGACGACGTTATTTTGTAACAAGGCTCTCATCATAATCAACGCCGTCTATATGAAATGTAATACGGCTCTCATTTATTTATATCCGACGTTGTTTCTTCGTTCCACGTCGTCTATATAAACTCATGCGTCGTGAGTAATGACAATGTCATCTATTTCCACGTCATCATTCATAGAAAAATCGAAGTGGAAAATATATTTCACGTCGGATTTTTTAAATGTAGTGATGTAGATAACGTCGTCTTTATGTTTTTAAAGACGTCATATTTCTTCTTGTCGTGAAATTCTTTTTTAATGGCGCTATGTTTTAGATCTCGTCGTTGTATGTCTATTTTGCGGCCATGTTTTGTTAATATATGTCATATGTTGTATTTTTAACGACGATTGTTTGTTAGAGTTCGTCGTCTATTCTCATCGTCGACTATTTATTAGCTCTTTAGAACGTCGGTTTTTTGTTTTTTTTGACGTTGATGTTCTTAACAACGACGATTTATTACCGTCGTTGTTTGAATAGAAAAATATGACGTATAAATTCTGTAATACGGCTCTCATATATTTCAAACCGACGTTGTTTCATATGTCAACGTCATCTGTAGAAATACATACGTCGTAAAAAATGACACTGACAACTATTTCCACGTCATCTTTCATAGAAAAATCGAAGTAGAAAACTTATTTTACGACGGTTTTTTGTAACTAAGTGACGTAGTATATTTCAATAACGTCGTCGTCTCATGTATTAAAGACGTCATACTTTTTATTGTCGTTAAAATTTTATTTAACGGCGTCGGGTTTTAGTTTTCGTCGTTGTATGGCTATCTTGCGTCGTTGTTCTGTTAATATTTGTCATATTTTTCCTTTTTAACGACGGTTTTTTTGTTTGATTTAGTCGTCTATTCTTATCCTCGACTGATTTTTTAGATCTTTTGCAGTAAAAGATGTCGGTTTTTATTTTTTTGATGACGTTGTTTGTTTTAACAACGACGGTGATTTCGCGTCGTGGTTTCTTAGGGAAAAGATGACGGTGGATTCCACGATCATTGAGAAATCGAATACACGACGGTGAATTCCTGTCGTCTTTTGCCTTTTTTGTAGTAGTGATGTCTAAGGGTTCCTCTAAAGTTTATTTCTTATCTAACTCTTTTTTTTTTTTTTTTTTTTTTTTTTGTCAATGTTAGGAAGGGAAGGAGGAATACTTACACACATAGTACCATGGGTGTTTGAACCCGTAACTACTTGGGAGCACACCAAAAATCTCGGTCAATTCAACCAACACCCTATGAAGACTGATATTGTATGAACATATGGTGATTGTCCTCACGAAAATGTAAAATGTTTTTAGGTTTATTTTAGTTTTAAATTTTAAGGGCATTTCATGCATGCAAGCTACTTGTGCTCCATGATGTCTCTAATTCTATGCATGCCAAGCTAATTGCACTAAGAGATGGCTTATCCTACGCTGCCAAGTGGTCGGGTTTGGTGTGTCATATCGAAGGGGATTCTCGAGGTGTTACACTCAGTACAACAGGGCCAAGCTGATTTGTCTCACACTTCGGCATGTGTGGTACTCTTTCTTACTTTGCAGTTTTTCCCATGTGGTTTTCTTCGGGGAATGTTTTAACCAGGTCACGGGTTTTATACACATTTGTCCCACTTTCTAATGGAATGTGTTGAACCAAAAAATTCACCAAAAAAAAAAAAAAAAAATCAAACATGGGTTTGGATAAGCCCCACAATGCTGCGTGGATTTGGTCCTCACCCTATGCTTGTTTTCAAAACAAGTTTGAAACACCCTGGAAGTCATGTTATTCCTAATCTTATGCCTAGTTTCAAAACAAGTTTGAAACACCCTGGAAGTCATGTTGTTCCTAATCTTATGCCGAGAGAAAAGGAAGGGATCATGATTCAACAAATAAGGGAATAGGATAATCAGATAAAGGGGAGGAGTCCAATTTGAATGAGAATTCTTCCATCTCAAAACTCTCTCACAAGCACTCTATAAAAAGGAGGAGAGAAAAGATATATATATTTAAAAAAAAAAGGGTGGGGGGAGGCTGAAAAAGAGCCTGCAAGGCCACAAAGGCAGGGGAGGCAGCCGTGAGGTTGCAGATGCAAAAATAAAAGAGGACACAAGGCCACAAAGGCTGAGAAGAACAGCCGAAAGGCTGGCCGAAAGGCTGGGGAGAAAAAAAGACAGAAGCAATCAAAGATGCATTTGCAATAAGGCTCCTTTCTTTAGGTCCTCCATGATGGGTGAGTAACCTTGAAATGATATGGATGTAAAAATCTATGGGTGAGTAACCCCAAAACTATTTGGATGAAAATTCATGGGTGAGTAACCCCGAAAAATCATTGGATATGAAATCCATTATTAGGTGAGAAACCCTGAAATTTCTTGGATACAAATCCATGGGGGAGTAACCCCGAAATCATTTGGATGCAAATCCCCGAAATCATTTGGATGCAAATCCATAGGTGAGTAACCCCAAAAATCATTGGATATGAAATCCATTATTGGGTGAGAAACCCTAGAATCAAAATTTCTTGGAGGCTCAATCCATCTTTGGGTAATAAACCCTGAAATCAAAGCATTGTGTTTGCACCCCGGAAACAAAACTTGGGTATTTCACCTGAAAACAAATATGGGTTTGCACCCTTGAAATAAAGTCTGGGTGTTTCACCCTCAATCAAGGCTTTGAGTTTTTACACCCCAAAAAAAATCTTGGATATGAAATCCATCATGGGTGTGTACCCTCAATCAAATACTTTGTGATATATCCATAAAACTCATTCACTGAGTTTCTTTGGGTGACAGGTCCAATTTGGGTACAAAACCCACAAACAAAATCATGGAGGGATTTAATCTCACAGCAAATAAAAATAAGCTGTGTGCACACCAAAAAAAAAAAAAAAAAGGAACAAAGCTTGAAAAGGGAGGCCACGTCCGTTTGTGCAGCCCATCTTTTGAATTCTTCATCTGGGGGATGTTTGCGAACAATCAAAACCAAGGAAGGAAGAAGGAAGGATGGAGGTCTTTAAAAGAAAAAGAGGAAAAAGGATAGCCACGTTCCTGTCGGCAATTTCTAGTTGCGTCAGCCACTTTGTTTCAAAAGGGAGAAGAAATTCAAAGAAAAAAAAAAAGAGGCGTCAGCCACTTTATTTGTGTTTTGGATTTATTTCAACTCTCCCTCTTCTTTCCTTCTTTTCTCTCTTCTTCACATGTCCAAAAAATGGGCCAGTCAAAATATCGCAGACCTGAAATAAAATAATGGACTGTCAAAAATAATTGTCCATTGATTTTCAAAAGCGCATGGTAATTAATGGGTAATCTAAATAATTACCCATTAAATTTACAAAGGCCCGAATTTCCTATCATATGGTTAAGGATTAATTTAAAAATCCTCATAGTTATATTTGGGTCTAAATGCAAATGTCAATTTTAGAAAGTTAGTGGGTTAATCAAAATGGCTCATTAATTTTCTTGGACATTAACGAAAAGAAAAATAGTACAACCATCCAATTTTTCCCATGGGCATCTACCCATGCAGATTTCATTGAGATTAATTTCAAATCTCTCAAACAGAAATTCTCAATTAGTGGGTTACACACACCCATTAATTTCCAATTTTTCTCATGGGTTATCTACCCTTGCAAATTTCAATGAGATTAAATTCAAATCTCTCAAACACCAGTTCTCAATTAGTGGGTCACACTTGCCCATTAATTTCCAATTTTTCCCATAGGTCATCAACTTATGAAAATCTCCAAATTGTTCCAAAGACACCAATTCTAAATTATTGGGCCACACTCACCCATTAATTTATAATTTTTCTCATGGGTCATCTACTCATGAAAATTCCAATGAGATTAAATTCAAATATCTCAAACACAAATTCTAAATTATTGGGTCACACTTACCCATTAATTTTTAATTTTTCCATAGGTCATCTACCTATGAAAATCTTCAAATCGTCTCAAAGACACCAATTCTAAATTATTGGGCCACACTTACCCATCTAATTTTTCCATAGGTCATCTACCTATGAAAATCTTCAAATCGTCTCAAAGACACCAATTCTAAATTATTGGGCCACACTTACCCATTAATTTTCAAATTTTGGAACTACTTCGGTTTGATCCTCCTGTCAAGGGTACGTAGGCAGTCTAGCATCTCACTAGACGCAACCGCAACCAAATTTGAATCCCTGGTTTTGTCATAACCAAATTCGTCAAAGCACTTTCCCAAATGCAAACGTCAATTGTAGAGAATTAGTGGGTTCATCAAAATTGCTCATTATTTTTCTTGGACATTGACAAAAAGAAAAATGGTACAAAACCATCCAATTTTCCCCATGGGTCATCTACCCATGCAAATTTCATTGAGATTAAATTCAAATCTCTCAAACAGAATTCTCAATTAATGGGCCACACTCACCCATTAATTTCCAATTTTTCTCATGGGTCATCTACTCATGAAATTCCAATGAGATTAAATTCAAATATCTCAAACAAAATTCTCAATTAGTGGGCCACACTTACCCATTTTTCCATAGGTCATCTACCTATAAAAATCCCCAAATTATCTCAAAGACACAAATTCTAAATTATTGGGCCACACTTACCCATTAATTTCTATTTTTTCCCATATGAAAATCTTCAAATTATCTCAAAGACACCAATTCTAAATTATTGGGCCACACTTACCCATTAATTTCCAAATTTTGGAACTACGCTGGTTTGATCCCATCAAGGGTACGTAGGCAGTCTAGCATCCCAATAAACGCAATCGCAACTAAATTCTCATCAATCAAATTTCCACACAAATCAATTTGGAACAACGTCAGTTTGATCCCATTAAGGGTACGTAGGTAGTCTAACATCTCAATAGACGCAACCGCAACCAAATTTAATCATTGGTTATATCAACCAAATTCCCCCAAAATCAAATATCTACGTTTACACAAATCAGTTTCGAACTACGTTGGTTTGATCCCTTCGAAAGGGTACGTAGGCAATCTAGAGACTCAATCTAGATGCAACCACCTAAATCTCAAATCCAAACAGAATCCCTGGTTTATTCTTAACCAAATTCATCACAAACACAATTCCATATCGAATCCCTGGTTATTCAGCCAAATTCATCCAAACGCTTCTCAATCAAATTCATTCAAATTCCTCCTTTGCGATGAGTCATTTATTCATTGCGGATCTCTGAACTACGAGTGGCTTGATTCCCGTAAGGGATACGTAGGTACCCTGAGGCTGGACTTGGGAGCAGCCGCAATACCAAACACACACGTTCTGTTTCTTTATGATGGAATTAAAGGGTTTTCCCTTGTAACAAGGGATTGTAATTAAAAGACTTGCGTCTCGAATGGGTTGAACCTAAAATAATAAAACCTCATTAATTAATTAGTTGTGATGAAATTATGTTGGGAGATTAACATTTTCCTTCAACAGAATGTAATCTATCGATTCTTAAAAAATTAAATAAATAAATAAATAAGGACATTTAGGTCTATTTAAGTGTTTTTTTTATTGCTATATTTGGAAGTTTTTATAAAAATTGACATTTATGAATTTAAAAGTTAAATTTGGACTATTATTGGTAAAAACCCCTACAAACATGGTTGGCTATGAGATTTTAGAGTCTTTGCAAACTGAACAATGGGGCCTCTTAAAAGTCTTCAACGAAAATATTATGAAAGAAATTGGACCACGTATATTCCAAGCAAATTTACAACTCAAACCCATCACCAAATATATGTATTTTATTATAAAGGATTCTTAAACAAATAATTCACTTGTATTAAAAAAAATACAATTCAACGTGTGGTGACTCGAAGTCATGAGCAAGCACTCAATATTTCCAATTTGTTGAAAATAAAAAGTAAAAGGTTAGGTGATTTGATTTATCGCATTGGTTGACTTAGGGTTATGTGCCCGTGACTTTGTCTGGTCGACTCGAAAGGGAGACGAAGACTAACATTGCCCCACTTCCATGCAGAAAAATATGCCTTTGCATCATATTCGAATGATTGTATTTATTTAATAAAGCAAAAAAAGGACATTTTTTCTTTTTTGATTCTTTTTATGCCTAAAAGTCTTTCCAAATATGTCACTAATTTTTCCACAGAAATTGCATGGCAATGCTTGGAACATCAATGGAACCCTAGTTTTTCCACAGAAATTGCATTAATTCATCACTTAATTAGAGGTTGACTCAGCAAACTACAAAGTACCAATTTTTAATTCAATGAAGCTATCAGCAATCATACTACCAAAATTCAAACAATAATACGTGATTCTTTACCTCATTTTATCTTGGTCATATGACAATGAAATCATTAATTTATGGATTTTCTTCTGCTATAATTCAGAAAGAGGGAGCGAAAAATATAAGAATCTGAGAATTTGAGAGAGAGAAAAAGAAAGTTGAGCGAAGAGAAGGTAAAACTTGCAAATGAATTTTAATAAATTGTTATATTAGTATGTTGGGCTAGTATATTAATATATTACATGTGTGCAAATTATTTTTTGATTATATTTAAAATATTTGAAACATAAAGTAAATTACAACTGGATCCTCTAAGGATCCTCGATTTGGGCATTTACAAAAGCAGATATTGGTTCTACAAAAGTTTTCCACATTCAGAAAAGCTTTGTTTTATTCAAAGACGAGTAACTTTGATAAGCCGCGTTTCGACAATGTTTATTTCACTCATCTTTTACCACCTACTGTTTCATATAAATCCCTTTTAACTTTAACACGATATTAAACAAGATATCAGCTGTTCATGTTATGCAATTGTGACTTGGATATTTAGAAACACCATTTTATAAATATTTGTGTGTATGTTAGTGTTGTTTGGTTTTCAGTATTAATTTACATAAATTGGTGAGAACAAATGGTTCTCCCACAGTACTACAGAATTTGGTGTCATATATACTATGACATTGACGGGTGCATTATGCAAATATAATTTGAATTTATGCTTTATTTTTGTTGACGCAGCGGACATATGACACCTGAGTATGCAATTCAAGGAATTGTAACCAGCAAAGTTGATGTTTAAAGTCCTAATGTTTAGAAAAAATCAAAATTTTAGAAAAAATTAAAAAGATAAAATTTGAAAGTAAACGCAATAAAATATAAAGTCCTAATGTTTCAAATTTGTACTTTAAAAAAAAAGGAAGCATATTTAATCTAGAAACATAGAACAATTGAAGTATGTCCATGAAAGAAAAAAAATGAAAGCAAAGAGGGGGAAAAAAAGAAGAAGAATGAAACAGTAAACATAAGGGGAAAAAAAAGGACCGTTGCAACAGAAAAGGTAATTTTTATAGTAAATTGAGCTTAGACCCATAAAATTCCATTTTAAATCACCTACAACCCTTTCTTTTAGTTTTCTATTTAAAATACCCAATTTTTTCAAATAATACCCGTTGACTAGGATCCAACTAAGCAAGTTTACCTAATATAACTTAAAATCTGATTATTGTATTTTTCGGATTCCAAAACTACCCCTATTTATGAGTTAATGTGTTATGGGGGAGTGTAATAATGATATCCGTTGAATTTGGAAATATCTCCAAATAGTTGTAATGGACGTAGGAACTAATTTAGAAACTTATTTGAAATTAAATATTAAATTCCACATTAAAGTATTAGTAATCTATTTTACGACTAGTAATCTATTTTTGAATTAATGGTGTTTTCCTTCTATGAATTACTACTAGTAATCTATTTAAAGTATTAATAATCTAAATTTAATATTAGATTTATGAATTAATGTTTTTTTTTTTAGGAATTGTACGCAGTATTCTTTTTTATTATAGTTTTATGAATAATAGTGTACATTCTAATAATGTTCCTATTTTTTTTTCTCTAATAATGTACCTAGTAAAACAATTTACCTAGTATAATGAACCTATTTTTTCTCTCAAAATAATGAACCTATTTTTTCTCTCAACATAATGTACTATTTTTTCTCTCAAAATAATGTACCTATTTTTTCTCTCAAAATAATGTACTTTTTTTTGAATAATAGATTGCTTCCTACTTCACTTCAAAATAATGTACCTATTTTTTCTCTTAAAATAATGTACCTATTTTTTCTCTAAAATAATGTACCTATTTTTTTTCTCTAATAATGTACCTAGTAAAACAATTTACCTAGTATAATGAACCTATTTTTTTCTCTAATAATGTATACCTAGTAAAACAATTTACCTAGTATAATGAACTTATTTTTTTCTTATAAATAATGTACTTGTTTTTAATTTATAAAAAATGTGCATAAATTTCAATTATACAACGTACCTATTTTCTATAAATTATTGTGTACCTATTTTTAATTTGTGAAAATGTACGGAAATTTCAATTACAAAGTAATTGACCTATTTTTGTTAATTTTTGTTTGGAAAATAATATACCTATATTTTTATACGTATATATTTATATTTATATTTTTCATATGTACATTTTGGATATGTAATTTACAAATTTTTTTTATTTGTAATTTTAAGGGGCCATATGTTAGAGGGAATGGCAACCAAAAGAAATGGGGTGATTTGATATGCTATTAATAGGGAGTTTTAATTACAATTATGGCATTAATGAAATGCTTGGAATAAATTATAAATAAAATATGAAGTCTGATGGCAAGGATGTAAAAACATAGGAATACTAAGACCTCTTATCATTAAGTTTGAAATTGGGTTTTACACATAGATTTATAGAAGATGGGTATATGTCTAGGAAATAGAAATTGTATGGACCTATATTGGACAAGCCCTAATTTTTAATACTTTTCAATATAGAGGGCCCGCTGGTTTTCATGCTTTTGCAGGTTCTGCTTTTCAAAATGTGGGGCCTATTGGAGCTCTAAGGCTCTATACAAGTCCACAGATTTAGGATTATCTCCAGCCAGTTGCATGATATAGAGCCCAAAAACTCTCCCATTGGGGGGATGGCCTTAGTATATATGCAGTGCAGAAGACCAAGACTTTGTTTGGTCGACTCGAAAGGGGGACGAAGACTAACATTGCCTCACGTTTGGTACTTTTCTCCATGCAGAAAATATACCTTTCCATCACATTCTTTGCTTCACATTCAAAGTGTTAAGATTTTGCTGGGCGGCTACAGACAGAATCATTTTATTTATTTAATCAAGCTAAAAGTCTTTCCAAATATGTCAGAATCTTCTTTGCTGTAAACAATCCAAACTGGTTTAGCCGAAAGATAAACACTAGTTCACTACAAACGGGCCATGCAGCAGGGCGTGCATGGCAATGCTTGGAACATCAATGGAACCCTAGTTTTTCCACAGAAATTGCATTAATTCATCACTTAATTAGAGGTTGACTCAGCAAACTACAAAAGTACCAAATTTTAATTCAATGAAGCTATCAGCAATCATACTACCAAAATTCAAACAATAATACGTGATTCTTTACCTCATTTTATCTTAGTCATATATAGATTTATGGATTTTCTTTTGCTATAATTCAGAAAGAGGCAGTGAAAAATATAAGAATCTGAGAATTTTGAGAGAGAGAAAAAGAAAGTTGAGCGAAGAAAAGGCAAAACTTGCAAACGAATTTTAATAAATACTATTATATATGTTATATTAGTATGTTGGGCTAGTATATTAATATATTACATGTGTGCAAATTATTTTTTATTTATATTTAAAATATTTGAAACATAAAGGAGAGAGAAATTTTTTAAAAGAAGCCAAAATGGACAAAATTGCCCTTATTTATTTTTGGATTTCCTAAGGAAACTTTTACATTTGCATGTTTTTTGTTTGAAAGTTGAGATGTTTTTCTGTCCTTTTATAAAAAAATTTGGCTTTTTCCAAAAGTGAAAGTTTTTTTGTAACTAAAACCTAAATTTACTTAAAGAGTAAATTACAACTAGATCCTCTAAGGATCCTCGATTTAGGCATTTACAAAAGCAGAATTGATTGGCATATTGTACGCCCGAATTGATTGGCTCTACAAAAGTTTTCCACATTCAGAAAAGCTTTATTTTATTCAAAGAAGACTAACTTTGATGGGCTGCCTTTTGACAATGTTTTATTCACTCATCTTTTACCACCTACTGTTTCATATAAATCCCTTTTAACTTTAACAAGATATTAACAAGATATTAGCTGCTCATGTTAAAGTTCTGATGTTAATGATGTCCGTAAATAACTTTTTTTGTTTTTGTGATAGTGCACATCATAATGATGTCTTAAGCCGATGTCTTAAGTTTTTACGGGAAATTCTGTAATTTGAATTTAACAAGATCTTAGTGCAAATAAAGAATATGTTACACACAAAGATTCGAAAGCTTATAAATCAATTAAGCCGATGTCTTAAGTTTTCTATAATTTACTTCAGAAAGGGAAATATGAAGTTTCTATCTGGTATGCAATTGTGACTTGGATATTTAGAAACACCATTTTATAAATATTTGTGTGTATGCAATTGTTGTTTGGTTTTCAGTATTAATTTACATAAATTGGCGAGAACAAATGGTTCTCCCACAGTACTACAGAATTTGGTGTCATATACTATGACATTGACGGGTGCATTATGCAAATATAATTTGAATTTATGCTTTATTTTTGTTGACGCAGCGGACATATGACACCTGAGTATGCAATTCAAGGAATTGTAACCAGCAAAGTTGATGTTTACAGTTTTGGGGTGCTTATGCTCGAAATTGTTAGTGGGAAGAAAATGCAGGATACAACTTTAACCATGAGAGTGAGTATCTCTTGGACATGGTAAGCAAAACTGACAGGACGTATGGTGTTTTGTAATATCTCCTACTTTAAAGTGAACATGCATACTTTGAATTCTAAACCCTCATCATTTTACTGCCGGCTTATGTTGCATATAAAAATGGAAGCCTCATGGACTTGGTGGATAAAGATTTGTCCGGCATTTATGATGCAAAACAAGCCATCACCATCTTAACCTTGGCCGTGATGTGCACGAATATATCTCCCACTCTAAGGCCAAGAATGGCAGACGTTGTGATTATTCTTGTTGGCGAGAAAACCCTTGAGCACAGTAGAAGTAGCTTCTCTCTATCTATCCACTTTTTTGAAATTTCAATGAATTTTCCAGAAGCATTTTTTCCAATCAATCATAAAGTTTGTTTTCTGCTTCTTCCAGGAAGCAACCAATATTCTAAGTCTTTGCCGTTACATGAACATTTTGGTAAGTACACGACTCTGGTGGTGGTGGGACGTCGTGGGCGTCCTCAAGTCACCCCCCACCTCTCTTTATTAGGAGAGGCCTATGATTTCCACGCGTTTATATAATTAGATCGTATCAAATGAGAAATTGTAGAAAAAGACTTGTGAAGACTACACTGTTCTACTATGGTACGGATGCTCACATCACAGTCGCTTTTTAAAAGGAGTCAAAAGGAGTCAAAATGGACAAAAATGCCCTTATTATTTTTGAATTTTTTAAAGAATCCTTTATATTTGCATGTTTTGGTTTGAAAGTTGAGAGGTTTTTCTGTCTTTTTGGGAAAAAATTTAGCTTTTTCTAAAAGTAAAAGTTTTTTTGTGGCTAAATCCTAAATTTACTTTGTATGAATGGTCTATTATTTTATTATCATTTGTCCTTCTAATTTGGCTGGACGCCCTACACTTCAAGGAAGCAAATCATCACTTAAGTGGGGGCAAAAACATAATTTCACTATTCCTAATGAACAATTCCAGTTTTCGTACATATATCATTTGAAGATCTTTGGAGCCTTGTGCAATTGCCCATTTTCCACTCCCACCGACTCTGACTGCAATTACGGCGGTGGAATTTTAGTCGTACTTTCCGTGATTGAAATTGCATGTTCCCACTTAATTAATGATATAATTTATTAGATCAGTATTTTTCTGTTAAATTATTTATAAGAAAAAAGAAAGATGGTACAGCCTGTTGCATTATAAAAAGGGGAAGAGGGCTTAGAGCATTTCCAGCAGTAGCCTCTTGCCATGGCAAGGGCAGCCCTAGGGCAGTCACTATTCACGTGAATAGTGGCTGCCTTAGCACAAAATTTATCAAAGTGTTTCCAGCAATGTAACCCTTGCCATGACAAATACTATTCATTTTTTTGTTTTTTTCACAACTTTGTTTACTTAAACAATTAATTTGGATAATATTTTCGGATAAGAATTTTTTTTTCAGAGAGTTATTACATTAAAACTGAAAAAAAAAAAATTTCCGAAAATTAACTACGAAACTTTGAATGCAGTTTTGGAAGGCCAAACGACCTCAGAATGCCAAAATCCATCATATGTCACAGCAAAACAGTGAGTTTGACTCGTGGCGTCGTTCCCTTTCCGAAATGGTATTTTGCATCCAAATCGGAGCTCGGACGACAAATCTGCAAATTCCAACTACGTCCTTTTTCTTGGTCAACCGCGATAAAATCTACTATTTGTTCTACATCAGATTTTCGGTTTCAAATTTCAGATACATTTCAAAATTCAAATTTCAGATAAATTCAACATGTCAAATTTCAGATACATTTCAAAATTCAAATTCCAGATAAATTTCAAATTTCAAATTTCATGTGAATTTCAAATTTCAGATAAGATTTTCACCCTCTAAAATTGCGCCACGTGTCATCTCTATCTTCCTAAATTTTTCTATAAAAGCAGAGGCTCAGCTCAGCTTCATTTCATCTTCATTTCATCTTCATTTCTTCTATAAAAGCAGAGGCTCTACATTTCTTCTCATATTTTAGATTTCAGTTCTCAGATTTTAGATTTAATTCTCCATTCTCAATGTCAGACGACATGGAAGAGGTTTTGGAGAGGCAAGAGCGAGAAAGGCGAGCAAGAATGCGTAGAAGAGCTGCAAGCAAAAGGGCGCAGAGAGATCTAGATGACCAAATTGGTGTGGCCGTTGCTATGATGGAGGAAGAAAACCAGAGCCGCAGTGGTTCACGAGAAGGCCGGGCGAATGTGGACAGACATAGACATTCTCGGGGTAAGAATCTGATGGAAGATTATTTTATCCCACAATCTCTGTACTCTGATGTTCATTTTCGAGCAAGATATAGAATGCAACCCCATTTGTTCAATAAAGTCATGCATGATATTTGCAATTATGATGACTACTTTGTTCAAAAGAAAAATTGTGCTGGAAATTTGGGGCTTCTTCCCGAGCAAAAGTTCACTGCTGTGCTACGAATGTTGGCGTATGGGTCAGCTGCTGATCAGGTGGATGAGATTTCCAGGATGGGGAAGTCCACTGTTTTTGAGAGCTTGGTGCGATTTTGTGATGCAGTGGAAACTCTGTACACCAGGGACTACCTGCGCAGACCTACGCCCAGAGACCTGCAACGACTTCTACAAAAAGCTGAGTCTCGTGGATTTCCTGGGATGATTGGTAGTATTGACTGCATGCACTGGCAATGGAAAAATTGTCCAACTGCTTGGCAAGGGGATTATGGCAATCGGAAAGGGCAGAAAAGCATCATCCTCGAAGCGGTTGCTGGTTTTGATACCTGGGTTTGGCACGCCTTCTTTGGAGTTGCCGGCTCTCAAAATGATTTGAACGTCCTGGGTCAATCCCCAGTGTTCAATGATGTTCTGAGAGGTGAAGGCCCAACCATCACATATCAAATTAATAATACCGTCTACCAGAACGGGTATTATCTAGCTGATGGTATCTACCCGAGGTGGACAACATTTGCGAAATCAATTCCACATCCCCGATCCCATAAGGAAAATTTTTTTGCTGCCCATCAAGAGGGGTATAGAAAAGATGTGGAGAGGTGCTTTGGTATCCTTCAAGCCCGGTGGGCAATTATCAGGGGAGCGGCGCGTCTATTTGATGAGGAGGTTCTTCGGAGTATAATGATGACTTGTATCATCCTCCACAACATGATTGTGGAAGATGAGTATGATTATGCTGCTGATGAAGTGTATGAACCCGATCCCATGAACACAGCCGTAACACGAATTTATGAAAAACCGTTGGGGCCAAATGGAGAACCAATGCAGCATGATCCATTAGTTAGAGACGGTAGTTTGATGCATCGTATGATTGAGCGCTACACGGAGATGCAATCGTCCTATATCCATGAACACCGTCAAGTTGACTTGATGGAGCATTTGTGGATGGTGAAAGGCAATGAAGGAGAATAAAGTGAAGTGAAGATGTTTGTTTAATGTATTACGTTTATGTTGTACTTTTTATTTATGGTTTGTTGTTTATTTTTTGCTTTGGTTGTGTTTTGTTTATTTTTTGCTTTGGTTGTGTTTTGTTTATTTTTTGCTTTGGTTGTAGTTTGTTTATTTTGTATGCTTTGGTTGTGGGTTGCTTTTTATGTATGCAATGTTTTGAATAAAAGGAATTTTGTTGAATATTTTCTTCATTCACTAAAACAAAATGAATACAACTCATAAAAAAAAACATGAATTACCACTACTTTGTTAAACAAAACAAAAAATACAATGAAATGAAATGCAAGCAAACTAACTTAATGGTACAATGAAATGAAAGGCAAGCAAACTAACTTAATGGTACAATGAAATGAAAGGCAAGCAAACTAACTTAATTGTTTTCATCATTTAACCAATCCGTGTTGCTAGGTCCATCGTCACGAAAAAGTCTTCGTCTCATAACATCCCTTCGTTCTAACTTCCAAAATTGTTTTTTCGGGGGACATATGGGTTGTATTCATAGCCATGGTTTCCCGATCATTTTTTACAATCTTTTGTTGGCGTACATACTCCCTTTCTTTTGCATATTCTACTTCCATTAACCTATCGTGCTCTTGTTGTTTCATATCCATTTCAATTCTCATGACTTGCAATTTTGAAAGCTCCTCCAAATATTTAGATGAATTCTTGGTAGAATTACTCACTCTCTTCGCCTTCGCCGCCTTCCTCCCAATAGGCCTTGGCTCTTTTTCGATAGTGAGTCTTGACTCATGGGGGAATCCATAGGTGTATCCGATGCCGGTGTCTCATGGAGTGGCATCTCGTTCAACTCTATCATTGGACCCGTTGGAATAATTTGGAATCTCCTACAATTCTTCACCACCTCCCAACATAGAGTATGGTTGAAACTTTTTTTCCCTTGCCCAGTAGCACCAAAAAACATTTGTGCTTGCATAATCTATACAAAAAAAAAAAAAGGAAAGGCAAGAAACTTTAAAAAATATTGGCAATGCAACAAGTACGAAAAAAAAATAATGGAATTACAAGAAAGATTACAAAATATTGGCAATGCAACAAGTACAAAAAAAAAAAATAATGGAATTACAAGAAAGATTACAAAATATTGGCAATGCAACAAGTATAAAAAAAAAATTAATGGAATTACAAGAAAGATTAAAAAATATTGGCAATGCAACAAGTATAAAAAAAATTGGAAATACAAGAAACTAAAAAAAATATTGGCAATGCAACAAGTATTAAAAATAATGGAAATACAAGAAACTAAAAAAAGTATTGGCAATGCAACAAGTATTAAAAAAAATAATGAAAAGGCAAGAAACTTTAACCATTTATTAGAAATGCACAACAAAATATAAATATTGCAAGAAACATTCATATTCATATTTGAAATACAAGAAATATTAACATAATATATAAATTGCAAGAAACATTTAAATAACAATTAATATGACATATAAATTAATAAAAAAAATAATTACAAATAATTTACCTCACTGCTAAGGTTTTCCCCCTTCTATGGTTGTTCATCGCTTTTGTCAAGGCATCTCTCCATTTTCCCAGCTCTTTATTAAGAATTTTCCACCTACTAGATAATGCCATCTCCGTACGGGTCGAACCAATTACCTTTTCACAAAATTCCTGATGAATTTTTTTCCACATATGACAGAATTTGATCTCATTGCCCGTTACGGGACAATGATTAACTTGGAGCCAAACCTCACACAAGCTAATATCTTCCGTCATGCTCCATGCCCCTCCTTCACTAGAAGAACCCATAATATGATAGAGAAAAAAAACAACTTGAAAGTGAAAAAAAATTGAGTACAAAGTGAAAAATAATAGAAGGAGAAGAAAATGTATGAGGAGTTGGTGTTAAAAGTGAAGAGTATTGGTTGGTATTTATAGAAAAAACATTCAGTAATTTTTTGGTATTTTTTTAAAAAATTTCCGATTTTTTTTCAATTTTTTATTGGGCAAAAAATTTCTGGCCGTTGGATTGCTGGAAAAAAAGGATCGGAGAGCCCAGAAGCGTCCACGTGGCAGAGAGCCGTTGGGGGTTACTTTTTCGATTTTTTTATTCGCGGAAAAAGGCCTGCCGTTGGATCTGTTGAAGAAGGTGATCGCATGGCCCAGAATCAGCCACGTGGAATCCTACCGTTGGGCATGCACTGTAGCGGCGCGTCAATTTTTTTTTAAATCCGGCGCGTGCATTGCACGCGCCAACGTTAAAAAAATTTTGAACTGGCTCGCTGACGTCATCCTGACGTCAGCCAAAACGAGTTTTGGCCCAGAGGCTGGACTTCCCCGCGGGCTGGCCCGGGCAACATTTTTTGGGTGGGGCCCCACCCCCTGGCTGTTTTTTTGTTGCTGGAAACCCTTTTTTCCCCCAGGCGCCCCCCCCCCCCCCCGCCCTCCCCCCAGTGTGCATATTGTCAATGTAAACTAGAATCTGAAAGCAAAGCACAATGGTTGAAACCCGTCCAAGACTTCTTGCTGAGTTTATGCTCCTGAGTTTCCTCCTTTGGCAGGTTGGTTTTAGGCATGGATCTTCGGATACAACTACTGAGTTGGATCCTAAAGAGGGTATACACAGTTTGTTTCTCATCCGTTCTCTCTTTTTATATTCATATTTCTCTCATTTGAATTAATAAATATTTTGTTATGATTTTATATTTCATAGAGAACTACTGGAGAACGAAAAATATATATGCTTGATTATTCAGCCCAAAGTCAACAAAAAATTGAAAGACGTGACATATTCATTGTTGTTTATGCTATTGAAGTACCAGACATTTCCGTTGTTTTTTGTTTTTTGAATATATTTTTCTAACTAAATTACTAGAGGCATTCTCGGACCTTGAAAATGCAAATTCTTTTCTCGTTTTCATTTCTAGAACATATATTGCCAAAATGTTACCAGACGGACCCTTATTTTGCTAATAATACATACATGCACGTGGACTCATTTTAGTTTTTCTTTATTTCATAATCCTTGATGCTACAGCTCAAGTTTGAGATATTAACATTCTGTAACTCTCTCTCTCCCTCTCTCGCAGTGGACGTCCTCAATTTGATGGTAGAAAACTTACAGTATAGCAGGACATTATACTTGGATAGCTCAAGTTGCCATTATCCAGACTCGGATACTAACAGTTTGAAGATCAAGTGTACAGAGGACTGCGGACATGACAAAAACAGATATTGCCATGTCAAACAGTTGTAAGTCACAATAAATACTCGTTCGCACTGCTCGGAATTGTTGTCATGATATCAAATGTCTAACTTTTAATTCTAACACTAATTTTTCTCGAATGGTTTGTGTTGCAGTTCTTTTACTGGCGCCGCTTTAACTGGTTCTATACCTAAAGAAGTGGAGGACCTTACGCATTTGGAGACGCTGTAATTATTTCCTATCGTTATTCCAACAGTTACAATTAAAAAAGAATTTAAAAAAAATAGTTATATATATTTATATATTTTTTTTAAAGATTCAAAACTTGTCTTTGCCAGTTCTTTTGGTGCGGGACTTTATCAAGTTGAGCTTAGATATACAATTTAACTCTTAGATATATAATTTAACTCTTATTTATTAGTTGATATGCTAAATGATTGATTATATGATGCCTCACTTAAACAGTGATTTATCCAGCAATCAGCTTATCGGTTCCATACCTAATACCTTGTGGAATTTGTCATCCCTCAGAGAATTGTAAGTGTTGATACATAAATATGGATAAGGACTTAAGGATTCACTTGAGGCCCAGATCTTACCTCAAAACATATACATATTTATTGAATTTATATGAATACACAGTAATTGAGTTTTCATATATTCAGAGACCTTTCAGTGAATCAACTGAACGGAGACATATCAGAGCGCATAGGACACTTGCGCAATCTTACTATTCTGTAAGTATTTATCCAATATTGATTATTTATTTATTTATTTATTGCTTTGGTTACACGGGAGACCAACAACTTTTAGATGAAAATATTATTAAAATAAGTTTATTTTATTATATTTTATTTCACCACCACTTTTAGATGCTTATTTTTTAAGTGCAGCGATCCCACATCACACCAAACCAGCAAACCATGTCAGTTTAAGTAATTGGCTGTACAAGTAGATACTAATTATTAATATCACTTTTGTTAATGTATGGTTTTTTGTATTTTTCTTTTGGCTTCCCTTGACATCTTTGTAATAGGATTTTATTGTTATTCATCAAGCTCAAGTTTAGATTAAGGAAAACCTTACTTGGTGCTCTTCTCTAACTTCTGATGTCTGGAGGATCTTGCAATTTGACAAAGGTATTGTGCATTGCATATCATTTGATAAAACAGTTTTCATAAAAATGATGACTAGTCATCCGTTTCTCTGTTGACTAGTCATCCTTGCTCAGTAGGATTTCCAGCTAGATAACAAACTATTTTGTCCTATTCATTTTTCAATTTGCTGAGCTGCCATCTGTAGCTTTCTGACCTAAGGATTTTTGGTCTGTAAAGGCTACGGTTTTGGGTGATTGGCGGCTGTCTCTTTTGGGGAAAGTTTTTGGAAAGTTTGGAAAAAGCTTTCGTGCTCTTCTTCTTCCTCAAGAGAGAACGATATGGGTTCTTCATCTTTGAGTTTTTCGAATTGATTTCTTTTTGGAAAACTGCTTTTGAAACCTGAATCTTAATCTAGCTATTTAAATCATCTCTCATTTATATCTAGGTTTGATTCAAAAACTGATTTCTTCAAGAGTATGGTTTCTTGAAGAAATTGGTTATTCTCCTTTGAATCCAAATATTGGTTTCGGTTTGAGTTGGAGCTTGCAAGCTTGTGCCATGGGATGAACGAGCTGAGGAAGGAGCTGCCATTGCCATGAAGGACTGAGCTTCAAGCTTTACTAAGTTGGAGAAGAAGATTGCACAAAGGAGGTATTGCTCATTTTCCTAAATAGACTTAGGTGTTTCTTGAGCTTGGTTGTGTCTCCTTTGTAAGAATCTTTTTATACTTAGTGGAGTGCCTGGTCGGTTGATGACTCCCAGTTTTTCCCAATGGTGGGTTTCTGGGTAAACAAAATCTGGTTTGCAAATCTGTAAATGTTTCTGGGTTTATGTTCTTGCTGGTTGACTAGTCATCTTTATCTGCTGAATGATATTTGATTGATAATGATAATTTCACACACTTTCACTATAGTTGTTGCTAGCACAGGGGATGCCTAGATTGACGGGTCCTTCTGAGTGCCTAGGGTGTCACTAGTTATCTTCTAGGCTTGCAGGTACATTGTGACATGCTTTGTATGTTCTATTGACTGTGTATGTTCATGACTAGTAGTTGACTAGTCATATGTGTATTTGGTCAAGTTTCAAAGTGTGTGAAGATTGTTTTGTTGGTGTGTCTTGTTTGAGTTATTAAATTTACCCCTTGTCACCTAAGTACCAATTTCAACTTTTACTACTGTTTTTGCAAAAGGGAGCCAGTCAAACTTGTTTGTGTTAATGTGTGAGTGGAGCCAAATGAGCTAGCTGCAGCTTCCTTTGTCAAGTTGGGACTGAAAATGACATGTAGGGACTGATAAAAAAAGCCCAAATATTAAGGAAAAATAAGAAAATTACTTTTCTGCATTACACACCAATGTCTATCCCAAATACCCTTAATGGGCATGGTAGGAGAATTAGTATCCAAAAAAAATTCATACGGCACTTTTATATATTTGTATATTGAGTTTTTTCTTTGGGATTTAGAGAAAGCGAATTAAGGAATATACAACATCAACTGTTAAGTCAGACTTATTCTTGTTTTGGTCATTGTAGTTTGTCTATGAATTTCTAAACCTTCCTTTTTCTGTTTTTAAGGGAAAAGAAGAGAAAAGAAAAGGTTTTTTTTACCAAAAAAAAAAAAGAGAAAAGAATTTAAGGTTTAAATACATCGGTTCAATTAACTTCAATGAATTTAAACATGGTTTTTTCCTTCTTTTTTCTTACATGGGCTGACTTTCTATCTAATCTGGAATTCTATATTGTAATTTGTATATATCTATATCTAATTTCAGTATTTCTTACAACTTGGCTTAACTCGACTTTAAGTTTACTCTGTTTCTACCCCTCTCCGAGCTTTAACAAGGTAACATCTAATAACTTAGCTCCATTGTTTTCTGGCCAAAAAGCTTTCTGGATCACAACTTCCTCAGCGGACGGATACCATCATCTCTGGGTGCACTGAGTTCTCTGCAACAATTGTAAGTAAACTCTATGCAACTTTTTGTTTTCACCATTGCACTGAAATCGACTTTCTTTGACTTGATATGATCAGTTGGTTCCTTTGTATAACATTTCAAATTCTTCTTTATAATCTGTGAGTTTTGCAGGTCTCTGTCTTCTAATGACTTGTCAGGTCCAATTCCCTACCAATTAGGAAACATCACAGCCCTTCAAATATTGTAAGTTCTTTGCTCACCTTTGTTGCACCTTATGAACTCTCTCTCTCTCTCTCTCTCTCCATCACACACACACACACGTACAGAGAGACAAATTATGTACATATATTCTATAAGGCTAAAGCTTTCTACTGAAAACAAATATCTGAATTCGTCTTCCTTTTTTTTTTTTTTTCTGCTTTTAGATATTTGGATCTGAATCGACTCTCCGGTCGTCTTCCACCCTCATTTAGTAATTTGAGAAATCTCCAAGACTTGTAAGCTTCTTTCAAACAAAGTTACACACACAAACACACATATATATATATTTATCATGAGAAAAGAAGGAGAAAATTTTGGTACTTAAATCTCTACTGGGATTACGTTGTTTTGCTCTCATGTTGTGGAAGCTCGG
This sequence comes from Prunus salicina, assembly GCA_020226455.1. Lineage (NCBI taxonomy): Eukaryota > Viridiplantae > Streptophyta > Magnoliopsida > Rosales > Rosaceae > Prunus > Prunus salicina. The sequence continues at coordinate 26,359,098 of CM035342.1, read as the reverse complement.
TGGCATCCAATGATCTCACGGGGGAAATAACTTGCTCACCCAAATTTGCTCACCAAATGGTATGTCGATGCACATTTTTAATATTTTGTTGGAAATAACTTGAGTCAATAGTGGACCCTGATTTGAATAAATGATACACGGTCACGTGATTTGAGGAAAAAAATTTGGTAAAGGAATTTTGGTGACTGCAACAGGATTTTTCTTTATTTAATTTTCTTGATGCCTGCAATCTACAGTAAGGTGAATTTATTAATTTTTGAGAGAGCCTAATTGGCCAATGCAGTTCAATATCTGGCAACTCTATGTCTGGTCTCTTTCCAGCTGGCTTCTTCAAAAAATGGACTGAAATTTTTTATCTGTAAGTTTTTCCTTACTCGTGTCATGTAAATCCTTGGGGGAATAGATGTAAACAGTACCAAGAGCTAACATGTATAAAAAGTCCTTTCAAATTAAGTGATTAGACAGAGTTCTACATACTAAGCTTCTACTCTATGAAAGTTATCTCATAGAGACATTGACAAAGTTAAAGAATAAAAAGTCCTTACAAAATTTAGTGATAAAGTTAAAACAAAATGAATTGTCAAAGTTGACATTACTTTTCACTGCTCACAGGTCAATTTTGGACAACAATTTTGAAGGGACACCTGCAGAACTTTTTAATTTCTCCAGTCTTGTGCATTTGTAAGTACACCGTCCCCTTCTGTTTCATTAACCCACTTTTTCAGAAAAAAGGAAAAAGAAAAAAGAAAAATCAGCCGCTCTGTTTTCGTGATGAATTTTTTGTGTCCATTTTGCAGAATGATCAGTGACGGAGCAAACTCTGGTTTCCAATTCCCACGATTTGCAAACCTGAGCAATATCTACACTCTGTAAATGGTTTTTATTGCATGTCGCACACATCTATTCATTTTTAAGAGGTTTAATACAAAAACATGTACAGGGCGAAGAGTTGAATTAATTCACTGGCCAGATTTAAACTTTTAACAAGCTTTATTTTGCTGTGCAAGAGTCTTTGTGCTGGGACAAACCCCAACATTTCTTCAAGTTGTTTCTCGCCCCCTACCTCTCTCCTTCTGAACCTGCCAACCCACCTCCCTCATCCCTCCCTCTTCTCTCTCTCCTCTCTCTCTCTCTCTCTCTCCTCTCTCTCTCTCTCTCTCTCTCTCTCTCTCCTCAGATTCATTGGTGATGGTCAGGCAAGCAAAGAACTGGGTCGGAATCTGGGTGGGTAAATGGATCTGATGCAAGGGCATATTTGGTTTCAATAGTTGGGGAAGGCATGGGGGGTCTAAATCTGGAATGGGTATGATGGGCAAAGGGTTTAGTTGGTCTGAAGGGGTGGAGGAATGGCTGTGAATTTATGATGGTTGGAATTTTTTTTTTCTTTTTTAGTCAGAGCTGCTGAGAGAGATGAAGTTTTTGTAATTACTGTGTATATGCTTTAAAATTTGAAATTGTGCTGGTTTCTTCTTCTTGTTTTTTTTAATTGAGTGGGAAAAGGGAAAAGGAAAGAGGGAGGGATTTCTTAGTGGGCATGGAAAAACAGAGAGTGTGTGGGGGGGGAGAGAGAGAGAGAGAGAGAGAGAGAAATGCAGAGGGGCAGACGCAGGGAAGGGCCGAGGGCCGGAAGGGGATGACTGCAGATATTTTTTTTTTAAATTTAAGTTTTAATCTCTTTTTTTTAAATGTAATTTTATTTTAAATATATTATTTAATACTACATGGCTCTATATTATTAGATGTGTGGCCCATGTATGTGCCATATCAGCATTTTAATAGAAAATTTGACGAAAATTGACGGTAAGGACTATTTTGATGAGCAAAGGGTAACCTTAAGGGCCGTTAATGTCACAAAAAAACATTAAGGATGAAAGGCGATAATTTCACTAACCTCAAGGACCGTTTGTGATAAAAAGCCTTGAACTTTCAACAAGCTTTATTTTGCTATGCAAGAGTCTTTGTGCTGGGACAAACCCCAACATTTCTTTAAGTTGCAGAATGTCTTGTGCAGTCAGCATCACTAGATGTAAACATCTCATGTTCATGATTTATCCAATCACTCACCTCTTCTCATGGTTTCTATAGGACATTAAGGAACTGTTCCATCACCGGTGAAATCCCTGAATACATTGGTGAAATGTCAAATTTAAAATACTTGTGAGTCTCTCTCTCTCTTTCTGACACACACACACAAAACACCTTCATAAGTCCCTAGATTAATGGTTTATGTTTATGCTTTTGATTGATTTGTTTCAATTCCTGCTTTTGAATGTACTTTGATACAATTCATCTCACAGACTAGTTACCTAAGTTCCCAAGTTGTTAATATGTATTCTTAACAGGGATTTGAGCTTTAACAATTTAACCGGACGAATCCCAGAGTCCATGAGTGGTTTAAATTTAACTCACTTGTAAGTGAATGATATTCGTATGTTTTTGCTACACAAAAGACAACAGAACTCTTGTTGATGTTAGTACTCTATTATCAACTTTCTCTCCTCAGGTCCTTGGCAAAAAATAAACTTAATGACACAATCCCTGCTTGGGTTGGTGAAGTCAAGACTAGATTGTAAGCTTCTATATTCAGAATCTTAAACTATGTACATCTATTTTTATCTTCATGTATTGGCTGTCAACTAAGTCCGAAAGTTTAAGGCCAGTTTGATAACCATTTCAATTTTAGTTTTTAGTTTTCATTTTTTGTGCTAGAGTATAGAGGAAAAAAAGTGAGAATGAAAGTGAGGATGAGATTGAGAGGGAAGATGAGAAGGGAGGATGTGAGGTAGGAGAGTAAAAAAAGTGAAAACAAAAACAAAAAACTGAAATCTATTTGAAATTGTTTTCACTTTCAAAATTTTGTTTTCACTTTTGTTACTCCTCTCTCCCATCCTCCCTTCTCATCCTCACTCTCATTTCCCTCTAAACTCTAGCACAAAAATGAAAACTAAAAACTAAAAACTAAAATTGAAATTATTATTAAACGGCGGGTGCTTAGTATCTCAATAATTGAAATTTATTTCTTAAACAATCAGTTTAAAGATGTTTATGACTCAAGTTCACTAAGTGGAAGTTTAATTTTTGAGATTTCTTAGAATTAGGATCGTTGCTTTTCTAACCTGCAATTGATGACAAATTCAAATATGAAGGAACCATGCAACAGCCTAGCAAATAAAAGGAAACTATTTAGGAAGTACTCTCCACAATGAGGAATTGTTTGGTAGCATCGTAGTTATCTTTTTCAGTGACAGTTGTCAGTAGTCATGCTGGTTTCTTAAAGCCATTTGTGCACTTGGTTAAGACCAAAAAGGCGCTATTTGAATTATGTGTTAATTTCTAGCTGATATTTGAGTGTCTTCTTAACTTCAATCATATCAATGCAATGAAATAAATATTTATATGAATAATTGTTGTGAAATGATCATTCTACAAAAAGTTTCATACAGTAATTTAGATACTAAAAAACTTCTTTCATCAGACAACTACTTAGATTTGACACCGGAATGCTTAATTGTAAGGAAAAGAAAAATCCTCATCTGACGATAAGCCGCCATCATTTTCTAGGAGCGTATTATGTTCCCACATTCCATTAGCTATGAAATTTGACCATATGTCTTTTCAGGGATCTGCCGTACAATAACTTTTCCAAAGTTAGCTTCACAGTGCCAGACGATAAGCGAGATCATCTGTAAGAATTGGCATTAATTTTCTTTTTCTATTGTTACCAATCTAGTTGCATGTGGAATTATGATGAGATCCTTTTCCATACATTTCAGGAACTTGTTTGCCTGCTGCAGCAGTTCAAGTTCAACCGATCCAGATCAACTATTTTTGTATGTTAATATGTTTATCTGTTCTAGTATAAGAAAAGCACAAGAGCCATTTCTTACAAATTCGGTCGTTTATTCAGGGATCCAAAGAAACGCATGCATACGCATTGTCCTGGACGAAAATCTAAATGTGAGTTTGGTTGGTTCTTCAAACATGTATACAACATTGTCCTGGCTTCTTCTGAGCCTTTCATTAATGAAAAATTCTTTGCTGAGTAGTGCTCTCTGACCAAGAAGTCTGTTGTGTTATGTTGTTAGACTATGGATTAAGACCACAGTCACCGCACACACATAACTTTACCTAAAACTGTCAAAAAATACTTCAACAATTTTGACACGTATCTAATTTCGTTTGGTGAGGACTTGTATATTATCTCTAGGAAGAAGTTTGTAATGGTTTTATTATTCTTCCAAGGGAAGAATTTTTTAAATGGTTGGTCACATAAGCATGATAAGAAAGTATGAGTATAATCTTAACTTTAAGAATCTATACAGGAAAACTGGTCCGTCACAGTGTAAGGATTCATTTTAGGTCAATTTTATTGTTATTTCATTTTATTAACGTCTCATTTTCTGTAAGCTAAGTTTATTCCAGTACCTCTTTTGCACTTTATTTTATCTAATCTATCCCTTTCTGACTAACAGCTCCAGATCGTTCCTCCTTGTTCATAAATTGTGGTGGTGAGGGAGTAACTGTCGGTGGCAATTATTATGAAGCAGATAATTCAACTTCACTCTATTATATTAGTCCATCCAAAACCTGGGCTTATAGTCTTTCTGGGTCCAGAGAGTTCAATTCTAGTATTGTCACACAGACCCAGCCAGGTGGAATTATTGTTCCTGAGGTAGAATTATATTTAAATGCTCGGATTGCCACTGTCTTCCTAAGTTATTATGCTTTCTGTTTAAACGAAGGCAAATATAATGTGACCCTTCACTTTGCCGGGGTAGTATCCAAGGAGACGGAATCATATAGTCAAATAATACCGAGACCGACATTTGACATTTATAACCAGGTAAGAGCTGATGTTATTCAATTATTCCTATTATTTGTCACTAAATTGAGTACTGCTATTTTTACCATCAACTGAAATCTTGTGTACCATCATTATAATAGAGGTGACAATACTACTCAATTATAGTATTTGTCACTTACTTCTATTTTAGTATATTGTGTTAAAAGGGCATCAGCTAAGTTTCGCAGCATGCCTTGTTTTAAAGAAATGCAAAGGCAGAAAAGAAAGACAGGTTAGGAATATGAAACATGATAAGAAATATTCTCTTTTGGACCAACGATTTCATGCCTTACTGCAAGTTCCAAAGAGAGGAACAATACGATACATACCAGATTCCTCTCCATGGTAATTTCCCTTTTTTTTTTTTTTTTTTCTAGATATGCTTGTGTTTATTGTTTATAGTTCCTTTTATTATGGTCCGGACGTGATGCATTGCTTTATAAGGGCAATATGCGTAATTTAAAAGAAGTCGGTGATAGTGGAAATTATGGATACGTATATTAATCGCCAAACATGTGTTATTTAAAAGAAGTTCCAAATTCAATTCAATGAAATGGAGTATGTTTTACTAATGATCAATACCAGTGTTAAAAGAAGCATTTGTTGTAGGGAATTAGAGTGCTAATGAATTTCGACGTTAAAAAAGTGGCAAGGGGTCCAGATACACCTCAAATCAAAAATTTCACAACTGATGTTAATAATAGTCCGTTGGAGATTTCCTTCTACTGGGCTGGAAAGGGATATGGACCTCTCATTTCAGCTATTGCCATAACTCCAGGTAATTCAAAAGGCTATGACTTTAGTTTCTTCTGGTTGGTTCCAAGCTACACTTAAACCCCTTGGCTTATGTGTGTGCCCCATTAATTTACCAAAAAGGTTGCACGCAGGCAGTTTTCATTTCAGTTAATTAGTTTAATCTTGTTAGACTGCATATATACTGAATTAATTTGACAGTCTTTTAAAGAAGTTTGACTTTTCTCTTGCTGTTATCCCCTCCTTCAATGAAATATCACTTCGAAGTTCCCCAACGCTCTGCATTGTGGCGAAAATGGAAGATAGCATTGATTATTACTGTGCCGTCAAGTGTAGTTGTTCTATTGCTTCTATTAGCTTTCATGTGGAAAATGGGCTGGCTGGGGAAAAGAGAGTTGAGAGGTGAGTGAAGCTACAACTATACTGAGCCATGCTGTGAGAATCCTTATTCTTAGAAATGTTAATATTTTATTTTTTAGTAAGTATTAAATTATAATTATAATTATTTTATGAAAGTCTATGTTTTATTTGCTTCACTTAATGCAAATTCAATAATTTTGATGATGTTCTTAAACATTTGCTTTTAAATAGCATCTTGTGCATAGCTATCTAAAAAAATATTCATGCATAAGAGTAATTTTACACTCCACGTAGTTAGCATTTGTGCAATTTTCACTATTAGTTCATGATCTTATTAGAGTTGGGCAATAGGAAACGTAACCTCTTGCATGCAACACCTCTTGACTTTAATTGTTATAGTTGGCAAGTTTACATTGCATTGCATATTAGCTAAACAAACGTGGAACTCATTTACACTTGCTTGCTGCACACTAAGGCTCACGTCTGTCTTTGTGACTAAGCAACTTAACCATGAGCTGTTATGATTTTAGAAATAGTTATCCACAGCTGAAGCAAATCAACATGCAGCCAATGAAAGTATAGGATAGTTGCCGCCTCTGCTTAGTATAAATAGGACCCTTCACTACTAGTTGTCATGCATAGTTGTGCATGAGAAGAGAAAAAGAAATCGAAAGAGGAGAAAGTGAGAGAGAAAAGAAGATAGAGTGGAAGACTAAGTTTGTGAAGGTGGTAGAAAATTGGGAAACACATTACATTTCTAGCAAAAGCTTTGGTATCAAGGTAGGGGTTTCTTGGGGGGCCTTTTTTTTTTCTTCAGAGATTGATCTAATTAAATTTTGTGAGCATTATATTATGCATATTTTGATTACGTTCCTTGTATTGGGTGTTTACGTAATCTAAACTGCTTGAACAATGTGGGCATGATTATATGTACATTGGTGATATTTAAATGATTACATTGTTTTTATGAAATATGTGAACTATATAATGTCATAGAAATTATTTGGAGTTCTTGGGTTGAGAAAATAATGGTGGAAAAAGAGGGTAATGGGAATAGTATTTTGTGTAGTTGAGTCTAACTCTTGGCAGGTACCAGGTCTAAGGGATCCCACAGTGCACATGGTTTTTATTGGGTGATTCGGGATTGGCGAAAGGGAGTTAGACAAGATGACTAGCAAAAGGGGAATTATGGGATGATTGAAATGGGTGTTAGTTCGTATAAATGGGCATTCGGGACCAAGTGGTATAAGCATGGTATGGGACGTCCAGGTCTGCTTGTCTAGTTATAAGAATTAACGGGATTTAGATGAAGAGCATTCATGCATTGTTACTAATAATGTGAAATTTGGCTGCTTGATTATTTGTCACTTAATTTAATTATATCAATTTATTGTTAAAAAGTTTATGTCCCTACTGAGCTGTGGTTTCGCTCACCCCCTAATAGATTTTGCAGGTACCGAACTTGAAATCTAGAGCTTGTGATAATTTTTGGCATGTCTATAGAATGTAACATAGCTTGTGGTTGAATAATGAGCTACTCTTTAAGTGAACTCTCGAGTAGTTCTAACTTGTAAAATAATGTAAAAATTTTATGGTTTCAGATGTTATCATTTCCACGTTTCTGCTGAATATTTTATGTGAAATATTTATTTTATTTATTTAAATGTTTTCTTCACATTTTAGTTATAGTTTTTATTAAATTCTATAATTAAGGTGTGAATCACGTCTTAACCCAAGATTTTGTAAATCCGAGGATTGGGGCATGACACATGCCCTTTTTCAAGAATTCTTATTTCCTAGTTAACATGTCATCTTTGAATTTTCCAGGAACAGAAATACAGATAGGCCAAGATAAACATGTTACCCTTCAAGAATTAATAGGTGCAACTCGAAACTTTAGCAGCAAAATGGAGATCGGTAGAGGGCATTTTGGAAGGGTTTATAAGGTATACTTGTACATTGTGAACTTAATTTGTGGTAGAAATTTGATATTAGGGTGGGCTATCTTTTCACTGTTGCAATTTTTGTTCAGATATATAACGTTAGTCTATTGTGTTGAAGCAGGCTGAACTGGAAGGTGGTCAAACGACTGTAGCTGTTAAAAGACTTTCTACTCACTCAAAAGGAAAAGTTGAGGAATTATTAAATGAATTCTATACCTTAAAGTCATTGAGGCATGAGAACCTTGTTCAATTGCTGGATGGTTATTTTGGAGAAGGGTTGCATTTGCTCATCTATGAATTTATGCCAAACCTGTCCATTGCAGATGCTTTTTTCGGTAAATCATCTTTTCACCTCTTCTAATTCTTCAAGCACAACATCAAATTGTTTAATTCTATATTCTAGGAGCAGTACTTCCTCCTTTTGTGTACAAATGGAGATACTTACATTCATTTTAGCTTCGCCAACATTTTCCTCTTCATACCGTGTATTGCTTTTATATTAAGAAATAAAATCCGGTACTCACTCATCCTTGAAATACCATCGAAATACCATTATAGGTGACGCATACCAGATTTGAGAAAACTTTCCATGACCCCCCATTCAACGACACATGTTATGACGCTTGCCCCGTGTCATTAAATGCCTTCCATGATGCAAATCAGGTGTCATGAAAGGGTTTTTCTGTTGTACTGACTTGTGTTTTCTGTGCTGATAGTGTTTATGACAAAAACAAAGTTGTTTATAGTTTAGACTAAACTGGAGGAGTATATACATAGAATCTTAAAGTGGTCATTCATGTGACTTGCAGGCTCGAAGTCCAGATTAAAGTTTAATTGGGAAACTAGATTTAACATTTGCCTGGGAATAGCGAGGGGTTTAGAGCATCTTCATGAGCACCCTAGACTCAAGATGGTTCATAGGGATATCAAAGCTGAAAATATCCTCCTTGATGGAGCTCTTAATGCTAAGATCTCAGACTTTGGAATGGCAAGCCTGTATACCGAGGAAGAACAACTTATGATCATCAAAGTGGAAGCACCAAAGTAAGTGTACAAAAAACAAATACATTTCGCTTTCTGAAACACTGTATAAAATAATGCCATGAAATTCAACTTATATGTCAGAAATAATATTATTTTCCCTTAATTACATCCTATGATGTTTTATATATTATCAAAACCAAAAACTAATAGGGAATCAGACTTCACATCATAATTCATAATTACGTCTTAAGCCGATGTCTTAAGTTTTTAGGAAATTCTGTAAGTTTTTAGTGCAAATAAAAAATATGTTACACACACAAAGATTCGAAAGCTTATAAATCAATTAAGTCGATGTCTTAAGTTTTTAGTAAATTTAGGTTTTAGCCACAAAAAAACTTTCACTTTTTGAAAAAGCCAAAACTTTTTCAAAAAAGACAGAAAAACCCCTCAACTTTCAAACCAAAGACATTAAAATGTAAAGGATTCCTTAGGAAATCCAAAAATAATAAGGGCATTTTTGTCCATTTTGGCTTCTTTTAAAAATATTTCTCTCCTTTGGCCTTTTCCAAAATGTCCATAAGTTTTTATAATTTACTTCATAAAGGGAAATATGAAGTTTTTATCTGGTATGCAATTGTGACTTGGATATTTAGAAACACCATTTTATAAATATTTGTGTGTATGTAAGAGTTGTTTGGTTTTCAGTATTAATTTACACAAATTGGTGAGAACAAATTATGTTCTCCCACAGTACTACATGTAGAAATTTAGGAAGGAATAGAAAATCAGGGGATGGCTCACTGAATGTGATGCCTGTATTCATTCATCTTTATATGATATTACAGTTGACGTTTGCCTAAGTATCTATGGAAAGCTAATACTGATATTGAGGAAGAGATTGTAGCACGACATCATGAATCCTGATTTGCATAGGTTGTGACTTGGGCTGATTGACTGATTGACTCTCGTCCTACAGATTTGGTGTCATATACTATGACATTGACGGGTGCATTATGCAAATATAATTTGAATTTACGTTTTATTTTTGTTGACGCAGCGGACATATGGCACCTGAGTATGCAATTCAAGGAATTGTAACCAGCAAAGTTGATGTTTACAGTTTTGGGGTAGTTATGCTTGAAATTGTTAGTGGGAAGAAAAATGCAGGTTACAAATTTAACCATGAGAGTGAGTATCTTTTGGACACGGTAAGCAAAACTGACAGGACGTATGGTGTTTTGTAATTTCTCCTGCTTTAAAGTGAACATGCACACTTTGAATTCTAAACCCTCATCATTTTACTGCAGGCTTATGTTGCATATAAAAATGGAAGCCTCATGGACTTGGTGGATAAAAATTTGTCCGGTATTTATGATGCAAAAGAAGCCATCACCATCTTAACCTTGGCCGTGATGTGCACGAATATATCTCCTACTCTAAGGCCAAGAATGGCAGACGTTGTGAGTATTCTTGTTGGTGAGAAAACCCTTGAGCAGATTAATCCACCTACTATGGATGATCATCAACTTAATGTAGCCATGGCTCATGGCGAATGTACCAAAGCTGATTCTTCTACTTCCACAGAGGTGACCTCAAGGGCATCAACTTCAACTAAATTAATCAAGGGGATAGATGAAACACAAAATTCTTCTGCAGAAACCAGTCTCAAAATATCGGAAGAGAGTGGGACCTCGCATTAAACATGCATCCTCTTTGGATTGTGTGAGAGAAGTTACAGTCAGTTTGGTTTATGTTAGATCTATTTAAAATTGTTGTGGTACGTCTTTATGGTTTTCAATTGTTTTCTATTTAAAGCATTGTACTGTATTTTCTGCATTTGTAGCTATTTCATCATATCGTCGTCTTCTTCTTTATGTAGTTTTCTTTTTTAATTTCATTCCATAAGAATATTGTTTCAGTTTTGTTATATGGTTCAATAAGATGGTTATTTCTTGATTTTTCCTCTCTTTTCTGTAAGAAAGTTGTTAGTAGTAATGTATTTTGATCACTGTCTTTCTTAAGGGAAAATTTGGTTCTAGAGAGAAGTAGAGGGATATAGTGGGGAGGACGAGAAAATGACAAAAATACCCAAAGATCATAAACCCCACCCCACCCCACCCCACCCCACCCGATTTCGACCCCCCTCTCCTATACATTATAGTAGTTTATTAGAATATTGCTTTGTGAAAAAATAAAAACCACTGATATTGCTTTTTGGTTTACAACTTTTAATCTACAGCCACTTTTCTTGTTCTTATTTATCAATGAAAAAAAAGAAAAAAGGATTTGTGGTGTCAATTTGGGACTGTCAATGGGCGAGACAGTTTTTCATGGGGAATAAAATAGGACTCCCAAGTTAAACAAGCACCCAGAAATTGAAGTTTAAGCAAAGCTCTCATTTACATTAATTTCACATAATCCAAATCATAATCAATAATTACTATAGAATGGATTCATTTGGTTAGTGTAGACATGGAAATTTTGGTGAATTAAATTCCACTAAGTAAGAAAATAATTAGGGTTTGGTTGATTAAATTGTGGGCTCCATAATTTGCCAATGTGGCGTATGACTCATCAAAATTGGATTAGTTGTCAAAGGTGACACATGTTGACATCCGACGGAGTGCATCAAACGGTTCAAAGTGAAGACAAAATTAAAGGAATGAATCTTCTGTGATTGACTTTGATTTAAATTAAATATTAATCAAGTCAATCAATCGAAGATAATTTGGTTAAATTGCCAAATTATTGGAATTGATTTTCTTAAATCAAATCAGAATTCCACAAAGGAAAGTTTTAAAGGGGGAAAGTTATTTAGGTCAAGCATCCTACAGGAGCCTATAAATAGGAGGCCTCAAGATGAAAGAAATGGGAGAAAAGCTTAGACAGACCAAGCACTCAAAAGAAACAGAAAACTCTCTGCATTCTTCACCCACACTTTAGAAGAGCTACCAAGCACAATAAATACGTGTCGGTTCCTCCACCCTAGAAAAATCCCAAACACCAAAAAAGCTTCGTGCTACCCGTTTGATCAAGATCAAGTCTCTACGACCCTTGTATCAAACACAAATTTTCTTTAAACACTTTGGAGATTGAATCAGACGATTCAATACAAAGATTGTAACCCTAAATTCATTAATACAAATATTACTTTGTACACGTGTTCTTGTCTCATTTGTCGCAGGATTTTCGTGTTTACAGTTAGTTTTAACTGAAATCACCTGATAAAGCCAATTCGAGCTAAACCCATTATTGGCATGTTTGGTTCGATTTGAGCTTAAGCCTTTTTTTTTTCTTCTTCCATTTTTTTTTTCTAGTTAGCTAGCCAAATTTAAGAACTTGCTAAGTCTACAAAATGAAATCACATCATTTTCTAATTTCCAAAACGGTAACATCTTAAAATTCAGTATTTGATCAAAGTAAACAAAATAACAAATTAATGATATTAGTTATTATTATGGGGATTCGAACTTGTGACTACTGGTCTACAAGTCAAGTCAATGCCTTCCACTTAACCAGACCCTGTTAGCGTGGTATAATTGTTTGATAAACAATAATCTTACAATCATCAAATTTGTTCATTAAAGAATGTGTTAGTAGATATGTCATTATCTCACATACATGATGAATGAAGTTGAGTATATTTGAATAAACAAAACACGACAAGCTAATTTGATGACAATACTCTTGATAAACTGGTTCATTTTATTGCTTTGGGTAAGTTGTTCACATTTCTAAAACCTGAACCAATCAGAATATTAAAAGGATCAAACTTCTATGCATGCTTCAACTTTCATTGCTTTTATTTCATGGTATCTTTTGGCATCAACATGACAAACGAGTAGGGGTGGGCATTGGAACCGCAAAATCGTAAAATCGAACTAAATCAAACCAAAAAAATCCAAAAAAAAAAACGTGTTGATTGAAAAAGTCAAGAACCAAAAAAAAATCGAAACCGAACTTATTCAAACTAGTTCCAATCTCGGTTTTTCAACACACAAAACCAGTCCAATCCGAACGTATCCAATATAATTAATTTTTATATAATTTTTATATATTATGTACATGTCCCTATTTATAATAGGCTTATTTATGTACATGTCCCATGTGCTTTCAAACTTATCTCAGATTACCACCTGAGCTTTGAAATGTCTCAAAATAACCCCCCACACTTTTAAAAATGATCTCATGTTACCCATTCCGTCAATATTATAGACGTTCCGTTACGTGCTTTGGGCCCCACTTTGTTTCAATCCTTAACATTGGAGAATAAGGGTTTTTCAGCTTCAGAAAAGGGGAAGGGGGTATTTGGGTGAGAAGGGAAAATTTGGAGAAGAAGGCTAGGGCTTATCATGTAAGGTGGTGTTATACCAATACCATTGAAGAATAAATAACTATAATCTACCATGTAAGGTGGTGTTATAAAAATGGAGGAATTTTAGACTCACATTGATGAACCCATGAAGGAAAATATCAAGGACCATCTTAGAAGGGCCAGGTTTGTGCATTGTCAGATTCACCAAGAGCCTCAGATCATGAGCACTTTCAAGTACAAGGAGATTCAATGCATTGCTTCCAACCTTATTGATCTGTTCTCTTTTCTGCTCCTCTGTCATCCCAACCCCACAACTCACAACCACAACTTTCTCCACCAACTCTGGATACATCTCAGCCATCCAATATGCCACATACTCTCCATAACTTATAGAGTAAACAGTAAATCTCGCCACCCTTAATCTCTTCAACCCTTCTGCCACACAATTTGCTTGGAAAACCTCTGTCCTTTCTGGCCTGTTGGTGTAGGATTTGCCAAAGAACAATAGATCAGGTATGTACAGATTGAAACTTTGAGAAAGTGAACCCACTTGATGGATGAATTGCCACTTTGAATTGCCACCATACCCATGAAACATTACAAGAACAGGCTTTTGATAAGCCCTTGCCTTCTTCTCCAAATTTCCCCTTCTCACCCAAATACCCCCTTTCCCCTTTTCTAAAGCTGAAAAACTCTTATTCTCCAATGTTAAGGATTGAAACGAATGGGGCCCAAAGCACGTAACGGAACGTCTATAATACTGACGGAATGGGTAACGTGAGACCGTTTTTAAAAGTGTGAGGGGTATTTTGAGACATTTCAAAGTCCAGGTGGTAATCTAAGACAAGTTTGAAAACACAGAAAGAAACTGAAATGTCTCATATTAAAACCAAAAAAATACATGGGAATTTCAACACATCAACTCACCTCTTGCTTAACAGAACCAAAAACAACCACCAAATAGCTCTATCTAAAGCAGCATAACACCACCTACAAAACATTAAAAGCAGACATTACAGGTTCCTGTCCTCTAGTATGAATTGAAATTAAAATCCCACAAATACACATTTAAAAGTGTGCATTAAACTATGTTAAAGGTTGAAGAAAGAGAATCAAATCCACTTCTACATTTAATTTTTAATTTTTAATTTTTCAATTTATACTCTATTCACACAGAACTTAATAATTTTTAAGGAGATTTGAGCATAACATTCATCTGCCAAAGATGAATCATATTGGCCCACCAAGAAGCTCGGCCTGGTCATCAAGTGGGCCACTTGGCCCACTACTACATTTTTCGGTTTGCGCGACGAATATGATTTCGTCGCGCAAGGACACATTCAGTCGCACAAATTTTTAGGCGACAAAAAATTCGTCGCGCACAATTCGTCGCGCAAGGAGCGTGAAGAAAGACTTTGCGCGACCAATATTTTACCGTCGTCGCGCAAACATGTGAGACGGTTTACCTTCGTCGCACGAAATGATATGGGACGCCCAAACCATTCGTCGCATATAATCTTGCGCGACGAATAAATATTCGTCGCAAAAGTCTTGCGCGACGAAAACTTTTCGTCGCGCAATCCGTCCCGCAGGTTTATCGCCACGGAAGGTTTTTCGTCGCGCTTTATGTACCCCAAACATTTGCGCGACGGCGGATATTGCGCGACGAAAATGTAGTTGTCGCGCAGAGATAGATTGAGCGACGAATAGTTTCGTCGCGCAAATGTATCTTGCGGGACGAAGAATTTCGTCGCGCTAATGCATCTTGCGCGACGAAATTCGTCGTCGCGCGAATGCACCTTGCGCGACGATGACTTTCGTTGCGCTAATGAACCTTGCGCGACGACGAATTTCGTCGCGCAATACTAAATTATATGTAATGTGATTTTGCGCGACGAGACACTTTTCGTCGCGCAAAATTAATATATATATTACAGAAATTTAATATTACGTTTTTTTTGTGAATTTTGTAAAAAAATGAATTTGGGGTTTTTTTTTTGGGGTAATAAAAGGAAATTGGCAAAAAAATAATAATAATAATTGTAAAAAATACCTCTATTATATAAAATAAAATAAATGTATATAATACAAAATAAAAATGTTTCAAATAATATGAAATAAAAATCTAATCGAATAATGTTGAAAAATCTACATTGTCTTCTGGCACATGCGGCTCGGAGGTCTGGGCAGGGGGGGTGGTCTACTGCGGATGCTCTGGTCGGACGGGCTCAGAGGTCGCCGTATCAAACTGCGGGACAGGAATGCCGGACCGTGCGAGGGACTGCAGAATCACCGACATCTGACTCCGAAGCGTGGCCACCTCTGCAGTCAAAGCAGTTACCTGACTTGACTGCGATGCTGGACGGGGTCTGGGTTCCCTCTGCCGCGCATTCCCCATCCCTCGACAATATGTCCCTGGCCTCCTTCCGAGAGTCTGATCCAACGTCTCCGTCAGGATCTGAAACCCAGCATCCTGTGGAGGATCCACAGACTCGATCGGAGTCTCGGGAGGAAGCTGGGAGGCGGACTCCTGAAGAACCAACTGGCTCCTCTCCACCATCGTCGTCTGTTTCACATTACATAAAATATAAATTAAAAAATGCATATAAATTGAAAGCGTAACATAAGAATTAAAATTAAATACTACGTACATGAAGGGACTCGGCCAACTCATTCCCAGGTCGAACATAAACGTCACCGAAGACGTCGATCTCTGGGAATTTCGACCCCCCCTTAAATGAACAAAAGAAGGAAAATATTAGTATGAACAAAATAAATTAATAATAATGACGAATTAAAAATTAAATATAAATTATATTATTCTTACTCGACGCCGTGCATCCATCCTATATGAGAAAGGCCTGGAGCCGGAATGGTGGAGAAGAGTCTTCTTCTTCCTATTGCCCTTATTCACTTGGGCTTTATTCTGTTATACAAAAAATTAAACATAATAGTTGAAATATAAATAAATTAAATAATAATGACATATAAAAAATAAAGTAAACATTAATAAGAATTATGTCATAATTAAACAAATATTATTTAAAAAAATACCACATAATCGGGCGCCTGAAAATGAGCGCAGAGCCACGCCCAACTATCCTCCCGCCCCTCAAGCTCCTTCGGGCAACCCTCCTGAAGAGCGACTTGCGGATCATCAAACGCCTGAAAATGGTGATGCAAGTCGCTCTTCCACTGCTTGTACCTCTCACCGAAGAGCCTGTTGACGTACGCCATCGACTCCTCGGTGAGGTCCTCTAAATGGTAGTTCGTCTGCAATAAATTCATTACATACATTAAGTAATATAAATATATAAAGTTTGAAAGAAAAATAAATAAAAGATAGGAAACATACCGACAACTGGCCGCGAACTTGCAATTTGATCTCGTCAGGAATGACCTTCCAAGACTTCCATTGCATCGGGCAATGGGTCCGAACGACGTGGCCAATGTCGTGGGCCAAGGAGCTATGCAACTCCGCCGTCGGTGCAGCCCGATGGCGCTCGTCATATGCGATGCTGATACAACTGTTGGTCACCCGGGTGACCTTCGTCGTCTTCAGCTGCCGACACGGCCCTCGGGTGTTCCTCTTGGCTGCAAAGGGATATGACAATACTGATAAATAAATAACAAATTGAACCATAAAATTCCCAATTAAAAAAATTTTAAAAACAAAAAAACGAAAGAAGAATGGTATATATACCTGGCGGTGCCCTCGAGGCACCAGTACAGTTGGTCGATGTGGTCTCGGTGGTGGTAGCGGGCCGGTGTCGCCGCCTAGCGCTAATAGGCTGCACCACCGAAGAAGCTGATGATGCAGGCGCCTGGGATCCCCCAGGAGTAGCTAGCACGTGGTCCTGCTCCAGCAGTGCTGGAGCTGTGGCAGCTGATACCGGCTGAGGCGGGGGCTCCGAACTCGGTGTAGTCGTCACCGCCCTACGACGTGTAATCAAGTCTGACATCTGCACAATTTCATTATTCAAATTTAGCACATACAATGTTATTACAAAATTGCAAAATTGAACTACTTAATTAAAATCAAAGTTTGACCTAGGGTTTGCGATTTCGGAGTATCCAGGACTCCGATCCACGATCCGTCGAATCATAAACAATCCTATAAATACAGGGTACCACATACGTGAGTTTCAGCTCGATCCAACGGTCCGAACATATCAAACCCGGAAATCGCACAATAGGCAAAATCCGTTACAGACTGAAACGGTAACCAAATTCTAATCCGAGCACACGTACGTGCTCGGGACAAAACATGATTGCAATGGCACAAAATGCCCTATGCTACAGTACCCCACGCGCCACCCCACGCGCCGGCAGCAGGCGGGTGGCCAAAGCGATAACAATTCCGAAAAATCCTAAAAATTAAGGGCCAAGGTTCCTACCCTAGGTACAAAACATCAATTGGAGGCACTTTTGTTCTCGGACCTACCCCAAAAAACGGCCGGAAGTGGCCGGAATTTCAATTTCAAAACCGGCCGAAACCTAGGGTTTCAAATTGACTACCCTATGCACACAATCAATGAAATCCTACGCAACCATCAGCTAGAGCATAAAAAATAGTCCAGAAACCATACCTCAATTGCAGGATTTGGTGAACAGAGGAGAGAGAAAAACGGCGGCGAAGCTACGGGCCAAACGGAGGAACTCACGGCGGCACGATGAACGGCAACGGCGGAGAAGCTCCAGCGTTCGACGTCAGTGGCGGCAGGGTCTGAATTGGGGCGGAGTAGAGGCTGAGGTCACGGCGGAGAGAGAGGGAGGTTTTAGGGCGGAATGGAGAAACTGGGGAAGAAGGAGAAGATCGCGAGTTTCAGAAGATTTATTCGACTTTGCGCGACGAACATTTAATTTCGTCTCGCAAAATTCATTTAAATGACTTTTGCGCGACGAAAACAAAATATTTTCGTCGCGCAATGTAGATATGTCCGCCAAATTTTGGAATTTGGGATTAGGATTTCAATTTTGCGCGACGGAAATTAAAGCTACGTCGCGCAAGGTTGTTAAAATATCAAGCTTGCGCGACAAAAATAGATACTTCCGTCACGCAAGTTTGGCCAGCCGCCCAATTTTGGGATTTGATTTTGCGCGGGGGAGATTAAAAGTCTGACCCTTGCGCGACGAAGAGAACTACATTGTGCGACGACTAATTTTCGTCGCGCAAGGTTATGAAAATAAAATCATTGCGCGACGACTAATTTTCGTCGCGCAAATTTGATTTTGGAAAAAAAATTCGCTAAGTGTTGGGGCGGGCAGGGGGTGAGATTGCCATAAATTGCGCGACGAAAGGTGATCGTCGCGCAAGGTTCTGATAATGTAACCCTTGCGCGACGAATACTTTTCGTCGCGCAAAATATCCATATATCATTGCGCGACGATTAAGTTGCGTCGCGCAGATTTGATTTTGGAAAAAAAATTCGCTAAGTGTTGTGGCGGGCAGGGGCTGAGATTGACATAAATTGCGCGACGAAGGTTAGTCGTCGCGCAGGGGGCTGAAAGTTGCGCGACGAACACTATTTGTCGCGCAAAATACCCATATATCCTTGCGCGACGAAGGTTGTCTTTATTCGTCGCGCAAACCCATACCCTTATACCCTAAACCCTAAAACCTGTAACCTAGGCCCTAAACCCTAACTCCTGACCTAGTTTCAATGATCCAACCGGCAATCTTCTTTTTTTATAGTTCGAGATCGTATACGTCGCAAATCAGAATGAATGAACGTTCAGAGATTGAGTAACGGGACAAAACTTGTAGACGGTTCTAAACAAATTGTCCCGATTCAACGGTGATTTTAACTCCGATTTTGAAAAAATTTTACAGCTACGTTTCTTGACCCTAGATGAATACAGAGATGGGATTCGATCTTCAATTTGAGAAATTTACAGTACAGGACATCACATAATCTTATGTTATGTTCAAGGAATGTATAAAGAAATTCTTCATTTTTTGTGAATGTAGTGTTTTGATGGAATATGTATTCTACGAAACTAGTTTCAGTAATCCAGCCGTCAAATTTGTTTTTTTGTACTTCGAGATCGTATACGTTGAAAATTAGGAAAAAAAAACCTTCATAGATCAAGTAACAGGACAAAACTTTTCGACGGTTATAAACGAAAAGTCATGATTCAACGGTGATTTTGACTCTGATTTTGATGATTTTTTACAGCTACACTGTTTAACCCTATGTGAATACAGTGAATTACTTCGATCGTCAATTTCAAATGTATACGTGTGTGTATATAGCAAAAATATATCTATATATTCTTGCGCGACGGGGCAGATGTATTCGTGGCGCAAAACTTCCTTGCGCGACGGAAATATTTGTCGCGCAAACATTGAAGTTTGCGCGACGGGTTAATATTTCGTCGCGCAAAATTAGAGAGACGATGCTTCCTTCGTCGCGTAAGATTATTTTCATTCACATATTAATAATTACTTGCATATATTGATTTAAACTTTATTCTATTTTCTTTTGATTTGAGAATTGAAGGATTGTTGATTTAAATTTGTGAGTTCAAATGAAAGATTATTTTTTGGATAATCTTATTTTATTTTTATTCATTTTTTCTCTTATATGAATAATTACTTACATATATTGATTTAAACTTTATTATTAAAATTACTTGCATATATTGATTGTGCTATGGTTTATAACTACATTTATTTTAATCATGTTTCAGTTCTCCACATATATAATGTTTGGACTGAATCGGTACATAAATGAAAACATTTGCATTACACAAAATATGTCCACTAACATAATAAAATTACAAAACAAATTCATCATTCATCATTTGAACTATAATAACTTCCGTTATCGTCGCTATCATCACTTTCGGTCTCCCAATCCTCTTCCTCCTCCTCCTCCGCCTCCTCTATATGTACATCATCGTCGTTGCTCGGGCCAACTGCATCATCGTATCGCGGAAGATCACCGAGGTCAATTGTAATTGACTGAATCGGTATTTCGATTGAAGACACTCCTTGTATTTGAAATGGCTCTTGTATAACATTTGTATCTCGAAGTGTTTGCGCATCATTTTCCATTGAAGATTCTAAACGTTGGTCAGCCACATTGTCGACGTCGTTGTCAGTTGGGTCTAGTTCTGGTACAGCATACACGTTCCTACGATCCATCTTCTGAACAACGTTCCAACCGCTCCCGGCTTTAGGGTCATCTAGATACACAATTTGTGTTGCCATGTTTGCCAAAATATAAGGGTCGTCATCATACCAAGTTCTGTTCATGTTCACAGATAGTAACCCATGATCGATTTTAACACTTCCCGGCCTATTTGGGTTGGTGTCAAACCATCGACACTTAAACAGGATGACTTGGTATCGATCTTTGTAAAGCAATTGCACGACAGTTGTGAGTTTGCCATAGAAATCAATGTCCGTACTTTCGCCTCCACCTGGGACATGGACACCGCTGTTTTGCGTACACAACTTATCATCTCGTGCAACCCCCAAAAATTTGACGCCGTTAACATTACAACCCGAGAACAATTCAGCACGAATCGGGCCGAACGCCAAGTTATATAACTCATCACTGTAAGTTGGGGAATTCGATGATTTCAACTTATTCACCTAATATGATACAAAACCATTCACATGTTAGTCTGACAAAATTAAAAACTACAATTTATATTTCTCAAATAACAAACACTTATAACTTACAAAAGCAAAAACCATTGTGGAAACAATTCACGGTGTTTCTGGGCAACCAAATGTGATGGATGTTCTCGCTTCATCATCTCTTCATGCTCATATAAGTATCCCATGATCTCATCACAATTGTTCAGTATGAACCAATGCGCTACCTCCATGTCATTTCTAGAAAACGACTCTCCTCGTCCAGGATCTCCAAAGGGTCGTGCGCTTTGGGCAAAAACAGAAAGTTTTTCATTTCTCATACCTCCGTCATGATTGCGCTGAGGACGATTGAAAACCGTCTCCACATCTTTTAAATACATTCCGCAGAAAGTAAGCGACTCATATTGAACCCAAGCCTCTACAATAGATCCTTCGGGCTTCGCCCTGTTGCGTACACTTTTTTTCAGCTCTCCGAGAAGCCTGACAAAATAAAAAGAAATGAGACAAATTAGCGACCGTGAGATAAGGATGCATAAACAAATGATGAGGATAATATACCTTTCTATTGGATACATCCAGCGATAGTTGACAGGACCAGCGAGCAATGCCTCTTCTGGCAAGTGAACCATCACGTGGATCATACTTGTGAAGAAAGCTGGAGGAAATATCATCTCAAACTTGCATAGGACTTGGACAATGTCATGGCGCAACTGACACATGTCCGTCTTTCGCAAAGTTTTTGCCGTCAGTTGGGAAAAAAATCTCGACAACAAAATGATTGGCTTCACTACATCTTCCGGTAATAGGTGTCGAATACCCACAGGAAGTAGGCGTTGCATAAACACATGGCAGTCATGGCTCTTAAGTCCAGTAAATTTACCCCCGTCAACATTCACACAACGTGCGATATTCGAAGCATACCCATCGGGAAACTTTACAGACGATACAAACTTTAGAAACTCTTTCTTGTCATTCGGTTTCATACAAAAGAATGCAAGATCCCTTCTAGCTTTATCATTGTCCCTATTCATCCATAAACCCCTTCGTATGCCCATTCTTTCCAAATCAAGACGAGCTTTGATCGTGTCCTTTGTCTTCCCCTCTATATCTAGAATCGTGCCCACCAATGTGTCGAATACATTTTTCTCAACATGCATCACATCTAGATTGTGCCTCAATTTGAGTTTCGACCAATATGGGAGCTCAAAAACATAGGCTTGTGCGTCCAGTTCATATGTGTAGAAGGTCTGATACGACTAACTGTTTTCCCGAATGGAGCAAAATCCAACCGGTTCAGCTGGTCCAATATCTCATCACCGGACCATTCTCTAGGTCTAAGGCGACGCTCTGTGTTCCCGTCGAACTCTTTATCTTTATCCCTCCACGCATGGTCCCATGGCAACCATCTCCGATGACCAAGGTAACAAACTTTTCCAGCGTGCCAACCAGAAGTTACATCTTCCTTGCATACAGGACATGCCATATAACCTTTTGTGCTCCACCCAGAAACCATTGCATATGCTGGGAAATCATTCACAGTCCACAGAACTGCTGCCCGCAAAGTGAACATTTTCCCAGTTGATTTATCGTACGTGCGAACACCATTTGTCCATAATTCCTTCAGCTCATCAACCAGCGGCCTTAAGTAAACATCGATTGACCTCCCCGGATCCTCAGTTATCAAAACAGTCATCATCATGTATTCTTTTTTCATGCATTTCCAAGGCGGCAAATTATATGGGAATACGAATATCGGCCAAGTGCTGTGGTGTTGGTTTAGAACCCCATACGGATTAAATCCGTCAGTGGCAAGTCCCAATCTAACATTTCGGGGATCAGCAGCAAACTCGGGGAACGTTCGATCGAACTCTTTCCATGCCTCCCCATCTGCAGGATGCCGCATCACATCATCGTCTACCCGTTTTTCCTTATGCCATCTCATGTCTGTGGCAGTATGCGTCGACATATACAATCGCTGCAACCTAGGTTTCAAGGGCAGATAACGCATGACTTTTTGTGGGATCTTTGTCGTCCTATTCTGAGATGTCATCTTGAACCTCGACTCATTGCATATAGGACATGTATCCAACGATTCATACTCTTTGTAGAATAACATGCAATTGTTTTTGCAAGCATGGATTTTTTCATAACCCAATCCCAGACCATTCAACACCTTCTGCGCCTGTTTATGGTCTTTCGGCAAACAATTGTCCGTCGGAAGCATTCTCTTGAAAACCCCCAAAAAGTAATCGAAACACAGGTTCGACATACGATACTTTATTTTTCCGTGCATTAGCTCCACAATGGCCGTGAGAACGGAAAAACTCTCGCACCCCGGGTATAACTCTTGATTGGCATTTTTTAATAATTTTTCATATTGTTCAAACTCCGCACTGTCTATTGGTGTAGGCACATCATCTTGCTCTTCTTGATTCATGTTGGTCGATGCAAATGGAAAAACATCCTGTATAATATCCATTACTTGATCATTAGCATCCACAATAGGTTGAACACTGTCCACTCTTGTGGCATTTGAAGACGAAGCATGCTCTAATTGTTCCCCATGAAGGTTCCAAATGCTATATGTCTCAATCATTCCATTCCTTACTAAATGAAATCCAACATTTTCAATTGTCTCCCATAACGTGTTGTTGCACCTCCTACAAGGACAACGGATTCTAGTTGCACCCGGGTTGTGTCTACGTGCAAACTCAATAAAATCCTCGATTCCATCCAAGTATTCGTCTGCGCATCTGTTCGGGTTCTGTATCCACCTTCTGTCCATAATTCCTGAAACCAGAATCACACCACAACAATCACAACAACTTCATCCGAAGTTATAATGTCACCTTATGCCTCCGGTAAGGGTCCTATCCCATTCGGGAATGCATAGTCCTGCCACGTAACCTACGGCTACATGAGATTAGATTTCGACGTGGATGAATTTCGCCAGCATCTCGCTACAGTTCTTGAGGTGGCCATAGGTATAAATACCTCTGTACCACCCGAAGAACGTACCGAGATGACACCGAAATCTCCACAATCGAAACCTAATCCTGTAGCCGTAGATTACGTGACAACACTATGCATTACCAAACTGTCCAAATAATGGGACAATTCAAGAATTAATTGGACCGCAGTCATGCATTACGCATCCATGCACGAAATCCAACTAATCTCGAACGGGAAACTAAGTGTTACTAAACATAAAAATAAAAGTACGAAGTTAATTTCAATTAACTTCGTACATCACAACATATTGTGCTACGTTACGCACAATTTCACAACATAATATAAATATAACTTCAGAAAAAAATTTAAAACATAACAAACTAACTTTAACATTATTAACATATAAAACTCACTAAAATACCTTCCCAATCGTTCTCCACCAATTGCTAATCACAAATATCCCTAACGAAAACAAAATAAAAAGCCTTAGTACGAATTTAAATTAATATTTACAAACTGACGAAAAATATTTACCCAATGACTGTATTGAAGTCCCAGTAGCACAGACAGGTTGAGAGAGAGCAGAGAGGCAGAATGCTTTTTTTTTTGCATTCTGCCTCTGCAATGGCAATGCCCATTTGAAGAAGAAGGACTTTGCGCGACGAACATATAATTTCGTCGCGCAAAAGTCCGTCGCAAAATCTTGAATTTTCCGTCGCGCAAAACAACTTTTCCGTCGCGCAATCACCTGCCGACATCAATTTTTTTGCGCGACGCGTCCCTTATCCGTCGCGCAAACTTCCGTCGCGCTATCTCGTCGCGCAAAAAACACATTCCGTCGCGCAACAACACCAATTCGTCGCGCAAGGTGACACTTTACGCGACGAATATCATGTACGTCGCGCAAACATAAATATCCCAACCAGATAATTTTGGCGCCAAAAAATAAAATATCCCTCGTTTTCTTGCGCGACGAAAGTACTTTCCGTCGCGTAAAGGTGTCTTGTGCGACGAAACGTTTCGTCGCACAAGTTTTTACCGCCATATAGAGGGGCCCACTGGTTTCTGTCAGTTTTTGCGCGACGGATTAGCTGTCCGTCGCTCAAGGTTTACTTACGCGACGATATTTGTCGTCGCGCAAGTGTTTCGCGCCAAAAAAATTTTCCCCGCTTTTTTTAACTCTGTTTGCGCGACGACGAATATTTTGGTCGCGCAAAGAGATTTTGTGCGACGCATAATGTTCGTCGCGCAAGTTTTTCGTGTTAAGTGCGACAACTAATATTTTTCATTGCGCCAGTATGTTTTGCGCGACGGATTAGTCTTCGTCGCGCAAAATGTCGTCGCGCAAAGGGAAAAACGTAGTAGTGGCCCACATTAAACTATTGTATAGGCTAAAGCCCATAGTTAAATAATGAGGACCATTTGGCGGGCATCTTGATGAGATTTGGCACCAATATATCACGACATAGTAGATCCCTACTTTTTTGAATCCATCGAAATTATATTTTTCCTTTTCTTTTTCCCCTAACGTTTTTCTGGTTCGGGATTAAAGCTTCACTAAAACCTTAGCATTACTCAAAACACCAAATGTTGTACATTTTTCTTATTTTTATTATTGAAAGAATAATAAATAATCAGACTCTTACCGTGAATGTAAAGATAAATACTCTCCGCACGTGCTTCTAAGCCTGTGAGCGGCTATTTTTTAATTTTTTTAATTTATTTTAGAATTAAATAAGATAATG
The DNA here is from genome assembly GCA_020226455.1 of Prunus salicina. Classification (NCBI taxonomy): domain Eukaryota; kingdom Viridiplantae; phylum Streptophyta; class Magnoliopsida; order Rosales; family Rosaceae; genus Prunus; species Prunus salicina. The sequence continues at coordinate 26,333,594 of CM035342.1, read as the reverse complement.
GGTAGTTGTGTTCCATAAAAATATGGTCAATTATCTGATTTTTCTTTTAATTTTAAATTTTTTTAATATGAAAAAGTGTAAATTTATCATATTATCCACATTTAATTAATAATTTCGATTCTTAATGTTTACATTAACCTATGATATTTTATGGTATTTTGAATATTTTTTCATTCTCTGTCTTTTGCATTATATATATAGATCATAAGCCCAACAAAGGAAATATAGGTTGAGGCCTCCTGCTTTGGGTCACAAAGAGAACAAAAAAAGTGTGTGAATTGAGCTTCCGCGCCTGTCAAGAGGCTAGTTAGTTGAAAGCTATTAAAAAAAAAATTCTATTTTTTATTAGCATTCATTGGATGTTCTGAGAACATTAAGAATTTTAGAGAACCATTTTAAATTACAAACTGCCTTTTATAATTTATGCTTTTAATACTTTTATACTTTCTATTCTTTCTGTTGGGTGAAAAAGGTATATGCAAATCTTTTGGGCTTGAGGCTTGTGAATGAAGCCCATCGTTTGGGCCTTTGGAGTTAAAAATACAAGCCGAAAGCCCATCAAACGGTCTCTAAAACACTTTCGCTCTCAAACCAACACGGTATATCTCAAGCTCGCATTTCGTTTGCCACTTCGATCCTCTCTTCCACTGTTTTGTTCTCAATCTCCGCAGCTACTACTCATTAACCGTTTCAGACATATAAAATGTAAATTCTTACCCCCGTTTCTTGCTCTCTCTTGTTCTTTAAATGAAGGTAACATGGGGATTCAATTTTTGCACTTCAACAACTTTAAGTTTCTGGGATTGAGCTTGAAGTTGGATGCTTTTATGGTGATGGGTTATGCCTCAAATCACCGTTTTTTTATTTATCAGGGACCATCCATAATTTAATATGCAGGACATAAAACGATGCTAAATGAATTAACAATGCTAAAGAGACTTGCTAATCAATATTAAGCGATGATTTAAGGAAAATTAATAATAAGCGAGTTGTTCTTGAGCATCACGGTGTCAACCCATAATTTAATATGCAGGACATAAACCAATCAGAGAAAAATTCAAACAATCAGAAACTTGTTTCTTGGAGAGGACGCATGACATTGACGACAAGCTCAATTCACACACACTTTTTTTGTTCTCTTTGTGACCCAAAGCAGGAGGCCTCAGTCTATATTTCTTTCGTTGGGCTTATGATCTATATATATAATGCAAAAGATAGAGAATGACAAAACATTCAAAATACCGTAAAATGTGCTAAGTTAATGCAAACATTAAGAATTGAAATTATTAATTAAATGTGGATAATATGATAAATTCACACTTTTTCAGATTAAATTTTTTTATTTATTTGCAGACTAGTGATCTTAGGTTCGAACCTTCATGGCACATTGGTATTGTATGTGAGAAACCACACTCTCATCTAATTTAGACTATCGCTTGTACTAAAACAAAAAAATTGAAAATATAGCAAATGTTATTTATTAATAGGAATACTATACATGAAAGTATAAATCGGCCACCAATCACATATTATCATTTAGACTGTTCATGATATGTGTCTCTTTGTACACATATGTACATATGTCAACTTGAATTTCAGAATCATTGAAAGTAATCACATGCATTATAAATATAATTCACATGCAAACTTACCCGAAAAAAAAAAGTGGGCATGAATGGTCGACTACATCTATTCAAGCACATATATATGTGTCCATGAAGAAAAGATCGGTCGTTAAAGCAAATTTTGACAGAATGCTACTTTTTTTAGTTTACTGATGGTCCCTTAAAGCAAGCCTATATGACAATTATTTGCATTGTTCAACCCGTGACGGATGAGGATGGGGTAAGCAAGAGAAATGGATATCCATCCTTAGCTTGGAAAGGAAGAAAAGGAACTTTGATTCATTTGTATGCACTTCCTTTTCAACGCTATATATATATTTTAAAGGCAAAGGTCCCGACCCACTAGTGTTTGATTTTTAGCATACCAAATTATGTCATAGCTAGCAATGGTGCCTACGCGATGCTGCAGGGTTTGAAATCGTGTGAAATGTGTATAAAGTAGTAAAAATATATAGGGAAAATGGTAATATTTATATAAACATGGAGATGTACAAAGTGGTATCATGCTTAGTTTAGAGCTGGAGGGCATAATGGCCAATTCACTGCCCATAAGTCAACTCAAGGAAGTAGACCATCACTTAATCGGGGGCAAAAACGCAATTTTACTATTCCTAATGAACAGCTTAGGAACAGTCATCGTTTGGATTCAGTTTTAGTACATATATATAATTTGAAGATTGGCGGTATGGAGGTGGAATTTTACTCATAAAGTCCTAAAATGCTTTAGTGAAGTTGCAAAATCACCCTTGTCCTAATGATCAAACCTTTCAACAGCTAAAAAAAGAATGAAAGGAAATTTTCGTTGTAATTCTAAGCATTGGTGGTGCATTAGTAGACATGGGTGTAGGACTCGGACTTGGAGTGGTGAGAGAGGTGTGTTAATAGCATGACTTTGTGAACGAATTACTATAATCACCAATTTGAAGCCTATGTGTTCACTGGAATTCAGGAACAGATTCAATGGATATAATTGGAGCAATATAATTGAAATTCAAGGTATTCTCAAGGGAACTGACTTTTTGGACTTTATTTACTCTGTTTGAAATTGGCTTTCTGAGAGGGAAGATTTGAATGACTGATGAAACAGAGAATATGATTATATGTCAAATATTATATTGTTGTTTTTCAAATAGCATTTCTTCTGGCTACTCTTATCCATATATATAAAATGACAAATAGCATATTTGGATTTTCTTCCTTTTCAAAGTTACTAGGTTTAATTGTAACCGAAAAAAAGTTACTAGGTTTAATTTGTGCTTGCACACAATATATATTTATTCTCCATTTGGCTTAACAAACTTATTAATGGTACTCTCTGCATATTTTCAGGATTGATACTCAATCAAATACAAGGCGGTTTCAATCCCTCTTTCGTGTATGAGCCCTCATAAAGATGACATTTATATGCTCTTGTTGAAGAGCTTTATGAAATATTCATTACATTTTTGTGTTGTTTTACCCCACATTGTATTTCAGTATCTTCTTGAGGATGTTGCTTTGGAGCCCAAACGGTTGAATAAAATAATAAATATTTATGGTACATTCACTTTGAGTTTTAGCTGTCATGGCCTCTCCTTTTTAAAGCATACAATAATATTTAAATGCTTTTTCTACAATCTTATTCAATCTGAAAAGCATGATGCTCATAATTTTTTAGTTATAATAATTTACTACAATATATTACACTTGATACATATGATAAGATATATGAGTTTGACCAAAAAAACAAAGATAAAATGTATGAGTAACTTAGTACCACATAGAAAGAATTCCTATTAAAATTCAACCTTAGTATCACATATAATGAACCATGTTAAAACTCAAAGTGAATAATAATACAACTCCATAATATATAACGACAAAAAATACAACTCCATAATAAAATAATAAATAACATTAAATATATGCTGAAATTTATCCTTAGGGAATTTTTTTCATACAGAAATTTATCCTAGATAATATTAGCTTGCAGACATTCTAAAGACCTTATAAATATTACATGCTGAAGATATAATCACAAACTCATCCACAGTGGGTTGGTAAGGCTCAATGGTGGTTGGATTTTTCTCATCATTGAGTTTTCCCTCTCTTTGCCCGACAATTCCAATGAAAGGCAAAACCAGCTGGTTGGATTTTTTCTCATCATAGAGTTTTCCCTCTCTCTGCTATATGCCAACGAAGTCGCACAACTGATTGGGAACTTCGGTTCCCACAGGAAGAGAAGAGAACAGAGCTGGAGGGCATAATGGCCAATTCACTGCCCATAAGTCAACTCAAGGAAGTAGACCATCACTTAATCGGGGGCAAAAACGTAATTTTACTATTCCTAATGAACAGCTTAGGAACAGTGAGTTTGGATTCAGTTTTAGTACATATATATAATTTGAAGATCGGCCGTACGGCGGTGGAATTTTACTCATACTCTCCGTGATTGAATTAATTTATGATATAATCTATTAGATCAGTATTTTTCTGTTAAATTATTTATAAGAAAAAAGGAAAATGGTACAGCCTGTTGCATTATAAAAAAGGGAAGAGGGCTTAGTGTGCATATTATCAATGTAAACCAGAATCTGAAAGCAAAGCACAATGGTTGAAACCCGTCCAAGACTTGTTGCTGAGTTTATGCTCCTGAGTTTCCTCCTTTGGCAGTTTGGTTTTAGGCATGGATCTTCGGATACAACTACTGAGTTGGATCCTAAAGAGGGTATACGACAGTTTTGTTTCTCATCCGTCTCCCTTTTTATTCACATTTCTCTCATTTTGAATTAATAAATATTTTGTTATGAGAGCTACTTAAGAACAAAAAAAAAAAGGTCGAGTATTCAGCCCAAATTCAACAAATAATTGAAAGATGTTACATATTCATTGTTGTTTATGCTATTCTCATATTGAAGTACTAGATACATTCGTTTTCATTTTTTGAAAATGCAAATTCGTTTCTCGTTTTCATTTTTTGAAAATGTATTGCTAAAATGTATTGCATTTTAGTTTTGTTTTATCTCACAATCCTTGATGCTACAGCTCGAGTTTGAGATATTAACACACACTCTCTCTCTCTCTCTCTCTCGCAGTGGACGTCCTCAATTTTATCCTAGATAAGTTACATTACAGCAGGCCATCAAACCTCAATAGCTCAATTTGCAGTTATCAAGCCTTCGACAATTCGAAGATCACGTGCACAGAGGACTGTGGACATGACAAAAAAAGTTGCCATGTCAAAGAGTTGTAAGTCACAATAAAATTAATATAATAATATAGAGCACTCGTTGGGCTTTTTTAACAATGTCATCTGATGATGCGCACTGTTCGGGCTTTTTTTTAATAATAATATTCTAAGAATAATTTTTCTTAAATGATTTGTGTTGCAGTTCTTTTACTGGCGCCGCTTTAACTGGTTTTATACCTAAAGAAGTGGAGAAGCTGAAGCATTTGGAGACGCTGTAACTATTTCCTATCATTATTCCAACAGTTTTATTTTTATTTTATTTTTTATATGCAAACCTATATTTATAATCAGCTTTAAAAAAAAAAAAAAAAAAAAAAAAGTGTTCAGAGAATTGATTTTTTTTTTTTACAAGCTTCAGAAGTTATCTTTGCCAGTGCCTTTTCTTTTGGTGCGGGATCAAGTTGAGCTTAGATATTTTACATTTTTCTTTTAAAAAAAAAAATAAAACTTTCAATCGATCCCTTGTATTAATTGTCACGAAAGAGGGAAACCCAAGCCACTAAATATATACAATTTAATTTTCTTATTTATTAAGTATATTAACTTGGTATACAATTTAATTTTCTTCCATTCTTCTTTAACGATGAATCCATTGCTTGTATTATATGAAAATATTAATGTTGATTCTGCATACTTAAACAGTGATTTATCCAGCAATATGCTTACCGGTTCCATACCTGATACCTTGTGGAATTTGTCATCCCTCACACGATTGTAAGTGTATATACATAAATATAGATAAGGACTTAAGGATTCACTTGAGGGCCAGACCTTACGTACCTCAAAACATATACATATTTATTGAATTTATATGAATGCATATTATTTAAGCTTTCATATATTCAGAGATCTTTCAAGAAATCAACTGACAAGAGGCATATCAGAGCGCATTGGACACTTGCGCAATCTTACTTATCTGTAAGTATATATCCAATATTGTTTTCTTTCCTTTAAGTCAATGCAAAACCTCTGAAAGATCTGGCGAAAACCACATTTCCAACAATCCAACTATGAATAACAGAAAACTATGCCAATTGAACAAATTTGACAAAAACCAAACTCCTTCAAATTCGAGGTAGAATTAAATTTAGAGAAGATGAGAATTCACACGAAGACAGTTTTTAAAAATAATTTGATTAAGGAATTAACCCAAAAAATATTGTGAAGAACTTTGAACTGAACATGACTCAGAAGAAATCATTACAAAGAGCTTCTTATTCAAAACACCCGTGTAGAATTATTTACTAAGGTCTATAAAAAAAAGTAAAAGAAGAGAGGAGAAGGGAAGAGGGGCAGCGATGCTTCCTCCATCCCTCACTACTAGAAAACTGTGGTAAACTAAAAACACGAATTCCATTTGTGCTCTTTATGTCAAAGAACATGACTGAAACAATTAAAGCACAAATACAAATGAAACATTTGTGCTTATATTTTCACAAATGACTGAGATGGTAGCTGGGCCCCACCTGTACTCCCCCTCTTTATCAGCAGCTCTTCGAGAATATTAAAATAATATATTTTATTCAATATGGACACAAATAACTGTGGCTAAAAATGCAAACTTTTTCTGACAAAAAAAAAAATGCAAACTTTTATTAAAAAAAAATAAAAAAAAACTCAAATACCAAAAACAAATAAATTTTGTTATAATAATTCTTTGTACAACTATGAGTATCTACGTATTTTACATATTTACAACAGAACCCACAATATTTGCAACAAAGTCCCTCCTATTCCAGTCTCCATATGCTTTCTTCTTCTTCTTCCAATTCCCGACATCTTCATCTTCCCATTTCAAAATTGCATACAATCAGATTCAGTGAAGAAAATAAAAAATGCCCAAAAATTACCAGAAATAAAATAAAACCAAATTTAATTGAGGAGCACAACAAAATTCTCAAAGAAATAGAAGTTGCAGTGGCAATGGCAGTTGCAAATGCAGCATACTCACCAAGAATTTAGGCACTCAATAAAGGCTGCAAAGAGTGAGAGGACTTCAACGTCAAATGTTTATAAATAAATAAACTGTAATGTAAAGAGAAAAAGAAGAGAGAGAGAGAGAGAGAGAGAGAGAAGATGTAGAAGAAAAAGAAAAAAAGACAGAGAGATTGAGTCAGACACAGAGAGGAAGAAGAAGAAGGAAAAAGAAAAGAATAAAAAAACAGTGAGCGAGATAATAAAAAGAAAAAAGAATGGAAAATAGAAAGATGAAAAGACGAGAGAGGCATGCGATTTTTTTCCAATGAAGTGTGCGTGTTGTTAGCAAGTTTATCTTTAATATATTCATTTTTAATGAGATACTAGTTTCTCTACATGCGCTTTCGCGCTTGCGAGATGTTTTTTTTATAGAAATTTTTTAGAATTAAAAAGATAATGGGTAGTTGTGTTCCATAAAAATAAGATTCATTATGTGATTTTTCTTTTAATTTTATTTTTTAATATGAAAAAGTATGAATTTACCATATTATCCTCATTTAATTAATAATTTCAAATTTAAATATTTGCATTAACCAATGACATTTTTTGGTATTTTGAATGTTTCACCATTCTCTCCCTTTTGCTTTATGTATATAGATTTGGAGAGAAGCTTCTACAGGAAATAGGCACCTTTTAGAAATTATTATTATTTTATATTTTTTTTATGAAGATTTTTGAAATTATTCTAGACACAATTTAAAGTATTCGTGCTATAGGCCATCATGTTTTGAAATGTGTGCACCCTTAACCACAAAAATTAATATTTGTGCCCAATACTATGCCATAATGCTTAAAATAATGTGCGTTTAAGTTTCTTGTTTTTTATTGGTAAGTAAAGACATAAATAATATTTTGCGGGTGTAATTATTTATTAATATAATTTGTAAGCAAAATGGCATAAAAATATATTTTTCACTGTTAAAAAAGCTTCAACTATTCTCACAGTGAAGTGACAACTCTATGATAATATAATAATTGGACATGAAATTTGCGCCTAAACTATTTAGGCACAATTATTTCCTTCTTCTGTTGGCATTGGACACAAAACAATTATGTTTTTCCCGTATATCACACAAATACTACATATATATGTCAAATATGTTTCAAAAGGACATGAATATCTTTTTTGTACTCTTTGGATCGTGCTTTTAGCACAATTTTTTAGTAGTGCCTCTATTGAGTTTTTTTTCTTTGGGATTTAGAGAAAGCGAATCAAGGAATGTACAGCATCAACTGTTAACTCAAACTTACTCTTGTTTTGGTCATTGTAGTTTGTCTATGAATTTCTAATAGGCATGGACTATGGAGTTGGCATGTGTATGTCCCCAAACCTTCTTTTTTCTGTTTTTAAGGGAAAATCTATTGAAAGAATTTAAGGTTTTTTTACCAAGAAAAAGAGAAAAGAATTTAAGGTTTAAATACATCGGCTCAATTAACTGCAATGAATTTAAACATGGTTTTTAACTTCTTTTTTCTTACATGGGCTGACTTTCTATCTAATTTCAGTAATTTCTACGACTCGGCTTAACTCGACTTTAAGTTTACTCTGTTTCTACCCCTCTCTCCGAGCTTTAACAAGGTAACATCTAATAATAACTTAGCTCAATTGTTTTCTGGCCAAAAAGCTTTCTGGATCACAACTTCCTCAGCGGACAGATACCATCATCTCTGGGTGCACTGAGTTCTCTGAAAATATTGTAAGTAAACTCTCTGCAACTTTTTGTTTTCACCATTGCACTTAATTCTTCGACTTTCTTTGACTTGATATGATCAGTTGGTTTGTATAACATTTCAAATTCTTCTTTATAATATGTGAGTTTTGCAGGTCTCTGTATTATAATGAGTTGTCAGGTCCAATTCCCGACCAATTAGGAAACATCACAGCCCTTCAAACATTGTAAGTTCTTTGCTCACCTTTGTCGCACCTTATGAACACTCTCTCTCTCTCTCTCTCTCACACACACACACACACACACACACACACATACATCGAGAGAAATTATGTACATATATTCTAAAGGCTAACGCTTTCTACTGAAAACAAATATCTGAATTCGTCTTCCCTTTTTTTTTCTCTGCTTTGAGATATTTGGATCAGAATCGACTCTCTGGTGGTCTACCCTCACTTGGAAATTTGAGCAATCTCGAAGACTTGTAAGCTTCTTTCAAACAAAGTTACATATATATCATGAGAAAGGAGGAGAAAATTTTGGTACTTAAATCTCTACTGGAATTACATTGTTTTGTTCTCATGTTGTGGAAGCTGGGCGGCATCCAATGATCTCACTGGGGAATTCCCGGATTATGGCAGTCTTAATCAGATGCGCTTATTGTAAGTGTTTCTCATTTAATAATGTCAAAGTCAAAGTCAAATTTGCTTATCAAGTGATGTGTTAGAGCATCCACAATGGGCTCCCTAAACCACCTCCTTAGACAAATTTTAGGGAGGAATTGTAAAAATGCAATTCCAACCACGCTCTCTATAAACCTCCTAAAATAGAGAGTCCTCTAGGAGCTCCTAAATCTGAGGAGAGAGAAATAACTCCTAGTGACTCCCTATAATTTAATGTTGCTTTATTTAATGAGTATTTCAAACATTTATTTAATGCTAACTATTTTTTATTTTATTTTTTAATAGAAATGGACCAATTAAAAAAAAAGTTATAGCATATATAACTCTCCAAATTATGGAGCATGGTTGGAGTGAAATTTTTTAGAGAGCTCCTAAAATAACATTCTTATATTTTTAACTAAATTTTAGCTAAGAAATAGAGGGCATCATTGTGGATGCTCGCATTTTATATCTTGTTGGAAATAAATGGGGTCAATAGTGGACTCAAATTTGAATAAATGAGACACGGCACATCATTTGAGAAACAAAATTTGTTGAGTGTAGGTGTAGCAGGACTCTTCTTTATGTAATGTTCTTGATGCCTGCAATCTACCTTAAGGTGAATTTATTAATTTTTAAGAGACCCTAATTGGCCAATGCAGTACAATATCTGGCAACTATATGTCTGGTCGCTTCCCAGCTGACTTCATCAGAAAATGGACCCAAATCTATTATCTGTAAGTTTTCCTTTACGTTACTGCACACAATTCGTAAATCTTTGGGAGAATAGATGTAAATGGTACCAAGAGCAAATTGAACATCTAGATTAAGCTTCTACTCTATGAAAGTTATCTCATAGAGACATCTGAATTTAGTACTACTCTGCACTGCTCACAGGTCAATTGTGGGAAACAATTTTGAAGGGAGTCTACCTGCAGAACTTTTTAATTTCTCCAGTCTTGCGCATTTGTAAGTACACCGTCCCCTTCTGTTTCATTAACCCACTTTGCAGAAAAAAAGGAAAAAGAAAAAAGAAAAATCAGCAGCTCTGTTTTCGTGATGAATTTTTTGTGTCCGTTTTGCAGAAGGATCAGTGACGTAGCAAACTCTGGTTTCCAATTCCCACGATTTGCAAACCTGCGCAATATAGACACTCTGTAAATCGTTTTTATTGCATGTTGCACACATCTATTCATTTTTTAAGAGGTTTAATACAAAAACATGCACAGGGCAAAGAGTTGAATTAATTCACTGGCCAGATTTAAACTTTTAACAAGCTTTATTTTGCTCTGCAAGAGTGTTTGTGCTGGGACAAACCCCAACATTTCTTCAAGTCGCAAATTTCTTATGCCGTCAGCATCACTAGATGTAAACATCTCATGTTCATGATTTATCCACTCACTCACCTCTTCTCATGGTTTCTATAGGATATTAAGGAACTGTTCCATCACTGGTGAAATCCCGGAATACATTGGTAAAATGTCAAATTTAAAATACTTGTGAGTCTCTCTCTCTCTCTCTCTCCACCTTCACGAGTCCTTAGATTAATGGTTTATGTTTATGCTTTTTATTGATTTGTTCAATTCCTGCTTTTGAATGTACTTTGATACAATTGATGTCACAGGCTAGTTAACTAAGTTCCCAAGTTGTTAATGCCTCTATGTAACAGGGATTTGAGCTTTAACAATTTAACCGGACGAATCCCACTGTCCATGAGTCGTTTAAATTTAACTCACTTGTAAGTGAATGATATTCGTGTGTTTTTGCTACACAAAAGACAACAGAACTCTTGTTGATGTTAGTACTCTATTATCAACTTTCTCTCCTCAGGTCCTTGGCAAAAAATAAACTTAATGACACAATCCCTGATTGGGTTGGTGCAGTCGAGACTAGATTGTAAGCTTCTATATTCAGAATCTTAAACTATGTACATCTATTTTTATCTTCATGTATTGGCTGTCAAGTGAAAGCTTAGTATCTCGATAATTGATCTTTATTTCTTAAACAATCATGATTGTCCCACCCATAATTTCCTTTAACACCTTTGGGATTAAAGTAAGACCAGTTTAAAGATGTTTATGACTCAAGTTCACTAAGTGGAACTTTAACTTTTGAGATTTCTTAGAATTACGATCGTTGCGTTTTGAACGTACAATTGATGGCAAATTCAAATACTGGATGACCTTCGGTTGGATGCAAATTCAAATTCAAATACTTGATTGACCTTTGCTTGGTAGCATCGTAGTTATCTTTCTCAGTGAAAGTAGTAATACTGAGTTAGTTTCTTAAAGCCATTTGTGCACTTGATTAAGACCAAAAGGGCGCTATTTGAATTCTGAGTTAATTTCAAGCTGATATTTGAGTGTCTTCTTAACTTCAATTATATCAATGCAATGAATTATTTATATGAATAGTTATTGTGATATGAATACTTAATTATATGGAAAATAAAAATCCATCAGCTATGAAATTTTCTAGGACCTGAGGTCCTTGGCAAAAAATAAAAATCCATTAACTTTCTCTCTCCTCAGGTCCTTGGCAAAAAATAAATTTAATGACACAATCCCTGATTGGGTTGGTAAAGTCACTAGATTGTAAGCTTCTATATTCAAATTCTTAAACTATGTACACCTTTTTTTATCTTCATGCATTGGCTGTCAAGTAAGTCCGAAAGCTTAGTATCTTGATAATTGATCTTTATTTCTTAAACAATGATTGTCCGAAAGCTATAAATCCTTATCTAAGTCAACATCATTTTCTAGGAGTGTATTATGTTCCCACATTATTCCATCAGCTATGAAATTTGACTATATGTCTTTTCAGGGATCTGTCGTACAATAACTTTTCCGAAGTTAGCTTCGTAGTGCCAGACGATAAGCAAGATCATCTGTAAGAGTTGGCATTAATTTTCTTTTTCTATTGTTACCAATCTAGTTGCATGTGGAATTATGATGAGATCCTTTTCCCTTCAGGAACTTGTTTGCCTGCTGCCGCACTTCAACCAATAATCCAGATAAACTATTTGTGTATGTTAATATTTTTATCTGTTCTAGTATGTTAATATTTTAAATAAAGCGAGCCATTTCTTACAAATTCGTTGGTTATTCAGGAATCCAAGGAGAAACATGGATGGGCATTGTCTTGGACGAAAATCTAAACGTGAGTCTAGTTGGTTCTTCAACATTGTCCTGGCTTCTTCTGAGCCTTTCATTAATAAAAAAATCTTTGCTTCGTAATGCTCTGACCAAGAAGTCTGCTGTATTAAAAATTGGCAATAGAATATGATCGTTACATACTTCAACAATAGTTTTGACACGTATATAAGCGAAGTACCTCTTTTGTACTTTATTTTATCTAATCTAATCCTTTTTTTTTTTTTTTTTGGTCTGACTAACAATATTGTTTCTTGCAGAGCGTTCCTTGTTTATAAACTGCGGTGGTGAGAGAGTAAATTTTGGTGGCAATTATTATGATGCAGATAATTCAACTTCACTCTATTATATTAGTCCATCCAAAAACTGGGCTTATAGCATTTCTGGAGACTTCTTATCATTCGAGTCGAATTCTAGTAATTTCATACAGAACCAGTCATGTGGAATTCATGTTCCTGAGGCGGACTTATATTCAAATGCTCGGATTGCCCCTGTCTTCCTAAGTTATTATGCTTGCTTACAGAAAGGCAAATATAATGTGACCCTTCACTTTGCTGAAATAGTATTCAGGGAGAAGGAATCATATAGTAAATTAAAGAGACGGGCATTTGACGTTTATATCCAGGTAAGAGCTGATGTCACTAAATTGAGTACTGCTATTTGTACCATCAACTGAAATCTTGCGTACCATCATTATAATAGAGGTGTGTGACCCATATATTAGAGCAATAATACAAAGAATGGGTCCAAATAGTTTTGTTCCTGCACATCTTTATATAAGAAGCGTTTGTTGTAGGATAATAGAGTGCTGATGAATTTCGACATCGCAAAAGAGGCAAAGGGTCCAGATGGACCTCTAACCAGATTTTTCGAAGCTGAAGTTAATGATAGTGTATTGGAGATTTACTTCTATTGGGCTGGAAAGGGATGTGCAGACGACCCGCCTACTTTGAATGGACCTCTCATTTCTGCTATTTGCATAACTCCAGGTGATTTAAAAGACTATGACTCTAGTTTCTTCTGGTTGGTTCCAAGCTACACCTGAACCCCTTGGCTTATATGGTCATCATGCAGGCAGGCAGTTTTCATTTCAGTTAATTAGATTAATCTTGTTAGACTGCATATGTACTGAATTAATTTGACAATCTTTTAAAGAAGTTTGACTTTTCTCTTGCTGTTATCCCCTCCTTCGATGAAATATCACTTCGAAGTTCCCCAAAGCTCTGCATTGAAGAAAGCGTTGATTATTACTCTGCCTTCAAGTGTAGTCGTTCTATTGCTTCTATTAGCTTTCATGTGGAAAATGGGCTGGCTGGGGAAAAGAGAGTTGAGAGGTGAGTGAAGCTACAACTATACTGACCCATGCCCCTTTTCAAGAATTCTTATTTCCTAGTTAACATGTCATCTTTGATTTTTCCCGGAACAGAAATACAGATAGGCCAAGATAAACATGTTACGCTTCAACAATTAATAGGTGCAACTCGAAACTTTAGCAGCAAAATGGAGATCGGTAGAGGGCATTTTGGAAGGGTTTATAAGGTATACTTTTACATTGTGAACTTAATTTGTGGTAGAAATTTGATATTAGGGTGGGGTATCTTTTGAATGTTGCAAATTTGTTCAGATATATAACATTAGTCTATTGTGTTGATGCAGGCTGAACTGGAAGGTGGTCAAACTACTGTAGCTGTTAAAAGACTCTCTACTCACTCAAAAGAAAAAGTTGAGGAATTATTAAATGAATTCTATGCCTTAAAGTCATTGAGGCATGAGAACCTTGTTCAATTGTTGGATGCTTATTTTGGAGAAGGGTTGCATTTGCTCATCTATGAATATATGCCAAACCTGTCCATTGCAGACGCTTTTTTTGGTAATTCATATTTTCTCCTCCCTTTTCTAATTTTTCAAGCACAACATCAAATTGTTTTATTCTATATTATAGGAGCAGTATACTTCCTCCTTTTGTGTACAAATAGAGATACTTACATTCATTTGAGCTTAGCCAACATTTTCCTCTTCCTCCCGTGTATTGCTTTTATATTAAGAAATAAGATCCGGTACTCACTCGTCATTGAAATACCATCGAAATACTATTAGGTGACGCATAACAGATGTCTTCTTTTGAGAAAACTTTCCATGACCCCCCCATTCGACGACACATATTACGACACTTACCCCGAGTCATTAAATGCCTTCCATGATGCAAATCAGGTGTCCTGAAAGGGTTTTTCTGTTGTACTGACTTGTGTTTTCTGTGCTGATACAGTGTTTATGACAAAAACAAAGTCGTTTATGGTTTAGACTAAACTGGAGGAATATATGCATAGAATGCTTAAGTGGTCATCATTCATGTGACTTGCAGGCTCGAAGTCCAGATTGAAGTTTAATTGGGAAAATAGATTTAACATTTGCCTGGGAATAGCGAGGGGTTTAGATCATCTTCATGAGCACCCTAGACTCAAGATGGTTCATAGGGATATCAAAGCTGAAAATATCCTCCTTGATGGAGCTCTTAATGCTAAGATCTCAGACTTTGGAATGGCAAGCCTGTATACCGAGGAAGAACAACTTATGATCATCAAAGTGGAAGCACCAAAGTAAGTGTACAAAAAACAAATACCTTTCGCTTTCTGAAACTCTGTATAAAATAATACCATGAAATTCAACTTATACTACAGGTGCATTATGCAAATATAATTTGAATTTATGCTTTATTGTTGTTGACGCAGTGGACATATGGCACCTGAGTATGCAGTTCACGGTTTTGTAACAAGCAAAGTTGATGTTTACAGTTTTGGGGTTGTTATACTCGAAATTGTTAGTGGGAAGAAAAATGCAGGATACAAATTTAACCATGAGAGTGAGTATCTCTTGGACATGGTAAGTAAAACAGACAGGACGTACGGTATTTTGTAATTTCTCCTACTTTAAAGTGAACATGCACACTTTGAATTCTAAACCCTCATCATTTTACTGCAGGCTTATGTTGCATATAAAAATGGAAGCCTCGTGGACTTGGTGGATAAAAATTTGTCCGGTATTTATGATGCAAAACAAGCCATCACCATCTTAACCTTGGCCGTGATGTGCACGAATATATCTCCTACTTTAAGGCCAAGAATGGCAGACGTTGTGAG
The DNA here is from genome assembly GCA_020226455.1 of Prunus salicina. Taxonomy (NCBI): domain Eukaryota; kingdom Viridiplantae; phylum Streptophyta; class Magnoliopsida; order Rosales; family Rosaceae; genus Prunus; species Prunus salicina. The sequence continues at coordinate 26,318,142 of CM035342.1, read as the reverse complement.
TATTCTTGTTGGTGAGAAAACCTTAGAGCAGATCAATCCCCCTACAGTGGATGATCATCAGCTTAATGTTGCCATGGCTCATGGTGAATGTACCAAAGCTGATTCTTCTACTTCCACAGACGTGACCGCAAGGGCATCAACTTCAACTAAGTTAATCAAGGGGATAGATGAAACAGAAACTCATTATGCAGAACCCGATCTTTAAATATTGGAAGAGTCAGACCTCACATTAGATATGCATCGTATTTGGATTTTGGTGTTGCTGAAACCGTCTTTCAGCGGATGACAATTATGGCGTAGTAGTTATGTGGAATAAAGGCAGTGGCAGTTTGTTTTGTGTTAGATTGTTGAATATTGTTCTGCATTATGTATATGTAGTCGGACTTCTTTATGCAGCCAATAAGGACATTGTTTCAGGTTTTGTTCTCTGCATTATGCCGCAGTCGTTGTGATGCTTTGAAAACTGTCGTTAAATCGACCGACATCTTTTGAACGTCAAACTACGACGGTTTTTCACCGTCGTTGTTAATCTGAAAAGACAACGGTTTTAACTCACAACCGTCGTTATTTTCTTGTAAAGACGACGGTTTTTCATAAAAACTGTCGTTATTTTAATGTAAAGACGACGCTTTTTGGAAAACCGTCGTTATATGGTAAAAATGACGATATTATGTTAAATACCGTCGCTGATTGTCTATAAAGACGACGATATTTTAAAAACCGTAGTTGTTTTGATGTAAAGATGATGCTTTTTGGAAAACCGTCGTTATATATGGTAAAGACAACGGTATTTTGTTAAATACTGTCGTTGATTGTATATAAAGACGACATTATTTAAAAATGGTGGTTGATTACGACAGTAAAACCATCGTTTATTTTCTTCAAATATGTCGTCTAATAAGTTCACAAGTTGTTACATTGTAGCTTTTGTTTTCTATGATTCCATACAATGATTTTAACTAGGAAACTGATTATAATGATTCAAAAATTATTTCTTTCATAAAACTTGAAGATTCAATAGTCATTACATAGTCAACTAATCTTTATTCTATTACATACATACTTCCTACCTATAATTAGAAATAAAGGAGCTACATGTTGCTCACAAATTCTACTAATTTGATACGAACTTCATCAATTTGTTCTTCGATGTATGAGTTAGCTCCGCCTTCCGTGCACATCAGCAACAATAGGTCCCTTCTACAAGACTTGCAAAATTAACATCAAACTCCACAAACACAAACCTTATCCAAATATATTTCACAGGTCCCTTCTTATGAATCATGCCAAAAGATTATAATGCTAATATTAAACACTTGATAAAAATAAGTCAAAAAACTTGAAATGCCATGCTTGAAGCTTTGTGACAGACTGACAACTCAAATGGAGCAAGGCAAAGAAAGTTGTACGCTAATACCTTTCTTGACCACTGAGTAAGCTTCCTTGTAGCAGCAACCTGTACCAAATCAGAAAAACAAAAACAAAATTTTAACTAAAGCTACTACGGTCTACACTCCAATAATACAGCACTTCTTTATTTATTTTTATTTTTTGTGGAATTAAGTATTATGTTTTGAAAAAGAAAATAGGAATTTTTCATAAATAAAAATAAAGAAAAAGAAAATAGGGAAGTCAATGTAGCAAATCAGTAGCAACTCACGCAGAGAAGGCTCAACAAAGTGAGCAATTAGACGAGGTCTTGAGTTCATCTCTGAATCGACACAAGGAGGAGGACCCTCCCCCTTTTCTCCTTGTCCTACTTGCCCCTGTACATAGACAAAATTTAAAAAAAACAAAAATAATAAGACTTCACAACATGTTTCAATCCATGTCTTTCAATTCCCAAACAAAAAACAATTGGTTGTTTTATTCACAAAAACTACTCGAATTTACCGCCATACAACGAATAATATGAGGAAAGAAAAGAAGTGATTACATACCTTCTCAAGTTTAGCAGCAATATTTTTAATGCATTTCATGTAGTTTAGTCAAGTACATCTCCTTCATGAGTTTGATCTGCAAATTCAAGTCAGCAAGACAAAGATGATTACAAAGAACATTGCAGCCACATGCTTGCAGACGGCATAATTATCACTAGGTTTCATTGTTTCTTACTAGCACATGCGCTTATTCAAGTTTTTCTACACAATGCTTTAAAATACAGTGCCAACAGAAAAGATATCGTGCATGCAACCATGAATTCATATATGCTTGTATGTAATGTAGGGAGAGCGTCAAATAACTTCACAACTGATGATTGGTAGTTTACCAAAGCAGCAACCAAAAGGAATCTTAACTAGAATTCTATAATAGCATAGTAGCTCCCGTTTTTGGAATTACCTTCTGAAAATATATAGATTTATTTTCCCTATGCTACTAAAAAATTCTTCTCATATATTCATAGTCTATTACCATTGATGAGTGTTACTCCAGCACCAATTGACAGTTCAAATAGACCCCGAGTATAATCCTTACCAAGATAGCCAAACCTGCCCTAAACTTCTATTTTAATCATATAGAATACGTGAAATTCATCTTATTTCTACTGAAAACAACAGAAAATTTGATTGTCTAACCATACAGGTTCTTACTGCTATGTCCTGTTATCCCAGCAGCTACAAGCATTCCTACTAATCAAGCCTGAATATAATCTTTATAACTGCTCAAATGGCCAATCCCTCTAAAACCCTGCCTTCTGTTCCCTTTTCAATCCTATGTCACATGTAAAAGGCATTTTCTTCTAAACAATGTACTCCTAGGTTTTGTTACCTGCTATGTCCTGTTTTCTACTACTAAAGAATTTCATTGCCATTCTGGTGTTAAAGCAGCTCATTACATTCACAATAAACCTATATATAATCAAATACACAAATAGATAAAACCCAGATTTCTTTTAATCTTATATCCATTCATTGGAAAACAAGTCAGGACATCTCACTTTTTGATAGACCTCCTATTGCCAATCATCGCCAGTTGCATGTCCACTCTGGGCTGAAGCTACAAAATATGCATAAGTGGGTCAGCATTTGCACATTGTATGAAACTTAATCATGACAATTATACTGAAAGAAAAAAAAAAGCATTGCCTGCAGAATAGTGATATAGAATTATGGAAAACTATCATTCTATGTAAAATCCCTAAAATAGTCGATGGTGTGGATTTCATACCAGCTTTTTATACCCAAAGCCCTAATTCCTAAATCAACTCACCAGCATCTTTAATGGAAGAACCTAAATCAAACAAAATAAAACATACACAGTTTCTTTGATAATAAACCAAACATAATAAAACATACCCATTGCAAAGTGTTCGCGAGACAATCATAACCAGATCTGACATTAAAACCCTCACTGATCCATTCATGAATCATAAAAATTAAAAATTAAAAAAATCAAAAAAGGAGAAGAAGAAGAAGAAGAAGAAGAAGAAAACAGAGAGAGAGAGAGAGAGAGAGAGAGAGAGAGAGATTACTTGTAGTTTTTCCCTTCAAATTAGTGCTTGAGCTTGGTTCGTTTTCAGAGGGAGAGAATAAATTTTGGCGAACGAGGCGAGTTCGGTGGACTGTGTTAATGTATGGTTTTTTGTATTTTTCTTTTGGCTTCCCTTGACATCTTTGTAATAGGATGTGAATTGTAATTTACCAAGCTCTTGATTAGATTAAGAATAGCTTCATTAGGTGTTCTTAACTATCACCCATTCTATGGAGATTCAAGCAATTTGGCAAAGGTAAATTCATGCATTGCATATCATTGCATTAAACTGTGTTCATAAATGATGACTAGTCATCTATTTTTCACTTGCCTAGTCAACCCTTGACAGGACCCGCCCCGAATTTTTCCAAAAACCCGAGACGAACCCTGCGGAGACCCCGGCATCACGCCCATGCCGGGTCACTCCTTCAGGAAGTGGCCTCCTTTTTAAAAAGGAGCAAAGGCACGAGACTTTCTGCCGAAATTTCGGCAGAGTCTCCCCTGTAAATTGGACAATTCCCAAAATTTCCACCTGCATAAAACACATTTACTAACAACTGGCAGCACGCACAATATAGTTTCACGCAATTCACATAAATGGCCTTTGGCCTTCTAATCAATCACTAGCAATAAACTTGAATTAAATGAATGCATTTAACAATGCAGAGACGATCTTAAACTTAAATAAAAACGCTTACAAATCAGTCAACATACAATTTCCCAAAAATCCGACATATGAGGTTTTGACCTCCTAACACAATTGCAAGTAATTTAAGGCCTCATCCCAAGTCATACAGCAATCCAAAAGGGTTTTGCCCCTATTTTGACCATAACACATTTACACAACCCTCCCTTAGACAACCGGGAGCACAAACAATGTAAGTAAGATTTAGTCTACCAAGCAAGTCTCAATTCAACCAAGTTTTCAGAACTACCAACGAGGTCTGCAATCAAACTCAATAAAACCACCTAAGTGGTGTCTAACCCGCGGCTGCACCTAGTAACTTCAGGCTGCCTACGTACCCTTCCTTAGGGATCAAGCCACACGTAGTTCTTTAACAATCACAACTTAAATAAAATACAAAAATTTAATAAGGTAGCACACACAAACACAATCCAGATTAATTACCAATCCAATTCCAACTATACACCATGAACACATTCTCCAGATCTTTCTTTATAACAAAGCAACCTGCAACCATACCCTAACCAAGGCGTATGTTGCCGAATAACACCTCCCAGACCGGGACATAACCTTTTATACAAATACCAAGTCCTCTCAAAGGACAATCCCACAAATCTCAAACCCAAATCAAAAACCACATACACATTTATATATAACAGCATCCACCTCTCACAATCAAGTACCAGGGAAAACAATCCAACTGGGGATTGTTGACTGGTCCACATGGTCGAGCCACCCCTCTATTCAGCATGTGGCCAGGGACGAGCCGTTCCAACTGGGGGACCGACTCTCAGCCAGCACGTACGGACGACTCCTCAAGAACCGTACGCCTGTAAACAGTCCTACGCGCCAGACTACCATCATAACCACAGTTTCCATATCATAACCACGGTTTTCATATCATAACCACTGTTTTTCCCCGTATCATAACCACGGTTTCCATATCATAACCACGATTTCCGTACCATAACCACGATTTCCACATCATAACCATGGTTTCCGTATCATAACCACGGTTTCCATATCATAACCACGGTTTCCGTACCATAACCACGGTTTCCATACCATAACCACAGTTTCCATACCATAACCACGGTTTCCACATCATAACCACGGTTTTCATGTATCAGTATCCAGGGGGAGGTACAGGTGATGTTGCACATCTTGTACTGGGGAAAACAATCCAGCCGGGGGATTGTTGACTGGTCCACATGGTCGAGCCACCCCTCTATTCACCATGTGGCCAGGGACGAGCCGTTCCAACTGGGGGACCGACTCTCAGCCAGCACGTACGGACGACTCCTCAAGAACCGTACGCCTGTAAGTCTTACGCGCGCAGACTACCCAGTTAAGGGTCTACGGTAACACCCCGTTAAGGTATGCCCGGGTATCATCAAATCCACAATTTCCATATCCATTTCCATATATCCAAACCATATCACAATATTCCGGCATCCCCCTATTTCCGGGATCCGTTCTCATATCATATCCACAATTTCCATATCCATTTCCACATATCAGTATCCAAGGGGAGGTACATATGATGGTGAGGTTCGTAACCCTTATATATATATAATTATATAAAATGACTCAAGAAACTCGAATCAGTCAAACCACATATAACGCAAATACTTGACAAAATAAAGAAATCAACTATTAAACATGAACAGAGTTAAATAAACCATTTCATTCAAAATAATATAAGAATCCCATCACAAAGTCATAACAATAACTTCTAGGCCTACAAACTTAACATCAATCAAATGACAGTCAAGACCCATCCAAAAAAAAGAGTCGTCCTAGTACTATTCGAATAGTAAACTACCCCGGAGAACCCACGGTCAACTACAGGTCAAACTACCCACACCGGGTCAAACGGGCCCGCGGGGCCCACGACCTCCAAATTCCAAACCGACAGTTCCTATAGGTCCTACAAGGTCTAGGACACACGTCCTCCAAATTTGGTCCAGATCGGACGGTTAGATCGCTCACGATCGTACGATCGGACGGTTAACGTAAAACGTAAACTTTAGGTCAATGAATCGGAACATCCGGGCTCCGATCCACGATCCGTGAATTCCTACACGATTCTAAGAGTATCTAGAACAACATACTTCAATTTGGAAACGACCCAACGGTCGAAACCTATCAAACCCGGATAACGCACAATATGCGATAATCCGTTCGATAGACAAACGACCCCCGAATCGAGATCCGCGAAATCCTATGCGCTCGTGACAACCTAAGGATCTCATTGGGACAAAATGTAGCTTCACCACTTCTGCCCACGCGCCGCCACACGCGACGGCAGCGGCGGGTGGCCTGAGTAAATTCCGGCGACGGAAAAACTCCCACCCAGCGCTCACCCTTCCTACCCTAGCTTCTTCTTAAGGTCAGGATCACTTTATCCTTCTACCACGAGGTCCAATTCATGCCGGAACTGGCCGAAATTTCAAATTGAAAACCGGCCAAACCTAGGTTTTCAAATCGGTTCCTACACAAAAAATCGATCCAAACCTATACCATAAATAGCTAGAGCACACGGAGAGGGTTCAAAAACATACCTAGCTCGACGGAAAAACACGTCGGAAATCGCTGCGCCGTCGTCGTGAAAATCGGAGAAAAACCAGTCGAAATCGTCGGCTGGATTCGAGATTTCCAGCGGGGAAAACCGGTGGGTCTTGACCAGGACGTCGAGACGAAGCCAACGGGACCGGTGCCGGCCCTTGCCGTGGCCGGAGTTGGGAGAATCAAAGAGAGAGAGGGAGCGGGTCGGGGAGAGAGAAACAGAAGAGAGAGATAGCGTACCCGGGAGAGAGAGAGAAGCTGAGGGTTAATCTAATTTTTACCAAACATCTTCGAAATAATTACGGTTCTGCCACTGAGAGTAACTTGATCGCCGTTTCTTCGTTACAAACCCGATTCAAGCCTACCGCCTGTCTACGGATTCGTCTCAGTACCACCTACGCAACCACACCACTCGTGGTCCCAAAATCCCTCCGAAAAAGAAAATGACCAAATTACCCTCACTTAAGGGTAATTCCGTAAATTCAATTAATTAAATTAGGAACAGGAAAACAAATTGGAGTCGGGGTGTTACAACCCTGCTCTGTAGGATCTCCAGCTGGCTAACAAACTTTCTGTCCTATTCTCTGATTGTTTTCTGTGCTGCCGTGTGTCATTCCTGACCTAGGGGAATTGTTGTCCGATATAGGCTCACGATTTCCACTTTTGGCAGCCGTCTCTTGTGTGTGATTTTGGGGGAAAAAATTGTTCTTCTTTCATTGGTTTCTTCTTCCTCACAAGAGAACCCATATTTCATCTATGAGTTTTTCCAAATGATTTCTTCTTTGAAAAACTGCATTTGAAATATAAAATCTGCATCTAGCTAGTTAAACACTTCCTCATTCATTTCTAGATCAGATTCAAGACTGATTTCTTCAAGAGTATGGTTTCTTGAAGAAATTGGTTATTCTCCTTTGAATCCAAATTTTGGTTTCGGTTTGTGTTGGAGCTTGCAAGCTTGTGCCATGGGATGAACGAGCTGAGGAAGGAGCTGCCATTGCCATGAAGGACTGAGCTTCAAGCTTTGCTAAGTTGGAGAAGAAGATTGCACAAAGGAGGTATAGCTCATCTTCCTATATAGACCTAGGTGTTTGTTGAGCTTGGTTGTGTTTCCTTTGTAAGAATCTTTTTCTACTTAGTGGATTGCCTGGTCGGTTGATGACTCCCAGTTTTTCCCAATGGTGGGTTTCTGGGTAAACAAAATCTAGTTTGCAAATCTGTAATTTTTCTGGGTTTGTGTTCTTGCTAGTTGACTAGTCATCTTTATCTGCTGAGTGATATGTTCATGATAATGATGACTTCACACACTTTCACTATAGTTGTTGCTAGCACAGGGGATGCCTAGATTGACGGGTCCTTCTGAGTGCCTAGGGTGTCACTAGTAATCTTCTAGGGTTGCAGGTACATTGTGATATGCTCTATGTGTTCTCTTGACTGTGTATGTTCTTGACTAGTAGTTGACTAGTCATATGTGTGTTTGGTCAAGTTTCAAAGTGTGTGAAGTGTGCTGTGTTGTTGAATCTTGTTTGTGTAATTAAATTTACCCCCTGTCACCTAAGTACCAATTTCAGACTGAACGCGGTGAGCTCGGTGGACTAAACGACGCGATGGAGATGGCGATCTCGGTGAACTCGGTGTCCTGAACGGCGTGACGGCACCACTACAAAAAAGGCCAACGACGACGGGCATTCACCGTCGTGTATTCAATTTCTCAATGGTCGTGGAATCCACCGTCATCTTTTCCCTAAGAAACCACGACGCGAAATCACCGTCGTTGTTATCACAAACAACGTCATCAAAAACATAAAAACCGACGTCTGTGTACTGCAAAAGATCTAAAAAATCAGTCGAGGATAAGAATAGACGACTACATCAAACAAAAAACCGTCGTTAAAAAGGAAAAATATGACAAATATTAACAGAACAACGACGCAAGATAGACATACAACGACGAACACTAAAACCTAACGCCGTTAAATATTCTTTTAACGACAACAAAAAGTATGACGTCTTCAATAGATGAGACGACGACGTTATTTAAATGTACTACGTCAGTGTCATTTTTTACGACGTATGTATTTCTACAGATGACGTTGACATATGAAACAACGTCGGTTTCAAATATATGAGAGCCGTATTACAGAATTTATACGTCGTATTTTTTTATTCAAACAACGACGATAAGTACTCGTCGTTGTTAAGAATATCAACGTCAAAAAAACAAAAAACCGACGTTCTAAAGAGCTAATAGACGACGTAATTTAACAAACAATCGTCGTTAAAAATAAAACATATGACATATATTAACAGAACATGGCCGCCAAATAGACAGACAACGACGGTATTTAAAACATAGCGCCGTGAAAAAATCATTTAACGACAGGAAGAAAAATGACGTCTTTAAAAACATAAAGACGACGTTATCTACGTCACTACATTTAAAAAATCCGACGTGAAATATATTTTCCACTTCGATTTTTCTATGAATGATGACGTGGAAATAGATGACATTGTCATTACTCACGACGCATGAGTTTATATAGACGACGTGGAACGAAGAAACAACGTCGGATATAAATAAATGACAACTGTATTACAAAATAACGTCGTCTAATATTTATTAGACGGCGTTTAAAATGAATTACCGTCGGGAATTACATCTGTTCCTCTTCGTTTTAAAAGAACCTGCGACGTGGTAAATTAATCATGACGTCGTGTTTTTAAATTAATGATTATTTATATTTTCTTTTAGACGTCAGTATTATGGGATTGGAGTCGTGATATTTTTAATTACATGGCGGTACTTATTGATTCCCCGACGTTATATCCTGCATATCTTTTCACAATAGCGTCGTGGTTCTTCATTGTTACGTTGCTTTAAGACGTCGGTAAATATGCTGAATAACTTGTTCACAATTACGTCGTTTGTTATTTGAACAGACGTCGGTTTTTTACTTTTTTATCAAGACCGTCGTGTTTGTAATCTGGAACCTGTATTTTTTGCACTGATTGTTTTGTGGACAAAACCTGTATAATGAAAGTGAAGAAATCACATTACAATATATTACAAAATTAATGTCATACACTGCCAATTACATAAGCATCATTCAATCTATATATCTTCACACCCATCTCTAATATTTTGACCACCTAACTCACCCACCAGTTCATCAAATGTGTCAACATTTGGCATCCCTCTAGTAAATGGCTCACACTCAATTATCACATCACCTAAGACATCATCACCAATAGCATCATTATATTCTCTATTAGGCATTGATAACACTACCGACCAACCACGATGCATGGGGTCATCAACAAAAAATACTTGTTTGACTTGAGAAGCCAAAACAAATTGGTCATTCCTATGTCCAATTTTACTCAAATCTACAAGGGTAAATCCAAGTTCGTCGAGTACAAGACCAGAAGCACTATCTATCCAATCACACCTAAAGACTGGGATTGTAAACTTTTGGTAGTCAAGGTCCCAAATTTCTTGAATGACACCATAGAAACCCATATTTGAGAGAATTGGGTTTTTATCTTTGGCACTAGCAACTTGCATGGTATGTGCAAGTAAATAAACTCCACTATTTTGAGTTGTCCGCACATCATCTTGTGCCTTGATGTTGAATTTAATACCTTTAATAAGATAGCTCCTATATAATGGCACTGCTATGTTTGGACCAGCTGCTAGCCACCTTAAATTTTCTGATACGCCATGATTGTCTTCCTCAAGTTCACTTTGAACCTGCAAATTAATCATATCTTAATTCAATCAAACATAGAAATAAGAAGAAAATTAAAAGAGAAATATGTTATTCAATAACATATACCTTGAAGCGTAGCCATTGAATGAAAGTGCTATTGTGCTTATCCTGCAGCCACTTTGTTCTCTTTCTAAATTTTGGATAAGTGGTCTTAATGTAGATCATATGTTGCCTACATGACACGAAAAATTCAAGCATTACGGTCCCAAATATATAAGATAAACATAAGAAATAATTTAAAATGGAAACTTAAGGAATAAAACTCATACGTACTCGATATAAGGTAGGACTTCCTCCGTATTCTCCAAGACATATAGATGTGCTTGATTCAACAGGTCCTGATCAACTACGCTCACTGTGCAACCTGATAATGGCTTTGAAACTCCCATCTTTTGGCTTGAAGGCACTCCAACTGTACTAACATCAGATAAATGCTCGGTACAAAACTCTACAGCTTCTTCAGCTATATACCGCTCAGCAATGCAACCTTCGGGACGAGTACGATTCTGAACATACCCCTTTAGCACTTTCATATATCTTTCAAACGGATACATCCACCTAAAATATACTGGCCCACATAGACGAACTTCTCTGACAAGATGTACTACTAGATGAACCATGATATCAAAGAATGAAGGGGGAAAGTACTTCTCAAGCAAACACAGAGTAACTACTACATCTTCTTCCAACTTATCTAGCTTGGAAACATCAACAGTCTTTGCACATATAGCATTGAAGAAGAAGCACAAACGAGTTATTGCATACCTTGCAGGCTTCTCCAAAACAGAACGAATTGCCACAGGGAGCAATTGTTGCATTAAGGTATGACAATCATGTGATTTAAGGCCCAGAAGTCTTGAATCTTGTAAAGATACAAGATTTTTTATATTTGAAGAATAACTTTCAGGGACCTTCATACCATAGAAAGAATTGCAAACCTCTCTCTTCTCTGCTCTCGACAAATTCCAAGGCCCAGGAGGCAAACGAGTACGCCTTTCTCCATACTCGGGTTGCAAATCAGTTTTGACCCCCATGTTCAATAAATCTAATCGAGCAGCAATCCCATCTTTATTTTTTCCAGGGATCTCCAGCAATGTACCAATGATACTATCGCAAACATTCTTCTCAATGTGTATAACATCTAACGCATGTCTCACAGGAAGGTATTTCCAATACTCGAGATCAAAGAATATTGATTTCTTCTTCCAACAAACGCTGTCACCATCTTCAACCATATGCAGCACTTCTTCTCCGGTTAATGGCTCGGGAGGTGTGCCATATTCAGGTTTCCCATTAAAAGCTGCACGTTGCCTCCTATATGGATGATTGATTGGTAACCATTTTCTATGCCCAATGTAACAAATTTTGTGGCCATTTTTCAACCTGTGACTAGGTGTATCATCGCCGCATATTGGACAAGCTTTATATCCTTTAACAACACAACCAGATAAGTTTCCATAAGCGGGGAAATCATTAATTGTCCACATTAATGCAGCTCTGAGTGTAAAGTATTCTCCATTATGTGCATCATACACTCCTCTAATCCCATCCCACAAAGATTTTAAATCATCAATCAAAGGCTCCAAGTAGACGTCTATATCATTTCCGGGTTGTTTAGGACCGGAAATCAATAAGGTCAACATCATGAACTTTCGTTTCATGCACATCCATGGAGGGAGATTATATGTAACTAAGATAACTGGCCAACAACTATATCTGCTACTTAGAGAACTGTGGGGATTGAATCCATCAGATGAAAGAGCCAATCTCAAGTTTCTCGGGTCATTACCAAACTCAGGCCATTTATCATCAAGAAGTTTCCAAGACGGGGAATCCGCCGGATGAGACATCTGACCGTCAATTGATTTTCTAGCAGCATGCCAAGTCAAACTCTTAGCTGTCTCATGTGATTGAAACATCCTTTTAAACCTTGGAATTGGAGGAAAATACCACACCACCTTTGCTGGCACACCCTCTTTCAAGATTGAATCTTTGCCTTCCTTCCACCTTGAGATACCACAACTAGGACAATTAGTTGAATCCTCATACTCCTTCCTATACAAGATGCAATCATTGGGGCATGCGTGCATTTTCTCATAACTCAGCCCCAATGCACACAAAGTCTTTTTAGCCTCATACATAGAGGTGGGTATTGTATTTCCTTCTGGAAGCAAATCGCCTTGAAGTATCAATAATTCTGTAAAACAGACATCACTCATCCCATGTTTTGCCTTCAAATTATACAACTTCACTAATGCCGATAACTTCGTGTACTTTCTACAACCAGGGTACACTGGTTGATCTCCATCCCCAATCACATTGGCAAACTCATAAGGATCGGATCCAATATCACCAAAATCATTATCATCCATATCAATTTCTTCAGACACGAAACTGTACCTACTATGGCCATCATCTTCTTCAACATTTCTACTAGCATTAGTAGTTGCTTCCCAAGGTTCTCCGTGAAATGTCCAATTCTTATAGCTTTGGTCAACTCCATTAAAGTATAAGTGATCCCTTATAATTCCAACCCCAAACATCTTCAAATTAACACATTTAACACATGGACAACGGATATGTGTTGTAGTTAGAAGATTTTCTACAGAAAAGTTCAAAAATGCTTCAACCCCAAACTCATATGCCTTCGATCTTCTATCAGAGTGCATCCATGACTTATCCATCTCCGACACTATAACCTATTATCTATAATAAAGTGAAAATACAGGCAATGACCATCACTATAGCAGATTTAATACAAAGATCTAATGGCAAGTAACAGACGACGGTTTTTAAAAAAACAGACGTATTTGGCATATATAGACGACGGCTTTTCAACAAACGTCGTCTAATGTAAGTAATACACACGACGGTAGTTAATTTACCGTCGTTTATACGTTATACAAACGACGGTAGTTAAAAAAACACCGTCGTGTTTAGGTAATACAAATGACGGTTTATGAAAAAACCGTCGTCAAAAGCGTCGTAGCTCAGTTTATTTTCCAGAACCCAAAACCCTATTAAGAACACAACAAATACAAAGCATGAAACCAACATATACAAAACCCTATATGAAACCAAGCATGAACCCTATTAAGAACACAACATATACAAAGCATGAAAACAATAAAGGAATTCAACATAACATAGAGTGATTAAAAGATCCGACAAAATTAAATCCATTGCCAATTCAACATACCTAAAACCCATCAATGAAAACATTAAACAGAAAATCCATCAATGAATTTACAGATCGCAAACCATATACCTAAAACCCTTTAACAAAACAACCTAATATCATTCAATGAATTTACAAGGGGAAGATAGGGTTTGTACTTACAGGTTGGACGAGTTCACAGATTATGGATTCGACGGAGCTTGGAGAGCCCAACTTTGAATTAGAGCAGAAGAGAGAGAGCGAAATGTTATGTTGCGCGAAATCTGAAAATTTTGGGGTCCAGGGCTGGAAGTATAAGAATAAAAGCCAAATGTAAAAATTTTAGGTCGCGCGAAAATTTTTAGGAATCGCGCTTTTTAAAACGTCGACATAAAAACCATGGCGAAAGTTCTACAAGAACCGACGTAAATATAGTATTCCACGACGGAAAACCTGAACGTTACGCCGTCTATTTTGACGATTCATTTTTCGGATTTATTTTAAATTTATTTTGAATATTTGGAAATAAAAATAATAAAATATTATTAGCACAACATAAAACCACGTCGGTGTTATTAAATAGAGGACGTTGTAAATAATAATAAACGATTCACTTGTAAAAGTGACGTCGTTTAAATTTGAACACATGGCGGATATTTTATAAATTCGATGTAAATTAAGTATTCCACGACGCAATCACCGTCGTTAAAAAGTATTACACTAAACCCTTAAAACTAAATTATATATTTTAAAAAATTAATTTTATAAAAGGGTTCATGGTTTTACCTCCTAATATATAACAAACATAAACCCTAAACCCCAAAACTTATTCTTAAAAAATAAACCCTAATAAATAACAACCCTAAACTCTAAACCCTAGACTCTAAACCCTAAACCATAAAAACTATAAGTGATGTTAGGACAAACCAAAACAATTTGGTTTTGGTTGGACATTTTAAAATTTTATTATTCAAAATGAATTTTTTCAAGGTTTAGGGGAAGAAAATATATCAATGACTTCATAGGAGTTGACGTTGCATTTTTCGGATTTATATTTATTTTGAATATTTTGAAATAAAAATATTAAAAATATTATTATAACAACATAAAACCACGTCGGTGTTATTAAATAACGACGTTGTAAATAATAATAAACGACTTAATTTTAAAAATGTCGTCGTTTAAATTTGAAACCATGGCGGATATTTTAATATACGACGTAAATTAAGTATTCCACGACTCAATCACCGTCGTTAAAAAGTATTACACTAAACCCTTAAAACTAAATTATATATTTTACAAAATTAATTTTATAAAAGGGTTCATGGTTTTACCTCCTAATATATAACAAACATAAACCCTAAACCCCAAAAATTATTCTTAAAAATAAACCCTAATAAATAACAACCCTAAACTCTAAACCCTAGACTCTAAACCCTAAACCCTAAAAACTATAAGTGATGTTAGGACAAACCAAAACAATTTGGTTTTGGTTGGACATTTTAAAATTTTATTATTCAAAATGAATTTTTTCAAGGTTTAGGGGGAAGAAAATATATCAATGACTTCATAGGAGTTGACGTTGCATTTTTCGTATTTATTTTGAATATTTGAAAATAAAAATAATAAAATATTATTATAACAACATAAAACCACGTCGGTGTTATTAAATAAACGACGTTGTAAATAATAATAAACGACTTAATTTTAAAAATGTCGTCGTTTAAATTTGAAACCATGGCGGATATTTTAATATACGACGTAAATTAAGTATTCCACGACTCAATCACCGTCGTTAAAAAGTATTACACTAAACATAAACGTCGTCTAATCATCCTTTTACGTCGTCTTTGTTTAAATCCAACCAACAAAAAACGACGGTTTTTCACTTAATTAGGTCGTTGGAATTTTATTACACGTCGGTTACGAAATTTGTTTGTTTGTTTTTTTTTTAATTTATTGATCCTCAACATATTTTCAGGGAGAAAAAAGGATGTATATTTTATATAAAATTTGTACATTATATATTACAGACAAAATTTGTATATTATACAAAAAAATCAAGTTTTCTATGATTCCAAATGAAGGCTAACAAACTCTGCCCATTCATTACGGACTTCATCAATGGATTCTTGGGGGTATGGCGCTTCCTCTTTTCTCTTGGCAAACTGCAATCCATAACAATGAATATTAGGGTTTAAAAAAAAAAAATTCAATAACAGACGACGCTATTTTTTATAACCGACGTAGTATATATATTCAACGACGCTAATTTTAAATCTACCGTCGTTGATAATACAAAAAACTACATAAAATATATGAAGATAATTTCTTCTTACCGTCTTCTCAAACGCCAAGGAAGGATCCATGATGATGTCCCTCATGAAGCGCATCACATAATATCCGCATTCCACACTGCTGGGTTGCTTTGCTGTCCCTGGAAGAGTTTTCCATATTGGTGTTTTACGGCCTTGCCTGCCAATGTGCGAATTATAAATTTTTATAGCACTGTTGACGATGTTTTTGGCCTCCTCATCAACCACACGAGGTCCAGGCAGAGGATCTACAAAGTAGACGGTTTCCCTCTTTGCTCTCACAATCAGCAAGATCCAATGACGGCTGCACAAAAACGACAGTTATTTATAAAATGGACGTATTATAAAATTTCGCACGACTATTATTTATAAAAACGACGTATTATATTATTTCACACGACGAAATAAGTAGAAATCGACGACATTATAAACTTATAACGACGCAAAATAAAAACCGACGTGGTTACTAATTTCAAACGACTCGATAAAATAAAACACCGACGTGGTTAGATATTTCAAACGGCAAAAAATTATTGAAAATCATAAAAACAAAATCCTGTTAAGGAGACTAACCCTGGATTGTAAGGCATCATGAAAATCTGTTCACCGTCAGTCTTCTGAAGTCGACCTGCTACGATTCGTGATCTGGAAGAGATTGTACCAGCGTTGGCACTAACTGCAGCAGGGTCGATAAAGCCAACCATGCTGCACATATTTGCTTTTTTCAATTTTTCATATAAGACCCTAAACATATAAACAAAGATATATAAAAAAGTCAGCACAAAAAACACACGACGGTTATGTATAAACTAACGACGTATTATATAATTTAAAACGACGGGCTGATATAGAAAACGACGTTATTTGTTCCATGCCTCATACGACGGGCTGGGACATACTAACGACGTGGTTAGTGAGTTAAAACGACGAAATAAATACTACCGACGTCTTATGTTAGAAATCACAAACCTCATATATACAGCAATCACAGTAGCCCCTATTTCATCCATGGCTGCAAGTTGTGTAATATCTTCAGGCAGTAAGAAGGTACTGCGATCTTCACCAAACACCTCCTTCTCAATTGTAAAGTTAATTGTCTGCTCCTTAGGTTTGGTTTCCACATAAGTACAGAGGGATTTTAAAGAAGATGGCGCCTCAGTATTTGAATAATCCACACCTTCAATCACCTGTTTAAAGAAATGAAAAAATGACGTGGTAATTCAATAAACACGACTGTTTAAATAATAAAACGTCGTCCGAAAAGAATTTAAACGACGGTAACAAAAACAACGTCGTGTTGAACAACTTATTACGTCGTAGGAAAAAATTCCGACGTCTAAATTGAAAACAAACGACGGTTTAAAAGACAAATTTCGACGTCTGAAATTTTTAAAAACAAATGAAAAGGAAAAGTTATGAGAACATACCTCCACGTCATGCTTTTCTTCATCTTCTTTTTTGTCTTTTTCATTTTCATTTTTTTTTCTTCTTCCTTCTCTTCAGATTTTTTTTCTTCTTCCTTCTCTTCAGACTTTTTTTCTTCTGTCTTCTCTTCGCTTCTTTTTTTTCTTCACCCTTCTGTTCATCTTGTTTTTCTTCATTCTTCTGTTTATCTTGATTTCCTTCATTTTCCTGTTTTAAGTAATAAAGAAAGTAGAGAAAGTAAAAAAAATTAAATTAAAACGTCGTGGTAAGCCATAAAACAGGACGGTATGTAAGAATTACGACGTCTTAAAATTATTAAACGACGGTACATAGTAAACGTCGTGGGAGTTATATATTACGTCCGTAATTATTAAAAACGTCGTCTAAAGAGAACAAAGTTTTAAAAATAACGACGTTTAAAGGCGTGTAACACAAGTAAAATAAATACGACGTGGTATTGAAATACAAACGACGGTTTATTTTACAATCGTCGTGGTATGTATTTCAAACGACGTTTTAGTCATAATAACGACGTCTTATAATTTAAAAAAAAACAGAGAAGATATGTTACCTTTTCTTCATGATGTTCCCCATTTTTGGCAGTATCATCCTCAAAGTGTAGGGATCTCACATCACCACCAGAGCAGCTTGCTTTGTCAGACATTGGATTTTTGGGACTTTGGTTTTGACAGTGGCTAATTTTCGGTTTAAGCAAGCTTGGATCAAAATTGGGAATGAATTGGGAAAGCTGACTCAGTAAATGCTCCCTCTCAGCCTCCACCAATTGTTTGGTTCTAGCCTCCATCCTTAAAGCCTCTTCCCTTGCCTTAGCTTCCATCTTTTTAGTCTCTTCTTGAAGGAGAACTCTTAAACTGTCCTTTAAACGGTCGTCAAAGCTCATCCTCTGTGGTTTGGGTAAATTGAAATATTGCTTTGGGGAAATCCCAGCACCTACACCTCTCACTCTGCCTGGATGCTCGGGACCCAAAGCCATGGTCAGCACATCATTGCTGCCAGATACACTGACTTTGCCTTCCGAGACTTTTTTTTGCAACTCATCCTAAAACAAAAACAAGAAAACACACGACGGTTATTTATAAACAAACGACGTATTATACAATTTCAAACGACGCAATAACACAGAAATCGACGTTATTATAATTTATCACGACGGTATTTCTACCGACGTGGTTATTTATTTAAAACGACGCAATGAATAAACATCGACGTCTTATGCTATAATGACAGATAACAGAGTAATTCAATTTCATACATTTAACGACGTTGTTTTAAAACATTTCGACGTAGTAGTATAATTAAACGACGCGAAATTAATCACCGACGTCTTATGCTATAATTACAGGTGATTCCAGATTTAGAACTTTAACGACGGTTTTTTAAACATTTCGACGTGGTAATATCATTCACACGACGTATAATATAACATAAGACGTAATAAGAATTATGCACAGTTTAATAAAAAATTAAAACAGAGTGAGTAGGCTTACAATTAATTTTGCTTTCTCTGCCACCTTTGGATCAGGGATGTTACCATGTTTGTCCGTTCTAGCTCTCTTCCATAAGGTAGATCGATCAATTTCTACCCCAGGCATGGTTTCCTCCAATTCATCCTCCAAACCAGCATATCCTTTTCGAGACAATCGATGATTGTACTCAAGTTTCTCCCTAATCCCTGCATGTTGAGAATGCACAGACTGAAATTCTTTGGATAACCTTGAAGCTACAAAGGCATCCCATTGTGCTTTCTCTATGAATTTATATGTTTCAGGGGGGTGGCTTAATCTCTCCCTGTCATTGATGTATGGAAGGATATAATGCCTCGTTAGTGTAGACTTGAAATCCTTCCATTTCTTGGCAGCAGAAGATAACACAGAGTTCTTGCCCCCTTGACCTACCACAAAAGCCATGTCAACGGCTTCCCAAATCTGCTCCTTTATATCCTTGGGGATTTCAGCCCATTTCTTGTCCACAAGTGGTACTCTGGAGCGTGCCAACACACCAATGTAGGACTGCATCTCAATATGTGCTTGGCCAATTCCTTTCCCCCTTTTATTGTACTCAACAATTGGCTTGATTTTCTGAAGTTTTCTCTTCACAACACGAGGCATTGTGCTCATACCTCTACCTGACTTTGAATCATCAGAAATTGTTGTCGTGCTGGTTGGTTCTGTCTCAGCAGATGAAACAAACTTCATCTTCTTCGAAGACTTCTCTTGAGGAGTTACCATTCCAACCTCCTCACCTCCATTTCTCTTGGAGCCAGATTGCTTACTTTGGTCTTGAGAAACCATTTTTACAGACAAAACAAACCTGCATGTGAAAATATTTCAGGAAAAAAATAAAACACAAACGACAGTTATTAATAAAAGACGACGTATGATATGATTTTAAACGACGCAATGAATAATCTCAGACGTAATAAATGTTTAAAACAAAGTACTTGAACAACGACGAAATAATATAAAATAAGACGTAATAAGATATTATTACGGCGATATTTACATGACGTCGTGATAATTAAATATAAACGACGCAAATATTTACATGACGTCGTGGTATGTCTATTCACACGACGTCAATATAAATATTTGCGTCGTCTATACCGTCGTCTATCTTAGATAACAAACCCTACTTTCTTTCTCTTTATATTTTATCAAATTAGGAAAAACAAAAACCATGATTCAGTGAAATCAAACTTGCAATTAAACAACCTAATAAAAAAAAGACTGTCATTTTAAAAGCAACTTTGATCAATTTTCAGACGACGCAAGGACGACGGAAGAAGCTACCGTCGTCTTACTTAGTTGAGGTAGTTGCTTTCAAAGTTGGAAACTTTCCCTCATTGTCTGTAAATTTTTCAAACTTGGAAAGTAAAAACCTCAACCCAGAAAAAAAGTGAGAAATGATTTTGCCCAGAAAAAAAGTAAAAACCTCAACCCAAATAGTGAGAAATGAAAGCTTACCTTTTGCGTGCAATGAAAGTTTCTCTCGGAGTTTGTTGTTTAAGTTCAGAGACGACGAAGAAGACAAGAGGAAGACGATGAACTACTCTGACAGTGCTCTGACAAGGAAAAAAGACGAAAAGTTTTCTCTGGGCGAAATGTTTCGAAACAGTTCATGTGTAACTAAGGTAGACGAAAAGTTGCCTATGTATACGAACCGTTTCAAAAAAATAAGACGGCGGTTATATATAACGACGACGTAAAAATAAAAAACAACGACGTATAAATACTTTTAAAATGTCGACGTGGTAGACCATTTAAAATGTCGTTTTTAATATAACCGACGTGGAATTTATAAAATACGTCTGTTATATCGACGTTGATTGTATAATTAAACGGCGGTTTTTTTAAAAAACCGCCGTTGGTTTTAAAATTTATTCTATAAATTTTTCGCTTTCATTCAGTTTCAGTTTATATTTAGGGTTCCAAGTTCTTCCTCTCTCACAGACACTCTCTCTCACATCTCAAAGACAATAATTTAGATGTCTTTCTCAAAGAGAAATGGAGCTTACTCGCATCAAATCTATGTCCACAAGAAGAAGTTTGTCAACTAGCCTTCTCACTTCCGTGTACAAGCCTGATAGGACACTTAGTGCTTCTGAATACTCCTTGCTTTCCATCAAAAGAGATGCAAGCCTGGCCTCCACTCGCTGTCGAAGGAAAGTTTGCTTCTCAGGGAAATCTGAAGATCAGATGCGCCTGATCATCTGCTTGATTTTCTTGGCTAAAAAGATCCGCAGATTTGTGATAGCCTGTTCCTTTATCCGTAGAGCTTCAGAAGAAGAAGATGGGTTTCAAGAATGCGATAAAGAATAGAAATGGCTTCAGATGGCCTCTAAAGCATGAGCAATCGAATCAGTAGTTGCTGGGAGATATGATGAAGACATTGTCAATGCTTTGAACAATACTGCAGACGTAGATTATTCTGACGACGTGTTTCTGTTCTACCGTCGTCTTTTCTAGTCGTCTTTTAGTATAAGTGAGATGGCGGTATATTTATAATTACCGACGTAGATTATTCTGTTAAACGTCGTTAAGTGTAATACAACCGACGTGGATTTTATTTTTAAATTATAAATAGAGTTTTTTTTCGAATACTTTCAGTTTTAGTTTTCAATTACAATGCGTTATAAATAGATTTTTCTTTCCCGAGGATAATTAAAATGAGGGAAATTAATGTTCTAGAATTTGTAAACTAACACGACGCATTATTACTAACCCGAGGAAATTATAAATAGATTTTTCTTTCCCGAGGAAATTTTAAATTAATTCAATTTGGGACATAAATTGTTAAAGAAAAAAATTATAAGTAGATCTACGTAGGATAAGAAAATCAAAGAAAAAAATTCTTAAAAAAAATTCTTATTAAGACGACGGTTTAAATTAAAGGTACGACGTATAAAGTGAATAATACGACGTTAAAGTTTATAATACGTCGATTAAAAATACAACGTCGTCATATTTAAAGATAACGTCGTAGAAATATAAGATAATGACGTCGATATATTTATATTTAACGTCGTTGTAAATTAATTGAATACGGCGATACTTTTTATTTTAACGCCGTTAATTTATTTATAATTATACGGCGTATTATACGAAAACATGGTCGTGTTATTGTCTGAGTAAATACGGCGGTTTTTTTTGAAATCGTCGTCTTTACTTTCTACGTCGGTATATTCATATCTTCTGCCGTTGTTTTTTGGCTTTGATTTTACACTTTCGGAAATCTTGTTTCAAATAGACGTCGGTTGTTGAATTAGGTACGTCGTTGTTTTTGAAAAGGCATTTGAATCTCGATTTTTTAGGTGTCTAAGGTTGTATTACACGGCGGTTTTTTTTATAACCGTCGTCTTTTTAAAAACCACGACGGCTCTTACTCCGACCGTCGTCTTTTTCTTGTCGTCTTTTACCCTTTTTGTAGTAGTGCGGAGATGGCGATCTCGTCAAGTTCGGTGGATGGCGAGAGGGAGATATGCTTCATCGATGTGAGAGAGAGTTGAGAGAGAGAGAGAGGGTTTTGTGAAGGGTTCGTGAGAGAATTTGAGATAGTACAGTGTTTGAGAGAGCGAGTGTTTTCTGAAAAGCTCCGCGCTCACGAACTTAAAGTGAATGTTTTGTTTAGCGCCTCATGAAAACACGACGGTCTTAATAAGGCATCGTCGTAATTTTAAAAATCAACCTAACATGTTGGTGTATTAGGTACTTTATCAGGACGGTGTTATAAAATTGGTCGTCTTTTAAAATACCACGACAGTTTTTATATAAATGGTCATCTATTGGGTGTCGTAGTTTAACATAATTGTAGTAGCATGTCACATATTTTTAACAACTACAACGAAAAAGAAAAAAGCGAGAAAAACCATTTATTGGACTTGAGAATTTAGTAATTAGCATGAGCATGTATGATCCTTGCCCCTTTTTAGGACAAATGGGGGATTCAAAGGTGGAAAAGAAGGATTTTCCTTTAATACACATGACAAGTCTCTACTTTACTCTTTTCTTAACCGAGAGTGTTTAAACATAGAGGGTCTGCCTTTTCTGTCTTTTTTGACCATACCCTTTAAAATCAGCCCAAAATGAAGTATGGGATGGCTCTCAACCGGTCGCCTAAAACAAAACTAGTACATTGGCATGCTCATCACACATGTCAATTAGCCTTTATTTTTTTTAAACAAATAAAATCTCTTTTGTATATGGGACCTTTCTTTATTATAGAGGTGGTCAGCAATGTAGTTTGTAAATATAGTACAAATATTATTATTAACTTCTTTTACTAAATTAAAATATTAAAATTTACTAATATTATCCTCATTTAATATATTATTTTCTTCCTTAACATTTTAATTAGCTAAGAGTATTTTGGGATTTTAAATATTTCACCAAAGTTTTTCCCTTTATATATACTAGAGCGCTTGTGTCAATTGACAGTTTTTGTTTTTTATTTTTTGTTTTTTTTCATTTTAGTATTATGAAAGGGAAAACTTGATATGCTTGCATCCCGTGAAAATAAAAGCCATTTTTTAATTTATTTTATACATTGTAATATAAAAAACTGTTAATTTATTTATTCATCACATTTAACAAATGGTTTCTGTTCTTGACGAAAAAAAAATGTCTAACCAATCTACATGAGATGAGAGATCGAACTCAAGTGCAAAAGTGGACTCACTGCCTTAACCCTATTTTTTTTTTTATTATTTCCAAGGAGTCACTGCCTCAACATATGTGGTTTGGTTTCTTAATATTTTATTAGCTAACCATATCTTTTTGAATTTGAAAGTTTTTTTAATCCAAAAAAAATAAAAGAATTATGAAAGTTTCATTTTAAGGCATTAACAGAAGAAACTCACATTTTCATAATATTCGAAATTATGTGTACAAATTCCCACTTGATCCTAAATAAAGGCAAAAAGTCACTTTTGGTCCCTATGGTTTGCCATTTTTACCACTTTAGTCCATGTCGTTTTAATTTGGTCAATTTTGTCCTTATAGTTTTCAATTTAAGCAATTTAAGGACAATTCTCAACTTCTGTCAAATTTTGTTAACTTCCGTTAATTGGAGAAGGGCAATTTCGTCAAATTATTAAAAAATTATTTCCTTTTAAAAATAAACAATACAAAATGAAATTTTAATAATAAAAATAATCCTTGAAATAATAAAACATTAATATTCTTTGAAAAAACTAATATTTTTAAAACATAATTATAAACAATAATAAAAACCAAAGCCTTTTCTCAACCAATCATCCTCTCTCTCTCTCTCTCTCTCTCTCTCTCTCTCTCTCTCTCCTCTCTCTCTCTCTCTCTCTCTCTCTCTCTCTCTCTCTCTCTCAGCCAGAAAACCACAAACCCAGAAAAACAAATTAAACCAGAAAACCCAGAGAAACGAATTAATTAATGAAACCCAGAAAAGAACAAAAAATCCAGCTTGGGTTTAACTAATGGGGTTTGAAAAAGGAATGCACAGCTTAGATCTCTTTCTCCATTTCTCCCCAATCCAACTTTGACCCCACTCTCCCTTTCTCCCTTCCTTAACCCACCCTCCATCCTCTGTCCCGTCAGCCTCCAGCCATTGCCTCCCAAACAATTGCGCCCCACCTCAAGATCTCCTCGGCTCAACCCCAGAAAACAAATGTTGGATCGCTCCTCACCTCTGTGCGACTTCTCGGAGGCGAAATCGTGAATTAAGAGCTGTGAATGTCGTCGACCACCAAAACATCCGACGGGTCGAACTCGGTGGGTCCCACACCTCCACCCACCCAATCCCACCCTGACGCACCTCCATCCCCAATCTGCCCCCATATTTGGAAACCCAGATTTGGAACCGAACTTAAAAAGTTAATTACAACTGGATTTTAACTTGGAATCCAAATTTAAAACAAAAACAAAAGAAATTGATTAACTCCGGTAAATTGAAGTGTTTTGGATGAGAGTTTAGGAGAAAGATTGGCTGGGTTGGTGGGGGTGTGGGAGGGGGCTGTTGTGGCTAGAAGAAGAGTTTGCGTTTATTTTTTTATTTTATTAATTTAAAATGGTTTTTTGGTTACCTTTGTTTTTGGACCAAAATGCCCCTCAGCAACTAACGGCAGTGACTCTATTTTAACAGAAATTGAGGATTGTCCTTGAATTGCTTAAATTGAAAACTACATAGACAAAATTGATCAAATTGAAACGACAGTGACCAAAATGATAAAAGTGACAAACTATAGGAACCAAAAACGACTTTTTACCTAAATAAAACAAGCCACAACAACTGGTGGTTTTATTTTGTCCGTATGTATTGATAATCAAGAATATGAAGAAGAGGAGAGTATGAAGATTGAGGATAGGAGGTAGTGGCGTCATGGTGGGTTTCCTGGCACAGATTGAGGGCATCGGAAAAAAGTATCCCAAATCTTTTTATTCTATATCTTTTGTCCAAAACGGAACATTGAAAGTATGTATTACTTCAAAATCCCCTCCGGCAAAATGCATTTTAAAAATAGAATTTTGCTAGAGAAACTAGATTTGTATGATCATAAGAATTTGTATCTATCAGATTTTACCTTCTTTGCTCATGTGTGGTCATAAAGGAAGACTCAACTGCTTCAGCCTCACATGAGTCATGACTGTATTAGACCATAATGATATTTATTGTTTCATTAAATGTAGAAAAGTACTTTTGAAGGCCTGATGGTGGACTGAATCAATATCCATCTAGAGTAGTCATTAATCTCTAAAGCAAGTCTAAATTCCAAAGAGTGTAAGAGTTTACTCATCCACATATTTAGATGAAGTTTCATATAAGTTCTTTAGTCGTATCATTGCATTAGGGGTTGGAGCTAAGACTATATCCTTAATTATGCCTTACCTTCTAACCATTAGTTGTCACTATTACTATGTTACCTAACTGTCACTAGTTACTGTATTGTTGAACATCTATTAATATGTAAAGCAACCAGAACCAAATGAGTAGTATAGAAAACTGCGGCCATAACTTGGTTTGAGAAAATTTATCCTTTACATAGGCCCTAGACCTCTAACTTACAAGAGTTTTGTTCCTTCAGTGGTTGTCTTTGATAAATTGTAAAAATGCTTGTTATTTTTATTTTAATATGGGAAATGACAGTGTCATTAAAACAAAGTGACTTTGCATGGCCATAGGAGTATGTTACTATTAGTAAGTGTATTCTGGGTCTTTGTGTTTTTGATAGGGTTTTAAAGGATGGTCATGATTAGTTTGATTTTTAAGAACTAGGATTTATTATTATCCAGCCAAAGTCTACAAATAAGCTTGTGATCTCTTGTTCTTTGTAGTAAATGAATTTTGATAGGCTAGTTGTGTTTCAAGGCATAGCTACCTGCTATTAAAGACTAGGATATTATTATTTAGAGGTGTTAGTCTAAATGTTGATAAAGACTACAACGTGCTTATGCACAAGTGTATGCATTGTTGTGTCTTTCCCGTCTTGCTTATTTTTCTCAGTTGCCTTCATTTCTTTGTCCTACTTGCCCTCTGAATTGCCTGATATCCAATTGAATTTCTCATTCTTAGTAGATCTGGTTCACCTCTCTCGATGTGCAGCACCAATTTGTTTTGGCTTATGGACAGATATTGTATTGCATGGTAAGTACCAAGAAAAACAATGCATTACATAGTCTTCAATGTTATATCACAAGTACAGAAGCCATCAAGGAAAATCAATTTTCACCGCCACATCTCATGTCAAATTTGTAAACGTGTGTTTTTCCATGCCAATAAAGAAATACAATGATATTTCACTAGGATATAAATTTATCTGCGTATTTGGTTTGATCCTTCTTGTTTGGATTCTGGTGCGAGTCGATCTGCGCTTCTTTTTCTGGCTGGCCAGGATCAGGGGGTACTAACTGGACATCATCCTCAGGCTTCCAACCCTTTTCAGGGGAGTCTTCTAGGCAGATTCCCTTCCCTTTGGGGCTTGCTCGTCCACTAGGAGCACTCCCTGCCTCGTTGGCAGCTTGCATTACTGGTGTGAACTGCAACTGCTCGCTCTTCTTAAGCCCTTGAGCTGTGCATCTCCTTGCCATGGCTTGGTCACTGTTGATCTGTTTGATCCCTCCCTCGGGGATAGGGTAGCGGATCTTCTAGTGTAAAGCAGATGTGATGGCCTCGATCTTGCTGATCCACGGTCGGCCCAAGATTCTGTTGTAGAGGGAGATCTCGTCGATGACCATGAAAGTTTGCGAGCAGACTACTGGGGGTGAGTGAACGTCAAGGTCGATCATTCCAACAGTGATTGACATGGCCCCATTGAAGCCGGTGAGCGGTCTGGCAAGTTTGCTAACCTTGGGCTCCAATCCCATCTGCTGGATAACAAATAGTTGCAGGATGTTGGCTGCGCTGCCCTCATCTACATGAACTCGCTCGATAACAGCTTGTTCAATTTGGATGCAGATGGTTAGAGCGTCATTATGCTGCAGGTCAAGCCCGATCAAGTCCTTTTTTGGGTGTGTCCACGATGACTGGTACGCCCGTTGTGACTTGGGAGACATAAGTCGCATGCACGATCTTTCCCTTGCGCTTCTTGGTGGTTAAACCGGATTCCTAGGAGTCAGCTAGAATGGTGTTGATCCGTATAACCTTTTGGGAAGGTTCCTTCGCAGCTGCATCACGATCCTCGATCTGATGGATGACCTTCTTTGCAACGAGTTCTGTGCAATGGCCATCTTTGACCAGCTCCTCAAGGTGCCTTTTCCAGGCGCTGCAGTTGTTGGTGTAATGACCGTGCTCCCCGTGGAATGAGCAGTATTTACTGGTGTCCCTCTTAGAGGGGTCTCCCCTCATGGGCAGTGGTCTTCTCACCCACGGCTTATCTTTCACTTATGCCAAGATTTGGTGGATCGGGATAGCGAACTTAGTGAAGGTCCCTGTTTCTGAGCCTCCTTCTTGGGGCCTCGATCTGCGCTTGTCCCGGGCTTTTTGCTCGAATTTGTTGCTCTTTTGGCTTGCCTACTTCGTCGAGTGATCAACTTGCTTGTTGGCTTTCTTCTCGGCGATACGATCATCGTCCCAAAGTGCGTAGCACTCTGCCATCGCGAAGACTTCTGCCAAGGTTTGGCTTGGAGTTATGGCTAGCTCCCGGTATAGCTCATGCTCGGTTGGCAAGCCCTTCTTGAAAGCTGAGGATGCAACCTGGTCATTGCATCCTATGATGTTTGCCTTCTCTGCTTTAAACCGTCTCAGGTAGTCTCGAAGAGACTCGTCTGGCTTCTTGCGCAGGTTGAACAGGTGGTCCGCATGTTTTCTGACCATTTTGTAGGAGGTGTACTCCTTTGTGAAAATGAGGGCTAACTCCTTGAAGTTGCTTATTAACTCGAATGATAGAGTGTGGAACCAGTCTTGAGCTGCTCCTCGCAGAGTCATCACGAACACTTTGCACATCAGGGCGTCGCCTGCCTTGTACAGGATCATGGCGCTCTTGAAGTGCTTCAAATGGCTCTCAGGGTCAGAACCCCCCTTGAATGGAGTGATGGATGGCGTCGTGAACCGCTTCGGCAGCGGAGCTCGTTCCACCTCGTCGGTAAAGGGCGAGCAGTCGACTCAATCAATTTCCTTGTGCAGGGCCTCCTCCGTGCTTCCTTTAAGTTCTACTTTGGAAATTTTGGTGGCTCGGGCCGACGACCTCGGTGCCTCGAACGCGGTTGGCTAACTTTTTCCTCAGTTCCCAAGGGTCGATCCCCTTGGTTACCCTGCCCATGGGGCAGATTAGGAGATTGAGCTTGTAAGGATTCCTCTACAGCTTATTGTTGCGTATTGGTTCTCGAACGGGCTGGTGGGCGTCGGTCCACATCTTCCACCTGCAAGGAGGGTCTCTCAGGTAGGCCTCATCATTTGGCCCGCGGGCTCATGGGCCGATGGGGGCCCGCCCGGCCCATTGGAAAAAAGCCCGGCCCAGCCCATTATGGGCTTTGAGATGGCTCGGCCCGCCTTGGGCCGGGCTAGGCTTGGGCTTGGGTGTCTGAAGCCCGGTCCGGCTCATAGGTCTAGCCCGATTAAGCCCAAGAAAGCCCGGCCCGGCCCACCCACAAAAGCCCGGCCCGTTAGGCCCGCATACATATATAATTATGTATAAATAAGAGTTTAGGATTAGGATTATCACTTAAATCACATATATAATTTGTTTCATTTCATTTACTTTTCTTTACTCATTCCTAGTTTATAATTGGATGATTAGCACATTAATTTGTGTCAATTATTAATACAACAATTATATATATATATAAATAAGATGAACACTATATCATATCACTAAATATAATCATATCACGAAACATAATCGTACCACCAAATATAATCATGTTTTTCTTGAACACATCACCAAACATTTACATATTTATTTATACCATCCTTTAAAAAAATATATCTTTTTGATACTTATTATTTTTTAAAATTATTTCTTAAAACGTATTACGGTCTAATTATGTAATAACCTCAAAAATAATACTTTGTTTTATTATTTTTGTGGAAAATCTTATTAAGTTGTGTGACTTTATTGGGTATTTTATGAATTTGGTTTGATGTGAAAATATTGGAATTAAGTGAGTTTAATCTCAAATTTAGACTAAAATGCCCTTATGATTAAGTTTATGATTTTTTTCGAATGAAGTAGGCCAGTTTTGGCCCGGCCCATTGGGCTTAGCCCGACCCGGCCCGGCCCGATATTTTCTCTCTTCTTTAAAGCTCGGCCCGGCCCGGCCCAGCCCAAGCCCGTTAAATTTGGGTCGGGCTAGCCCGGCCCGGCCCGGCCCATTGACGAGCCCTACTCTCAGGTCAACATCTTCTGTGTCTCGAGCGTGACTGGCTAACTTCTTCCTCAGCTCCCAAGAGTCGATCCCCTTGGTTGCCCTGCTCGCAGGGCAGATAAGAAGGTTGTGCTTGTGAGGATTCCTCTGCTGCTTGCTGTCGCGTGTTGGTCCTCGAGTGGGCTAGTGGGCGTTGATCGTTGCGCATGCCACGCGATTGCTCCCGAACTTAAGCTCCTTGTAGGCCTAACCTCTCGAGCACATTGGTCCTTGGACCTAACCTCGAAAGGCTCAGAGTACGGCTTATAGCTATCTGTGTCTAGTCTGCACGATCTCGTTCTCTCCCCTGTCTATTTGTCTCTGTCTGACTAGCCTGGGACCTCTCAAACTGCTCACCAGCATGCTTATGCATCCTCATCTCCTCGTCACGGGGTCCGAGATTAGGGCCTTGATTGAAGTTGATCTGCCTGAGTAGCTGGCCAATCAGGTTGTTTTGATAATTGAGCTTCTGCGTGAGTTGATCAACCTATGAGTTAAGGTCCACCTGACTGCACGGGTCAAGTAGAGTGATGTGCATCGGGCCCAATGGTATATCGGCTAGGGCTCCATTAGACGCGTACACAAGTGCATATGTCAAGTGTGATTGCAGAGGAGGGAGAGAATGGATCTGCTCCAAGACTGGGATGATGTCGGAGTAGCTGTGGGGCTGTGCAGCAAATCCAGCAGTTGAGTGGTGTGGCTGCTTGTGAGAATCCATATTCTTAAAAGTTTTTAAAGAAAATTAAATGTTTATATATATATGTACTGTTTTACGTTTACAATGCTATTTTAATAATTATTTGTACTTAGTAAATATATACATAAGTTCATTTGAATAAATTATATTATTTGTTTTTCTCTAAATCCTTAGATATTTCTTGGGTATTTAACTTATAAATTGTATATATTTATAATAATTCAATTATTAGAATTGTGTTATTCACATCTTGTGAATAGCTAAAATAAATCTCTTTTTATCTTTCTGAGCAAGTTAACTTGGACAAGAGGATTGACATAGTATATATATAATATATAATATATATGAGTTTAATCATCTTAAGGTGAGTAGACGTGTGGGGTTAGGCACATGCATATTCATTCTTGTCATCAATATATGTGTCATTGTTTTAAAGCTTAGAGCTTGTGTGTTTGACAGCTCCTGTTAGCAATTAGATTTTATCTTCCTAATTCGTATTTATCCTTATTCATTAAGTTTATATATATCTATTCTTACTTCATGCCCAAGTTTTGTAAGTGTATAAATAAGTTCTCTCCCCTATGTTGTCAATAACAAAACGAGAAACAGAGAAATGAAGTAAAATACAGAGAGAGAGAGAGAGAGAGAGAGAGAGAGAGGTGATAATATTCTTGGAGGAGTTAGAGGTCGAAGCTTGTGTTTTCTTAACTAGGAGTTAGCTTGTATTTTCTTAACTTGGAGAAATGCTTTGGAATCGAGGTAGGGATTTCTTGGGGGCCTTTACGGAGATTGATCTAATTAAATTTCGTGAGCTCTATATTATGTGTGATATTGTATAATGTTCTTGATATGAGATATTTATGTATTGTGAACTATTTGAATAATGTTGGTATAATTATATCATGTCATGGTAATTGGTTGGAGTTGTTGGGTGAAGAAGATAATAATGGAAAAGAGGGTAATGGATATAGTCTTTTGTGTAGTTGAGTCTAACTCTTGGCAGGTACCAGGTCTCAGGGATCCCACAGTGCACATGGTTTTTATTGGGTGATTCGGGACTGGCGAAAGGGAGTTAGACAAGATGACTAACAAAAGGGGAATTATGGGATGATTGAAATGGGTGTTAGTTCATATAAATGGGCATTCGGGACCAAGTGGTATAAGCATGGTATGGGACGTGCAGGTCTGCTTGTTCAGTTATATGAATTAACGGGAGTAGATGAAGAGCATTCATGCATTATTATTATTATTATTATTATTATTATTATTATTAATGTGATATTTGGCTGTGAGATTGCGTGTCACTTATTTTAATTATATCAATCTACTGTGGTAAGGTCTCATGTCCCTACTGAGCTGTGGTTGCTCATCCCTCACCCTGTTTAATTTTTCAGATGAATTAGTAGGCAAGACAAGGACTAAACCAGTTGAGGCTGAATTAGATGAGAGTGTTAGAACTTTATTTATTTCTTGTAAAGTTGTAAGATTTGGGAGTTATTATTTTTGTAAGAGAAGTTTATTTTAAACCCATGTTTCCGCCTTTCTTTTTATTTTATTTCAGTTTTTATTTACTCATGCACCGGGCGCGGGGTTTTCACCGACCCCCGGGTCCGGGGCGTGACACTGCTGCTGTGCTCCAACGACAAGACAGCGAGGCAAAGCAACTCCTGCAATCGGCGCTGGCAGCTGCAAGGCTGTGGAGGTCCCGGGGTCAGGTGGAGGTTGTTTTGCAATTCCAGCAGCTGAAGGCAGCTACAAAGCACTAGAAGAAGGCTGCAAGGCATTGGCAGCCAAGATTCCGTGTGGTTGCATTGAAGTTTCTATCACGAAACCTTGAGATGGGCCCGTTGTGGTGGTGTTACTCTTCGTACGTCTCGTATCAACCATGGTTGTTTGAAAAAAAGTGTTGAAAATGGATTTGGAGGACGCTTTGAGTATTATTTCGCGCTCTCAATGAAAGCACCAATTTGTGGGAGCGATTTTCGTCCCACTAGAATATTCGCCTAAGATTCCTTCATCTTCTCCGCTTCTCTTTCTCCTTGCAAAACAAATCGGAGTAAAAGAACCACACCCAGAGGGTGTTGGACAAAGGTCCTCCGATGCCTAAGTTAGGTTGGGTGTTTCAAGGAAAACCGGGTGGCTGGAGCCGTTTGTGGTGGCTGGAGCCTTGTGTGAGAGACAAAAAGAAAATAGTGGAGAAGGGTTTGTGAGGGATAATTTATGCAGAGTTTGAGTAGGAATTCAGACATACCTCAATCCTTGTGCGTAGCCAAGTATTTATACGGGGCCTCGGCAAGGTTGGTGGGGTTGGTGTAGTTGGTGAGGTTGGTGTGGTTGGTGAGGTTGGTGTATTTAGGGATTAGGGATTTAAAATTAAGGCGAGGATCAAATACATCCAATTTGAATTAGGTAACCTCCCAATTAATTCAAGTAACTCCCAATTAGGTCAAATAATTCCTAAATTGATTAGCCTAATTATTTAACCTAGGGTGAGATATTTTGCTTCCACAACTTCTATTGTGCATCACTACCAGGGCAGCCAACCTTCTAATGGTGCTGCCATTTCTAATGTGATTGCTGCCCTGAAAGGTAAGGATGATCATTATCAATTTGCATGTCTTGCTCGGTTTGCACAAATGAGAAAATAGAAAGATATAGTTGAAATAAAAAGTGACGTTGATAGGTATTTGCTAGATCGTGTTGAAAATATTGAAATTGAAGAAAAGTTTGATACATTTAATTGGTAGAGGGTAAATTCCACTAGATATCCTGTTCTATCTCTTCTTGCTATAGATGTGTTTGTTGTTCCAGTTTCAACAGTGGCCTCCAAGTCTGCTTTTAGCATTGCAGGTAGAATCATAGATCATTTCAGGAGTTCCTTGACTCCTAAGATGGTTGAGGCACTTTTTTGTGGGTAGAATTGGCTGCAATCTTTTCCTATATCATTTGACAGTGAACTATTTGATGAAGAGATGGAATTTTATGAGCAAGTTGAGTCAGGTATGCCATCTATGTTATATTGGTTTTCTTATTGCAATCTTACTATAAAGTTAATTAAACTTTTTCCTTTCATGTAGAGTTGGGATCAACTCTAATAATAGAATCAGACATAACCTCTCTTGATTGAAACTTTGAATTTTTGTAAGTTCTGCATCTGCTTCTATGAAAAATTGAAATGTAGAGGTCCAGAAGACTAATTGTACAATTCATCATTGTAGATTTTATTGGGCTGGTTATTCTATGATAACCATAGAATTTGATGGAGAATGATGAACTGAATATATATCTTTGTTTTTTGTTAGGCTGAAATGCAGAGGAAAACTTTAAGGGATTAGTTGAAGATGAATGTCCTGATAATTTAGAGACACGAAGAAGGGCTTAGGTTCGGCAACTAAAGTTTTGGAACTCTACTGATGTATGCAGTTCTTTGTAATATTTGGCTATTGTAAATTGTAATCCACATTCGTACTTTATAATTTATAAGGATAGTTGTTGCATCTTGTATTGTTCAATCTTTCAGTATTGTACTTATAATTGTCTTTACATTTTTAGTATCAATTAAAAAAATTTAGGAATGAAAAATGTGCATATTATATAACAAAACAAAAGGCACTTGAAGGAAGTATATTGAATGGTGCATCAGCTCAGAAAAGAATTGAATTGACAAACAATCCTGGCGAATGTTTGGCCACTGGTATCCAAACAATAATCCTCACAAAAGCTTGTTGAATACTGGCCATTTGTTTTGTCAGTAACAAATTGAAGTCACTTTATGACACGTGTCAGAGACAAACCTATACAGAGTAAGTTGCAAAAGTTGGTCAGTATTAATATCACTGACAGGAAGAAGTTACTGATGAATTTTCGCCAGTGATGCTGTTTCTACTGACCACAGATGGTTGTCGGTACAAGCTAAAAATGTAGTAGTGTCAATTTCCCATTAATTAGGAAGCATCACAGCCCTTCAAATATAGTAAGTTCTTTGCTCACCTTTGTTGCACCTTATGGACACGCTCTCTCTCTCTCTCACACACATACAGAGACACAAATTATGTACATATATTCTAAAGGCTAAAGCTTTCGACTGAGAATAAATATCTGAATTCGTCTTCCTTTTTCTTTTCTTTTTTCCTTTTTTTTTTCTGCTTTGAGAATTTTGGACCAGAATCGACTCTCTGGTCGTCTTCCACCCTCATTTAGTAATTTGAGTAATCTTCAATACTTGTAAGCTTCTTTCAAACAAAGTTATATATATGTATATGGTGATGGGTTTTAGTTTTACAAAGATCCTAAAATTATATAGGGGTGTTCCTCAAATCCTTAAACAACTAAAACCCTCGTATTTCTTTACTTCGACTACTCTGACATGTGAGAAATGCATGGTCCCCCCTCAATAATTTGTCACCACAAATATGAGGACAGCGTTCATGCATTCAATTATTTCACGTCAATCATACACGAAAAAAATCAGTGTGCAAGGTTTTTATATTCATTGTGCGGCTCCCACTTAATTAATGATTTGATTTATTAGATCAGTATTTGCCTGTTAAATTATTTATAAGAAAAAAGAAAGATGGTACAACCTGTTGCATTATAAAAAGGGGAAGAAGGCTTAGTGTGCGTATTGCCAAAGTAAACTAGAATCTGAAAGCAAAGCACAATGGTTGAAACCCGTCCAAGACTTCTTGTTGAGTATATGCTCCTAAGTTTCCTCCTTTGGCAGTTTGGTTTTAGGCATGGATCTTCCGAGACAACTACTGAGTTGGATCCTAAAGAAGGTATACAACTATTTTGTTTCTCATCCCTTTCTCTTTTTATTCACATTTCTCTCATTTTGAATTAATAAATATTTTGTTATGAGAGCTACTTAAGATCGAAAAATATGCTCGGGTATTCGTCGCCTGCTTCATCCACCCAGGCCAGCACAAGACCGTGCTCGACTCGTCGCTATACTTTGTGCTCAAGATTGAGGACAGCACCGGAAAGTGCTCATTCATCGGGTGATCCAGGTGGATCTTCCGCACGTAATACAATATGATATTAAATCCATATCATATTATGTTACTTAATTATCCTTTTATTTAATTATTATAAACCCATTAAAAGTTTGCGGTTCAAACCTA
Source organism: Prunus salicina (assembly GCA_020226455.1). Lineage (NCBI taxonomy): Eukaryota > Viridiplantae > Streptophyta > Magnoliopsida > Rosales > Rosaceae > Prunus > Prunus salicina. The sequence continues at coordinate 26,282,605 of CM035342.1, read as the reverse complement.
ATGGATTTGAAACCGCTCAAACTTAAAGGTTTATATTAATTAAACTTTTTAAACCATAAATGACGTAAGATTTAAAATCAATTGTTATTTTTAGTTTTCCATTTTTAAAAAACTCATTCTGTACATAAATCGAATGTTAGAATGAATTAATCAATCAGTTTTCATTCGATTCTATTCCATTCTCCATAATCATTGTGTTCCTTATTATTCTTGATTAAGTGTTCCGCAAGAAACCTTTGATCATCTGGCTAGGATCTGCAGAGCGAAACAAAGTGTTTGATTTCAAGGTGGTCTTATCGGACCACGAGAAGTATGTCAAGAGAGAGCATGAGAAGGAGAGCAACGACGGCGAGACCAGTGACGATGGCACTATCAATATTCTCTCACCCATGATTTTGGTTTTTTTATTATTTTTTTAATTCATAATTTTAAGATTTAAAAATAGTTTTAAAGTTGGATACCAGATAAGTTTTTAGATCTTAAAAATGAGTATTTGAAAACTATATTTAAGAAAGAATCATTGTTTTTTATTTCAATTTTTAAGTAGGGTACCAAACGGGCCCTGAAAGATGTGACATATTCATTGTTGTTTATGCTATTCTCATATTGAAGTACCAAACACATTTCCACTGTTTTTATTTTTTGAATATATTTTCTAAGACATTCTTAGATGTTGAAAATACAAATTGGTTTCTCGTTTTCATTTTTCATATATGCACGTGGACTCATTTTAGTTTTGCTTTATTTCCCAATCCTTGATGCTACAGCTCTAGTTTGAGATATTAACACACACACTCTCTCTCTCTCTCTCTCTCTCTCTCCTCTCTCTCTCTCTCTCTCGCAGTGGTCGTCCTCAATTTGATCCTAGCTAAGTTACAGTATAACGGGCGATCATACTCCAATAGCTCAATTTGCCATTATGCAGACTTGGATACTAACAATTTGAAGATCAATTGCACAGATGACTGTGGACATGGCAAAAACAGCTATTGCCATATCAAAGAGTTGTAAGTCACAATAAAATTAATATAATATATATAGAGCACTCGTTCGGGGGTTTTTTTTTAACAATGTCATCTCATGATGCGCACTGTTCGGGCTTTTTTAATAATAATATTCTAAGGATAATTTTTCTCACATGATTTGTGTTGCAGTTCTTTGACTGGCGCCGCTTTAACTGGTTTTATACCTGAAGAAGTAGAGGAGCTTAAGCATTTGGAGACGCTGTAACTATTTCCTATCATTATTCCAACATAATTTTTTTTTAATGCATACCTATATTTATAATCAGAATTTTTTTTTTAAAAAGAGTTCTAGGAATTGAAAACAAAAATTTACAAGCTTCAGAAGTTGTCTTTGCTAGTGCCTTTTCTTTTGGGGCGGGATCAAGTTGAGCTTAGATATTTTACATCTTTCTTTTTAAAAAACTCTTTCAACTGATCCCTTCTATTAATTGTCACGAAAGAGGGAAACCATGATAGGATCTGCCTCGAATTCCTCGGAATCCGTGACAAATCCTGTGGTTTTTCCAACATCCAACCGATGCCGGGCTCACTTACTAATTTCAAACATCCTCTTCCCCTAAAACAAAGGAAAAGAAGGCCGAGGCTTCAACCAAAATTTCGTCAAAGTCTCTCCTGAAAAATGGACTTTACCAAATTTTTCAACCTGTAAAGAACAAGAGAAAAAGAATACCAACTGCCAACAACACAAAGATTACAAAATAGGCCTCCGGTCTAAATTCAACCCTACACGGGAAATGTCAGAGCAGTCTAAGAATCTCTAGTTAAACAGCCAAAATAAAAGTTTCAAGAAATGAACAAGTGTCCTACAATTAAGCAGAGGCACGAGAGGAGGAAGGCTTGGCCTAACTGCTAGGTTCGCGTCAACTTCAGCATCACTCGACGAAAATGGCAGTTGGAGTCACTAGAAACTGCGTCAGAAACTTTGAAAATCACCCGAACTTCCAATCATTCTAGTTTAATTTCCTTGGGTTTTTGAGATGGGAAAATGGGTGGGTTAGATAGAGGACATCGATACGAAACTTTTGCAACCAATTGAACTCGAATTGGACATCGGACGGCGATGAAATTGCTGTCTAAAAATTGCTGCTGTGCGCATAGAGATAGACAGCGTCGGGGAGAGATGGAGGAGAGAGAGAGAGACTGGTTTGTTTTAAAAATCCAACTTTGAAATATTTACGGTTGTGCCACTGCATTTCCTTTGACCACAACTTCTTCGTTAAAACTCCAATTTGGCCCCACTACATGTTTACGAACTCGTGAGAGCGAGCTCTATGCAATGGCGCCACTCATTTCCCCAAAATCCTTCTGGATTAAAAAGCGACCAAAATACCCCCACTCCCAAGGGTAAAATTGTAATTTCACAAAAGAATTAAATCGATTAAATTGAGTCAGAGATGCTACAAACCAAGCCACTAAATATATTAATTTTCTTATTTATTAAGTATATTAACTTGGTATAAAATTTAATTTTCTTATGTTCTTCTTTAATGATGAATCCATTGCATGTATTATATGAAAAGATTAATGTTGATTTTGTATGCTTATATGCTAAACAGTGATTTATCCGGCAATCAGCTTACCGGTTCCATACCTGATACCTTGTGGAATTTGTCATCCCTCATACAATTGTAAGTGTATATACATAAATATAGATAAGTACTTAAGGATTCACTTGAGGGCCAAACCTTACCCGAAAACATGCATATTTATTGAATTTATATGAATACACAGTAATTGAGTTTTCATATATTCAGAGAACTTTCAATGAATCAACTAAACGGAGGCATATCAGAGCGCATAGAATCCTTGCGCAATCTTACTTTTCTGTAAGTATATATTCAATATTGGTTTCTTTCTTTTTTCTTTTTTGCTTTGGTTACAAGGGAGACCAACAACTACTATAACTCGCATCAATTGAGTGTGGGGATAAATTCTTTCCCAACTACTTCACAGCTCCTTTTCGGAAAACCAAGCCACTAGATATATACAATTTAATTTCTTATTTATAAATTGTATTAAATTGGTATACAATTTAATTTTCCTATTTATTTATTATATTAAATTGGTATACAATTTAATTTTCTTCCATTCTTCTTTAACGATGAATCCATTGCTTGTATTATATGAAAATATTAATGTTGATTCTGTATACTTGAACAGTGATTTATCCAGCAATAAGCTTACCGGTTCAATACCTGATACCTTGTGGAATTTGTCATCCCTCACACTATTGTAAGTGTATATACATAAATATAGATAAGGACTTAAGGATTCACTTGAGGGCCAGACCTTACCTCAAAACATATACATATTTATTGAATTTATATGAATGCATATTAATTAAGTTTTCATATATTCAGAGACCTTTCAAGAAATCAACTGACAGAAGGCATATCAGAGCGCATTGGACACTTGCGCAATCTTACTTATCTGTAAGTATATATCCAATATTGGTTTCTTTTTTTCTTTTTTGCTTTGGTTGCAAGGGAGACCATAGGAGGAGGGGCATTCTAATTATGGTACTGAGTGTGGGGGTAAATTCTTTCCCAACGCCTTCACAGCTCCCTCTTTTTTTTTTTCTTTTTTTTTTTTACAACTCTTGAAATATATGAGCTCGTCAAAGCTTGCCCTTAAAGTTCTTTTTCTTTTCTTTTCGGGTATTTAACCCTTCAATTTGAGATTTTCCCCAATCTTTCTTTTAATCAAATTAAAGCAGGTACACCAACAACTACTAACTCACATCACTACGTACAATGAAACATAATCTCAAATAAATAAAGCCTATAAATTCAAAATATAAAAATAAATAATAAAAAAGTAAAAGAAGAGAGGAGAAGGGAAGAGGGGCAGTGATGCTTCCTCTCCCCCTCTATGGAGTTTTTTCTTTGGGATTTTGAGAAAGCAAATCAAGGAATGTACAGCGTCAACTGTTAAGTCAGACTTATTCTTGTCTTGGTCATTGTAGGTGTGGAGTGTGGAATTGGCATGTGTTTTAAGGGAAAATCTATTGAAAGAATTTAAGGTTTTTCTACCAAAAAAAAGAGAAAAGAATTTAAGGTTTAAATACATCGGTTCAATTAACTTCAATAAATTTAAACATGGTTTTTTCCTTCTTCTTTTTTCTTACATGGGCTGACTTTCTATCTAATCTTGAATTCTATGTTGTAATTTGTATAAATCTATATCTAATTTCAGTATTTCTTACAACTCGGCTTAACTCGACTTTAAGTTTAATCTGTTTCTACTCCTCTCCGAGCTTTAACAAGGTAACATAACATCTAATAATTTTGCTCCATTGTTTTCTGGCCAAAAAGCTATATGGGTCACAACTTCCTCAGCGGACAGATACCATCGTCTTTGGGTGCTCTGCGTTCTCTGCAAACGTTGTAAGTAAACTCTCTGCAACTTGTTTTCACCATTGCACTGAATTCTTCGACTTTTTTTTACTTGATATGATCAGTTGGTTCCTTTGTATAACGTTTCAACTTCTTCTTTATAATCTGTGAGTTTTGCAGGTCTCTGTCTTATAATGAGTTGTCAGGTCCAATTCCCTACCAATTAGGAAACATCACAGCCCTTCAAGTATTGTAAGTTCTTTGCTCGCCTTTGTTGCACCTTATGAACACACACACGCTCTCTCTCTCTCTCTCTCTCTCTCTCTCTCTCTCTCTCTCTCTCTCTCTCTCTCTCTCTCTCTCTCTCTCCCCATCACACACACACACACATACAGAGAGAAAAATTATGTACATACATTCTAAAGGCTAAAGCTTTCTAGTTTCTACTGAAAACAAATATCTGAATTCGTCTTCCTTTTTTTTTTTATGCTTTGAGAATTTTGGATCAGAATCGACTCTCTGGTCGTCTTCCACCCTCATTTAGTAATTTGAGCAATCTCCAAACCTTGTAAGCTTCTTTGAAACAAAGTTACATATATATATATATATATATATATCATGAGAAAAGAAGGAGAAAATTTTGGTACTTAAATCTCTACTGGGATTACATTGTTTTATTCTCATGTTGTGGAAGCTATGCGGCATCCAATGATCTCACTGGGGAATTCCCGGATTATGCGAGTCTTACTCAGATGAACAAATTGTAAGTGTTTCTCATTTAATAATGCCAATCTTACTCGATGCACATCTTTAGTATTTTGTTGGAAATAAAAATGGACCCAGATTTGAATAAATGTAACACGGCCACGTAATTTGAGGAAAAGAATTTGGTAAAGGAATTTGGTGACTGCAGCAGGATTAATTCTTCTTTATTTAATGTTCTTGATGCCTGCAATCCACAATAAGGTGAATTTTTTAATATTTGAGAGAGCCTAATCGGCCAATGCAGTTCAATATCTGGCAACTATATGTCTGGTCCCTTTCCAGCTGACTTCATCCGAAATTGCACCCTAATCTCTCATCTGTAAGTTTTCCTTTACGTTACTGCATGCAATTTGTATCTTTGGGAATAGGGTTAGAAATTCTAATTACAATAGTATAACGAGTCCTTACAAATTAAGAGACGAGACAAAGTTCTACATATTAAGCTTCTACTCTATGAAATCTCATAGAGACATTGACAAAATGAATTGTCAAAGTTGATAGAGATGTCATACATCTGAATTCAATATCACTCTGCACTGCTCACAGGTCAATTTTGGGAAACAATTTTGAAGGGAGTCTACCTGCAGAACTTTTTAGTTTCTCCAATCTTGAGTATTTGTAAGTACACCGTCCCCTTCTGTTTCATTAACCCACTTTTTCAGGGAAAAATAAAAATAAAAATAAATCAGTAGCTCTGTTTTCGTGATGAATTTTTTGTGTCCATTTTGCAGAACGATCAGTGACGTAGCAAACTCTGGTTTCCAATTCCCACGATCTGCGAACCTGAGCAATATAGAAACTCTGTAAATGGTTTTATTACATGTCGCACACATCTATTCATTTTAAAAGCCAAAGAGGTTGAATACAAAAAAATGTTAACTGGCCAGATTTAAACTTTTACCAACATAATGAACTATGTAAGCAAGCTTTATTTTGCTCTGCAAGAGTCTTTGTGCTAGGACAAAACCCAACATTTCTTTAAGTTGCAGAATGTCTTATGCAGACAGCATCACTAGATGTAAACATCTCATGTTCATGATGTATCCACTCACTCACCTCTTCTCATGGTTTCTATAGGATATTAAGGAACTGTTCCATCACTGGTGAAATCCCTGAATACATTGGTAAAATGTCAAATTTAGAATACTTGTGAGTCTCTCTCTCTCTCTCTCTCTCTCTCTCTCTCTCTCTCACACACACACACACACACACACACACACAATACCTTCACAAGTCCCTAGAGTAATGGTTTATGTTTATGCTTTTTACTGATTTGTTTCAATTCCCTGCTTTTGAATGTACTTTGGTACAATTTATCTCACAGACTAGTTAATTAAGTTCCCAAGTTGTTAATGCCTCTATGTATTCTTAACAGGGATTTGAGCTTCAACAATTTAACCGGACGAATCCCACAATCCATGAGTGGTTTAAATTTAACTCACTTGTAAGTGAACGTTATTCGTGTGTTTTTGCTACACAAAAGACAACCGAACTCTTGTTGATGTTAGTATTCTATTATTAACTTTCTCTCTCCTCAGGTCCTTAGCAAAAAATAAACTTAATGATACAATCCCTCCTTGGGTTGGTGCAGTCAAGACTAGATTGTAAGCTTCTGTATTCAAAATCTTAAACTATATATGTACAGTTATTTTTATCTTCATGCATTGGCTGTCAAGTAAGTCCGAAAGCTTAGTATCTTGAGAATTGATCTTTATTTCTTCAACAATGATTGCCAGAAAGCTTAGTATCTCATAATTTCCTTTAACACCTTTGGGATTAAAGTAAGACCAGTTTAAAGATGTTTATGACTCAAGTTCACTATTAGAATTAGGATCGTTGCTTTTTGAACCTGCAGTTGATGGCAAATTCAAATATACTGGATTCGCCTTCAGTTGGACGGAGTATGTATCAGTCTGGTTGTTTACATGCGGTAGTAAACCTTGTGTGCGCATACATATATGAAAGAACCATGCAACAGCCTAGCAAATAAAAGGAAACTATTTAGGAAGTACTCTCTATAATGAGGAATTGTTGGTAGCATCGTAGTTATCTTTTTCAGTGACAGCAGGGGTGACCCTGAGGGTGTGCAAGTGGTGCCACCACATAGGTCCCCCGATTTTTAAGGGCCTCGAAATTTTTTGACTTGTATATTAATATATTAATATTACAAGTATTATATATATTTAAGCGTGTAGAAAAATAACACAACTGTATATTTGGTTTTGTTGGTCTTCACTACCTCAATTTCCCTAAAAACTAGCCAAATGACTCCCACCATATTATAATGTTACCTAAGTTTTGGAGTGAATCTGAAATCAATTTGTCAAATAAATTGGACACTTCATGTTCGTACAAAGTTCTTGTGAAGTTTATCAAGTGGTTGGAACATTGCATAGTTTTATTGATTGGATTTCACTAAAAACTTACCAAATGAATCCTTCGACCATATTATGATGTTGGCCAAGTTTTGTGCCAGATCCGAAATCAATTGGTCAAAGAAATTGGACACTTCAAGTTCGTACTGTGGTTGGAACATTGCACAGTTTTAATGATTGGATTTCACTAAAAACTTACCAAATGAATATGTCATTCAAAAGTTGTATTTTTATATTTTTACTCTTTTTTAATTGATATCAACATAAATACATACAAGAAGTATATATACGCTTTCTCCAATTAACCAAAAAAAACATATATATATATATATATATATGTTTTTACCCACTCAAAAGAAAATAAAATAAAAAGTTATTATCTTCTTCTTCCTCTTCTTTGTTCTCAAATTGAAACATTAAAACTCTTATAAATTTGATTTATTATTGTCATCGTATGATAATTGATGATGAATTTTAGTTGTTAAAAAAGTTGTTTTAAGGTATTAAGTCATGTCAAATTTTCTATTTTCTTTAGCATTTTTATATTAGATTATGTGAGGTCCCTGTTTAAGTTTCGTACAGGGCCCTCAAAATCTCAGGACCGGCCCTAAGTGACAGTTTTCAGTAGTAATGCTGGTTTCTTAAAGCCATTGTGCACTTGATTAAGACCAAAAAGGTGCTATTTGAATTCTGAGACCTTTGCCCCAGTAGCCAAGATTAACATTATCAGAGTTCTATTGTCTCTAGCAGCAAATCTTGATTGACCATTACATCAGTTTGATGTCAAAAATGCATTCCTACATGGAGACTTGGAAGAAAAAGTATATATGGACCTACCACTAGGATGTAATTTAGCGCATGACAAGAAGAATCACGTTAGCAAGCTCAAAAAGTCATTATATGGATTATATTAATTTTGAGCTGATATTTGAGTGTCTTCTTAACTTCAATCATATCAATGCAATGAAATATTTATATGAATAGTTGTTGTGAAATGACCATTCTACAAAAAGTCATTCAGTAATTTAGATACTAGAATACTTCTTTCATCAGACAGCTACTTCGATTTGACACCGGAATGCTTAATGATATGCAAAAGAAAAATCCTTATCTAAGCCACCATCATTTTCTAGGAGCGTATTATGTTCCCACGTTCCATTAGCTATGATATTTGACCACATGTCTTTTCAGGGATCTGTCGTACAATAGCTTTTCAGAAGTTAGATTCGCAGTGCATAAGCGAGATCATCTGTAAGAATTGGCATTAATTTTCTTTTTCTGTTGTTACCAATCTAGTTGCATGTGGAATTATGATGAGATCGTTTTCCATACATTTCAGGAACTTGTTTGCCTGCTGCAGCAGTTCAAGTTCAAAAGATCCAGATCAACTATTTTTGTATGTTAATATTTTTATCTGTTCTAGTATAAGAAAAGCCAAGGGCCATTTCTTACAAATTCGGTGGTTTATTCAGGGATCCAAAGAAACGCATGCATACGCATTGTCCTGGACGAAAATCTAAATGTGAGTTTGGTTGGTTCTTCAGACATGTATGCAATCACACATAACTTTACCTAAAGGATTCCTGATTGAAAATTGGCACCGCTAAATACTTCAACAATATCATTTTGTCTGGAGAGGACTTGTATATTATCTCTAGGAAGAAGTTTGTAATAGCTTTATAAAGCATGATAAGAGAGAATGAATTTTGTAAATGATTGGTTACATAAGCATAATGTGAACTTTAACAATCCCTTTCTGACTAACATTTGCAGCTCAGGTTAATTTTATTGTTTTTCATTTTATTAATGTCTCATTTTAACTACAAGAAAACTGGTAGTCAGTGTAATGAGTATGTAATTTTAGGTCAATTTTATTGTTTTTCATTTTATTAATGTCTCACTTTCACTTTATTTGATCTAATCTATCCCTTTCTGACTAACATTTGCAGCTCGTTCCTTGTTTATAAATTGTGGTGGTGAGGGATTAACTGTTGGTGACAAGTATTATGAAGCAGATAACTCAACTTCACTCTATTATATTAGTCCTTCCAAAACCTGGGGTTATAGCCTTTCTGGAGACTTCTTAACTCTGGATTCAAATTCTAGTAATTTCATACAGACCCAGTCATGTGGAATTCATGTTGCTGAGTCAGACTTATATTTAAATGCTCGGATTGCCCCTGTCTTCCTAAGTTATTATGCTTTCTGCTTACAGAAAGGCAAATATAACGTGACCCTTCACTTTGCTGAAATAGTATTCAGGGAGAAGGAATCATATAGTAACCTAAAGGAACGGGTATTTGACGTTTATATCCAGGTAATTAATAGCTGATGTCATTCAATTAGTTGTCACTAAATTGAGTACCATCAACTGAAATCTTGTGTACCATCTTTATATAAGAAGCGTTTGTTGTAGGGTGAGAGAGAGCTAATGAATTTCGACATCGCAAAAGAGGCAAAGGGTCCAGATAGACCTAAAACCACATCTTTCGAAGCTGTTGTTAATGATAGTGTATTGGAGATTTCCTTCTACTGGGCTGGAAAGGGATTTGCAGACGACCCGCCTACTTTGAACGGACCTCTCATTTCTGCTATTTCCATAACTCCAGGTGATTCAAAAGGCTATGACTTTAGTTTCTTCTGTTTGGTTCCAAGCTACAGTTGAACCCCTTGGCTTATATGGTCATCATGTGTGCTTCAAGGTTGCAAGCAGGCAGTTTTCATTTCAGTTAATTAGTTTAATCTTGTTAGACAGCATATATACTGAATTAATTTGACAATCTTTCAAAGAAGTTTGACTTTTCTCTTGCTGTTATCCCCTCCTTCGATGAAATATCACTTCGAAGAACCCCAACGCTCTGCATTGTGGCGAAAATTGAAGAAAGCATTGATTATTACTCTACCATCAAGTGTAGTTGTTCTATTGCTTCTATTAGCTTTCATGTGGAAAATGGGCTGGCTGGGGAAAAGAGGGTTGAGAGGTGAGTGAAGCTACAACTACACTGCACCATGCCCTTTTTCAAGAATTCTTATTTCCTAGTTAACATATCATCTTTGATTTTTCCCGGAACAGAAATACAGATAGGCCAAGATAAACATGTTACCCTTCAAGAATTAATAGGTGCAACTCGAAAGTTTAGCAGCAAAATGGAGATTGGTAGAGGGCATTTTGGAAGGGTTTATAAGGTATACTTTTACATTGTGAACTTAATTTGTGGTAGAAATTTGATATTAGGGTGGGGTATCTTTTGAATGTTGCAAATTTATTCAGATATATAACATTTGTCTATTGTGTTGATGCAGGCTGAACTGGAAGGTGGTCAAACTACTGTAGCTGTTAAAAGACTTTCTGCTCACTCAAAAGAAAAAGTTGAGGAATTATTAAATGAATTCTATGCCTTAAAGTCGTTGAGGCATGAGAACCTTGTTCAATTGTTGGATGCTTATTTTGGAGAAGAGTTGCATTTGCTCATCTATGAATATATGCCAAACCTGTCCATTGCAGACGCTTTTTTTGGTAATTCATATTTTCTCCTCCCTTTTCTAATTTTTTAAGCACAACATCAAATTGTTTTATTCTATATTATAGGAGCAGTATACTTCCTCCTTTTGTGTACAAATAGAGATACTTACATTCATTTGAGCTTAGCCAACATTTTCCTCTTCCTACCGTGTATTGCTTTTATATTAAGAAATAAGATCCGGTACTCACTCGTCATTGAAATACCATCGAAATACTATTAGGTGACGCATACCAAATGTCGTCTTTTGAGAAAACTTTCCATGACACCCCCATTCGACGATGCATATTGCGACACTTACCCCGAGTCATTAAATGCCTTCCATGATGCAAATCAGGTGTCATGAAAGGGTTTTTCTGTTGTACTGACTTGTGTTTTCTGTGCTGATGCAGTGTTTATGACAAAAACAAAGTCGTTTTCGGTTTAGACTAAACTGGACGAATATATGCATAGAATGCTAAAGTGGTCATCATTCATGTGACTTGCAGGCTCGAAGTCCAGATTGAAGTTTAATTGGGAAAATAGATTTAACATTTGCCTGGGAATAGCGAGGGGTTTAGATCATCTTCATGAGCACCCTAGACTCAAGATGGTTCATAGGGATATCAAAGCTGAAAATATCCTCCTTGATGGAGCTCTTAATGCTAAGATCTCAGACTTTGGAATGGCAAGCCTGTATACCGAGGAAGAACAACTTATGATCATCAAAGTGGAAGCACCAAAGTAGTGTACAAAAAACAAATACCTTTCGCTTTCTGAAACTCTGTGTAAAATAATACCATGAAATTCAACTTATACTACGGGTGCATTATGCAAATATAATTTGAATTTATGCTTTATTGTTGTTGACGCAGCGGACATATGGCACCTGAGTATGCAGTTCAAGGTTTTGTAACAAGCAAAGTTGATGTTTACAGTTTTGGGGTGGTTATACTCGAAATTGTTAGTGGGAAGAAAAATGCAGGATACAAATTTAACCATGAGAGTGAGTATCTCTTGGACATGGTAAGTAAAACAGACAGGACGTACGGTATTTTGTAATTTCTCCTACTTTAAATTGAACATGCACACTTTGAATTCTAAACCCTCATCATTTTACTGCAGGCTTATGTTGCATATAAAAATGGAAGCCTCATGGACTTGGTGGATAAAAATTTGTCCGGTAATTATGATGCAAAGCAAGCCATCACCATCTTAACCTTGGCCGTGATGTGCACGAATATATCTCCTACTTTAAGGCCCAGAATGGCAGACGTTGTGAGTATTCTTGTTGGTGAGAAAACCTTTGAGCAGATTAATCCCCCTACAGCGGATGATCATCAGCTGAATGTTGCCATAGCTCATGGTGAATGTACCAAAGCTGATTCTTCTACTTCCACAGACGTGACCGCAAGAGCATCAACTTCAACTAAATTAATCAAGGGGATAGATGAAACAGAAACTCATTATGCAGAACCCGATCTTTAAATATTGGAAGAGAGTCAGACCTCACATTAGATATGCTTTCAGCGGATGACAATTATGGCGTAGTAGTTATGTGGAATAAAGGCAGTGGCAGTTTGTTTTGTGTTAGATTGTTGAATATTGTTCTACATTATGTATATGTAGTCGGACTTCTTTATGCAGCCAATAAGGATATTGTTTCAGGTTTTGTTCTCTGCATTATGCATGTCACATATTTTTAACAAATACAACGAAAAAGAAAGTAATATATTAAATGAGGATAATATTAGTAAATTTAAATATTTTAATTTAGTAAAAGAGGATAATAATAATAATAATAATATTTGTACCATATTTACGGATTACATTGTTGACCATCTCTGTAATAAAGAAAAGTCTCATATACAAAAGAGATTTTATTTGTTTAACAAAAAAAATAGGCTAATTGACATGTGTGATGCACGTGCCAATGTACTAGTTTTGTTTTAGGCGACCGACTGAGAGCCATCCCATACTTCATTTTGGGCTGATTTTAAAGGGTATGGTCAAAAAAGATAGGAGAGGAGAAGAAGAAGAACCAACCAAAGAGAATAAGAAAAAGGGGAGGAGCCGCCCGGCGGCTGGGAAAACCTCCAGTCACTCGAAAGAAGGAAATGAGGGAGATAAGACACTACTACAAAAAGTGTAAAAGACGATCAGGAAAAAACGACGGTCTAAGTAAAAACCGTCGTGGTTTTTCAAAAGACGACGGTTCTAAAAAAACCGCCGTGTAATACCACCTTAGACACCTAAAAAATGGAGATTCAAATGGCTGTTCAAAAATAACGACGTACCTAATTAAACAACCGACGTCTATTTGAAACAGGATTTCCACAGTGTAAAATCAAAGCCAACAAAGAACGGCAGAAGTTATGAATCGACCGACGTAGAAAGTAAAGACGACGATTTCAAAAAAAGCCGCCGTATTTACTCAGAAAATAACACGACCATGTTTTCGTATAAGACGCCGTATAATTATAAATAAATCCACGGCGGTAAAATACAAAGTATCGCCGTATTAAATTAATGTACAACGACGTCAAAGATAAATATATCGACGTCATTATCCTATAGTTCTACGATGTTATCTTTAAAGAATACCATGTTGGGTTTTTAATTTAACGACGTATTATAAAATTTAACGTCGTATTTATTCACTTTATACGTCGTACCTTTAATTTAAATCGTCATCTTTACATATAATAGACGACCTTTTTAAAAAAAAACTGTCGTCTTTACTTCATAAAAACAGTGGAAGCAGAAGGGACGTAGCGGGAATTTGCAATTTTGTCGTCCGAGCTCTGATTGAGGTCCATGATACCTTTTTGAAAAGGGAATGAAGCCAGGAATCAGACTCAATACTTAGCGCTGATGTATGGTGGTTTTTGGCCATTTGAGGTCGTTTAGCCTTCCAAAAACGCATTTAAAAAAAGCGTCGTCTATTATAGGTAAAGACGACGGTTTTTTTAAAAAACCGTCGTCTATTATAGGTATAGACGACGCTTTTTTTTAAAAACCATCGTCTTTACCTATAATAGATGACGCTTTTTTTAAAAAACCGTCGTCTATTACTTTCAACTCTTTAAATGCATTTTTGGAAGGCTAAACGACCTCAAATGGCCAAAAACCACCATATGTCAGTGTAAAACACTGAGTCTGATTCCTGGCTTCATTCCCTTTTCAGAAAGTATCATAGACCTCAATCAGAGCTCGGACGACAAAATTACAAATTCCCGCTACGTCCCTTCTACTTACACTGTTTTTATGAAGTGAAGACGACGGTTTTTTTAAAAAAAGCGTCGTCTTTTAAAACACGATAAAAATGGCCGCTTAAGTGATTTCCCGCTCGATAAATTTTCAAATTTTCACCCATATTTGAAAACCTTATCTCTCATTAACAAGCGTCGTCTTTTAAAACACGCTAAAAAAAGGCTACTTAAGTGAATTCGCGCTCGACAAATTTTCAGATTTTCCCCCCTCTCTGAAACCCTTATCTCTCCCTCCTCCTGCACTCTCTAAAACACCCCCATGAAACTCTCTAAAATACCCTTCTATATCTTACTAGTGAATTCTGGATTAGTCTCTTTGCGTTTCTGGTATGTTCTTTGTCTCCTTAATTTCATATTTTGTCTCTCTTGATTTGTCTGATTTGTTTACATATTTTTTTTATATTTCTGGTTCCTTTTGCAGGTTCTCGATGGTCTTTTTTATGCTCATTTTAAAAGTTTTCTATGGAAATATGGACCAATGGTAAAATTTCTCTTCCACCTAATTTTTTATGTTTATAATCTTAGCTTTTTTTCTCTCTTTGTCATTTTGATTTATTTACAGGGATGATGGAGGAGACTTCGCTCTTGTTTGGAATTATGTTTGTTGTAGAATAAAGATTTGTTAACTATGTAATAACTATTGAATCTTCAAGTTTTATGAAAGAAACTATTTGTGTATATATTCATTAATAAAGCATTATGGTTGGTTTTCTAGTTAAAATCGTTGTATAGCATCATAGGAAATCAAAAAGAACTAAACTGTAGCAGTTTGGAAACTTATTAGACGACGGTTTTTATAATAAATCATGGTCTTTACAGATAATTAACGACGGTTTTTATAAAAAAGTGTCGTCTATTATAGGTAAAGATGACCTTCTTTTAGAAAAGGGTCGTCTATTTTATATAAAGACGACGGTTTTTTTAAAAAACCGTCGTCTTTATAATAATCCACAACGGTTTTTATAATAAAATCGTCATCTTTACATACAATACACGACGATTTTATTAAAAAATCGTCATCTTTACAAACAATACACGACGGTTTCTTTAAAAAAAAGTAGTATTTCCTCCTATAATGAACGATCTTTACCTCTAAACAACGACGATTTTGTTTAAAAACCGTCGTCTTTATTGATAAACAACGACGGTGAAAAGCCGTCGTGGTTTGTTAGGGAAAGGATGACGGTGGATTCCAGGACCATTGAAAAATCGAATACACGACGGTGATTTACCGTCGTCTTTTTGCTTTTTTGTAGTAGTGAGACTACAGAAAAGGCAGAGCCTCTATGTTTAAACACTCTCGGTTAAGTAGAGTAAAGTAGAGACTTGTCATGTGTATTAAAGGAAAATCCTTCTTTTCCACCTTTGAGTATTTTGGGATTTTAAATATTTCACCAAAGTTTTTCGCTTGTGTCAATTGACAGTATTTTTTTTTTTCATTTTAGTTTTATGAAAGGGAAAACTTGACATGCTTGCATCCCATGAAAATAAAAGCCATTTTTTAATTTATTTTATACATTGTAATATAAAAAACTGTTAATCTACATGAGACGGGAGATCGAACTCAAGTCTCGTCTCAAATGCAAAAGTGGACTCACTGCCTTAAACCTTTTTTTTCTTTTTCTTTTTTTTTTGTCAAGGAGTCACTGCCTTAACATATGTGGTTTCGTTTCTTATCTAACCATATCTTTTTGTTTCTTAGCTAACCACATACCACATCTTTTTGAATTTGAAAGTTTTTTTAATCCAAAAAAAATAAAAGAAATATGAAAGTTTAATTTTAAGGCATTAACAGAAGAAACTCACATTTTCATAATATCCGAAATTCTGGATACAAATTCCCACTTGATCAATAAATAAAACAAGCTACAACAACTAGTGGTTTTATTTTGTCTGTATATATTGATAATCAAGAATATGAAGAAGAGGAGAGTATGAAGATCGAGGATAAGAGGTAGTGGCGTTATGGTGGGTTTCTGGCACAGATTGGGGACCAAAGGCAAAGCCTTTTACTCAGCGACGCTCTCACCGCCATGTTCAAGCCCTCTCACTCTCCCGCACATTTGGGTTCCCACCCAAACCTCCCATCGTCCCCTCTCATCTGGGTTTCACCGTAAGTGCATTTCTACACCACATTTATGTTCTTCAGCTCATAGAAAATCATGGGTCTCTCTGTTTTAGCTTCATTGATTGATTGATTGAATGATTGAATGATTGAATGATTGAATGAGTGGTTGTTGATTGTTGTTGTATCCAAAGCTGTGAAAACAGGAGCTACAGGGCAGACTCGGAGTGCTGCTGAAATAATGAGCGGAAAGCCAATTGCAAAAGACATAAATTTGAGAGTAGCTGCTGAAATAAGCAGAATGAAAGCTGCCATTGGAAGACTTCCTGGGTTGGCTGTGGTTTTGGTGGGCTACAGAGAGGACTCACACGCTTATGTCCATATCAAGTTAAAAGCTTGTAATGAAGTTGGGATTGAAACTTCCTTTGTACAACTGCCTCAAGATTGTACTCAAGATCGACTTATTGATGTTGTTTCAAGTTTTAACAGCAACCCATCTGTGCACGGTATAATTGTTCAACTTCCTCTGCCACAGGTACCAACTCCTTGGAGTTAATTTAGAATTATTGCTTCAAATTGGGTTTTGTATTCTTAATTTCTTCTAGTTCTAGTCATGTGATTTGGTTTTGGCCTTTTGGGTTTCTAAAAATATTGTACATTAACTTGTTTGATTCAGCATTTGGACGAGGAAACGATTATAAATTTCATGAGTCCGGAAAAAGATGTGGAAGGCTTTCATCCCCTCAATATGGGGAATCTTGCATTGCGGGGAAGGGAGCCGTTATTCATCCCTTGTGCCCCTAAGGCTTGCATTGAGTTGTTGCTCAGGTATCGTGTGGAGATCATTGGGAAGAATGCAGTGGTAATAGGGAGAAGCAAGATTGCTGGGTTATCCACTTCTTTGCTCTTGCAGGTGACACATATTTTTGTTCTCTACTGTATAGACATCATAATGTTTGAATAATTTTTCAATGATGCTCCATTAGTCCTGGACAGAGGCACCATGCGACAGTTAGCACTCTCCATTCGTTCACCAACAACCCAGAACAAATTACTCGTCGAGCTGATATTGTTGTATCAGATGTTGGCATTCCAAATATAGTCGGATGCGATTGGCTGATGCCAGGGGCAGTTGTAATTGACATGGGGACAAATTCAGTTAAGGTAAATTATCTTGTTTCTATCTAACTTTCAGATCAAATGAGGATTATATCTGTGCACAGTCATAAACATTTCTTTCTTACGTTGTTATGAAGTTTGGTAAGTTTTCCTGTCCATTTAAGTGCAATAACAAAGGAACAAACTACTGTTCATCTGCCAAGAAAGCAGTCATTTCTGGTTGCGATTACCATAAAATACTCAATGCACCCGCATTGGATGGTGCATTGGAAAAAAAGTATCCCAAATCTTTTTATTCTATATCTTTTGTCCAAAACGGAACATTGAAAGTATATATTACTTCAAAATCCCCTCCCGCAAAATGCATTTTAAAAATAGAATTTTGCTAGAGTAACTAGATTTGTCTGATCATAAGAATTTGTAACTATCAGATTTTACCTTCTTTACTCATGTGTGGTCATAAAGGAAGACTCAACTGCTTCAGCTTCACATGAGTCATGACTGTATTAGACCATAATGATATTTATTGTTTCATTAAATGTAGAAAAGTACTTTTGAAGGCCTGATGGTGGACTGAATCAATATCCATCTAGAGTAGTCATTAATCTCTAAAGCAAGTCTAAATTCCAAAGAGTGTAAGAGTTTACTCATCCACATATTTAGATGAAGTTTCATATAAGTTCTTTAGTCGTATCATTGCATTAGGGGTTGGAGCTAAGACTATATCCTTAATTATGCCTTACCTTCTAACCATTAGTTGTCACTATTACTATGTTACCTAACTGTCACTAGTTACTGTACTGTTGAACATCTATTAATATGTAAAGCAACCAGAACCAAATGAGTAGTATAGAAAACTGCGGCCATAACTTGGTTTGAGAAAATTTATCCTTTACATAGGCCCTAGACCTCTAACTTACAAGAGTTTTGTTCCTTCAGTGGTTGTCTTTGATAAATTGTAAAAATGCTTGTTATTTTTATTTTAATATGGGAAATGACAGTGTCATTAAAACAAAGTGACTTTGCATGGCCATAGGAGTATGTTACTATTAGTAAGTGTATTCTGGGTCTTTGTGTTTTTGATAGAGTTTTAAAGGATGGTCATGATTAGTTTGATTTTTAAGAACTAGGATTTATTATTATCCAGCCAAAGTCTACAAATAAGCTTGTGATCTCTTGTTCTTTGTAGTAAATGAATTTTGATGTAAATTAGGCTAGTTGTGTTTCAAGACATAGCTACCTACTATTAAAGGCTAGGATATTATTACCTAGAGGTGTTAGTCTAAATGTTGATAAAGACTACAACATGCTTATGCACAAGTGTATGCATTGTTGTGTCTTTCCCGTCTTGCTTATTTTTCTCAGTTGCCTTCATTTCTTCGTCCTACTTGCCCTCTGAATTGCCTGATATCCAATTGAATTTCTCATTCTTAATAGATCTGGTTCACCTGTCATAGATCCCTAATTTACCCCCAAAATCTTTCATCAAGCCAACCCCTAATTGGACTCCTCAGCTTCACATCAACCCCTAACCCTAAAGTTTACAGTTTAGAGCTAGAAGTGCCGATGGTTCGTGCTGTTTTGAATCAACTATACAACATCAAGTACGTTATGTCAAGGATTTTAAATAGCACAGGGTAAGTGGTAATCCATGTTCGCTTCCCATTATTAATAGACAAACTGGACTGCAATGTGCTCAATGAGAAAGCCATTTCTCAATGAGGGCATTGATCTTGTTCTCTCGATGTGCAGCACCAATTTGTTTTGGCATATGGACAGATATTGTATTGCATGGTAAGTACCAAGAAAAACAATGCATTACATAGTCTTCAATGTTATATCACAAGTACAGAAGCCATCAAGGAAAATCAATTTTCACCGCTACATCTCATGTCAAATTTGTAAACGTGTGTTTTTCCATGCCAATAAAGAAATACAGTGATATTTCACTAGGATATAAACTTGTCTGCGTATTTGGTTTGAATTCTTGGGCTTGCTTTGTCATGATGGATGTGTCATAATATGCAGGATCCCAATAGTCCCCGAGGGTTCCGTACCACCGGAGATGTTTGCTATGAAGAGGCAATTAAGGTGGTGTCAGCCATAACTCCTGTGCCAGGAGGAGTTGGACCTGTTGTAATCTCAATGCTCCTCTGCAACACCCTTGACTCTGCAAAGCGAGCTTACGGATTCACTTGATATTTTCTCCTAAGAAGGGAATGTATATGTGACTGGTCGGGACATGACTTGCGGGGTTTAAAATTGGAAATACATAGATTGAGAGCAATTTAACTTTAATTCTAATTGCTTTTGTTTACCTTTTTTACAAGTAGTTTGGCACATGTTATGGTATGCATGTGAGAGTTATTGCTTGGAAAGTCGAGAAGAAAGGCAAGATGGATTAGTGGGAGAAAAATATGAGAGTATTTTATTTATTTATTTAGTAGTTATTAATTACTATGTTGCTCTTATTACCTTCTTTTTATTGAGTGTAATTTAAATATTTGTTTGGCTACTTAAAATTGAGAAGGAGCTCCTCCGCACAACAATGGAACTTCGACATTTGTCAGCTCCTTTAACTGTTTTATTTGGAATTTGATTTGGTGTGAGGAGGAGCTCCTTCTCATTTGTAAGAGCATCTCCAAGGGAGATGTCAAATACCAAACATCAAATTTAAATTTGATGGCTGATGTGGCAATTTGACATCTTACACAGCTTTATACTCCACCCGACATGTCAAATTAAATCATTATTTTATTACATTTTAGTGTTGATTCATTTTTAATTAAAAAGAAAAGAAAAGAAAAAAATAATAAAATATTCATTTGACATCTTGCTTTTCATATGTCAAAAATAACATCTCAACCTCCAACCTTCATTTCACATCAGCTTTGACACATCGGTTGGAGTGATGTGAGATGTTATTTCTAGTTGTTAAATGTCTATGTGGCATGTTTGACATATCGGTTGGAGAGGAGTTAAGCAATAGGGCATTTTTCTCTCTTAATTAATACTACAGATTACCATTTTATGTTCAGTTAGGTTTTAACAAAAATCATGAAGAAAATCAAATGGAACTAAACCACTATTGGGTTTAGGCAGTTTCAGCCTAAGCGTGATTCGTGTAAAATAAAATATAAACAAAAATATATAAATGGCTAGTTTGCTTCAATTTAGGGCAGTTTATGAAAGCTTAAACCCGCAACCAAACTAAACAATTACAATCGGATTTGATTTTTTTATGGGATATTCATTGAAATGTCACTTGAACTTATGCCTTAGTTTCAATTTGTCACCTGAAAAAAAAATTTAGGAGAAAGGTCACCTGAATTTTTTCAAAATCCATTATTTGTCACCTGACTTTAACATCATCCAATTTTCCAACTATTTTCAAGAGTATTTTAGTCTTTTTATTTTCAAGAGTATTTTAAAAATGGAAAAATCATTATACAAAAATTATGAAAAGACCCTTGAAAATTATAAAAATTATATATCTTTTCACATTTAACCCCCAGCCATTTTTACATTTAAGCTTTATTTTTTTAATAATAATTTTTTCCATTTTTAAAATATCCTTGAATGAAAAGACTAAAATACCCTTGAAAATAGATGGAAATTGGACGATGTTAAACTTAGGTGACAAATCATGGATTTTGAAAAATTCAGGTGACATTTCACTTAAATTTTTTTTTTAGGTGACAAATTGAAACTAAGGTATAAGTTCAGGTGACATTTCAACAAATGTCAAAACCCAAAAAAAAACAAGTGAATATGGCAAAACATAGAAACCCCGTGAACATGGCAAAGGCAAGGCAAAGAATATAGAAACCATGTGAACATGACAATGGCAAGGCAAAACAAAACCCTAAAAAGAGGGTAAGGCAAGCACATGTCATAAGAAACCCAAGGCTCTTATACTGTTATACAATGTTAAATTTCAGATAGATGGGTCTTTGATGTATGATTTACATGTCCCTGAAAGGTAATTATGATCATTATCAATTTGCACGTCTTGCTTGGTTTGCACAAATGAGAAAATAGAAAGATATAGTTGAAATAAAAAGTGAAGTTGATAGGTATTTGCTAGATCGTGCTAAAAATATTGAAAGTGAACAAAAGTTTGACACACTTAATTGGTAGAGGGTAAATTCCACTAGATATCATGTTTTATCTCTTCTTGCTATAGATGTGTTTGTTGTTCCAGTTTCAACATTGGCATCCGAGTCTGCTTTTAGCACTGGAGGTAGAATCATAGATCATTTCAGGAGTTCCTTGACTCCTAAGATGGTTGAGGCACTTATTTGTAGGCAGAATTGGCTGCGATCTTTTCCTATATCATTGGACAGTGAACTATTTGCTGAAGAGATGGAATTTTATGAGCAAGTCGAGTCAGGTATGCCATCTATATTATATTGGTTTTCTTATTGAAATTAGAGGTCAGGTGCAGTTCTTGACTTAGTTATTTTGAGGAGATGAAGACATGTATATGATGTGTTATGCTAAACATCATCATACTTTAACTATTGAAGGAGGTTGCAAAGTTAGACTAGGCCTTCAAATATTTTAGAACAATGACTTATGTATTTGGATAATGTTTCAAGGTCTGTCATACTCTTATATTTTGATTTATTTTGCTAGCAGCTTGGCCTTTTATCTTGATTTATTTTTCTGGAATTTTATACATTGAAATTGCAATTTGTATGAACACCTTTGAGAAGGCAGAAGCGACTCACAGTAAATATGAACACCTTTGATGCTTTTTTACTTCGACTTTTGATTTAGATATAATATTCGTTGAGTTTTGAACTAAATATAGAGACTCGGGATGAAGCGAAATACAGAAAATGCGTAGAGACTCAGGATCCTTCTTAAATGTATGAGAACTTGAATTTTAAAGTATTTTTTTCTTATCCACAATTTTTTCTTAAATCTTTTTAAACATACTCAGCTCGACAAAACCAACCGAGTCAAGCGCGTCTTGGGTTAAAAAAATTGTAAACCGCATACAGCAGCGAGGCAAGAATAAAAGCGAAGTTAGTGTGGATAGAGAGAGAGAGAGAGAGAGAGAGAGGGAAAAAGGAATGGCAACGAACCTTTTCAAATGCAGTACTGGCATCGGCGTCCGCCTGCTATTCCCATTTGCCCATTCTGAGCTTCCTCTTAATTTTCAACAAATTAATTCTGCCATTAATGGTAATTATCATCATCTTCGTCTTCGCAACAAAAAACCCAAACTACCTTCTGCAAGAAGTCTGCTCTGGCACTCATCTTCTTCCTTTTGCACCGCCGCCTCGGCCACCGATGCTTCTGCCACCGGTGCTTCTGGGGCAGTGAGCGATGCTTCTATTGATGAGGCGGTGCGCCGGTGAGCGACGTCGAGGACCAAAAACAGAAGATAAAGGATGCAGCCGACGTGCTCGACATAAGGGTTGGCCGAGTTCTCAAGGCATGGAGGCATGAGGAGGCTGATTCTCTTTATGTCGAAGAGGTCGACATCGGCGAGCCTGAACCCAGAACCATCTGCAGTGGCCTTGTCAAATATGTTCCTCTTGATCACCTTCAGGTACCCAGAATACTTAAATTTAAGTCCTTTAGCTTATATGTAGCCAATTGGGATTGCAAAGGGTAATGTAGAATTGGAGTAGGTGGAGATTATTCTTGTGTTAGAGAATGGAGAATGATCACTTTGAAAATTGTATTCAATGTGATTTTGTTTGGTTTGATGCAGGATAGAAATGTAGTTGTGCTTGCTAATCTGAAGCCCAGGAACATGCGTGGTGTTAAGTCTAGTGGAATGCTTTTGGCAGCTTCTGATGCTTCCCATGAGAATGTTGAGCTTCTTGTGCCTCCTGAGGGTTCACTCCCTGGCCAAAGAGTATGGTTTGGATCTGAAGATGATCATCAAAATCAGCCTCCTCCTGCCACAGCTAACCAGGTACTCCCGTGTCCAATTCTCAAATGCTGAATTTATCATTTCCAAGCTGCAAAAATGCTAATATCATTCAAAAGCTAGTCACCCTTCATGAAAAATTCAAATCAATGTTTGAGCTCAGGCAAATACATGCTCTGCTCCTCACTTGTGGCCTGTCCCAAGAACAGTCTTTGACGTCCAAAATCCTTTCTTTCTCGGCGCTGTCCGATTTTGGTAACATCAACTACTCATATCGGGTTTTGTCACAACTCCCCAACCCAACAATTTTTGACTGGAACACCGTTATTAGAGGTTACTCCAAGAGCAAAAACCCAAACCGTTCCATATCTGTCTTTGTCAAAATGTTGCGTGATGGGGTCTCACCAGACTACTTAACGTACCCTTTTCTTGCAAAGGCATCAGCCCGCTTATTGGAGCGAGAACTTGGTGTGGCTGTGCATGCCCACATTGCTAAAAATGGTTTTGAGTTCGATAGGTTCATAAGTAATTCCTTGATTCATATGTATGCTGCCTGTGGGGATATCACATATGCACGTAAGGTGTTCGATGGAATTTTTGTGAAAACTCGGTTTCTTGGAATTCCATGTTGGATGGGTATGCAAAGTGTGGAGATGTGATTTCAGCACGAGAAGTGTTTGATTTGATGCCAAAGCGTGATGTTGTATCATGGAGTTCTTTGATTGATGGGTATGTTAAGGCTGGGGACTATAGGGAGGCCTTGGTAGTATTTGAGAGAATGGGGTTGTGGGGCCTAAAGCAAATGAGGTGACTATGGTGAGTGTTTTGTGTGCATGTACACACTTAGGCGCTCTTGAGCAAGGGAAGGTCATGCATCACTATATGGTTGATAATAAGTTGCCGTTAACTTTGGTGTTGCAAACATCACTTGTGGACATGTATGCAAAATGTGGGGCGATAGAGGATGCTTTAGGTGTGTTTCGTGGGGGTTCGCTGCACCGATCTGATGTGTTGATTTGGAATGCAATGATTGGAGGACTTGCAATACATGGATTAGTTCAACAGGCACTTGAAATTTTTTCGGAAATGCAAATAATTGGGATTGTCCCAGATGAGATAACGTACTTGTGCTTGTTGAGTGCTTGTGCCCATGGGGGATTAGTAAAGGAAGCATGGCATTTCTTTGAATGTCTTGGTAAACATGGTATGAAAGCCAAGTGCGAGCACTATGCTTGCATGGTGGATGTTTTAGCACGTGGAGGCCAGATAACAGAGGCATACCAATTTATTTGTCAAATGCCCAGGGAGCCAACAGCTTCAATGCTAGGTGCTTTACTTAGTGGGTGTGTGAACCATGGAAAATTAGATCTTGCAGAAATTGTTGGAAGGAAGCTTATAGAGATAGAGCCAGGTCATGATGGTAGATATGTTGGTTTGTCAAATGTTTATGCTCTTTCCAAACGCTGGGATGATGCGAGAAGCCTGAGAGAAGCCATGGAAAGGAGAGGGTTGAAGAAGTCCCCTGGGTTTAGTATTGTGGAGATATTTGGAACCCTTCACAAATTTATAGCTCACGATAAATCATATCCTGAATCGGATGAAATTTATATGACGCTGAGTTCTATTGTGAATGAAATTAAGTTTGATATGGATTATAGAAATCAAGATTATTTGTTGTATGCAATGGAAAATTTCTAGCTTCATTGAGTTTTTTAGAACTCAAACCTGGGTGTTGAGGCCTTTTAAGGAGTATATTTCTCGGGAAAAGTCTGAGGATAATCAATCTATTCCTTCAGATTGGTCTAGTCATCACAAAGCTCATGCTGGACTGATAAGAAAACACCTGCAATTCTCACATCAAGTGGACACAAGGCTGGAAAGTTGATACCGTTTCTAGATTCGTCAATTTCTATGGAGAAGCTGTACTAATTCCATCCATCTGCACTACTCCTATATGTCCTGTCTCCAATGAGTATCCATAGACATTTGAACATATCTTACTACTCTGTCCTTGGACTGTGGGGTTTTGGTTTGGGGTACCTTTTGGCTACAAGGTGGATTGATCAACTATTCCTACCATGGATGACTGGCTGCTCCGAGTTTTACTCACCCATATGTGAATAGATTTGCAAGAAAAGAATTACAGAGTTGGATTCCTTTTACCTTGTGGCATATATGGAAACCCAGGTGTGACTGCCTCTTACAAAGTGTGTGCTGTTGTCAAGGAACGGCTGAGCATGTAAGGTCAAAAAGTGAGCAAAGTAGTACGCATGTTTCAACAGAAACCCATCCTTCTACTTGGTGGGAACCTCCGAATGAATAAGAGGTTAAAATCTACTTTGATGGTGCTTGTGAACCAGGAGGGATGGCAGGATCAGCTGCTGTTTCCAGGGAGTCTTTAGGACGGTTACATGGTGGAAAGTCAATAGCCTTCTTTTCATCATCAGTACTATGAGCTGAGACTGTAGCTGTGTGGAAGGGATTGATTTGGGCAAAGTCAGAGATCAAATATGGAAACAAAAATGAGCAACTGTTCAAGTCTGTCACAAAGGAAAAAAGACAGCCAAGGGAAATTTACCCTTTGATGAAAGAGATCTTGCATGTTCATGCAGTGTGCAGCTTGGTCGGGCAAGAAGAAAATTCTGCAGTTGATTGGGCTGCTAGGCAAGCAGAACAGGGGATGTGCACAGAAAATTGGGTTTAGCAGGACCCCCATCCTCTCTCCTGATTTTGATAAGACATGGTTTACTCTGATCTTTACTGTCGATTGGGGGTTCTTAGTTTCTTTCTAGGGCTTTGTGTTTGCTTCTGTTATTTTTTCTGGTTGTCGTTAGTTTTCTCCTTTTTCTGGTTTGGACTTGTCTCTTGCCATCTGTTTAATGGAATATCAATTGGACCAAAAAAATAAAAAGAATATGCCTTCAGGCCAGAGGCACTGGATTGTATGGAATAGTTGGGAGCATTTTTCTCCATCTATGATATACTTTGTTTTTCATTTATGGTTCTTGCATATCACTATCTGCAGATTCAAAAGAAAAAGATATGGGAATTGGTGCAACCTCATCTGAAGACTGATGATTCTTGTATTGCTATACTTGGGGAGCATGTAATGAGGACATCTGCAGGCGTGGTAATCTCATGTTCTCTGAAAAACGCAAATATCTCCTAATTGGACTTGGAACTTCATGTTATTAGTCAGTCTCTCCCGCGTTCTTGATACCCAATTTGTCATTACTGCCATGTGATGATTTCTTAACTGATTTGTAGAAATTTGGTGCCATATGTTTTCTTTCGTTTGTGACGGTTTCCAAGTTTGTCTATTGTCTTATGTATGCCTGTTACCATAACATCTGATTTTGAGGTTTTGTTGTGCTTAGTTTTTGTTCTTTTAATGAGAATGAGGCTGTGTTTTCCCATTCCAAATCTGTTATCTTGATTGGATTTCTGAACCTACAGCCTTGGCACGAACAATGCAATGATTCAAGGGTAATCTAGTGAACTTGTGGATTGTTCTCTATTGAAATTGAATGGATAGGTCTTGTGATTTGTGATCCATAATTCAAGTATTCATCCGGAACTTCATTTTCACCTAAGTTTTTTGTGCTTTAATCTGTTTGTGAAAAATGTACCAAAAAACTAATTTGGTCTTACAATCAACCAAACAATTCCACTTCCACTGTTATTCAATCTATTATCAAAACTATTAGCAGCGGCTCGAATTTAGAATGGCATATGCTTTGCCTTCCTCAGGAAATTATTGAAAGATTCACCCCACAATAGAGAATAAACTTATCTATATGGGGCTTTCTCTATAAAGTCTGCTTATCCAACTCTTTTTTTCTTTGAATGAGGTGTTGGCGTTGGGAGTTTATTTGGAACTTTCCCTTTGCCTCCCAAATTACATATTTACTTCTACCCTACTTGTTTTACTAGAAGTGGAGATGCAGTATATTCTCAAAGATGGGTTTAAACCTCAACTTTGGGCTAGTCTGAACTACAAGGGGAGTGGGGCTTCTAACACATCCTCACTACCAAGTTATCATGGAGATTCGAATATAAGATCACTGGCCTGCAAGTCAAGATTTTTTTCCACTTAACTAGACCATGTTGGTGGATCCCTATAATTTTATATGAGAAAGAATGGTTGCCTGGTATTGTGGTCTAATTTTCCATAAATTGCACTGAAGCATGTTAAACACGTTGTGGCCTTGAGTTGAAATTTGCTTTATGTCTCGCTCTATCTTATCCAAAATAATTCATTGACTTTTGTTACTATTGTTGTTGTGTTGAAGGCCCTCCACTGAAGAGTCTTTAAACCAGTATGGTAATGCCCCATTACTTAAAATAAGTCTCTTGGTGTTTTGACTAGGCTGTCCTGTTCTTGATTTCCACTTTGAGATTTAAAAGGTCAAAACCAAATATGAATTCAGTACAATATTGGGCGGCCAAAATTCTCTTATGACATGTTTATAATCTATGTTACAAGTTACGAGAGAAAATACATGACCGGAAATGACACTTGTCTTATTTCAAACATATAAACAGAATACGCATGACCTGGACTGAATTGAAATTGAGTTCAAACCACGTCACTGCTTAATAATTGTACAAATTCTCTTCACGTTCTCTTATACCAGTAGGTTATGTCAAATATTTCAATCTAATTGACTTAATTAGCAGACATTGAAATCAGTTTAATAGTCCAAATTCAAGCAGCCAAGTCAGAAGAGCAAATGATGATGTTAAAGTGGTTGAGTTAATTACAATGTTATAGCACACGCCCCGAGTGGCAACACAAGATCACATGAGAAATGAGGCAGAGAGAAAAAGATGACAACGAACAAGCCTGTGTGTGACTTCTCATGGTTTGTGGTTTATGGCTTTCACAGTAAATAACGCACATCTCTCCCACCTAGAGATGCTTGAAGACATTGTTGATGGTTTGATCAATTTAATAATCCAATTCAGAAGAGAAATTAATGGTGTTTAAGTGCTTCAGTTAATTAATATATAGTAATTAAATTAACAATAATGCTATGCTTTTCCATGCTTTGTGCTTGATTGATGGTGTGAACTGAAAACAACATCCAAGTTCTGTTTCACGCCTTCTACCTAATATTTCTATATAAACAATTCATAATCGTTGCAAATTCAAAACATGGGAACTGTTTCATTAATATTGTTTCATATTTTGTTTTAAAAATTATTATTATATCGAGAAAACGTTGTTTTGCCAAATTATTTAATTCATTGCGATGTTGTTGTTATTATTATTTTCTGATTTTCTTTTGTGTAGCTAGTGCAGCCAGCTTGAACGTGTGAAAAGTGTTCTTGATCCGTACCAGAGAAATGAGTTTTTTTTTTTGGGGTCATTTTGAGTACCAAAAAAAAGTGGAATAATTGAGATACAGAATCCATATAAAATCTATAATCAGCATTATTATCAATTTGCTATAATTGCTTCACTTCAACTTTCTATGAGTGCAAATGATATCATGTGTGCCATAGCAATTATCAATGAGAATAATTTTCATAATTTAATCTCTGATATCCAAATTAGCTTTTCTATCCTTTTGTTTTTGTCAAGGATAATGCTACACTGACTGGATATCTCTCATGAAATAAATGGCTTCTCCAGAAAGGCTTTTTTATATTCTATTTTAATCTAATCTAAATTATGGGGACGGAGATTCAAATTCGGGTGTAGAGTGGGAAGTACATCCACTCTAGCTAACTTGGCTAAGCTCAAGTCTGCCCAAGAAGGCCATTTTTAAACACTTAAATTGAGGATCATGAATGTAATTATTTGATCATAAGTTCAAATTAAAAACAAATGAACAGTTTATTATTTCCTTAACCAGCCAATGATCAATATATATCATACACTCTACAAGAAAATTTAAGGGCCGCAGTGTTGTGGGCAGGGAATCTGTATTAATCCACTGTCGTTTCAGTGAAGAAAGAAACAAAATCCCACTGCAGACTTGCACATTTAGGGAAAAGATAAATTTGGCGTCTGGTTCAGAACTAGACAGTTATGAGAAGATAACATATTTCCTGTCACGAGGAATCCATGAATTTATTAATTATAATTTATATGCTCTCAATGTAGCTTTTGGTGAGCACGAGGGAAACCCCTCTTAAACATCTAGTAGGTGAGCTCCTCCAACTGCTGCATTGGGGCTCACATGGCATGCAAATATTTTGGCAAAGCAAAGCTCTTGACAAATGGGTGTGGTCCTGGCTACAGAAGTAGCTCAGTGCCACATGTAAAGTGCAAGAAAAGATCATATTAAGAGGATATGTAAGAAAGGAAAAGAATCACTCCAATTTTCTTCTCATATATCATGGCAGCATGAAACCAAAAATTTGTTTAATTATTATTGTGCGAAAACACTCCAAGATTTTATATATCATGTAAAATAAAGCACACATTAAAAATGTAAAACAAATACACACAGAGAACATAAAAATTTATAAAAATTCGGCGTTACACCTACGTGCCCTTGGTCTAACTAGCTAATCGGTATATAGTTACAATTAAGTCTCTTCTAATTTTCTTCCGACCGTAATTAATTAACCACTTGACTCTATTAAAAAGACAAAAACAAAAGCCACTAGGGCATAAAATAGGTGGGACATAGCTTGCTCTCAGGCCAACATCCAGGTGCTGCACAGATACTTATCCGATAGCAGTTGGCCTAGAGCCATTAATTATTAGGTAAAAGTGAATTGCTAGTTTAAACTAAGTTTGCATCATGACCAGTAGTTGAATGTCAAAATCAAACGCCTAAGCATGCAACTCATCACCTCCACTACAATTGAGACATCAAATCTCACTAATTCGCTCAATAAAATAGATCTGGAACCTCAATTGGAAGGAGCAATTTGAGGTGGGATTGTATTTATGTATGGATTCATAGAATCCAATATTCTGATGGGGAAATAGAAGTTGGAATATTTATGTATAGATTCATAGAATCCACCGCCAACTTATATGTGTGGATAGATCATGCTTCAAGCGTAGAGAAAATAATATGTTACTGTTCACCCCCCAAAAAAAAAATTATATGTTATTTCAACACTTATAACGCATGCATGAGACTTGTCGAAGGAATATTGATTTAATAATGCAAATCATGGGGCGGTTGCCCACCTTATCCATGGCCTATTGGAAAATGAAACCTCTGATCTTGCTTCGATGCGTAGTCTGAGAGCTGAACATGTTGTCAGTCTGATCCCACATTCTAAATGTAACCGTTTATATCTTTTATAAAATAAGGCAATATTCTTTTTCAAATTTTTAATAGTTAGTGGTTATGTTTGGTAACGGATACAACTATGTGTCTATCTCTCTCGTACTACTGTGCCAATTTAAATCACAGACACCAAACATAACCACCAACTAAAATTAACGATGGATGAATAAGCAGAGAATAGTTGACTTCCTGCACACAACATTTATATACAAAAGCAAAATGCATACATATATACTCACATAGTTCATGCTTAAAACAACCTAAAAGCAAGTCATCTACCTTATTATTTACAGTTCGATAAAGCGACCCAGTCATGAGAAAAGTATGACATTAATTACTTGATCACAAACCCTTTTGAGCCATTAATCACGATTTAACCACATGGGTTAGGGTAATAAGTTAGCATTCTTCTACCGCCAACTAATGCTAATTAACATGCCCTTGAAAGGCAAACTAAACTAGCTAGCTAGGGACTTTTACAAGACTATACATCAAAAACATATATGATATTTCTGCATGATCCATAATGTTGGGCTGCTCAGCCTTTTCTTTCCTGAATTCGAACCGGCAGGCCGCCCCTCACAGTGGCGGTGAGGCCAGGGGCGAACCGCGGTGTGCGATCAGGTTCGGAAACCTGAATATCAAACCTCCGAACAAGCGCCACCGCGACACTTTTCATTTCCAAGAGCGCCAATTCCTTGCCCAAGCAAACCCTCTCCCCGCCTTGGAAAACCGGGTACTTAAAGGGGCACTCGGGCGTGAAGAGTCCATTCTTCAGCCACCTCTCGGGCTTGAATTCGAGACAATCAGAACCCCAAACCCGCTCCATCCTGCCCATGGCGTACTGATGGTACGTAACCCTGGTCCCACTCTGTACAAAAGTACCATCTGGCAGCACATCATCCTCTTGGCAATACTTGGAGTCGAATTGTATTGGCGGGTACAGCCTCATGGTCTCACAAATCACCGCATGCAAGTAGGGCATTTCCCTCATTTGTTCAAAACTCGCAACCCAAGATCTAGATCCGGATCCACTCTGACCCATGATCCGATCCGACTCCTCTAGAATGCCCCGTTTGACTTCCGGGTGCTGAGAGAGCAAATAAAACAAACTGGTCAACCCGGAAGCGATGGTGTCCCGACCCGCCAACAGAAAGCTCACGACAATGTCCCGGAGATACTGATCGTCGTCAATGTTGGCCATAAACCGAGAGAGAAGATCCTTTTGTGTCGAAAAATTACCCATTTCGCGGCGCTGCTCGATCATGCTCTTGGCCAAGCTGTCCACCATCTTGACGGCGTCCCTCAGCTGCCTCTCCGAGCCAATGTTGAAGAATCTCTTGATCTTCCACACGATCGGTGATGACGTCATCGCCCGCTCCGCGGAGAGCTTCGACGCGGTGTCGAATGCCACGGCGAAGTCCGAAATGGGCAGCGACAGCTGGAGACAGCCCGGGTCCAGCCCGAAGGAGAATTT
Source organism: Prunus salicina (assembly GCA_020226455.1). NCBI lineage: Eukaryota > Viridiplantae > Streptophyta > Magnoliopsida > Rosales > Rosaceae > Prunus > Prunus salicina. Next base: position 26,250,523 of record CM035342.1, on the reverse strand, counting down.
ACAAATATTATCGAACGAAAACCGCCGAAAGAGGTCCTGCAAGTCAACGGCGCTGTTTCGGTCTTCGGCAAATGAGGCCAGCAGCGGAATTAGCCTTGATTGGATTTCGGAGCTCACGATCTCGAGCGCGTAGGAGCGGACGGAGACGCTGCCGAGCTCCAGGCTTGCCATTTTGCGCTGGAACAACCACGCGTTGCCGTCGACGTTGAAGATGCCGCGGCCCAGAAGATCGCCGAGGATTGTGGTGAATGGCTTGCCTTTGGGGTAGTTGTGAAACTTGGTTTTGAGGATGTGCTCCACGTTCTCGGGGTCGGCGGTGATGATGTTGCCGAGGACGTGGAGGTGGATGGTTCCGGTGGGCGATTTTCTGAGGAGATGCGTGTACCAATCGCAGAGGTTGTCGAAGTCCTTGGACCAGCTGGAGCTGAGGAAGCTCCTGCACACGTGGCAGTTGCACCATGGCCGGAGCCGGATGATGAAGACAAGTACGGAGAAGAGAGAAAACAGAGCGGTGAAGGAGAAGAAGAAGAGGCAGAAGGCGCTGCCAATGGAGTCCAAAGCAGCCATTTTTTTAAGAGAGAGGAGAGAGGAAATTGGTTGGGGATGGATGGTGAAGAGGAGGGTGAGCAAGAAGAAGGTGTTTTTATATTGAAGGAGTGTGGTGGGTGAGCTGATTAAATATCGGGGTGTCTCTCGTGCTGTTTCGGGGATTTGACAAAGTGACAGGCAGAAGCGCAGAAGAAATAAGAGAGGAAAAAACGGCATGAGAAACGCGTGCGCAAAATAACAATTGCGTGATGTCATGCTCGTAGTCACTCGTTTTATTTTTATAGCCCACGTGCCTGTATTTCTTTCTAGATGTAGACTCTCTACTGCATGCGTTACAGTCTCTCTCTCTCTCTCTCTTTCTCTTTCCATACAGCTCTCTCTGTTTGTGCCTTTAATGTCGCTTGTGTGGCTTTTTTTGAACTTTTATAATTTACAAATTTATAAATAAATCCAATCCTAGACATGTATTTATAAAAAAATTCAAGCACTATTTAAACATAAAAATACATCCAAAATCAACCCCAAAGTCAACTTTTTGGGTGTGTTTATAAATGGGTTTTAAGTATGTGTAATGATGAATTTTGGGTGTGTTTATATGTTTAAATAGTGCTTGAGTTTTTTTATAATTTCAACACTCATTTTGGGTGTTTTAGTGAAACTCCCTTTATAATTTTGGTTTTCCTTTTGGGCCAACGTAACATCTGATGTTGACTTGATGAGAAGGGCCTTGGCTGGCACGAGCTTTGCTACTTGCTGCTTAGTAACATCTGGTCTATTCTAGCTTCTATGATCTAGAAGTGCTTTTAAATTTTTTTGTCAAATATTGCCAAAAGCACTTTTAATTATTATAAAACACTTTAAACCATTTTAAAAGCACTCTTAAACAGAACCTAAATCAATTATTAATTACTATTAAGGGTTTGACAATTCTTAAACTTATTTAATAGTAGTCAGCATCTTTTTGGACAAGTAAGGACAGAGCCCATGTGAACTGTCTTATCAACATAACACTTTCCTTTTTCTTCATATTTATCTCCCTATCTTCTATCCCCTTGCTCTTCAGATTTCCCTCCAATGGGTGGATAGTTCATCAATGTATTTTGGGTTGAATTGGTGGGTGTTGCAACAACTGAAAAGTGCTTGCGGACTTATTGTACAGTAGTAAGGTGCGGTAATAGTGAGGTGTTTTTGTACTTTGTTTTGGTCAAAATGTGCTTTTGTACTTGGTGGTCTTTATTGCGCAGTGACAGTAAATAAAACGTTTCAGCATTCAGTAGTCTGTATTGTACAGTAGCAGTGAAGTATTTCTGGACACAATATTCCCCTAGTATTAAAATGTGAAAAATGACCTTGATTTGCAGTTGCAAACTAATAGTCCGGGGTGAAATGTGTTGCCCCGGGCCGTAGCCTATGGAAGGTTTTGGGGGAAAAAAAAATAATTAAACATATAGCCTAATATTTTAAACTAAAAATTTAAAAATATATATACAATTGCATATCCTACCACAACAATAGGCATAATCAAAGGTCTTCCACGTTTGTATTTGGTGTCGAAGTTTGCCCCAAACATCAATATTTAATCATTTTTCATTAACGTATCTCCAAAAGAGAAGCTTTTTCTAAATAAAATTCATCCTGTAGTGAATAATATAGCTTTAATTCCTTTTTTTTTTCTTATGTTTACAACTAGCGTGATTTATATGATCTAATGTATACTTTTATTTCTAGAAAAACTATAGAAACTGTTAGTAAAAAAAAATTATCATTAAATTTTAAGCTAATAACTTTAGCTAGCTCATCCATTGAAAAATTCATATTTCCACCCTTACAATGATCTCAAGTTTGAACCCCAATAACACTTTAAAAGTGTGTATATGAGAAAACCCGTTATGAATCTGAGAGAAAATCTTAGAAGAATATGATTGATTTCTTAATTTTTTTATTATTGATTTACTCATATTACATTCCTTCTTTCTCTCACAGCTTAACAACCCTCCAACAGTCTGAATAAACTATCTAACTAACCTTCTAACAGTGTTACAGACTCGGTCTGAATATAATTCTCTATAAATACATATAAAATAAAGAATGAAAAAAAAACCACGAATCGACAATTGACACACGCTTCGAGAAGTTAATTTTAATAAATATACTTTTGTCGAACAAAAACATAAAGAGGCTGTTATTTTTTGTACCTCGATTTAAATGAAGTCGAAAGACAAAAGTTTCCGTTTACCCAAAATGGATCTTGTCCTGATAACATAAAGCGTAGAGATAATGTTTTAAAAAGAAGAAGAAGATTTCAATTCAAAGTAGAACAAATGTATACTAATTGTCTTTTATTTCTATTTAACAGATTAAAAAATTTAAATTGACCTCATGGAAAAAGGGCGGTTTGCAGCAGACTTCGACAACCCAACCTTAGAACCCCACAATAATTTTTCCACAAAAAGGACGTTGAATTTATTGCATGGAAAATCACCAAAAGATACTAATTTTCCATAGCCAAAAGGTCTTAGGGACCAATAAATCAACATCATCAAGTCGTCGATTCTAGAATAATCTAATAAATCCCTAATGCCCTAATAACAAGGAAATTATTCTTAACTTTATCAATGTGAAAATATAACTTAAGAGGGTGTATTCAATTGAGATTTTAACATATTTTAATGTAATGAATTTTAATCGGATTTGTAATTATATTATTTTACTTATGATTTTAATATATTGCAATTACATGATTTTACTTATGATTTTATTCACTTAGGATTTTACTTATGATTTTAATAGATTACAATTAATGAATTTTACTTTATATTCCTATGGGAGTATTTTTGCTCACCGCATTAATCAAAGGTGTATGCTCACCACCACCATTAAAATGTGCTTGCCTCATCCTTCTTAGAATCTTTTCTTCTGCAACGCACTAGTACTAGTAACCAACCATCCACACCAATCAAAAATCAAAGATGCAAGCTCTGAGTTTTGAAATTGGGAGTAAGACTAAGAGCAAGCAATTTCGTATTTTCTTTTGTCATATTTTGATTGATTCAAAATTTGGTGGTTTATTGGATTTGGAAGATTTTAGTTTTGGGTTTAGGGGTAGCCAAATCATATAGAGGAAGATGAGATGGATTCGTTGTTTGAAGGGATGGTGTTGTTTACCCCTAACAATGCCAATAATAATCACTCTGCCGTCTTAAGAAAAGTGGTGGTTGTTTTTCTAGGGGAAAAAATGGTGGTTGTTTACTGTATATTGAGGGAGAGAGGAGAGTGTGGGAAAGAGGAGAAAGAGGAGTTAGGGGAGGGAGGAGGAAAGAAAGAAAAAAAAAAGGAAGAGGGAAATGAGGAAAAAGGGGGAGTGTGCTGTGATGTGGGCCCCTTATCATCTCCCTTATGAATATATATATATATATATATATATATTTAGTAAAAAGCATGAAAAAATAGTGGGGAGAAAAAAGTATGAGAGCATATATGAGAATCATGCATAGGAGGGTGTGATTTTGTTATGTGATTTGGTATGTATATCACATACTCAAAAGCCTCACACAATACACCATTTAATGAAATAAATTAAAATCAATAAGTTTTTGAATACCACAGCACTTTTTCTTATCTTTTAAAAATCCTAATTGAAAACTACCGGACTTGTATTGATTATTTAAAAATCCTAATTGAATACCATCCAACTTTTATTGATTACTTAAAAATCCTAATTGAATACCGTTGTACTTTTAAGCTTCAAAACAATCCATTAAAATCTCAATTGAATACACCATCCTTAGAGAATTTTTTTTTACAAACGAGAAAAGGGCCTTTCAATTCAAAGTAGAACAAATGTATACTAATTGTCTTTTATTTCTATTTAACATATTAAAAAAATTAAATTGACCTCATGAAAAAGGGTGGTTTGCAGCAGACTTCGACAACCTAACCTTAGAACCCCACAACAATTTTTCCACAAAAAGGACGTTGAATTTATTGCATGGAAAATCACCAAAAGATACTAATTTTTCATAGCCAAAAGGTCTCAGCGACGAATAAATCAACATCACATTGGGTCATTCACTCACTTCCGCTAATCTTCCTTCCCCCCTCTACTTTTATGGTCAAATCGCCAATTCTAGAATAATCCAATAAATCTCTAATGCCCTAATAACAAGGAAAGTACCGTTAACTTTATCACTGTGAACATATAACTTAGAGAATTTTTTTACAAATGAGAAAGGGGTCTTTCTCTCGCATGAAAGGAGAGCCAGGCAAAACGGCTAGGGTTTCTTATCCTTCTCTTCTTTCCCTATAGTTGGTGTTGTTACATGGGTTGTGGTCTACTGCGTGGATGCCTTCTCCTCTCTTCACGGGGCATCTTTTTTTGTGGTTCCCTCTTTGTGGAGATCTAGTTCTGTTAGGGTTCTTATGTTAATCTTTGACATCTTCTTGGTCAGGTTACGACAGGGAAACTTTCGCAAGAGGGAAGGTTTCCTTGCGTGTTGATTTTTTTGGGTGGCTTGGTGGTGAGGGTTGTGATAGGGAAGGTTTCGCGAGGTGCTGGTAGTGCAGGCCGGGGGTTTACAGGTGGTTGGCATCTAGCTTTTTTTTTTTTTTTTTTTTTTTGGGGTGAATGGATCTGGTGCGTTCTAGGATCCTCAGTGTCGGTCACAATTTTCTACGGATATGGTAGTTGGGTGCCATTTATGTTCTCATCTCTCAGGGTTTTTTTTGTGACGGGGGCATGGTGATAGAGTCTTTACTGTTTTTGAGCAATTTTTCGGGCGACACCCTGTGCTCACAAATTCTTCTGGTGAGTGTAGAATTTGGATCAGTGAGTTTGCTGATTATAGGTGACGGAGGCCAGCCTTGAGGGGTCTCCCAATTCTCCCTGATGTGTTCGTTGGAACATTTATAGGCTTGTCATCCGATAAACATTCCTATTACGATGGTCTTCAGTTGGAAGTTCGTCAAGCTAAAAGGGTAATCTTGTTACCCCCTACCTTGTCAGTTAGGGGTCTAGATTAAGAATCAATGTGTTGGTATTTGTCCACCTTTTCTCACATTTTCTCATGTAGGCCTCACCTGCAAGGGATGTAAAAAAGGATGTGCATGTGCATCTAAATTTGCATCTTACGGTTGTGATGCAAATTTACAATCGTTTACACCTCTCCATTATAGGTGATTCCGATCACAAATGGTGTATACTTAACATACACCTCATTGTACAACCCCCTACTGAAGATGCTCTTAAGAAACTTTAAGGTTTTCTTGTTCTAAGGCTGTCGTTTGATTGTCTTCAATTGTTACGCTGCATCATTTAGTGATGTTGGGACCTATGGTTTAGAGGTGTGGTGATACTCATTTTGGTGACCCGAGGTTGTTGAGTGCCAGTGTCGTTCCTCTTGGCGTTTCCATCCCCTTGTATGTCTCAAATGTGAGTTTGCATTTGCATCGAATCTTGCAAGGTAGGCCCTTCGTAGGTGCTCGAATGAAATTTGATGCTTTCATTGAAAAAAGAAATGAAATTAAGGAATCAAATATTTGTTCAATTCATAAGATATTCTTATTTAAAATTTAAATAGCCTTGATCCGAAAGGGTTGGTTGAATTGAATTCATGGAACCCAAATCCTACACGCTTTATCCCTTGCAACCCAAGACTAGGCCAGGCATGAGTTGGATTCGATAGATATGGCTGCCTATTGTTGCGTCGATTCAGCTGCACCAAAATAGATTCAGCTGCATCCTCAACTTGTGATACTCGCAAGTGCACGAGCCGTTGGTAGTTTAGCGTATGTAAGTGCGAGGTCGATCCCACGAGGATTGATGATAGATTGATTTAATTCAGTTCCCTGTACAAAACAGAAATGAAAAAAAGAAAGAAAATAAATCGAACAAGAAAGAAAGAAAAGAAATTAACTCAAGCGAATAAGTTCCCAAGTTCAATTTAGATTAACGGATTGATTCTAGCTAAAGTATAATTAAGCCATGGTGTCTGGTCCTAACCTTGTGTTCCTAATTCCCTAACTTGATCATTTGTTGTCTAACCTAAATTAAGCATTAGGAACCCATTAAGTATAGAAGAACATTTTAAACAACCAAGCATGTATCTAATCCCTGTTGTCGAATGTCCATACATACTCTTCCTATTCATAGTTCAATTCGAATTAAAGCATGGTGTCTACTCTTAATTCAAACCAAGATAGCTAACATGCAAGCCTTAATGGTGATCAGTCATTCAAACTAGCATATTAACTTATAAGCATAATGAATAAGAACAAAAACCATAATTGAAACTTGGAAACTACTCAAACTTGAATTGCTAAAGAAAAGAATTTACATTACAATGGAAAGTTAAGAAGAACTCAGAAACATTTAGCAAAAGGATTTTATTAGTACAATTGAGAACTAGAAAGGAAAACTAAGAGAATTTTAGGGAGAGAAGGGAGGGGAGCTCTAGAGAAATGTTTGAGAGTTCCCCTCCTTGGGGTGTGTTTACAAGCTTGGAGAACTCACTATTTATAGGCTTAGGGGAGTTGAAATTCTAAATTAAATATGGTCTATGCCAATAGCACTTGTAATTAAAAACTCATCCTTTTGGCTAGTGCACTTCACCAACAACTCCCACTAGATAGCACTTGTAATTACAAACTCATCTTTTTGGCTAATGCTCTTCACCAACAAATCCCATTAGATAGTGCACTTCACCAACAATTCCCACTAGATAGTGCATTTCATCATGCATATGTCATGCATGACAATGCATTGCACTCTTCTTTTGGGTTCGTTTTGGGCTTGTTAATACATTCATAAAATTCTAGAAAAATATGGATCTTCAAGCCCTTTGTCTTATCTTTCCAAGCATATGCAGCCCAACTCAAGGAAAAATTGGGAAGACCTTCAAATGTCATTTGTGGCCCAGTAACGCAGATGCTGCCGAATTTTGACCTTGATCTACTAAATCATGTATAACTTCCTCTAGAAGACTCAGAATCATGAACCGTAAAATGGTACGAAAACTAGACTTCCGTATATTTCCAATGATATATGGCTCATTATCTGATTCTTCTTGAGCAAGTACAGGTTAATCCGTGAAATTAAATGATCTGCAGACACCGTTTTGGGCTCATTTGTCTCCAAAATGCATTTAATGAGTCTCAAGCTTATTACACTGAAACAAACACAAAACTTATTAAAAACACAAGTTTAACTCAAAAAAATAACCAAATCATAAGTTAGAAGGGTACAAAAAGATATGTAATTATGCACCGATCACTTATGGATAAGTTCCATTGCTGGCTACAGCAAATGATCTTTTGTTTCTTTCCATGCTGGAAACTTTATGCTTCTGGACTTCATCATATTTTTCAGTACTAATGTGGATAAGAATATATAGCAAACCATTCAAGTCCCTATATCTACCTGGGCCACTTATGCGTATGTCTCTCGCTCCTCCATGTGAGTTGTCAGCACGACATCCTTAATTCTGGTCTGTTCCCACGAGAGAGAGAGAGAGAGAGAGAGAGAGAGAGAGAGAGAGAGATTCATGGGATTGACCAACTGCACAAACATATGCATACGTTAGTTAGTGTCATGTTACTTTCATGATATGTATAGGAGTGAAAGGTACAGCCGCAGTCATTTTTGCCGACTTCTTTTGATAGGTTTTTCTTTTTATTTTTTTATGTACAACTTCTTTTGATAGCCTTGTTTTAGAACATGTGTTCCACGTTTTAAATATTGAATTGCAAATATTACACCCAAAAATATAGGCTAGGAGCCCATGTACATTTACTTTATGTCTCAAACACTATGCAGCTGTGCAATATGACTGATCAAGAATTCTATAGTGAGGGCTCTTTATATAGCCCTTAGGTGAGGCTCTATCTCTTAACTGTTTGATCAAATTGGTCATTCATTGGATTAAATTAATTAGCCTGATTCAACGGTTAAGAAATAAAACCTCATCTAAAAACTATATACATATATATATATAAAGGCTTCAATGTAAAAACGACAAATTCTTTTTGTTTTTTTCCTTTGAACCATGGGCTTGACATTGATTAAAAGAAAAGTGGCACACAATTCGATCGGTTTTGCATTATTTTATTCTGCTCTTATTTTCATTGTGTTTTAATTCGTTTTATTTTTCCTCAACAAAACCCATATTTTCCATTTATTTCATTGTGGATTACTATTTTATGAAACGATTTGCTTGAAATAAAAGTTGTCGGCACAAATCTGTCTAAAATCTCTGAACAGATGACACTTTTTAAGGACAAAATATATAGCCCAAATGTCAAGGTGCATGCATGCCTTAGCTTAGCTGGTGATGTAACCTAGCTAGGTATCATCTTGTAATCTCAAAATTTGAGATAGAATGATATATTCAAGAGATTGCCATTTGATATATAAGTGAATGAGTGGAAATGCAAGGACCTTATTTTCTTCAATATAAATACATAACTCATGTTTCAGTTAGTTTCTGATAGCATTACGGACCTATGAATTTTTTTAGAAGTGGGCTAATATTTTTCTTGAATTTGGGGACTCTAAGTAAAATAAAAAATTAAAAAAAACATCTTTTAAAATGTTTTAAAACCAAAAAATAACAAATAAAATAATAAAATAACATATTCTTTTATTTTATTTTTAAAAATCTAAAAAACCCTTTCTCCTTTTCTCCCCTTCTTGCTAACCTTGAGTGGAGACTAATTTACGTTGGACTGTACTGACTAATTTACGTTGGATAGTATTAATTTGTTCCGGAGAGTACTGACTATTTATCCATAATATTATAAGGCGTTTGGTGTTGTTCCGGATAAATAGTCTGACTAAGTTATACTGTGTTTGGTGATGTTTTGGATAACATCAGATCATACTATTTAAAAATAAATAAAAATCTTTGATAATTTTAATGGAAATTGATATTCAAATGACACAAAATATGTTTTTGGTAAGATTCATATGACAAGATTTGTTTTTCAATTGTTTTTACCAAGATTTTTTTTTGGTAAGATGCATATGTCTGTATTGGACATCAAAGTTTTCATGTACAACAAGAAGAATGAGAAAGTAGCAGCAGAGCAAAAGCATTGCAATCAAAAGAGTCAAGGCCACAAGCTTGGGAATCGTAAAAAGAAAAGGAAAAGAGAAAATTTATCAATCATGAAAATGGTTCAAGAGGAAAATTTTGCTATCCTAGTCGTCAGGTATGTATGTATTCAACTAAACTACCAACACTAGCACAGTTGTTTGTTTTTGGACGAAAACTAGCACTACTTTGTTCAATATGATTTTAAAAAATGTCAAAAAAGAAAAATTCATAACCTAATTTCCACAAAAATTTAATAAAAAATTGAAAAATATAAAGAATAGAGAAGAAGCAAGAAGAAGCATATTGGAGAGAGTATGAAAAAGAGAGAGTGTGAGAGATGGATACCTGGAGAAGAATGAAGAAAATAACTTGTGGAGAAGATAGTAGAGAAGAACCCTAGAGAGAAGAAGAAGAAAAGAGCGTCTAATTTTTTTTTGTAGAACGTGTGTTCTTTTTCCCTGGGCGTATAATAAGCGTGTATTATCTAAATCGAGGTGTGTGGGTTGTATTAGTTAGTCAAGTTAAGAGAGTATTAAAAGCCCAACCCGTATAAAATAGTCGGGTAATTAAATAATACAAGTTGACACCAAACACCAAACACCCGACATAGACTATTTACTCATATCCAGAGTCTAATACGGTGTACCAAATGAGCCCGATGAGTATTATATTGCGCTAGAGTGAGGAAGAGAAAATAAGCCGAAAGATGAATAAAAAAAAATGATGCAAATAGAAACAAAAAAAGAAGAGAAAAACGGCAGAAGAGAAAAGAAGTATAAGAGAAAATGATGAATAGGAGGAGTCAGGGCAAAAGACGAAAAAGCAGCAAAATTTGATTGAACAGCATGTCGCAAGGAGAGGTACGCTAATATTTGTGGAAGTATAAACAGCATTGTAAAATTTGGTATATAGATCCGTCCTTCGAATTGTGTGAAAGATATTTGAAAAACAAAATGCTCTTGAATGCCATGGGGTTGTGTTCTCACTCTTTATCACTTGCTTTTAGTCTTTTAGACATTTTCATGTATCTATAGACTATTCTACATAAGTGGAGCTGAATTTTTGATGCACAAGGAATCATTTTCCACTTTGACTGTTTGACATATGGTTACATATACAGAGTACATTTCACTTTAGACTATTCTTTTGTCGCATCAGTTGTTAAGTTGATTCTTTGACATTGAAAACATAGAGTTATTTGTTTTTCTTTTGTTTTTCTCTTGCAATGAAAATAAATTTACAACGGTAAAGTAGAATAATTTCAAAAATAACGAGTAATACATTGATAATATCATTGCTATTTATGCCTAAAACTTGGTAACAATGTTGGTTGCTTGAAGATTTAGGGTTTTTAAAAATTTAAAGTTTACGGCTGCAGGAATTTAGTCTTAAAGATAATGGGTAGTAAAGAAGAATTCGTTCTGGTTATCATTTGGCCATAGCTCTTTTCAATTTGTTGTAACATTTAGTAATCTTCGATGTGAACTATAAATCCTGCGTATGTAATCATCTAAAAACACTAACCTAAAACCAATGAATTATCTTTGGAGAAAGTCTTCTTGACTATACCGTTTCTTTCGCATATCTACAATAGGAGACATTTTTCTTTTAAATATGTGCAGGCGGATTAGGTTTCCTACCCAGAGGATAACCTATGAGGTGGTAGGGACTTACAATTTTCTCTCTCTTCATGTGAAACCATGATAAAAATAGAGTTTTTATCAAAAATAGCCAAAATTTAACCCCCAAATTCATAAATGTCAATTTTTAAAAAAACTTTCAAATATAGCCAAAAACTCACTTAAATTGACCCAAATGCCCTCTAAGTTAAAACCTAACCAAAAAGCTAATTGTCATACTCTTCCAAGCCGTAAGCTATTGAGCACAAGCCTCACTCTCCACCCAGCCTACCCTCAAACACAAGGACACTACCCCTCGCCAATCACCCTTAGAGCAACTCCACCCATTTGCCCTTTGCCATGGTAAGGAGGGGGCTAGGGCAGCCACCATTCACGTGAATAGTGATTGCCCTTGCAAAAAGCATTGTGTGTTTCCATTCGTTGTCATGGCAAATGACAATTACTATTCATTTTTTAATTTTTTTCACAAATTTTTTTACATCAATAATTAATTCGGATAATATTTTTGGATAAGATTTTCAGGTTCCTACGTGTCAAGACTATTCATATCTCATAATCGGATAAAATTTCCGGATAAGATTTTTGGGTTCAAATTTCGGATGAATTTCAAAATTCAAAATTCAGATAAATTTCAAATTTCAGATAAGATTTTCATCCTCTAAAATCAAGCCACTTGTCATCTTTATCTGGCCAAAATTTTCTATAAAACCAGAGGCTTAGCTCATACCTCTCACACCACATCTTTCTATATTTTCATTTCTCAGAATTTAGAATTCATACTCCATTCTCAATGGAAGACATGAGGAGATGCTTGGAGAGGCAAGAGCGAGAAACAAATGAGAGAAGCCGTAGACGAGCTAAAAGGCAAAGGTTGCAGAGAGAAGAAGATCAACAAGTTGTCATAGCAGTGACTTTGCTTAATGAAGAGAACCAAGGTCGACGCCGTGGTACACAAGTCGGCCGTGGCTCGAATGTCAACAGACATAGGCATTCTCGGGGTAAGAATCTTTTGGAAGATTATTTTATCTAAACTTCTTTGTACTATGATGTTGATTTTCGAAGGCAATATAGAATGCAACCCCATTTGTTTAATAAAGTTATGCATGATATTTGCAATTATGATGCATACTTTGTTCAAAAGTGTGATGCTGCTGGGATTTTGGGACTTCTTCCAGAGCAAAAGCTTACACCTGTTACACGAATGTTGGCGAATGGCTCATCTACTAATCAGATGGATGAGATTGCCTAGATAGGGAAGTCCACTACGTTGGAGGCCTTGGTAAGATTTTGTGATGCAACCGAAACTCTATACACTAAGGACTACCTGCGCAGACCTACGCCCAGGGACCTCCAACAGCTTCTACAAAAAGCCGAAGCTCGAAGATTTCCAGGAATGATTGGTAGCATCGACTGCATGCACTGACAATGGAAGAATTGCCCAACTGCAGGGCAATGAGATTACAGAAATAGAAAAGGCCAAAAAAGTATCATCCTTGAAGCTGTTGTTGGCTTCGATACATGGGTTTGGCATGCCTTCTTCGAAGTTGCCGGATCTCAAAATGACCTCAACATGCTGGGTCAATCCCCGATTTTCAACGATGTTTTGAGAGGTGAAGCCCCGAATATCACCTATCAAATCAACAATACAGTCTACTAGACGGGGTATTATCTAGAAGAAGGCATCTACCCGAGGTGGACCACATTTGTCAAATCCATTCCGAATCCCCGATCCTAGAAGTAAAGATTATTTGCTTCCTATCAAGAAGGATATAGGAAAGATGTCGAAAGGTGTTTTGGCATCCTCCAAGCTCGATGGTTGATTATTCGAGGTGCGGCGTGTATGTTTGATGAGGAGGTGCTGAGAAGCATTATGATGACTTGCATCATCCTCCATAATATGATTGTGGAGGATGAGTATGATTACGATGCTGCAGAGGTCTACGAACCGGATCCCATGAACACGACCTTGACATGAATTTATGAATGGCCTATGGGGCCAAGTGGAGAACCATTGGAGCAGGAACCGTTGGTTAGGGATGGTTGTTTCATGACCCGTATGCTAGATCGATATACAGAGATGCAATCTTCTTATATTCATGAAAGGCATCAAGTTGACTTGATGGAGCATCTGTGGGCGGTGAAAGGCAATGTGAATTATGGAGTATTGAATGCTTTGGTTAGGTTTTATTTAGTTATGGTTTGGTTGTGTTGTTTTTTTTTATTATGGTTTGGTTGTGGTTTGTTTTTATTATTGTGCTTTGGTTGTAGTTTTTTTTATTTTTTATTATACTTTGGTTGTGGTTTTTCCTTTTAATTATGTTTTGTTTGATGTATGGAATATGTTGAATAAAAAGGTATTTTATTGAATGCTTTATTTATTAAATAAAGAAAGTCAATACAAGTCATTAAGAATTACTACTACTAAAATAAAATACATGAATTACAAAAACTTTAATACAAAACATGAAAAGTACAAATAAATAAAAGGTATGCCAACTAATTGAATGGTTTTGATCATTTAACCAATCCGTGTTGCTAGGTCCATCGTCACGGAAAAGTCTTCTTCTCATAACATCACTTCGTTCTAACTTCCAAAATTGTTTTGTTTCAGGGGACATATGGCTTGTATACATGGCCATGGTTTCCTGATCTGTCTTCTCAATGTGTTGTTTGCTCAAATACTCCCTTTCTTGTACATATTCTGCTCAAATTGCCATCTCATTCTCTTGGTGTTTCTTCTCAATTTCAATTCTTATGGCGCTCTGCCTTGCAATTTCCTCCAAAATTTTTGATGTATTAGTGCTAGAATTACTCCCTTTCTTCGCCTTCTCAGCCTTTCAGCCAATGGACCTCTACTTTTTTTTCTTCGTCTTGACTCATAAGGGAATCGAGAGGTGAATCTGATGTCGTTGAATCATGGAGTGGCTTCTTGTTTAACATAACGGGGGGATCCGTGGGAATAATTTTGAAGCGTTTGCAATTTTTCACCACCTCCCAACATACATGATGGTTGAAAGTTTTTTTGCCTTGCCCAATTGTTGGAAAACGACATATATTTTTCAGCTGCACAACAGGAGCATTGCGGCTCCAACACTTCTCAAATTTTTTATTTTTTTCCTCCAAAATTGTCCCAGCTTGAAAGCAATCGGTCGCATGTTGAAAGCGACCGGTTGCCAATGACTCTGCCTGATAACGATCGGTCGCAGCCTGATAATGACCGGTCACTTATGACTGTGCCAAAAAACAACCGGTCTCTGCTTGGAAGCGACCAGTCGCTACCCGAAAACCAACCTTAGCCTGATCTGTCGTCTCCTTACTATCCAACTCCCGAGAAGGAAACTGATGAGATTTTGCCCACTCTGGAGACTTCTTTAGCTCCAGTACCACACCAATCACCTGCTGAGGATGTCATTCAGGTAACATATTGTCTTGAAACTGATAACATTAATGAAATATCCCATAATAATTTGATTTTTAGGAGGCGCAGAGTCTGCATATCAGATTCCAAAACGAAAGAACCGTAGCAAACCTCTAGTACACACGAAGCAAATCTTAATGCCAAAGGAAAATATTCCATTAACAATTATGTATCCATCAACAGATTATCAGAGTTACGGGTGCACTTTGTGAAATAATTGGCCGACATACTTGTTCCTAATAGTGTAACTGAAGTACTAGAAGACCTAAAATGGAAAGAAGCCATGAATGAAGAAATGCGAGCTCTCCAGAAGAATGGCACATGAGCTCATGCCATTACCTCATGGAAAGAAGACAGTGGGATACATGTGGATTTATATTGTGAAACTCAAAGTATATGGATCCATTGAAATATATAAAGCTAGATTAGTGGTGAAGGGGTACACACAAAGATATGGGATAGACTACCAAGAGACCTTTGCCCTAGTAGTCAAGATTAAAACTATCATAGTCCTTCTGTCTCTAGCAGCAAATCTCGATTGGCCATTACATTAGTTTGATGTAAAAAAATGCATTCTTACATGGAGACTTGGAAGAATAAGTATATATGGACTTACCACCAATATGTAACTTAGCTCGTGATAAGGAGAGTCAAGTTTGCAAGCCCAGAAAGTCATTATATGGGTTAAAGCAATCCCCTAGGGCTTGGTTTGGTAGATTCACTAAATCCATGAAGAATTTTGGATATATACAGAGTAATGCAGATCACACTTTATTCTTAAAGCATGATGGAAGAAGACTTACTGCATTGATTGTTTATGTGGATGACATAGTCGTAACTGAAAACGACACAAGAGAGCAACTAAAACTGCAGAAGTATTTGTCTCAGGAATTTGAGATGAAGGATTTAGGTGATCTGAAGTACTCTCTAGGAATTGAAGTAGTCATGTCCACAACTGGTATATTTCTGTCTCAAAGGAAGTATGTATTACATCTGCTCACTGAAACAGGAATGCTTGGATGCAAACCTGCTGATACACCAATCGAGATGAATCACAAGTTATGTGAAGGTATGGATCAAGAACCAACCAATAAGGAACAGTACCAATGCCTTGTTGGAAGGTTGATATATATAGCCCACACAAGACCATATATTGCATATGCTGCGAGTGTGGTTAGTCAATTTATGCATTCACCCAGTGTGTCCCATAGGAATGCAGTTGATCAAATCTTAAGATACTTAAAGTCCGCACCTGGGAAAGGATTAATGTTCTCAAAAAATAGAGATCTCGAAGTTGTTGGATATATAGATGCTGATTGGGTTGGCTCCATTATTGATAGACACTCTACTTCAGATTACTTTACCTTCGTGGGAGGTAATCTATTCACTTGGTGGAGTAAAAAACAAAATGTGGTTTCTTAGTCTAATGCAGAAGCAGAGTATCGAGGAAGGGCTCACGGAGTTTGTGAACTACTGTGGATCAAAAGACTATTGACATAATTGGGTTTCAAGCCAGGAAAGCCAATGAAGTTACATCGTGATAACAAATCAGCAATTGACATTGCCCATAATCCAGTTCAACATGATCGAACCAAACATGTTGAAGTGGATAGACATTTTATCAAAGAGAAGATTGAGAAGAAGATCATCCGCCTACCCTTCAAAAAATCATAAGATCAACTGGTAGATATGTTAACAAAAGCTGTTTGTGGCAGAGTATTTCATGACTCACTTACCAAGTTGGGCATTGGTGACATATATGCCCCAACTTAAGGAGGAGTGTTGACGTGAGTCTCCTAATTAATCAAGGAAATTAATTTCCTTAATTAATTAAGGGATTTACTTTCCCATTTTATTTAGTTGACAAATCTTTGTATAATTAGGAGATACTATCCTAATTAATTACTGTTTCTATTTCCTTGTAACGCACTCATGTAAACTCCTATATATACCTCCTTATGAAAAAAAATAAAACTTAACATAAAGTATTCAAACCATATTCATATTTTAGCACAATTCATAAGATATTCTTATTTAAATAGCCTTGATCCGAATTGGTTGAATTGAATTCATGGAACGCAAATCCTACACGCTTTATCCCTTGCGACCCAAAACTAGGCCAGGCATGAGTTGGATTGGATTCGATACATATGGCTGCCTATAGATAAGTAGGTCCTTTTGTACTGCTGGCTACAGTAAATGGATGCGTGTTTTCTTTTGTTTGTTTCCATGCTGGAAACTTTATGCTTCTGGACTTCATCATATTTTTCAGTACTAATGTGGATAAGAATATATAGCAAACCATTAATTCAAGTCTCTATATCTACCTGGGCCACTTATGTGCGTCTCTCGCTCCTCCTTATGAGTTGTCAGCACGACATCCTTAATTCTGGTCTGTTCCCACTAGCGAGAGAGAGAGTTGGATTCATGGGATTGACCAACTGCACAAACATATGCATACGTTAGTTAGTGTCGTGTTACTTTCTTGATATGTATGGTAGTGAAAGGTACAGCCGCAGTCATTTTTGCCGACTTCTTTTGATAGGTTTTTCTTTTTATTTTTTTATGTACAACTTCTTTTGATAGCTTTGTTTTAGAACATGTGCTCCACGTTTTAAATGTTGAATTGCAAATATCACGCCAAAAAATACAGGCTAGGAGCCCATGTACATTTACTTTATGTCTCAAACACTATGCAGCTGTGCAATATGACTGATCAAGAATTCTATAGTGAGGACCTTATATATGGCTCTTAGGTCTTTATCTCTTAACTGTTTGATCAAATTAGTCAGTCGTTGGATCAAATTAATTAGTCTGTTTCAATAATTAAGAAGTAAGACCCCATCTAATAACCATATATAAAGCCTTCAATGTAAGGACGACAAATTCTTTTTGTTTTTTCCATTGAACCATGGGCTTGACATTGATTAAAAGAAAAGTGGCACACAATTCGATCGGTTTTACATTATTTTATTCTGCTCTTATTTTCATTGTGTTTTAATTCGTTTTTTTTTCCTCAACAAACCATATTTTACATTTATTTCATTGTGGATTACTATTTTAGGAAACGATTTGCTTGAAATAAAAGTTGTCGGCACAAATCTGTTTAAAATCTCTTAACAGATGACACTTTTTAAGGACAAAATAATGTCAAGGTGCATGCATGCCTTAGCTGAGCTGGTGATGTAACCTAGCTTGGTATCATCTTGTAATCTTAAAATTTGAGATAGAATGATATATTCAAGAGATTGCCACTTGATATATAAGTGAATGAGTGGAAATGCAAGGACCTTATTTTCTTCAATATAAATACATAAATCATGTTTCAGTTAGTTTCTGATAGCATCACGGACCCATGAATTTTTTCAGAAGTGGGCAAATATTTTTCTTGAATTTGGGGACTCCAAGTAAAAAAAAAAAAAAACTTTTAAAATGTTTAAAAACCAAAAAATAACAAATAAAATAATAAAAATAACATATTCTTTTATTTTTTTAAAAACAAAAAAATCTAAAAAAACCCTTTCTCCTTCTCTCCCCTTCCTGCTAACCCTGATAAGTATTATATTGCGCTAGAGTGAGGAAGAGAAAATAAGCTGAAAACAAAGAAAAAAAAAATTGATGCAAATAGAAACAAAAAAAGAAGAGAAAATGACGAAGAGGAGAAGGAATCAGTGCAAAAGACGAAAAAGCAGCAAAATATTGAACAGCATATCACAAGAAGGGGTAGGCTAATATTTGTGGAAGTATGAACAGCATTGTAAAATTTACACCAAACTCTATATTTTTAAATCTTGCATGCATTGGTATATAGATCCGTCCTTGGAAGGACAGACGTACGAAACAAAACTGTGAAAGATGTTTGAAAAACAAAATGCTCTTGAATGCCATGGGATTGTGTTCTCACTCTTTATCAATTGTTTTTAGACATTTTCATGTATCTATAGACTATTCTACATGAGTGGAGCTGAATTTGATGTACAAGGAACTATTTTCTACTTTGACTGTTTGACATTTGGTTGCATATACTTTTGTCGCATGAGTTGTTAAGTTGCATTCTTTGACATTGAAAACATAGAGTTATTCGTTTTTCTTCTTCTTTTTTTGTTTTTCTTTTGCAATGAAAATAAATTTGCAATGGCAAAGCAGAATAATCCCAAAAGTGACGAGTAATACACTGATAATGTTGTTGCTCTTTATGCCTAAAACTCGGTAACAATGTTGGCTGCCCAAAGATTTAGGGTTTTTAAAAATTTAAAGTTTAGGATTTAGGGTTTACGGCTGCAAATTTAGTCTTAAAGATAATGGACAGTAAAGAAGAATTGGTTCTGGTTATCATTTGGCCCATATAGCTCTCTTCAATTTTTTGTAACATTTAGTAATCTTCGATGTGAACTATAAATCCTACGTTTGTAATCTTCTAAAAAAAACTAACCTGAAACCATTGAATTATCTTTGGAGAAGGTCTTCTTCACTATACGATTTCTTTCGCACAACTAAAATAGGAGACATTTTTCTTTTGAATATGTGCAGGCTGATTGGGTTTCCTACCCACAGGATAACCTATAAGGTGGTAGGGACCTTACAATTTTCTCTCTCTTCATATGAAGCCAAGATAAAAATCGGTTTATTTAATTTATAATACAGAACGAAGACTATATATATTGTTTATATATATATATATATATATATATATATGAAGCTGTTATTCTTCTATTGATCATGTAGTATTTAATTAATTAAATGAGGCATTCCCACTGATCATGAATCAGGTCATTATCAAGACATGGAAACTGACGACACCCAATCAACTTGTTGTCAACAAAAGAAAAAAGATAGTGAGAAAACACATAAGAGATGATGGCTTTTAAGGTGTGCAATCGTTTTTTTTAGTTGAAAATTTTATATTAAGAGGGACGATAGTATATTAAACTCACACACACTATACGGATGATAGGATTTGAATACAGAATTTTGCTTAAGAAAATAATTACTCCAAACTACTACACTAATGGGTCTTTGCCAATCGTTTTATTAATTAATTGAGGAGTTATTTGTTCCCATTTGCAAGAGCTTTTCTAATTGGGCTTTCGGAAAATTACGTGTAGAATATAATAAAACTTGGACCCAAAAAAAATTAAAATTTTCAATATTATTCTTTAAAATTATAGTCAACGAAATAAGTGTCACTGTAATATTCTGAATGCTCTATCTATATATCTAGTATATATTAATATTGGTTCGGAGTTCATCTTTTGGTCAACCTTCATTTTGATGATCAACATGTTGTTGTCATGTATTTGACCAAGTCATCAACATGTGTGTATCCTTTCTAAACAGCAACTAGTTTATCATCCTCAAGTAGACTAGAGATGCCACCGGGAGGGCATACGTGCCAGAATCTGAAGACCCAACTCCTTCTTATGACCCATTCTGGCCAGGAAAAATCTGCAGCAGCATTAGATTATCTGTAAAACTTAAAATGGAGAGAGAGAGAGAGAGAGAGAGAGAGAGAGAGAGAGAGAGACTACGATTCCACCAACAGAGAAATGGAGATGTGACAAATGATGTAACAAATCAAAGCGAAAGCTGAGGCTTTTCTGAAATTAATCACAATTGGGAAAAGTGCGATTATGTAGCTGACCAAAAAAAAAAAAAAAAAGGACTGTGACAAACATTGATAACATATATATTATGGATGATTATTCAAACCCAAGAAAAAAGAGCATAAAACTGAGCAACAAATCGAAACACATTGAACTTTTTCTCAATTCCACCATCATGGTTTGGGAGCAAGACCAGCCCTGAGCTTTTGAATGGTGGTCACATCAGTCTTCAAGGTCAAAGCCAATATATTGCCATCAATTCCCGTGGTGAACAAAGTGCTGGGAATTGAAACAGTTCCGGCATTTGCGCTCCCAAAAGCAGAAATCGCCAGAGCTGGTTTTTGTGCATCAGCATTGTGCTGGTAGTGCACTTCCCTTTGGGAACACAAATAGATCCCCAGCTTGAAGTGTCTGCGTAAAGAGGTTGTTTTTCGTGCCAACAAACCCGACTCCAAGGGTACCATCGACTAGGAAGAGGAGCTCAGCGGAGCGAGGATGAGTGTGTGGAGGTTCGTAGTGCCGGAGGGGAATTGAAGGACGGTATATGAGACACTCTGGCCATTGAGAGCTGGAAACTCTGCCAAGGTTGCCTTCAAAACATTTGGGCCGGGCCTGGTGGAAGTGCTTGATGCCATGGTATTGATTTTTGAAAGTTGATTTATATATATTTTGGTTGTGAAAGAAATGTGATGATAAATGATTCTTGCTGCAGACCTCTCTGATTCCAGGGTATGGGGAGATGAAGATTACAATGTTTGTTGGTTGTGCAGTTTTACAGGTGCTTGCTAATTTCTTGAAAAAAAGAAAGTAAATATATACTAAGAACGTTGCAAGTTACAAGTTTTGGTCATCTTCATCCCCACTAAATTAAATTAAATTTGACAACCACAGCATTTGCTTATCTTCATCGTCGCTAAATTATAATGGGATGGTTTTCAATAAATAAAATAAAATGGAATATACCAATGTAATGCCCCGAAAAATGCAAGGTAGATTTTCATATTTTAGTGAAAAATAATATTATGGTAGAGAATGATTATGAGTATTTTATCAAGTGATTTTGGATGAAGATTATTAAATTAAGTGTATTTAATTTCAAGTTGGACAAAAATGACCAAAATATCTGTGTTAAAATTACCAAAATACCCTTGTATGCCCCAAAAAAAAAGAAAAAAAAAAGAAAAAAATCGTGGAGGACATCAAACCAGCCTTCTCCCATTCTTCCCATCTTGCCTCAAGCTTTCAAATTTGTCATTATGAAAGTGGTGAGTCACTTAGTCTAAAGTGATGACTCACCTAGCCTAATTAATATTCTTCAATCATGAAATTATTTTTATCCTTATCATTCATTGTATCATCATTTTCTTCCTCATTCACCTTATTTTCATCTTCATTCGTCTTTTGTTCCTCTTCAAAATCCAAAATTCGTCACTTTCTTGGAACAGCCAAGAACTCAAATATAGAAAGCTCAAATGAGAAAACTTCCTTCATAAAAGTTATTCATCTACGTGACTCCTATAACATACTCAATTTTCACCTCAATCCGATTAGTATAGCCTCCTAAAAGTTGGTATGATCACAGTATGTTTACCATTTTCTGATTTCACAGTAGTGTGCTCGGTTCAATATGTTTCTATGATTTCCTGTACTCAAATGACTTTGGTTCCTTCATCAAAGTTGTTCGAAATTCTGTCTACTATAACATATCAAAAATGTAGGTTGATCGGACTTTTATAGCCACCTTGGAAAAGTTTAGAATGGAACTTGTTCATTGATTATATTGAATTTCTTGTTATAGATGTGTACTTTCTCTCAAATGGCTTATTACTTGTCATTCAATTAATCAAATTAGCCACTATCATCTCAAGTAAATGATTTTTTGAAGGCATGAAGCTCATCTTTCTATTGTCTCTTTGAGTACTAGTTATAAATCAAGTGTTGGTTAGAATACCTCAATGACATATATCTCAAGTAGAGACTATGTTGTTGGAATTGTTCTGATTCTACCGCATGTCATGTTTTGAATACATGTTTGAAAACTTCATGAACTTGGATTTTCATGAAATTTTAATATATTTTACTTTCACATATTTTCTTCAAATCTAGAAAGTTTTATCCATTTTGGTTGTAAATTGAAATTTTGGTAAGTTTTCAAAATAAAGTGTACAAAACCTGAAAAAAAAGAAAAAAAGAACAATTGGCAGTCTAGTCTGTTTTGGTTTCTATTTTGACATGCTTCCTTAACCCTAATTTCCATCAAATTTTGACATTTTTAATTTTTCTATGTCGAGTTGTAATCTGAAATTTTTTACATTATTTTGATTTAAACTCAATAATTAGTGAATTTTCAAAGTTAACGTGTTCCAGCCTAAATGTTTAGCAAAACTGAAGTTTTTGTTTTAAATTGATGTTTTAAATTTTCTTTATGAGTCTAGAGCCGAACCACCTGATTTTAAACATCCCAACGAGTAGAACAATTATAGGAGGGGAATAGATTCGTTTTTCCTTGACACTTGGTTCTAATGCTTGTTTGAACGTGGGGTTAAGGGAGTAATGAGCGGGTTGAACAACTTGTCAAGTGTATTTTGGGGCTTTAGGTCTACGTGCGCCAGTAGGATTCTCAAACGTGTTTCCTTATTTCTAGTGAATTTTAATCAGTACATTATCTTAATTAGGTGTTCTACTCTACGTACTTTCGAGGACGAACCTGCACAAGGTTAAGCTAGTTGGACATGAGGTAGGGTTTCCTGATTCCCAATGATTGGGTTATGTCACTTTTAATCTTGGTGCTTATATATAGTATTATAAATATGAATATTATTGATGCTTTACTCGATGAATATTATTTGATATTATGTGAATATTATTATTGATGTTTCTCTATGGATATTATATGACGTTGAGTGAATATTATTATTCATGTGATTAAATCTGAAATATTATTGTTATTATATGTATTATTATTTAGCAGAGATAAATGATGTTGTGTTGCATTACATATGCATCATAAATACAGTCGTGTTGGGTCAGTGTGTAGTTTAAGGTATATCTAAGGGGTGGGAGAAGGCTTTAGATGTATCTGAGTAAGAAAAAAAGTAAAATATATTCAAGTGACGGGAGCAGGGCTTGAATATAATGAGGTGATAGGAGCAGGGCTTTTAATGAAACGTGAAAGTTGAGAAATTCGTAAACAAAAGAAAACTGGGTTAAGGGATGGATGTACGCTAGTTCATATTTTAGGGTATTCGAAGCTGTAGTGGTAAAACACATGGTATGGGATATGCAGGTTTGTTGCCCTAAGGTATGAATTAGTGGGATTAGAAGGGAGTGAGTTCATGACATCATTACATATACAAGTTTAATTATTTGGTATGGTTGCATAATTTATGTATCTTGTGTTGTTTGATGCATGACACTTTAACTGTGATAGTTGACTTTGAGGGGTTTGACGGTACTCTACTGTGCATTAGAATGCTTATACCCTAATAGATTGTGCAGGATTCAAGACGAAGTTTGAGGAAGCGGATTTCAACCAAGGTACTAGGCTTTTGTTGTGATTTGTGTAATTAATAATTATAAGTAGTCAACCGTTTGATAAAGATCTTAGTGTGTAATTAACTACGAGCTACTGCGACTCTGATTCTGTGTTGTTAAGTAAATTTGTATTTATTTGTGGCTCTTTTCTCATCATATCATGGTTGTGAGATTTTATTCTTATGACTATGGTATGACTCACACCCTAATTCAGGAATATTCCTTATTCTCGAATCGGGTCATGACAACTAATGTTGGTCTTAGGACTGAACTAACGCTAGCCAATGCAAGTTTTGCGAAAATAAAAATATCATTTTTATATTTTTTCATAAATAAAATAAATTTTTTTTTTCATTCTTTATTAATAAGTGCAAATTTTATTCATAATTCAAGAGGGGTACATTAACAACATACATAATACTAGTAAGGGTGAGCATCAATTCTGCTGAACCAATCAAATCGTAACGAACTAATGAAGCAAGCCACCATTCATGCTAAGGTAGAATACTTCTTACTCAGGAACATGCTATCTACGATGACCCACAGATCATCTGTACCCCTAACAACCACAAAACTCCCAAAGGACTACCCGCTATTGTTTTTCTAATGCACAACCCAGTCATAATTTTAAAAGGAAGTAGGGTGTGGGGGCTTTTTCGTTCAAGCAGCTACAGATGGGCATGGGCTGTTGTAAATAGCAAACGGGTGAACTGGCCCCTATGTTTGAGTTCAAGAATCAGACCCTAAGAGTGCTTCGAAAGGGTTGTGGAGCCTTAGAAAACACCTTGGCCTTCTTCACCTACAAAACCAACGGTCGCTTACAGATAAATACTTGGCTTGGCTTGAGAAGCTTGTGGCATAGAAGCTAAGCATTCATAAGTTTCTCTAGAGATCACTTGATTAATCGGCACATTACACCCTTAATTAGCTTCTCTAGCGATGTTGTCCAACCCATTGACAACATCAACTTGCCTATTGCCATTGGTACATCATCAATTTGCCTATCGCCATCGTTGATTGTTCTATCGCTTACAATGTAATCTTAGGGCGCACAGAATTGGCACAGATGCGCATCTTCATCTCCATACACAAGTTGATGATGAAGTACTCTATGAGACAAAAAGTAAAGGGTAACCAACTCAGTGCTCGCAGTTACTATGCTTTGGCTGGAAAACAAGCTCCACACTAATCTCATTGCCTTCATGCAACAGAATGCCGAAGTATTTGTCTGGTCCTATAGTGACATGCTTGGTATATCCCCTGAAGTCATCTCTTATCAGCTTAGCATTGAACCCGTTATACGACTTGTTCGACCAAAGCTACGTGCTTATGATCTTGAGCGATATGAAGCTATGAAAATCGAAGTAAAGAAGCTCCATGGTATTGGATTTATCAGAGAGGCGGATTACCCATCTTGGTTGGCCAATGTGGTTCTTGTACGGAAGCTAAAAGCTGATTGGTGCATATGTGTGGATTATACCAACTTTAATCGTGCCTACTTGAGATATAACTTTCCCTTGCCACAGATTGATCAGCTGGTGGACGCTATGACAGGCCAAGAGTTACTCAACTTCGTGGATGCTTACTCTGACTACAATCAGATCTTCATGCATCTGGTAGATCAGTCGCACACATCATTCATCAATGATATAGGCCTCTACTATAGATCAGGCGCACACATACGTCATTGAAGCTAGAGCTGGCAATATTGCATGCGACCCGTTAACACGACACGAATTCGCACGAAAAATTCAGTATTCAGGTTTGAGTTATTGTGTCGTGTTGCTATCGTGTTGACCCGTTAGCCACCCGTTAAGCTAACGGGTCGTTTCGGTGCCCATTTGCGAATACACGAACCAACCCGTTAAGCGAGGGTAATTTTGTAATTTGCAATTCTAAAAAATCTCTCCTAACCCTAGCATCCCTTTCATTTCGCGTCGGCGCTAAGAGCATCTCCTCCTCTCTGCAGCTTTCTCTCTCTCTCAACCTCATCTTCTCCTTTCTTGCGATCTCTCTCTCTCGATTTCTCTCTTTAAAAAACCTCTCTCAACAACCTCATATTCTTCTTCTTGCAATCTCACCTCTGTCTTTGTCTTCTAGATCTTCCCCTGCCACATCCTCTCTCCAGGTACGAATGTCTTAATTTTTTTGTTAAATTTGTTTGACTTTCAGTTTGGAATTAATATATTTGAGATCAAACAAATTGTGTGCGTCTCTGTGTGCTCTCTGTTTTGGGTATTCAAATTGGGATCAAATATCAAATGATTTTCATATCTGTTTTGGGTATTCAAGCTGGTTTTCATATCAAATGGTATCAAATATCAAATATCAAATGGTTTTCAAAAGGTATCAAATATTCAAGCTGCGTCTTTGTGTGCTCTCTGTAACTACTGAGTTGTTGGTTCTCATATGTATCTGTTTTTATTTTTGAAGGGGATGGATGTTACATAAAATAGCCCTATCAATGCTATTGATATGAATGATGAGGAGTCTCTTTACAAAAGAATGAAAATATAGAAGACAAATAGTCAAATTTGGAATGATATTGATTTTTGGTTATGTAGTTTCAATGGGTGTTGATGTTGGAGCTTTTTTTGGAATGATACTGATTTTTGGGCATGTATTGTTTGGAGATGAGATTTAAACTTCATTTTTATATTGTCTATTGTAATATACTGTTTGCATGTAAAATTTGTTCAAATACTTTTTTTTTAAAAAGTTTATTTTCTTAACGGGTGAAACGGGTCG
The DNA here is from genome assembly GCA_020226455.1 of Prunus salicina. NCBI lineage: Eukaryota > Viridiplantae > Streptophyta > Magnoliopsida > Rosales > Rosaceae > Prunus > Prunus salicina. The sequence goes on along the minus strand of CM035342.1, from coordinate 26,223,942 downwards.
TGTCGTGTAATTCGCGAATTGTAACGGGTCGTGTTCATGTTTGATATTTTTCACCCATTTTCTTATCGTGTCAACCCATTAAGAAAAACGGGTTGACACGAACACTGATAACACGACACGAATGCCAGGTCTAATTGAAGCCAACCCTGAGTAAATCCAAGCCATCCTGGATATGAAGGTGCCGAAAACAGTGAAAGACACCAAGAGCCTTATCGGATGTGTTGCCGCTCTTACCAAATTCATTTCTAAGGCTACCGATCGGTGTGCCCTATTTTTCAATGGTAACAAGCACAACATCGTCTGGACTCCCAAATGCTACAAAGCCTTTACTGAACTTAAGAACTACATGAGTAAGGAAGCACTCTTATCTAAACCGGAGTATGAAGAGGCCCTTATGATCTATTTATCTGTCTCTTCCAACCTCGGAAGCACTCTTATCTTCCACTGCAGTTAGCTCTTTTTTTAAAAAATGAATCATAGATTCATAGCATACACAAAGGGCATTGGAATTTTATAATCTCTAACAGTTGTAAATCAAATTGTTGAATTCAATTGAGGTTGACAATTCAAACAACACTATTTATTGTGAAAGAATGATGTCTATATATGTCCAAAAGAAAATTAATGCATAGTTCCCTGCATGACATAACATTCCATAGTTAAATTAAAATCAATACATGTTTTTTTTTTATATATTATTGTTCATCAATTTTTGGAACATAATATAAAGTTTAGAGAAGACATTGTTAAAGCCAACATAATATAAAGTTTAGAGAAGACATTGTTAGAGCCTCTCTAGACCTAAAATTGTTTTCATCATCGTCTACAATGTTTCCATTTATGCATTTTCATCATGCTTTTGAATACGCATTGCCTTAGTTCATATCCGAACATTAATTAGACTAGCCTCTCTGCACACGCTTCCACGCATGCAAGAGGCATTTTTTAATCACACGGGCTACTTGCGACTTACAAAGTTTATTTATTTTTTATTTTTTGCAATTATATTTTGCTAGATGCTCGTCTTAAATGTTTTCATTTTATCACCCATATTTTTCTAGATGTCCGTCTTAACTGTTTTTTTTCTTCTTTTATTGTACATAAACTATTGAGGCGGACATTTAAACAAAATACGGGCGACAAAAGGAAAACATTTAAGACGACATCTAGCAAAATATAATTGAAAAAAAAAAAATTTGTAAGTCGCGTGCAGCATGAGTTATTAAAAAAAGGTATCTCATACGTGCGGAAGCACGTACAGGGAACCTACTATATATTATGAGAATTGTCTCTTTTGAATATGCACCAAAAGAGTGCATTTGTTGAATATGCCTTGGATATGCATTTATTGCGTATGTTAAATTTAAGCCCGGCCCATACTTATTTAACCATTCCATCCTGTGAATCAAATGCATTTTGATAACAAAAAAAAGGAATCAAATACATATAACCCAATACTAACAGCAGCTAGCTACAAAGGAAAAAAAGGGTTTGAGCTGATTGTGTGTAAATCTGCATGTTTTGAAATAAAAAATAAAGGTTTTGCCGCTGAAAAATGTACAGCACATTTTGCCCCTTAAAAAATGGGTTTGCTCTCTCAAAAAAGAAAAAAAAAAAAAAGAGGTTTTATTCCTTAAAACGTGCGTTCCAACTTAAGTGAAATTGAAAGCCCAACAATGAGACGACGTCGTCTAAGAGAAAACCTATAACAAACAAAGACGCGCTCTCTTCTTCTTCCTCGCGCAGCAGCGCCGCTTATTCGTCTTTCTCGCGCAGCAGAGCCTCACAGACGACGACGCTTCTTCATCTTCCTGTCCCACAGACTTCTCGCAGCAGCGCCGTATCGGGACCTTATGTCGGAGATGTATCGCACGGTCAAACTTTCGGACGATACATAGCAGCATCGGATACGTATCGCACGCGTATCGCCGTATCCGACACGAGCATACCCCTCAAGACTTACGTGTCGGTGCAACACAGCTACACACTCCCATGGGGACCCCAAGAAGATCAAGAAGAAGCAAACTCCAGAAACCCAATTCCACTCCTCCCTCACTCTCTGCTCGAAGCACAAAGACTTGCCCAGCGCAATCTCGCTATACGAATCCGCCGTCTCCCAAAAGACTCACTTCAACCACCACCACTTCAATACTCTTCTCTACCTCTGCTCAAACTCCGTCAGCGACCCCTCTCTGAAGCAATTGGCTTTGGACAATGGCTTCCGTGTCTTCGACCAAATGTTATCTATCGGAACCCTTCCAAACGAGGCCACGATCACCGCCGTGGCCCGGCTCGCGGCCGCCAAAGGGGACGGCGATTACGCATTTGGCCTGGTGAAGGATATGGATAAGTATAATGTGTTGCCGAGGTTGCGCACGTGCGACCCGGCGCTGTTTTGCTTTTGTGAGAAATTGGAGGCGGAGAAGGCGTATGAGGTGGAGGAGCATATGGATATGGTGGGGGTGAGCTTGGAGGAGCCGGAGATTGCGGCGTTGCTGAAGGTGAGTGCGGAGACGGGTAATGGGGAGAGGGTTTATGGTTATTTGCATAAGTTGAGGAATGTAGTGAGGTGTGTTGGGGAATCAACGGCTAAGATCATTGAGGATTGGTTTTTGGGTGGAGTGGCTTGTGAGCTGGGTGAAGCGAATTGGGATTCGGGTGGGGTGAAAGAGGCGGTTTTGAGGAATGGAGGAGGGTGGCATGGGCAGGGATGGATTGGGAAGGGGGTTTGGGATGTGAGGAGAGCCAATGCGGATATGAGCAGCAGCCAGTGTTGCTCTTGTGGTGAGCGTTTGGTTTGTGTTGACATTGCTTGTGGGGAGACCCAGAGGTTTGCGGAGTCGGTTGCTGCTTTGGCAATGGAACGGGAGGTTAAGTCAAATTTCAGTGAGTTCCAGGTGAGCCAAATATTTTGATTAGTCAAATTTGCCATGTTTTGTTTTTTGTTTTTTGTTTTTTGTTTTTCCAATTTGAATTTATGTAATGGACAGAGACTATAGTATCACATTTGTTTTTAGATTTATAATGCGAATGTTCTGTTTTTGTTTGGGGTGCTGGTAACGGGATGGTGGATTTCATGGTTCCAAATTTTAGGAATTGAGAGCAGAGTTCAAGATATCAGGAGATATGGATGAACATGTTATATTTTGATGCTGGTTCCCCTCAATGTATATGGACATTCTTGTTTCTGATAGATAAGTTGGGATTTTAATAATAAAACATGCAGGAACTGGGATTCTTTCCTGTTTGTTAGGTTGTCATATTAGTGGTAGATTCATAGATTTACTATACTTGTAAATGTATAACAGGGTTTATGTGATTTTCGTGGTACTTTTCATTACCCCAAAATGACAGACTCACATCAGGTGTAACGATGACTAGTAGCCTTCCACACATTACTTAAAGTCATAACATTAATTAGACCTCTTTTATTGTCCCAACTAACTTCCTAAACTCCCAAGGATGACCCTTTCCTAGGTACAGCAAGTTTATAATTATTTGAAGCTTCTAGACCTCAAGACTTATGTGACTCCTTTTCTTGAAACTCTCTGAAGCATTTATTCATTCCTGTGGGCTGGGTATTACTTGGACTCCCTGCTTGGGCCTGCTGTACCTTGGTCCCACCAGATCAATTGGGCCGAGTATTCAATTTTTTCTTAGTCTGGTTAGAGCATCTCCAACCGATGTGTCAAAAGTGCCACTTAGACATTTAATGGCTAGAAATAACATCTCACATCACTCCAACCATTGTGTCAAAGTTGATGTGGAATGAAGGCTGGAGGTTGAGATGTTATTTTTGACATCCCAAAAGCAAGATGTTAAATGAATATTTTATTATTTTATTATATTTTTAATTAAAAATAAATAAACACTAAAATGTAATAAAATAATAATTTAATTTGACATATCGGGTGGAGTGTAAAGCTATGTAAGATGTCAAATTGCCACATCAGCCATCAAATTTAAATTTGATGTTTGGTATTTGACATCTCCCTTGGAGATGCTCTTATAAACTTTAATGTTGGCCTGATTGCCCATCGAGATGCTGCTGCATAATCTGTGGTGGTGTTTCTTTAATTTTTGATTGCATTGTCATTTATTCTTTTACATTTGTTTTGCCTTGAAATGACAGAAATCAGAATTAATGAGGCAATTTAGAGTTGTTGTGGCTAGAAGAAGATTAAAGTAGCAAATCCAATGTTTTATGTGTTCAATTTGATTATATTTGGGTCAACGTTACTTTGCGAACATATTGTAATTCTTATTTTCCCCAATGTCTTAATAAAGGATTGGCTGGACAAACATGCTGAGTATGAAGCTATAGTGGATGGAGCTAATGTTGGACTCTACCAGCAGAATTTTGCAGATGGTGGATTCAGTCTTTCTCAGGTTGTACATCTGAAGATGATTGTTGCTCTCTTAGTTTGTCAATTTCTACTTTTTATTTGATAGGCCCTTTAGTCACGTTTAATCATGACTTATATTTCTGTTCTATATAGAGCAGCTTGACGCTGTTGTGAAAGAATTGTATAATAAGAGTGGAGAGAAATGGCCACTTGTTGTCATGCATAATAGACGTTTCCGGGGACTTGTGGAAAATCCTTCCCACAGAAAACTGATTGAGGAGTGGATGGATAAAGGCATTCTTTATGCCACACCAAGTGGTTCCAACGACGATTGGTATGAGCCTGCGATCCATTTCTTACCAAATGTTATTACTTGTTTCCTACATTTATGTTGATGAACTATATCAGCTCCACTGATTGTGCAAGCTTTTGGTTGAAAGTTTCTCTCTCTCTCTCTCTCTCTCTCTCTCCAGACTTTGGTTACTCAAAACAGCAGCACCAACAACATTCCCCTTTTAAGTGCTCTCTTAAAAAAAGAAGAAAGAAACATGTACATGGAATATTTTGAGAAAAAAAAACATGTATTTATGAAGTACCATTTCTCCCTCTGGTGGCCTGTGTGTTCATCACTTTAAACATCACTGCTATTATGTGTGGAGTACACAAATTAATTATTTGATATGACTCAGGTATTGGCTCTATGCTGCTGTGAAGCTCAAGTGCTTGCTCGTTACAAATGATGAAATGCGAGATCACATTTTTGAACTCCTAGGAAGCAGCTTCTTTCTTAAGTGGAAAGACAGACACCAAGTATGTGTTCTTGGACGACCTCATTGAACATATTATTTCATATGTTCTAAACTTATTTATTTGTTTTTTTGTAGTTTTATTTCGTTCTGCTCTTTCACTATCTCATCCTATCCTCGTTTTAATTACATTTTAAAACCGAGAAAAAAAGTTATTTCCTAATATGGAATAGTTCATGTGGTTTTGCATGATGATATGAAACTTTTTGTATTGCTGTCATATTTTTAGTTCTATCAAAAACTGTATGTCCATCTTTATCATGACTTCATAGTTTGAGCTTTTTCATTTTCAGTGCTGGCACTTGTATTCATTCAGAGTTCTTAGGAAGATTTTCCAGTTGCAATTCTAATCCAAATTGTCAAACTTGTCGATTGCTTCTGTTGTATTGACATGAAACACCCAACACTAAATCAGTAAGTTAGGGTTAACTGGTGCATTATACGAATCCTAAAATCACATGACATGCTAACACAAAGTATAAACGGGCCATGTAGATGGACCCTGTTGATGAGTCAAATCACTCGAAAGAAAGTTGAGTGGAGTTTATTTAATAGGGATGCAGGCCTGAAGAGTTTGGTTTAGAGATAATAAGGTGAGGCTCAAGGTCTAAGTAAGTGTCAAGGCGGCCTCTCAGAAATTAAACTTTTTATTGTTTTTTGGATTTCAGTTTTTATTTTTTAGTAAAATGTAGAGAGGAAATGCTCGGACAAAGAAGGGAGGAGGTAAGGGGAGGGATGGAGTGACAAAATGTATATGGAATGGCACCTAAAGTACAAACCAAAAACTAAAAGCAACTTCAAATAGTTCTCTCTCAAGTTTTTTTGTTACCTCTGACTATCTCTTTGCCTGCAACTCTTCCTCTCTAGAAAACATGCAGAGATGTTTTTTCCTTTTTATTTCCGTCTCTAGCCAGAGTTTTTGTGCTCCCCATATTCTACATTACCATATTTTTATTCAATCTCGAAGGATGATAACAAGGGAAAATCCTTGTTATTGCATTGGATATTTATTGTCAATGGAAAATAATGAAACTTGTATTAGACTTTTTGTAGAAAAGAATCACTCCTTATAATAAAAAGAAAAGTTCCATTCCTCCATAAAATCAACAAAATCAATACCACCAGATGTCTCTGCAAATTGGTTTTGTGATATGTTGCACGGTTTCTATTGATTTTAATCTTTTAATTTTTTTTTGAAACCTGCTTGAGTGGTCTTGTGGTTGCTTCAAATGTGAAATTGATCCATGCACGGCTATCTTTTATGCTATAAGTTCTCATGCATCCTGTTGTGCAGGTTCGATATACTTTTGTCAAAGGCAATCTGAAACTTCAGATGCCACCCCCGTATTCTTCAGTCATCCAGGTACTATATTTAATATTTCATATTGGTTCATTCTGATGGCATGTTCTAACTGTGACTTTCTTCCATTTCTATATAATCTGGTTTATCTAGTATGGTATAGAGCACTGTTCTTCTTCTTCTTCAAAATAAAAAATGAAGGCAGGAAAAAGGACAGTGGCCCTGGCCATGCTGGGGCACCTTTGCTAGGTGTGGAATTTGAGGGTGCAAATAGGAAATTAATTTGGGGACAAAAAACAGAAAATGTTGAATATAGAAATATATTACATACGAAATAGATAAGTTCTTGTCAGATTGTACAAGATAAATCATTCAAGATATTTTGGAGAAACACTTGTATGGGTAAACCTAAAATCTAAAGAATGTTATGAAAACTTGGGTGATTCATATGCATGTTGCTTGGAATACATTTATAGAGTTTATCTTGCATTGGATATAATGCTTCTAGGTGTCTATTTCTGTGATCATAATCTTTCTGTCATGCTAATGTGAAAGTTGTGATGACAACCATGTCTTTATGCTCAAGCTGGAAGGAAATAGTTCTTTTGGTAAAGTTCGTTTAGTCTTCTATTGAGCATCAGTTAGATAATAGGAATATAGTTATCAATTACAGATAATGCTTTAATAAAATGGCCACTTGGTTTAAGTGAACTTATGCCGGGCTTGAACTTTGTTGTAGATGTCTATGATCCCTAAGTTCCCTCTAAAATGTCGCCTGAATTGTAAAATTCTATATAAGTTTGCCTTTTTATCTGAGCTGTTTTGAGTGCTTAATGTTTCATTCAAATGTTCTTTAAATAAAAATTAGTTGTGTAATAAAATGATAATCTTCACGAGTTCGGGATTCTTTTAAATGTTCGAAGGCAGAGTGAGGCCCATAGGTGCATAAATTCTTAGTGGTGATTAGTGTTCGTGTGAAGCTGATCCCTTTAACTTTATACTATAGAGTATTGAGGTGCCAATCTTTTTCAGGAATCAGAAATTGGATCCTGGCATGTGCCTGTAGCAGATGACAGCTGTCAGGAGCCTGCAAGAACCTGGCTCTGCATTACCCGGCCAAGTGTTTCTAAAGCTTCTGGTGAAGTCTCACATAATTTGGAAACATCTCAAAATGGCAGTGTCTGCAGGAACCTTGAATCACCTGACTCATGTACGGCAGAGTTTGTTGCCAGTCACAATGAGAAAACCACAGTTGTGACAGGTAAAAGAAAAGAGAGGTCCCCATCTCCTTCCCAGCTAAATCTTTTTTCTGCCTAGTACTGTTTGCACGAGTCTTCATTTCCGTGCTGCTTGTGGAGATCATAACTTATGGAAATGGTTGTAGCTGAGTAATATGAGTCTTGGTCTTGGACAAGCAAGATGGCCTGTTATGAGTTATGACAACGACCCCTCGCTGTAACACTCAAGTTTTCGGCCCAGTTTTCCCTTGTAGGGGTACTGTCTCTGATGTTATAGTGGCCCAGTTTTCCCTTGTAGGGGTACTGTCTCTGATGTTATAGTGGACTTGATTGTTACGAATGTTAGGGCCAGGGTGTGATTTGAGTGAGAAATTGCAACAAAGCGGATTCATATTTCCTGCCCTCACTATTTGTTGAATAAATACTTTTTCTTTGGTTTGCTGAATAAGAGTTTTTCTTTGGTTTATTGAATGAAGATTTTTTTGTTCAAGGTTATACCCTTCTTCTATCTTGTCGTTTTTTCCCTTGCGAGAAGAATTGGAGTTGTTGGCAGTTGTGTTTTAAGTGGTAAGATTCAGCTCATCTGAGATACGAGTTTCATTCAATTTTAAGGTAGTTGTGTGTTTAGTGGTATGCACATGAATGCGTTCATATCCAATGGTCGAAGTTAGGGTTTTGTTCTTGGTGTAGGACATAAATGGTCTGAGAGCTGTAACAAGCTCTCACAAAGTGTCGGCACCGTGGATAGCACTATTATTGATATGCATGGTTTAAGTGTGGGTACATTTTGTTGTTGACATATTAACGTACATTTTATTGTTGACATATTAACAGCAGTGATATTATCGGGTCCATTTTGTTGTTGACACAGTGATATTATTGAATGCATTTATACGGGTCCATACTCTGCAAAACAGTGATCTTATGTTTGAACCCAACTGCCACCTCCCCTCCTCCCCTTAAACCTCCCCTCCTCCCCCCTCCCGAGTGTGGCCCTTCATTATTTCAAACCTAACATTTGTTGCAAAGACGTGGATCCTTAGGCGCTGACGTCGACATGTATCCGATTGTCAGCAGGCTACGTCCAAATTGGAAGCCGAGTAATGTTTGGTGGGAAAAAAGTTGTGTTGCTCAACAGTCAATGCCTCTTTTTGTCTTTAAATTTTCGTTACGTACACTGCACATACGCCGCCTACGTGGGTCACTCCCAGACGTTCATAGTTTGCCAAATCAAGTTGCAAGGACGGCTGGGGCGACTACTTGCATGTGCAAGGGCGGTGTTGCTCTTTTTTATGGATACATGTTGATTTGTCTTTAAAGAATAATAATTTTCACAAATAAGGAGCTTACGAAGTAAACACTAGTCCACTCTACACCAGCCGCTCCCAAAATGAAAGCCAATCAACCACCTCCATAACTAGCATGTTGAAGCTTCCTCTATCGAAATTAGCTTACCTCTATCAAAATGTTATTTTAATCTTTCAACTACGTTTAAAAACAAAAAAAATTCTGCTATCTTTGGTGAGACTTCTTTGTGGTTAATATAAAGCAAAATGTCATTATTTGTCTCTGTAGTTTGTTCGTTTTATTAATTTGGTCTTTGTAGTTTCAAATTCCTAGCAATTTAAGGACACTTTGTAAATTCTATCGAATTCTTTCCAATGCCATCCAAAATATACACCTCCACGTCAGTGACATGTACTTACCTAATCACATAATTGGATGAAAATTTGGACATATCTTTGATTTGCGAGGACATCAAACTCCAGGAGTCAAATTGCCAAAATTGAAACAACATAGTCCGAAGTGAAAAATATAACAAACTAGAGGAAGCAAAATTACTTTTTGCCCTTTAATAATGCCTATCTCCCACCCATGTGAAGAGAAACCTTAGGTCTACATCAGTCTGCTCCATCTACTATCTACCCACTGTGTATGTATTCAATGTATTCTTAGCATGCATCTCAGATGATATGTTCGATGAATTACTGTATGCTCCCCTCATTTTCTCTTATGTTTAAGGCATACGGTATACCTTACTGCTAGCTCACCTGCATGAATCTACAAATAATTATAAATTATTGGGACGGTGAACAACAAACAGAAACCCAATGACATGGCTCATGCATGTAGGTTAAAGTCATTCTCAAGAAAAAAAAAAACAAAAAAGGAAAAGAAAAAGTACAACCTTTATAAGTAGGCAAGACTTTCTATATATATATGCACTCTGAGATTACTCAACCTATCCTTCAGATTTACAATGGAGTTGAAAAGCATACTAGGATATTTGCAGAACAAGACCATCTTAGTAACCGGAGCCACTGGCTTCCTTGGAATGGGTACATTAATTCCATCTCTCTCTCTCTCTCTCTCTCTCTCTCTCTCTCTCTCTCATAGTAACTTAATTTACAAATGCACATGCAGTATTTGTGGAGAAAATACTAAGGGTTCAACCAGATGTGAAAAAGCTTTATCTTCTTTTAAGAGCTTCGGACACCAAGTCAGCCACAGATCGCATGCATAATCAGGTTTATATATAAATACGTATTTCATAATAGCTAAATAATTTTAATGTATCTTTGACGTACATTTTATTAATGTTTACTTATTTTTATATACATTAAGATAATAGGGAAGGAGTTGTTCAGCGTTCTTAGAGAGAAATGGGGTGCAGAGTTCGATTCTTTCATAGCAAAAAAAGTTGTGGCTGTGCCAGGAGACATAACTTTTGATGACCTAGGAGTGAAAGAGTTCAAGTTGAGAGAAGAAATGTGCACTGACATTGAAATCATACTTAACTCTGCAGGAACCACAAATTTTGATGAAAGGTATATAGCTATTATATTATATATGCATATATATATATATATATGTATATATATATGGGTGGGCCTTCTCGGGCCAAACTGAGGGCGGGTTGAAGGTTTCAAAATCTAAGCTTGCTTTATCCAACCTTAGAGCAGGCCGAGCCAGCAGTCCTAACCATCAGGTCGGGCCGAACTTTGGCCCCTCGAGCCTCAGACTATTCACTTTAGTCCACGAGCCGTAGGCCAAATAATGACCCCTATATGAAATAGTAACGATTAAAATCTTCTGTCTCATTTTTTAAATTAAAGAGAAGTATGCATGATAATTATTTTGAAGTGTCAGTTGCAGATCCCTATACGTTACCCAAAACTACTCAAAAGAAACATGTAATAACAATTTACCATAAATTTGGTTTGCAGATATGATATTGCACTGAGTGTCAATACATTTGGAGTTCAACACGTACTGAGCTTTGCAAAGAAATGTCTAAAGCTAGAGATGCTACTCCATGTGTCAACTGGTTAGTGTTTGTTTTTCTTCTCTTGGTTTCCCATGGCCTACAAGGCTATCATATGGTATATATATAGGCTTTCCATATCCTAAACTCTATATGCTCAAATTTCATGTCCACAGCATGTTTTTCTTTTCCAAGTTTCATATTTATTTATCATCTCAGAATGTTTTTTCCTGGTTTCAATTTCCTTTGATTTGCTTCACTGATATGTTGATTGTTTTTCAGCTTATGTATGTGGTGAAAGGGAAGGACTTATACTAGAGGACTCATCTTGCATGGATGAGATGGAAAAGGAGATCACTAAATTTGATTTCAAAGTGCAAGAGAAGAATTTGGTGGAAGAGAAACTGAATGAACTAAAAGCACAAAATGCGACAAAAGAAGTTATTACAACCACGATGAAGGATTTTGGCATTGAAAGGTTTTTTCGAGCATCCATCTAGCTGTGCCCTATAAAACCACAAGCATAATTCTCAGTTTCGGACTTATTTTTCACCAAATTTTATCAATAAGCAAAAAAAAAGAAGAAGATATTTCTGCAGTTCTCTAGCTCTATCGATTCATTCATTGAATTGAGATAAAATGAGTGCCAAAATAATTTTTTTGCAGTGTGAAATTGTTGGTCTATTTTTCTCCAGGGCTTTTCACTAATATCCTTACAGAATTTTCTCATTATTATTTCTTATATTCTTTCAGGGCTAAATTGTATGGATGGCCAAACACATACGTATTCACAAAGGCGATGGGAGAAATACTTCTAAGACACTCAAAAGATAATCTATCAGTTGTCATCATACGTCCCACTATAGTCACCAGTACTTACAAAGAGCCATTTCCAGGTTGGGTCCAAGGTTTGAGGTATGAAGCTTGCAAGCACTCTAAAATTTGACTAGATTTTACTCAGAAAACACGCATAACTCAGTTTGTTTGTTAACAAAATTATAAGCTTATTATGAGACACTGGAACTAATACAATAGATCTGTGGTTAATTATATTTTTTTCCAAAATTTTCAATTTTTCATTGGGGACTGGGAAAGAAAACAAAAGGCTACTAATTTTTTTAGTTTTTTGGTAAAGAAAAGGCTAATTGTGTGCCCTAATATAGGTCTCTGTGCAGATTCAGAAAAATTTAATGGTACAATGATTTTTATTTGGCAGGGTCTTATAACTAAATTTCAACATGTGTGCAATCTTTGTTGTTGTTGTTGTTGCAGACCATTGATAGTGTAATTGCTGGTTATTGTAAAGGGAAGCTGACATGTTTGCTTGTGGATCCTATGTCAGTATTTGATATGGTAAGTTTCAGTAAACTTCATGGTTCTCCAAATACTCACTCATAGGTACAAGCACACAACAGTAATTTTACAATCAAAACTATCGATTTTGAAATTATGCAGGTTCCTGTTGATATGGTGATAAATTCAATAACTGTAGCAATGGTGGCAAATGCAAATAAATCGTCTAGTATCATTTACCATGTGGGAAGCTCTTTGAGAAATCCTATCAATTTCCTTAATATTCATAGTTTTGTCTTCCGATACTTCACAACAAATCCATGGATTGACAAGGATGGAAAGCCTGTCAAGGTTGGCAAGGGTAAAATATTCAAGACTATGGCTACTTTTCGGATGTATATGCAAATTCGCTTCATGCTACCTTTGGAGGTTTGTAATTTCCACCATTAACAATAATTTTATATATATATGTATGTATACGTATATTCATATATATATATATATATATATATTACTTTTAATTGTTGTTTGAAGGGTTTAAAGTTCGTGAACAAAGCATTTGGCGGATATTTCCAAGATTTGTATGTTAACTATAATCAGAAACTCAAATTGGTGATGCGCTTGGTAGAGCTATACGAACCTTATATGCTATTCAAGGGCATGTACGTATATGCTAGCTCCAGTTTGGTTATTAACTAAACATGTGTTTTTATCATTGAAGTTAATTTGATTTAAATGCAGCTTTGATGACAACAATGCGGAGGAATTGCGAAGGATAACAAGGGAGAAGTTCGTTGATGCGGAAGCTTTCAATTTTGATGCAAGATGCATTGATTGGGAAGACTACATTATGCACACTCACATTCCTGGTCTCCAGAAATATGTTATGATGAAACGATAATTGAGAGGTGCATGCATTGTCCTAGAAAAAATTAATAAATGCATTGATCGGACGATATACTGTGGCCAAAATCTTATGTTGATACAAATATATATAATATACTCATTTCTATATTGTAGGTATATTTTAATGTACCTATATATATTTGTGACGTACCCATTCCTTTCGTTTCATGCCAAAATCACTTTTGTCTATATGGTTTCAATTTAAAGCAATTCAAGGATAGTCCTCAGTTTATGTCAATTTTTTTTTCCTTTCGTTACTTGTGGACCCAAAGTTACCCTCACTGATGAGTCGATTTTATATTATATATTTAACCTCATTCTTAGTATATTTTGGTTAATATTTTGGAAGAATTTTGATACTTTGAATTATATTTCCAATATAGGGCTTTCGACTTCCTCTGGAGCAAAACATAATCAAATGGACGAATTTTGGAGTAATTCCAGTTGGAGGACGTTCGTGAGCCACTTAGCTTGATCGTATCAAAATATCAGACTTTTCCACCAAGCGATGATTTCCTGGCGAATAAATGAAGGAGCGATGTGCAGTGCTGGAATAGTGACGTTTTGGGCTTGTATTGCGTTTTTGGAGCCCAAGATGACCTCGGATGGGTTCGTGGCCTTCTGGAGAAGTGTTTGGAATATTTTTATCTTTAAAACGAGCTATCTTGGGCCAGATTTGGAGGAGATTTGAGACCAAAACGTGGCTGGGCATATTTGGGCAGATTCTCCTAATCCAATTTGGACTTTATTTCCTAGTATAATCTTATTTTAACCTAGTTTCCTTGTGGGCATTGGGTAGCTAGGTTTTAGGAGGTATTTAAGTTATTTTTCACAGCAATTTTGGGACTCCCTTTTTACTTCTTTTTGGTTTTTGGAGCAATTGCTAGGGTTTTGGATTTTCGCGACTTTCAGGTGTTTTCTTTCTTATTCTTCTTAATGAAGAACTTGATTATTTTTATTGTGAACATGCGTAACTAACTCTCTTTTGCTAGGGTGAGGCCACGAGCCTTAGCAAGAATATGTAGTCTCTGTCCAATTTGCTTATGATTATATGCATGCAGGTTTTCGAATTATTCATCACTGGGTTAAACTATCTAAGTATCTTGATGCTTGATCACCATTAGGATGTTTAGAAAAGTAATTTGATGCAGTTTTGGTCGGAGGTCGGTCCTTGAAATTGACGAAGGCTTCTTGTGATTAATATGTGCAAGTTCACTTAGGATGAATACCACGTCTTAAGGGTTGCATGGTTTTTCAAAAGGTTTCACAGAACTTAATGAGTCATGTATGTTTAGATTTGATCTGAATACCACAGACAGATTGCATGTGTGATATACGCTCTATGTTGGGGGTCCAAGTAGGCATATATTAGGAATACCTAACCTTCGAAATATGCATGTATAGGTCATAAGTAATTGGGGGAACTATATAGAATTGTTAAGGTGACGGCGGATCCCTAGTGCTTTCTTAATCTGATTTCTAAAAACACAACTGTTTCTCTTGCTCTTAGCTTTAATTTTGCATATTGCCTTATTTTTATTAGTTAAATTCCTTTTAATTTAAGGTCTTCAATTCAAACATCTCAACTTTCTCTTTCGCAATAATTAATTAGAATTTGGTTGCTATGAGTTATTTAATAATCCCTGCGGAGAACGACCTTGCGAGAATCATTTATACTACAATAACCTTGTCATTCTTGCAAGTTTTGTAGGAGTTTTAACCCTGTTTGCGCAGGTACTAAAAAGCCTATCACTCACCACCACCACTCCAACCCCACCCAACAACCCGCTGCCCAACATCATGTAAAGACACGTTTAAAAAAAAAAAAAATATTCAGAAGTTATATAAATACATAAATAAACATTTTGGTCCTTTAAGTTCAGCCCAAGTCAGATGTTATATGAAACTTTTTGTATTGCTGTCATATTTTTAGTTCTATCAAAAACTGTATGTCCATCTCTATCATGACTTCATAGTTTGAGCTTTTTCATTTTCAGTGCTGGCACTTGTATTCATTCAGAGTTCTTAGGAAGATTTTCCAGTTGCAATTCTAATCCAAATTGTCAAACTTGTCGATTGCTTCTGTTGTATTGACATGAAACACCCAACACTAAATCAGTAAGTTAGGGTTAACTGGTGCATTATACGAATCCTAAAATCACATGACATGCTAACACAAAGTATAAACGGGCCGTGTAGATGGACCCTGTTGATGAGTCAAATCACTCGAAAGAAAGTTGAGTGGAGTTTATTTAATAGGGGTGCATGCCTGAAGAGTTTGGTTTAGAGATAATAAGGTGAGGCTCAAGGTCTAAGTAAGTGTCAAGGCGGCCTCTCAGAAATTGAACTTTTTATTGTTTTTTGGATTTCAGTTTTTATTTTTTAGAAAAATGTAGAGAGGAAATGCTCGGAAAAAGAAGGGAGGAGGTAAGGGGAGGGATGGAGTGACAAAATGTATATGGAATGGCACCTAAAGTACAAACCAAAAACTAAAAGCAACTTCAAATAGTTCTCTCTCAAGTTTTTTTTATACCTCTGACTATCTCTTTGCCTGCAACTCTTCCTCTCTAGAAAACATGCAGAGATGTTTTTTCCTTTTTATTTCCGTCTCTAGCCAGAGTTTTTGTGCTCCCCATATTCTACATTACCATATTTTTATTCAATCTCGAAGGATGATAACAAGGGAAAATAATGAAACTTGTATTATACTTTTTGTAGAAAAGAATCACTCCTTATATTAAAAAGAAAAGTTCCATTCCTCCATAAAATCAACAAAATCAATACCACCAGATGTCTCTGCAAATTGGTTTTGTGATATGTTGCATGGTTTCTATTGATTTTAATCTTTTAAATTTTTTTTGAAACCTGCTTGAGTGGTATTGTGGTTGCTTCAAATGTGAAATTGATCCATGCACGGCTATCTTTTATGCTATAAGTTCTCATGCATCCTGTTGTGCAGTTTCAATATACTTTTGTCAAAGACAATCTGAAACTTCAGATGCCGCCCCCATATTCTTCAGTCATCCAGGTACTATATTTAATATTTAATATTGGTTCATTCTGATGGCATGTTCTAACTGTGACTTTCTTCCATTTCTATATAATCTGGTTTATCTAGTATGGTATAGAGCACTGTTCTTCTTCTTCTTCAAAATAAAAAATGAAGGCAGGAAAAGGACAGTGGCCCTGGCCATGCTGGGGAACCTTTGCTAGGTGTGGAATTTGAGGGTGCAAATAGGAAATTAATGTGGGGACAAAAAACAGAAAATGTTGAATATAGAAATATATTACATACGAAATAGATAAGTTCTTATCAGATTGTACAAGATAAATCATTCAAGATATTTTGGAGAAACACTTGTATGGGTAAACCTAAAATCTAAAGAATG
Source organism: Prunus salicina (assembly GCA_020226455.1). Classification (NCBI taxonomy): domain Eukaryota; kingdom Viridiplantae; phylum Streptophyta; class Magnoliopsida; order Rosales; family Rosaceae; genus Prunus; species Prunus salicina. The sequence continues at coordinate 26,207,399 of CM035342.1, read as the reverse complement.
TTATGAAAACTTGGGTGATTCATATGCATGTTGCTTGGAATACATTTATAGAGTTTATCTTGCATTTGATATAATGCTTCTAGGTGTCTATTTCTGTGATCATAATCTTTCTGTCATGCTAATGTGAAAGTTGTGATGACAACCATGTCTTTGTGCTCAAGCTGGAAGGAAATAGTTCTTTTGGTAAAGTTCGTGTAGTCTTCTATTGAGCATCAGTTAGATAATAGGAATATTATCAGTTACAGATAATGCTTTAATGAAATGGCCCCTTGGTTTAAGTGAACTTATGCCGGGCTTGAACTTTGTTATGGATGTCTATGATCCCTAAGTTCCCTCTAAAATGTCGCCAGAATTGTAAAATTCTGTATTAGTTTGCCTTTTTATCTGAGCTGTTTTGAGTGCTAAATGTTTCATTCAAATGTTCTTTAAATAAAAAGGGTAAACTGCCGAAAACTCCCCTGAACTATAACGCTTGTTGAAATGTCAACCATGAATTATTTTTTCAGTCAATTTAACCATCAAACTATTTTAAATGGCCAATTTACCCCCTGCTGTTAGTTTTCATGTAGTTTCATCCAATTTTCCGTTAAAAATAATTAAATCTTTAAAAACTAAAAAAACAAAAAAACAAAAAAACAAAAAAACAAAAACAAAAAAACAAAAAAAAAAACAAAAAAAAACCCTAGCAATCAACACCTTCCCCACCCCATCCCCCAAACCCTCTCTCTGCAACTCACACCCCAGTGTAGGCATCACACAAAATAAACCTCAAAAATCATCAACCCAAGAATGTAGGAACCTTAATTTTCACAAATCCCCAGGTGGGTATCTCAAAGATTGCTGCTTTCTTCTTGTTTTTCATTTTTCTCCATTTGGGTAGGTCCAAAATTAAGTATGGAGGGTGAGAAATACGCTAAGGAGCTGGATGTGGCCGTCAGAGTCATTCACATGGCGTGTTCTCTGTGTCAAAGACTGCAACAGGGGATTGTTTCAGCTGGCAGTGACCTAGTTAAGTCCAAGGAAGACGATTCTCCTGTGACTGTTGCCGGTACTTTGAATTAAAACTTTGCTCTTTGATTATGTTTGAATCTGGGTTTTGCGATTATTCCAGGTAGAAGGAAAAACCTGGGGTGTGAGTTGCAGAGGCTTGGCGAGATGGATCTGCTTTCGATTATTCCAGGTAAAAGGAAGAGAGAGAGAGAGAGAGAGAGAGAGAGAGAGAGAATATGATAGAGTTGGTGGTGTTGAGTTTTGTTTTCCTTGCTGAATGGAATTTTTAGTAGAATTAAATTTGGTCAATATTTTGGTGCGCCTGGAAATTAGTGAGTGGTGCTCACTGAACCAACGAGGAAGGAGGCGGCTAGAGAGAGACAGAGAGAGGCAGATTTGGGGAGAGACGGGGAGAAAAGAAAGAAAAGAGAGGGAGGAAGAAGAAGGAAAAGAAAAAAGACTAAAAAAAAATTAAAAAAAAGAGAAAGAGATAAGAAATCATGATTTTATTATTATTTTTAATTTTTTTTTATAGTCCTTGTAAAATGACAAATTTACCCTTATAATTAACAGAAAGTTGGATGGAAGTCTAAAAACTTGACGACAAGGGGTAAATTGGCCATTTAAAATAGTCAGATGGTTAAATTGGCTGAAAAAATAATTCAAGATTGACATTTCGAAAAGCGTTATAATTCAAGGGGGTATTCGGCAATTTACCCAAATAAAAATTAGTTGTGTAATCTTCACGAGTTCGGGATTGTTTTAAATGTTCAAAGGCAGAGCGAGGCCTATAAGTGCATAAATTCTTAGTGGTGATTAGTGTTCGTGTGAAGCTGATCCCTTTAACTTTATACTATATGAAATTGGTACTTAGGTGACGATGAGTAAATTTTACGACACAAACAAGACACAACAATCTTCACACACTTTAGACCTTGACCAAATCAACTGCTAGTCATGAACAGCCACAATCAGGAGAACACACAGCCACAAAGTACTTGCAACCCTAGAAGATTACTAGTGACAACCTAGACACTCAGAAGGACCCGTCAATCTAGGCATCCCTTGTGTTAGCAAAACTATGTTGAAAGTGTGTGAAATCATCATAATCAAGTAAACACCAAATAGCAGATAAAGATGACTAGTCAACCACCAAGAACACAAACCCAGAAAAATTACAGATATGCAAAACAGAAATTGTTCACCCAGAAACCCACCATTAGGAAAAACTGGGGGCCATCAACCGACTAGGCAATCCACTAAGTAGAAAAAGATTCTTACAAAGGAAGATGAGATATACCTCATTCGTGAAATCTTTTTCTTCAACTTAGCAAAACTTGAAGCTCAGTTCTTCATGGCAATGGCAGCTTCTCCAGCTCGTTCATCCCATGGCACTAACTTGCAAGCTTCAACTTAGACAGAAACCAAAATTTGGATTCAAAGGGGAATGACCAATTTCTTCAAGAAACCATACTCTTGAAGAAATCAGTCTTGAATCTGACCTAGATATAAATGAGAGAGTGTTTTATGAAGCTAGATGTAGATTCGTATTTCAAATGCAGTTTTTCAAAATGAAATCAATGGGAAAAACTCATAGATGAAATATTTGGTTCTCTCTTGATGATGAAGAAGAGAAGATAGCAAGCCAATCTTTCCAAAACTTCCGCACAAAAGAGACGGCTGCCAAAAGAGGAATTTCGTAGCCTTTACAGACAAAAATTCCCTTAGGTCAGAATCACACATGGCAGCAAAGAGAGAAAGGAGAATAGGACAAAGAAGTTGGTTATTCAGCTGGAAATCCTACAGAGCAAGGATGACTAGTCATACGAGAAACAGATGACTAGTCATCATTTTATAAAAACAGTTTAATGCAATGATATGCAATGCACACTTTACCTTTGTCAAATTGCTTGAACCTCCATAGGATATTTGTTAGTTAAGAACACCTAGAGAAGCTATTCTTAATCTAATCTTGAGCTTGATAAACACAATAAAAATCCTATTACAAAATTGTCAAGGGAAGCCAAAAGAAAAACTCAAAATGCATACATTAGCAATCTCCCCCTTTTTGGTTTTCCTTGACAACATACTCTCTAAAAACACTCAACCCAAAACCAAACCTAAGGAGATGATGAAGTGAAGGTACCTGCAATAACAACCAATCTCCGAGGCACAAAAACAAGCATATTATATCACAGAATTTTGAAACAATAATATGCAATACGGGTTTGAGAGTGTTCTCCCCCTTATTGATAAGGAAAGTGCAAAAAGGCAGAGAGAGAGAGAGTCAGCACACAAGGGGATTAAACACAAATAAGATAGTCAGATTTGAACAAAGTTAAAAACACATAACATGGTTTGAGTACAAGGCAAATATCACTTGTTCAAAACAATACAACATAGCTCCCCCTATCAAGAAGCACAGACTACCCAAGCAAAACAAAAGATCCCCATAATGTGATTACAAAAATATACTCCCAAGCTGTCCAAAAAAAAAAACTCCCCCTATCTAGGACACTGCCTATAATATCACTGAAGCTAAAAAATTAGAGAACCAGCAGACTCATCAGAATCTACAGAATCATCTGAGTCCTCTGTGGCAAGAGGCGGCTGAGGATTTTCTTCAGCAGCAGTAACAGCAGGAACCGAAGAGGATGGAATGAGGCTTAATGGATGTTGAATATGTTTCTCCTTGGCAGCAAGCTGAGATTTGAAAGAGGCATTTTCAAAAGTAGATGACACAGAGGAGTGAAAGGTTTTTGAAACCTTTTGGCTAAGGGCAACAGAGGCCTTGCCAAACGGAGCAATGGGAGGATTCCACTAATCAGAGTCAAGAAAATCCACCTGGTTTCTCTCACAGAGGCGGTGGATAAGACAGGGGAAGACAATAGTCCCCTTGTGTTTTGTACCATGACCTATGGGAATTTTATCATGATTCACCATTGAAATCATGAGTTGACAGGCAGCCAGAGTGGGATTTGAATTGTTTCCAGTGGGGAGAACATTATGACGGATAAAATCCCATAAAAATTTGTAGAATGGTGAGAGATAAGACTTGATAGGGATGCCTTTAGAAGTCAGGGGCATATTTTGATCAGTATAGGCCATGGTTTTAAACAGATCAACATTGTACTAAGAAGAATCATGAGCAAACTTCTCAAAATTAAAACCAGGGCAAGACCTAAAACCTAAAACCTGATTGATGACAGATGGTCTCAGAGTAATGGGCATAGACCTAACAACAATCTGATAATTCGACTCCTTAGGATCAGCAGGAAAATTTGAATAAAATTCCTTGATGACAGAGGCATTGAACTTACCAGACAGAGAATTGAGAGAATGAAGATGGTAGTGCTCCAAAATTTGAGTTGCAGAATCCTAGGCAGTTAAAGGGAGAGCCTCAATTTGGTAAGACCTCTCAGGAACAAACTTCCTTTTAGAGATAACACCATCAAAGAACGAGGCTGCCTCAGGGGACACAAATGGGGAGGAGTCTCCAGTGGGAACAGAGTAAGAAGAACGAGTCCTAGGTGCCCTAGGAATGGTAGGTATGAAATCCACTCTGTCACTAGATTTGGATTTGGAGCGGCGCTGGTAAGTGAGGAAGGACTTGGAAGATGACATGGCGTGCAGCGGGAAAAAAAGAGAAAATAGAGGGAAAGAGTTGTGAAGAGACAAAAACAGAGAGAGAAGAGGGAACAAAAAGGTTTCTGGTGTCGTATCTGAAAAGGGACAAACTGAAAGGAGGAGAAGGCGAACGACAAAAGAGAGGGAAAAGAAACCTAAATAGAAAATGCAAAAACGTACCCCAAATAAAAAAGAACCACTCAAAACAAAAAGAAGAAAAGAACCGCTGAAAAAAAAAACCGCTAAAACGAAAAGGAAGTAGGTTAGGAGAAGCCCTGATGACTAGTCAACTACCATCACCGTGAGCATCAGATGACTAGTCAACCAAGGCAAATAAAACGGAACATAGGCAGAACTTGATGACTAGTCACCCACAATCAGCGTGAGCAGATGATGACTAGTTAACCAAAGCAAGAGCATGACAAGCAACAAAATTAGTATTGACCCTGTGGAGGACAAGATTTTGGTCTTAACAAGAACCAGCAAATATATCAAGTGATCAAATATGCATTAGCTATAATAGCCTAGACCAAGTCTTCAAGCACATGAAAGAAAATGAATTAAAAGAAAAAAAAAGAAACTAAAGAATAAATCCATATGCAGTGTACATTGACAAACAACTCTGAGAGATAGAATATGAGATGCATTTCATGCTTAAAGACAAGGCATATTCAAGAATATGGAGGTTTAGAGCCAAGGGACACGAGATGATATCTTATCTCTCTTGGAGAGATGCTTATACAATGCAATTTTATGACATGATCATGGTATGGGCTCAAAGCTAAATTATCATCACTCTCTATTGACAAAATATTTGATGATTTATTTTGTGTCACTTGCACATCCCATACATAAGTGCTTGAATGACCCAATTTTACTGCTCTTTGCTCTAGATGCTTCAATCATATCACCTTATACCTTCCTAGAGCCATGACTACATTGGTCACACTTCCTTTATATATATATATATATATATATATATATATATTTTTTTTTTAAATAGATTGGCTAAGAGAGTGAGATAAGCTAAGAGACAATAACAAAAACAGTCCAAAATGAAGCATGGATACTTGGCTCACCAAGAGGACAAGATAGCATTATTTAAGTCTCATCTAATAGCTCTTAAACAAGAAAAAGGATTATGCACAAGTCAGACAAAGCACAAAAGCAGTCAACCTTCACACCATCAGAGATGAGAGATATGAACAGTGGCATATCAATTTCAAAACAAATTCATTTTTTTTTTAACTTGACTAGTCAACTACATGCAGGATGACTAGGCAACTGTTTTTGAATGTGTTGAAGACAAGGAACAGACAAGCTAATCAATTAATTGAGTAAAGGCCAATGGACTGCCTAAGTGAAACATGTTTCTGAAAGTCCAAGGCCTTGGTGAGTATATCTGCTAGCTGTTTCTCAGAGGGAACAAATTCCAAAGATAGAATTTTGTCTTCCACATGATCTCTAATAAAATGGTGCCTAATGTCTATATGCTTAGTCCTAGAGTGTTGAATAGGATTTTTAGAAATATCAATGGCACTCATGTTGTCACAATAGATTAGAAAGCATGATTGAGCAAGACCATAGTCTTCCAACATTTGTCTCATCCAAAGAAGCTGAGTGCAGCAACTCTCAGCTGCAACATACTCTGCTTCAGCAGTGGATAAGGAGATAGAGTTCTATTTTTTGCTATGCCAAGCAACTAAGTTGTTGCCTACATAAAAGACCCCCCTCCCCCCAGAAGTGCTTTTCCTATCATCACTACAACCTGCCCAATCGACATCACTATACCCAACAAGATTGACACAAGTGTCATAGGTATACCACAACCCAAACTCAAAAGTCCCACTCGCATATTTTATGATTCTCTTAACAGCAAACAAGTGAGACTCTTTGGGGTCACTTTGAAACCTAGCACACACTCCAACACTATAAGAAATGTCTGGTCTACTAGCAGTCAAGTAGAGAAGACTTCCTATCATGCTTCTATAGAGAGTTTGATCCACACTTTTGCCATGCAAGTCTCTATGAAATTTAGCACTAGTGCTCATTGGAGTTCTTGCAGATTTTGCACCCTCCAAACCAAATTTTTTCACAAGATTTTTTGCATATTTTGATTGAGATACAAAGATCTCATCATGGCTTTGTTTGATTTGAAGACCTAAGAAATAGTTAAGCTCACCTACAAGACTCATTTCAAATTCACTAGTCATGACATGAATAAACTCTTGAACATGCAAGTCAGAGGTAAAACCAACCACAATATCATCAACATACACTTGAGCAATCAAGACATCTTTTTTGAACCTTTTTATAAACAAAGTTTTGTCAACCGACCCTCTAACATACCCATTTCCTAGAAGATGAGAGGATAACCTCTCATACCATGCTCTAGGAGCTTGTTTCAAACCTTAGAGTGGCTTTTTTAACCGAAACACATCATTTGGATGATGTGGATCTTCAAAACCCTTTGGTTGCTCAACATAGACTTCTTCATTTAAGATACTATTCAAAAAGGCAGTTTTGACATCCATTTGATAAAGGTTGAATTTCAAGTGACAAGTAATGACAAGAAGTAATCTAATAGATTCTAATCTTGCAACAGGGGCAAAAGTTTCATCAAAGTCAAAGCCTTCCATCTGAGTGTATCATTGAGCAACCAATCTAGCCTTGTCTCTTACCACATTACCTTGTTCATCAGTTTTATTTTTGAAAATCCACTTAGTGCCTATGACATTTGTGTTGACTGGTCTAGGAACAAGGTACCAAACATCATTTCTCACAAATTGATTTAATTCTTCATGCATTGCAAGAAACCGTTCACCATGGTGCAAGGCTTCTTTCACATTTTTAGGTTCTTCCTTTGAGACATAACACACATGGCTAATTTCTTGAGCTAGTTGTTTCCTAGTTCTCACTCCCTGATTAAGAGGGCCAATAATGACACTCTCAGTTTGAGTAAGAGGACTATGATCAGCATGAGAGCTGGCAACCTGGACAGATGAGATAGAACTAGAAGTTGAAGGAGTTGACAGGTCAACTGGGATAGAATTTCGAAAAGTTGACAGGTCAACCACAAGATCCAGACCTGGAGATTCTTGCGTATGAGGAGGAGGAAAAAGACCATCCTTATCTACTGCCATCTCCATAGAGGCAGCAAAATCATCAATATTGACATTTATGGATTCAATGATGGTTTTGGTCCTACAGTTGTACACTCTATAGGCTCGGCTTGAAGTGGAATACCCTAGAAATATTCCCTTATCACACTTAGAATCGAACTTAGCAAGATGCTCCTTATCTCTCAGCATATAGCATGTGCTACCAAAGACTCTAAAATATGACACATTAGGCTTCTTTCCTTTCCAAATCTCTCAGCATATAGCATGTGCTACCCTGTTTGAGATGTAACAAGCTGTATTTACAGCTTCAGCCCAAAAATGTTTAGCAAGATTTTTGCTATTTAGCATCACCCTAGCCATCTCAACAAGAACTCAATTCTTTCTCTCCATAACACCATTTTGCTGAGGTGTAATAGGTGCAAAGAACTCATGTTTAATTCCCATCTCTTCAAAAAATTTCAGAAACTGAGAATTCTCAAACTCAGAACCATGATTTGTTCTAATTCTAATAAGAGGCAGATGACTAGTCATCTTCTCTTTTTGCAAAAGATGACAAACAGACTTAAACCTTTGAAAGGTTTCAGATTTCTCACGTAAGAATAAGACCCAAGTGAACCTAGAGAAATCATCAATCATGACAAGAATATATTTCTTTCTACCAAGAGACAAGGTTTAGATAGGACCAACAAGGTCCATGTGAACAAGTTCTAGGCTAACTTTTGTTTGAATGTGTTTGACCTTCTTGTGTGACACTCTAACTTGCTTGCCCTATTGACATCCTTCACAGACATACTGATCAGATTTGTCAGGCTTTGGTAGACCACTCACTAACTCTCTCTTGGACAATTTATATAAGTCTCTAAAATTCACATGTCCAAGTCTTTGATGCCACAAGACACTTGTTTCATTCACAACCTTATTGCAAACTACTTCTTTTGCATCATTGACACCATCAATGCAATAACAATTGTCCCTAGACCTTGCCACGCTCACAATCTCATTGCCACCTTTTCCAATGATCTTGCAGCCATGCTTGGAGAATCTAACTTCTATTACTTCATCATCACACAGCTAACTCACACTAATGAGATTGGATGTGAGACCCTCAACAAATCTAACATTCTTAAGCTCGGTTAACCCAGGAATACAAACCGTACTTTTTCCTACAACTTGAGACTTGTGGCCACCACCAAAAGTCATAATGCCTTCATCAAAAGGGCTGAGAGATGAGAAAACACTCTTATCACCATACATATGTTTTGAATAGCCACTATCAAAGTACCAAGAGTTGGTGTTTGAAGCAGCAAAAGCATTTAGCACAACAAGAGATTTGGTACGACCTCTTGCAATCCAAGTAGACTTAGGTCTATCGGAGAACTCATTTTAAGGGAGACAAATTTGGCAATCTTGGTTACTTCATTTAGCAAATGATCAACATGATCCTGCAAGGATCTGGGATTCCTTTTAGATTTTGAAGACAATTTTCTGGTCTTATCCTTGCTGTACATATGACAGACAGGTCAAATATGACCAGTCAACCCACACCTGTGACAAGTTGGAACAAACTTAGGTTTCTTGACTACCTGCTGAACATCAAGAGGTACAGTGGCTGGAGTTTTTGACTTGAAAAACTTAGTGGTAGAGCTAGACGAGCTAGAAACAAAGTGATTAAATCCAAGACCACCTTTGTTCACATGAAGTTTTCCCATATTTAACATTTTGTCAATTTTTGAGGCACCAATGGTCATAGATATAACCTTACTTTTTGCTTCATTCAATTCATCTAGGAGCTGTTTGTTTGAGTTCTGGAACCCAATGTTACTTTCCTTGAGCACATTAACTTGATTTTCAAGATTACTCCTAATTGACACAAGAGCAACAATTTCTTTTTCTAGAGACTCAAATTTGTCACTCAACTCCTTTTTGGTTTCTTTTAAGATGAGAATCTCATGTTGGAGATCTTGGTTATTAGCCTCAAGTTTGAGGCTATCTTCTTTCAAAGAAAAAGTCTCTTTGAACAAGCAATTATATTTTCTTCCTAATGACTCGTATGATAGGTCATCTGACTCAGAATCAGATTCATCAGACACCGGCTGCACAGAGGCAACAAAGGCAACTCTTTGGTCATCATCATCAGAGGAAGATGAATCCTCTTGAGATACTTCACTTTCACTCTCACTTAAGCTCACTTTCATGGCCTTGTCCTTTCCTTTGGAATATTTTTTCTGATTGTTTGCACAGTCGGCAACATAGTGCCCAATGTCTTCACATGTGAAGCACTTGACTGATTTCCTAAAATCTTTAGTGAAAGGTTTGACATCCTTGTTCTTCTCATTAGACCGATCAATTGATGGTCTAAAATGTCACTCACTACTAGAGCTGCCCTCTCTAGCAAACTTTCCCTTATCCTTAAGGATTCTCCTAAATTTTTTGACAAACAAAGCTATCTCATTCTCAAAACCTGAGAATTTTTCACCACCTTTCAGAGAGGAATCATACACTCCTTGAAGTGCAACATTTTTAGATTTTTTTAGTGTCATTTTCTTCCATATTCAATTCCATCTCATAGGTTTTTAATTTTCCTGCAAGCTGGCCAAGCTTAATTTCATTTAAGTTTTGGACCTCCATGATTGCAGTTTTCTTTCCTCTAAACCTAGATGGTAGAACATGAAGAATTTTCTGAACAACAAGAAGTTCTTCAATAGGTTGACCAAGACTCATGGCTTCATTTGTGATCATCTCAACTCTCCCATAGAACTCAGAAATAGACTCAGTTTTTGACATCCTAAGTTCTTTAAATTGTGCAAGCACCATATGAAGTTTTAGGGTTCTAACTTGGTCATCCCCTTCATGAACCACCCTTAGTTTATCCCAAGCCTGTTTAGCATTAAGGATGTGTTGTATATGTGAAAATTGTGTGCTAGACAAGGCTATAACTAAGGCATTTCTGACCTTCTTGTTTGAATATGCAGCAAACATCTCAGCTTCAGTCCATTCCGACCTAGGCTTGGGCACAACTTTACCCTCAACAGTCTTGACTGGAGCAACCCACTCTTTTGTGAGATACTCACCTGCATACTCATCAAGAGCATCAAGGAATATCTCAAATTTTTCTCTCCATGCAGCGTAGTTGTTACTGTCAAAATAAGGAGGGGAGTTGCAAGATCTAGCAGCTCGATCCCTTTCCATAGTGAGCACACCTAAACACCAAAACAAATCCTTGGATCTCTCTATTTGTGTTAAGAGCTGACGCTCTGATACCAATTGAAACTGGTACTTAGGTGACGAGAGGTAAATTTTACCACACAAACAAGACACAACAATCTTCACACACTTTAGACCTTGACCAAATACATATATGACTAGTTAACTGCTAGTCATGAACAACCATAATCAGGAGAACACACAGAGCATGCCACAAAGTACCGGCAACCTTAGAAGATTACTAGTGACAACCTAGGCACTCAGAAGGACCCGTCAATAAGGACCCGTCAATCTAGGCATTCCCTGTGCTAGCAACAACTATGGTCAAAGTGTGTGAAATCATCATAATCAAGTAAACACCAAACAGCAGATAAAGATGACTAGTCAACCACCAAGAACACAAACCCAGAAAAATTATAGATATGCAAAATAGAAATTGTTCACCCAGAAACCCATCATTAGGAAAAACTGGGAGTCATCAACCGACCAGACAATCCACTAAGTAGAAAAAGATTCTTACAAAGGAAACACAACCAAGCTCAAGAAACACCTAGATCTATTTAGGAAGATGAGCTATACCACTTTCGTGCAATCTTTTTCTTCAACTTAGCAAAACTTGAAGCTTAGTTCTTCATGGCAATGGCAGCTCCTTCTCCAGCTCGTTCATCCCATGGCACTAGCTTGCATGCTCCAACTCAGACAGAAACCAAAATTTGGATTCAAAGGAGAATGACCAATTTCTTCAAGAAACTATACTCTTGAAGAAATCAGTCTTGAATCTGACCTAGATATAAATGGGAGAGTGTTTTATGAAGCTAGATGCATATTCATATTTCAAATGCAGTTTTTCAAAATGAAATCAATGGGAAAAACTCATAGATGAAATATTTGGTTCTCTCTTGAGGAAGAAGAAGAGAAAGATAGCAAGCTAATCTTTCCAAAACTTCCATACAAAAGAGATGGCTGCCAAAAGAGGAATTTCGTAGCCTTTACAGACAAAAATTCCCTTAGGTCAGAATCACACATGGCAGTAGAGAGAGAATGGAGAAGAGGACAAAGAAGTTGGTTATCCAGCTGGAAATCCTACAGAGCAAGGATGACTAGTAATACGAGAAATAGATGACTAGTCATCATTTTATAAAAACAGTTAAATGCAATGGTATGCAATGCACACTTTACCTTTGTCAAATTGCTTGAACCTCCATAGGATATTTGTTAGTTAAGAACACCTAGAGAAGCAATTCTTAATTTAAGCTTGAGCTTGATGAACACAATAAAAATCCTATTACAAAAATTATCAAGGGAAGCCAAAAGAAAAACTCAAAATGCATACATTAACACTATAGAGTATTGAGGTGCCAATTGTTTTCAAGAATCAGAAATTGGATCCTGGCATGTGCCTGTAGCAGATGACAGCAGTCAGGAGCCTGCAAGAACCTGGCTCTGCATTACCCGGCCATGTGTTTCTAAAGCTTCTGGTGAAGTCTCACATAATTTGGAAACATCTCAAAATGGCGGTGTCTGCAGGAACCTTGAATCACCTGACTCATGTGTGGCAGAGTTTGTTGCCAATCACAATGAGAAAACTACAGTTGTGACAGGTAAAAGAAAAGAGAGGTCCCCATCTCCTTCCCAGTTAAATCTTTCTTCTGCCTAGTACTGTTTGCACGAGTCTTCATTTCCGTGCTGCTTGTGGAGATCATAACTTATGGAAATGGTTGTGGCTGAGTAATATGTGTCTTGGACAAGCAAGATGGCATGTTATGAGTTATGACAACGACCCCTCGCTGTAACACTCAAGTTTTCAGCCCAGTTTTCCCTTATAGGGGTACTGTCTATGATGTTATACTATATCACCAACATACTGCAAGCTTTGTTCCCTACAAAATTTGCAGTATGTTGGCCCATTATTGTTAGTGGACTTGATGTTAAATATTTCATGAAATGAAATCAATAGAACAACACCCTGAATCACATTAGAATAAATCAATAAACTTAATAACAAATCAAGAACACTAACCTGGATTAGAATAAGACATGAAGGTCTGCTGGAACCGTCTTCTATTCTTTGCAATACCAAATGCTAATATCTCAATAGGGCAGATAATATCTTAGCGTGTAATTGTAAGAATAGGGACTAGTCCTTTTATGTTGATAACAAAACCCTAACCTTCCTATTATATTTTAGGGATTGCTAATTTATGCCATAATTCGTAGATATCTTACAATATAAGAAGGCCCATATAGCTTTATACATATTGGACTCTAATACATACGGTCCAACAAGCTATGTAAAATATATGTATTAGAATTAATACTCAATTTTCTTCCAACATTCTCCCACTGAGTATAATTACAATACATATCATAGCTTGTCAGTCCAGTAGTAAAAGTGATCATTGAATCCTAAAGTAATAAGCTTCCTTCTCAAGCAAATGTCTATGTCAAATCATAGTGCAGAACCTAAGGACACACAAGACAAGTTAATTTAGTCTTGGTTTCCAGAAATTACATACACAAGACTTAACATCACAATGTTGCAGATATTATGACATAATGAGTGTGAACAACAAGGTTTTCAACTCCCACATATTAGTCCTATCAATAAGTTTTGAAAATTTCTTAATGCCTCAAGGAAGCCAACATTCTTAGAATAACAATAGTATTTCAATCATCTTAGCTAGAGAGATTAAAACCAATAAGACAGTATAAACAAAAGCTGTCTTCTATATGGATTCTTAATAGAAATCAAATACTGTATCAAAATCATTGTCAAAACAAAAGGACAATGCAGTAACTTATTCATAAGTCACTAAAAATGACAAAATACATAAAGTTTTGACTTACTCCCACAGATAAAGAGAATCAAAATTTTCGTGAACTCCCATTTTTGCCACATGTATTTTGAACACTCTCACTGGTAATGGCTTCGTAAGAGGATCAGCCACCATGGATTCAGTACCAATGTGTATTACATCGATCACTTGTTCCTTAACCTTGTCTCTGACTAGCAAATATTTGATCTCCATCAATCGAGAAGCTGGAGTTTTCTTGTTGTTTCTAGAGAAGAAAACAACAGCTTTGTTGTCACAATATATCTTCAATGGCCCTGCAATAGAGTCCACAATCCTGACATTTGTAATGAAATTCTTAATCTAAACTGCCTGTTTAGTAGCTTCAAAACAGCCTATGAACTCTGCTTCCATAGTTGATGTAGCTACAACAGTTTGTTTGGCACTTTTCCATGAAACATCACCACTAGCAAGAACAAAAACATAACCTGCTGTAGATTTTCTGTCATCTGTGCAACCAGCCAAATCCGAATCTGTATAGGCTACTATCTCAAGCTTTTCCACCTTGCTATATATCAGCATATGTGACTTAGTCCCTTGCAAATACCTCAACACCTTCTTGGCAGCCACCCAGTAAGGTTCTCCATGATTTGCTTGAAATCTTCCAAGCACACTCACAACAAAAGCTAAATCAGGTATTGTGCACACCTGCGCGTACATTATGCTTCCAACCAATGAAGCATAAGGTCTGAGTTTCATTTGCTCATTCTCTAATTCATTTGCAGGAGATTGACTTTTATTCAACTTGTCACCCTTTCCTATAGGAAGTTCTACTTTTGAGCATTTCTCCATCTTAAATCGTTTAAGTACCTTTTCAATATAGGATTTCTGAGATAGGCCCAAAAGACATCTTGATCTGTCTCTCAGAATTTCTATACTTAAAACAAAATGAGCTTCTCCCATATCTTTCATGTCAAAACTTTTAGAAAGCATTTCTTTGGTACTTTTAAGCAATTGAAAATCTGAGCTTGCAAGCAAAATATCATCTACATAAAGTACAAGAAAAATGAATTTTGAACCACTCACTTTTAAGTAGATGCACTCATCAAACTTGTTTTCTGCAAAGCCAAAAGTAGTGATGACTTTGTCGAATTTGAGGTACCATTGCCTTGATGCTTGCTTTAAACCATAAATTGACTTATTTAATCTACAAACCATGCTTTCCATCCCCCTTTCAACAAATCTTGGAGGTTGCTGCTTAAAAATTTCCTCATGTAAGTCACCATTGAGGAAAGCAGTCCTCACATCCATCTGGTGGAGCTCTAAGTTGAAGTGTGCTGAGAGAGCCATAATTATTCTAAAGGAATCCTTGGAGGAAACTGGAGAAAAGGTCTCTGTGTACTCAAAACCTTCTCTTTGTGTGAAACCTTTTGCCACGAGTCTAGCTTTCAGCCTCTCAATTTGCCCCTTAGAGTCTCTCTTGGTTTTGTAAACCCATTTGCATCCAATGGGTTTAGCATTTGAACTTGGTTGCACAAGTGTCCAAACATGGTTTTTGTCCATAGATTTTAACTCTTCCTTCATAGCTTCATTCCACAAAACAGCTTGTTCACTTCGCATGGCCTGAGCATAAGTAAGGGGATCTTCATCAAGGTCAATTCCAGAATCTGACTCTTGCAAATAGACAACATAGTCTTCAGGTATAGCAGGTTTGCGTGACCTTTGGGATCTTCTCACAGGTTCTGGTTCATTAGGTTCAATGACATGATCAACTTGTTCTTCATTTGTTGGTGTTGTGTCAACTCATGTTTCTGGCTGATTCATCATGGTGTCTACATTCGGAGATAGCTGCTGAACAGGCATCAAATCAGTCTCATTTCGTACATTACCAATCTTTGGAGGTATTGAAACACTTGTAGCATCTTGAAATTGAAGTGGTATTTGTAGATCAGTGGTGCTAGGCTGCATATTCAATGGTGACATGTGATCGGATTCTTCAAATGTATAGGTGTCATTTGAGGTATAAAGAACATCTGAATTTTCAATAAACTTAGCTATATTGGTCTCTACAATCCGAGTGTGAAGATTAGGACAGTAAAATCTGTACCCCTTTGATTTTTCTGGATATCCCACAAAAAAACAGATTGTTGTCCTTGGATCAAGTTTTCTTTCTTCTGGATTGTAAATTCTTGCCTCTACCTTGCAACCCCAGACATGGAAATGGCCAAAACTCGGTTGTCTGCCTGGAGTCTTGTTTACTGCCTTGGAAGGAACTCTGTTGGAAATATAGTTAGAGGTTTTCAAGGCTTCTCCCCACAAGAACATCGGCAAACCTGCTACAGACATCATGCACCTAACCATATTCTTCAATGTCCTATTCTTCCTTTCAGCAACTCCGTTCTGCTGAGGGGTTCTAGGAGTGGTATATTGAGCAACTATACCACACTGCTCCAAAAATTGGGCAAAAGAACCCTTTTGTTGTCCTGCCTCTGTGTACCTGCCAAAGAATTCACCTCCTCTATTTGATCTTACTATTTTAATTGTTTTGTCTAATTGATTTTATACCTCTAACTTATAGACTTTAAAACAATCCATGACTACAGGTTTTTCAGAGATAAGATACACAAATGAAAACCTTGAAAAATCATCTATAAAAGTCACAAAATAACCTTTCCCACAAATTGTCTTCGTTGGAAATGGGCCACAAACATCTGTATGTATAATTTCTAAAAGATTTTGACTCCTTTTTGAACCCACTTTCTTGATTTTTGTCAATTTTCCCTTATAGCAAGCAATACAATTTTGTAAATCTGTAAAATTCAATTTTGGCAGCATATTATGATTTATCATTTGAGAAATTCTATCCTTAGGTATGTGCCCTAATATTCTATGCCAAAGCATAGAGGAGTGATCATTAATGAGCATTCTCTTAGAAGTAGAATTTTCAACAAAATATGATTCATCAAAATAGGAACAATCAAGTTGCCATAAATCACAATTTAGAAAAGCACTGCCAAGCAAATTATCAACTTTATTTTTATGAAACAGTCTGATGCTAACATCATCTCCAAGAAAACAAAAACCATCTTTAACAAGTTTGGAAACAGAAATGAGGCTCCTTCTCATCGAAGGTACATAGAGAACATTTTTCAGTTCTAAAATAAAACCAGTTGATAATCTCAACTTGACAGACCCTATGGACTCAACTGCTACTTGGGTTCCATTTCCAACAAAGACTTTGTAGATTTCATTACTTGGAGTTTGATCGGTGCATAATTACATATCTTTTTGTACCCTTCTAACTTATGATTTGGTTATGTTTTTGAGTTAAACTTGTGCTTTTAATAAGTTTTGTGTTTGTTTTAGTGTAATAAGCTTGAGACTTATTAAATGCATTTTGGAGACAAATTAGCCCAAAACGGTGTCTGCAGATCATTCAATTTCACGGATTAACCTGTACTTGCTCAAGAAGAACCAGATAATGAGCCATACATCATTGGAAAGATACGAAAGTCTAGTTTCCGTACCATTTTACGGTTCATGATTCTGAGTCTTCTAGAGGAAGTTATACATGATCTAGTAGCTCAAGGTCAAAATTCGGCAGCATCTGCGTTACTGGGCCACAAATGACATTTGAAGGTCTTCCCAATTTTTCCTTGAGTTGGGCTGCATATCCTTGGAAAGATAAGACAAAGGGCTTGAAGATCCATATTTTTCCAGAATTTTATGAATGTATTAACAAGCCCAAAACGAACCGAAAAGAAGAGTGCAATGCATTGTCATGCATGGCATATGTATGATGAAGTGCACTATCTAGTGGGAGTTGTTGGTGAAGTGCACTAGCCAAAAGGATGAGTTTTTAATTACAAGTACTATTGGCATAGACCATATTTAATTCAGAATTTCAACTCCCCTAAGCCTATAAATAGTGAGTTCTCCAAGCTTGTAAACACACCCCAAGGGGGGGAGCTCTCAAACATTTCTCTAGAGCTCCCCTCCCTTCTCTCCCTCAAATTCTCTTAGTTTTCCTTTCTAGTTCTCAATTGTTGTAAAAAAAATCCTTTTGCTAAATGTTTCTGAGTTCTTCTTAACTTTCCATTGTAATGTAAATTCTTTTCTTTAGCAATTCAAGTTTGAGTAGTTTCCAAGTTTCAATTATGGTTTTTGTTCTTATTCATTATGCTTATAAGTTAATATGCTAGTTTGAATGATTGATCACCATTAAGGCTTGCATGTTAGCTACCTTGGTTTGAATTAAGAGTAGACACCATACTTTAATTCGAATTGAACTATGAATATGAAGAGTATGTATGGACATTCGACAACAGGGATTAGATACATGCTTGGTTGTTTAAAATGTTCTTCTATGCTTAATGGGTTCCTAATGCTTAATTGATCAGTGCATAATTACATATCTTTTTGTACCCTTCTAACTTATGATTTGGTTATGTTTTTGAGTTAAACTTGTGCTTTTAATAAAGTTTGTGTATGTTTCAGTGTAATAAGGATGAGACTCATTACATGCATTTTGAAGACAAGTTAGCTCAAAACAGTGTCTGCAGATCAGTCACATTCACGGATTAACCTGTACTTGCTCAAGAAGAACCAGATAATGATCCATATATCATTGGAAAGATATGGAAGTCTAGTTTCCGTAGCATTTTATGGTTCATGATTTGGAGTCTTCTAGAGGAAGTTATCCATGATTTAGTAGCTCAAGGTCAAAATTCGGCAGCATCTGCGTTACTGGGCCAAAAATGACATTTGAAGGTCTTTCCTATTTTTTCTTGAGTTGGGCTGCATATGCTTGGAAAGATAAGACAAAGGGCTTGAAGATCCATATTTTTCCAGGATTTTTTGGAGTGAATAACAAGCCCAAAATCGGCCCACAAGCTGACTGCAATGCAATGTCATGCATGACTATCTAGTGGGATTTGTTGGTGAAGTGCACTAGCCAAAAGAATGAGTTTCTAATTACAAGCACTATCTAGTGGGAGTTGTTGGTGAAGAGCACTAGCCAAAAGAATGAGTTTCTAATTACAAGTGCTATTGGCATAAACCATATTCAATTCAAATATTCCCCTTCCATTCTCCCTATAAATAGCACTCCAATTCTAAACACAACATCATTCAACAATCCATCAATTCACTTCATCCATTACTCAAACACATTCAGATAGAGAGAGAGAGAGAGAGAGAGAGAGAGAGAGAGAGAGAGAGAGCTAGTTGCAAAGGAGCAAAGCTTGGAGCTGTCTTGGGAATTCCTTGCTGCCATCATCTAGTTCTTTTCTTCTCTTTATCCTATCCTATGTATTTCTTATTCTATATTACTTTTCAATTATTAAATATGTGTAACTGAATTTCTTCTTAGTTAGAGGTGAATTCGAAGCCATGGACATATGTTTTATATGAATTGATCACTCCCAGTTATGGTTTCATAAAGTATGAATGTGATTTACTTTTCTGTTTTATTCAGGACTTATTCTTGCATGTTTATTAAGGATGCATACTTAGTTTGCATGCAGGGATTTGATGCTAGGATATAAGGGAATTTCACCTAATCGTTATGAACTTATATTCACAAGTAGTAAAAGTCACTAGTCATGATTGTGTTAAGTAAATTCCTGGCAGGAGTATCATGTTTTTCATAGTTACAAATGCCTTGTCAAAGCTTATGATTTTCATAGAACTTAATGATCTTTGATATGTATCTCTATCATGCTGTTCATATAGGGAACTTGATAAGAATAATTTGATTGAGTCGCTGAGTCCAATTCAATGAACTTAGGAAAATCTGAGAGTTAATTAGTGCATTCACAATTAATTTGGGGCTTTGACATTCATACTTTATTGAAAGAGTAACTAGAGATCGATTTGTATGCATATGTTCCATGTGTGGAGAAGAATCCTCTAGCTATCCCTTAATCCATATTTCATTCACATCTTAGTTATTTGCTGCTGTCAATTTTACTTTGGTCTAAATCATCCAACTCCCCCCCCAATCATTGTTCCCTTAACTTAGTTCTAGTTTAATAAATTTAATTTGTGTTGATTAGCATCCCTCCTAATCCCCGGAATAGAACGATCCCTACTTACTCGTACTACGATTGCATGATTTATAGGGTTTAATTTGTGCGTTAGTTATTTCCCACGCCATTAATTTAGGTTAGACAACAAATGATCAAGTTAGGGAATTAGGAACACAAGGTTAGGACCAGACACCATGGCTTAATCATACTTTAGCTAGAATCAATCCGTTAATCTAAATTGAACTTGGGAACTTATTCGCTTGAGTTAATTTCTTTTCTTTCTTTCTTGTTTGATTTATTTTCTTTCTTTTTTTTCATTTCTGTTTTGTACAGGGAATTGAATTAAATCAATCTATCATCAATCCTCGTGGGATCGACCTCGCACTTACATATGCTAAACTACCAACGGCTCGTGCACTTGCGAGTATCACAAGTTGAGGATGCAGCTGAATCTATTTTGGTGCAGCTGAATCGACGCAACAGAGTTCTCTCCCTTATGAATGCCTGCAAATAGTTTGTAATATGAATTGAACACCCAGTGTCAAACCACCAAGAATTAGGAGGCACCAAAATTAATTTGGACTCAACACAAACAAAAACAGAAATAATTTGGGTACCTTTCTTGACTAGCCAGGCCTTAAATCCCTCACAATCTTTTCTCAGATGACCATGACGTTTGCAAAAATGGCACTTAGCAATCTCAGTTTTGACTGTCTTAAGTTTGTTTGAAGTTTGAGGAGGTGGATTTGCTTTAGCAGACACATTAGAAGCATTTTTATTAGTTTTGGGACCCTTACCATGTTTTTGTCCCTAAGCTTTCTTACCACCAGATGCATGAACCAGATTTGCAATTTCTGTTTTGTTGTTGTTCCTTCCTTCTTCTTGGGCACATATGGCAATGAGCTCATCAATGGACCACTTCTCCTTTTGTGTGAAATAGTTGGCCTTGATATTCTCATACTTCTCAGGCAGGGAATTGAGAGCAAAGTGCACCAACATGTTGTCATCAACTTTCATGTTCAAATCCCCTAGCTTTGCTGCCACATCTGACATCTTGAGAATATGCTCTCGTACATTCCCAGTACCATATTGAACTTCATCTTGGTTAAGGCAGTCAGAAAATTCCCAGTCTCAGCCTTTTCTGACTCCTTAAATTTCATCTCAATTGCTTTGAGGAATTTCTTAGCCTTATCACAAATTGGAATCCCCCCTCTCACAGTCGAGGTCATAGCCTTCCTCATGACATTTAATGCCATCCTATTCGATTTTTCCCATTTCTCATGCTTAGTCCTCTACGCTGTTGTGCTAGCTTCAGTAAGTGCAGCAGGTTCATCCTCTCGAATAGCAAGGTCATAGTCCATGAGCCACAATATCTAAATGTGTTGTTTCCAGTTTTTGTAGTTGCTTCCAGTCAATGTCTCAATGCTTGAGAAATTCATGGAAGTCATTCCTAGAGCTGGATATCAAAAAGAGCAACAAACTAGATTTTTAATTACTTACAAATCACAGCAATTAGAGTACACTAGTTTATGCTGTAACTTGAAAATGCGTAGGCTCAATAAGTTTCAGCTTTGGCCAAGAAACAACCATATACATCAAATTGCATAGCCAAAACATAAAATACTTGCAATGATATATTAACAACGCTTTTAGGCAAGATGAAATATAAGACACAAGTATCACATGAATTGCAACACACTAATTCATAGTTGGATCAAGCAGTAATAACACCTTTAGGAAAGATTAGTACAACTCATCATAACTCATGAATTACTTTCTGGTTTGTTCAGAACAATCTCTTGTAGAATAAGTGTAAACCATCCAATTTGTTATGGACATTCCAATTCATTCTCACAAGGATTCCACTAGATAATCAAGTCCTGTTTTTTTTTTTTTTTTTTTTTTTTTGTGGACAAGATTCTTTACTGTTTTCTAATATAGAAAACTGAATATCAAACTAATTGAATTTATCAAAATATCCAATTTATGCATTCTGATATCATCTCGAAACTAGTGCTTTAACTAGTGAACAAAATGAACTTTATTGCCAAAATTCAATGTCTGAAGATGATCTTACAGGATTTAACCAACCATCAACAAAACCACATCATCGACAAGGCAATTAATCTTGATTTTATTCACATAGACAACAGATTTGGGTTGCAGAAAATACTCATTTAAAGGAAAAACCCATACCTTGATTTGGCTCATGATTTTCAATCAGCATATTTTGGGTTTCAGAGAAACTCATAGATGAAATCAATTCAACGGAAGCGATTAGGTTTAGACAATTGAATATCAAAAAGGAAAAAGAGAAAGCCTACATCTCAATAGTTCTTGACGGAATAGAAAAATCCCCAAGGTTAAAAGCACAGGTAATAAAAAGATCCTTTTATTTATTTGTTATTAATTTAATATTATTATTCAATTGAAACATGGTTTGTTGAGTAGGCTCTAATACCACATATTAAATATTTCATGAAATGAAATCAATAGAACAACAACACCATGAATCACATTAGAATAAACCAATAAACTTAATAACAAATCAAGAACACTAACCTGGATTAGAAGAAGACATGAAGGTCTGCTGGAACCGTCTTCTATTCTTTGCAATACCAAATGCTAATATCTCAATAGGGCAAATAATATCTTAGCGTGTAATTGTAAGAATAAGGACTAGTCCTTTTATATTGATAACAAAACCCTAACCTTCCTATTATATTTTAGGGATTGCTAATTTATGCCATAATTCATGGATATCTTACAATATAAGAAGGCCCATATAGCTTTATACATATTGGACTCTAATACATACGGTCCAACAAGCTATGTGAAATATATGTATTATAATTAATACTCAATTTTCTTCAAACACTTGATTGTTACGAATGTTAGGGCCGAGGTGTGATTTGAGTGAGAAACTACAACAAAGCGGATTCATATTTCCCGCCCTCACTATTTGTTGAATAAATACTTTTTCTTTGGTTTGCTGAATAAAAGATTTTTTCTTTGGTTTATTGAATGAAGATGTTTTTGTTCAAGGTTAAAACCCTTCTTCTATCTTGTCGTTTTTTCCCCTGCGAGAAGAATTGAAGTTGTCGGCAGCTGTGTATTAAGTGGTAAGATCAGCTCATCTGAGATGCGAGTTTTATTCAATTTTAAGGTCGCTGTGTGTTTAGTGGTATGCGCATGAATGCGTTCATATCTAATGGTAAGTTAGGGTTTTGTTCTTGGTGTAGGACATAAATTGTCTGTAACAAGCTCTCACAAAGTGTCGGCGCCGCGGATAGCACTACTATTGATATGCATGGGTAAAGTGTGGGTACATTTTGTGGTTGACATATTAACTGCAGTGATATTATGGGGTCCATTTTGTTGTTGACATATTAACGGCAGCGATATTATTGAATGCATTTATACGGGTCCATGATCTGCAAAACAGTGATCTTATGTTTGAACCCAACTGGCACCTCCCCTCCTCCCCCTTCCCAAGTGTGGCCCTTCATTATTCTTAAATCGAGGGTTGTTCGAAGTTCAAACCTAACATTTATCGACATGTATCCGATTATGTCATCAGCAGGCTACCTCCAAATGGGAAACTGAGTAATGTTTGGTGGGAAAAAAGTTGTGTTGCTCAACAGTTAATGCCTCTTTTTGTTAGGTACACTGTACACATACGCCGCCTACGTGGGTCACTCCCAGACGTTCATAGTTTGCCAAATCAAGTTGCAAGGACGGCTGAGGCGACTACTTGCATGTGCATGGGCGGTGTTGCTCTTTTTTCTATTTTTTTCTCTTGAAACAAGTGATATTTAAGACAATGGCGGCTGTGCTGAAAAAAAGAAGAGAAAAAAGTATTCATTGTTAGACATCTCACTCACTCCATAGATAAATAACGGTTTAATATATATGAAAAAAATAATTTTATTAATGTTATAATTAGAAAAATTTATGCATATATGTCAAATTATTATTTTTTTATTAAGAGAAATACATTAAAATTACAAAATAAAAATTTATGGATACACATGTCGTGGTTTGTCTTTAAAGAATAATAATTTTTACATATAAAGAGCTAAGTATTTTCCTCTCACGATACACTAGGTTAGCTTACGAAGTAAACAGTAGTCCACTCTACACCAGCCGCTCCCAAAATGAAAGCCAATCAACCACCTCCATAACTAGCATGTTGAAGCTTCCTCTATCAAAATTAGCTTACCTCTATCAAAATGTTATTTTAATCTTTCAACTACGTTTAAAAACAAAAACAAATCTGCTATCTTTGGTGAGACTTCTTTGTGGTTAATGTAAAGCAAAATGTCATTATTTATCTGTTTGGTCTTTGTAGTTTCAATTTTGTTAATTTTATGTAGTTTTGAATTCCTAGCAATTTAAGGATACTTTATAAATTCTACCAGTGACATGTACTTACCTAATCACATAATTGAATGAAAATTTGGACATATCCTTGATTTGCGAGGACATCAAACTACAGGGGTCAAATTGCCAAAATTAAAACAACATAGTCCAAAGTGAAAAATATAACAAACTAGAGGAAGCAAAATTAGTTTTTGCCCATTAATAATGCCCATCTCCCACCCATGTGAAGAGAAACCTTAGGTCTACATCAGTCTGCTCCATTTACTATCTACCCAATGTGTACGTATTCAATGTGTTCTTAGCAGTAGTGCATCTCAGAAGATACGTTGGATGAATTCATGTATGCTCCCCTCATTTTCTCTTATTTAAGGCATACCTTACTGCTAGCTCACCTGCATGAATCTACTAATAATTATAAATTATTGGGACGGTCAACAACAAACAGAAACGCAACAACATGGCTCATGCATGTAGGTTAAAGTCATTCTCAAGAAAAAAAAAAAAAAAAAAAAGGAAAAGAAAAAGTACAACCTTTATAAGTAGGCAAGACTTTCTATATATATATATATATGCACTCTGGGATTACTCAACCTATCCTTCAGATTTTTACAATGGAGTTGAAGAGCATACTAGGATATTTGCAGAACAAGACCATCTTAGTAACCGGAGCCACGGGCTTCCTTGGAATGGGTACATTAAATCTCTCTCTCTCTCTCTCTCTCTCTCAGTAACTTAATTTACAAATGCACATGCAGTATTTGTGGAGAAAATACTAAGGGTTCAACCAGATGTGAAGAAGCTTTATCTTCTTTTAAGAGCTTCGGATACCAAGTCAGCCACAGATCGCATGCATAATCAGGTTTATATATAAATACGTATTTCATAATAGCCAAATAATTTTAATGTATCTTTGACGTACATTATATTAATGTTTACTTATTTTTATATACATTAAGATAATAGGGAAGGAGTTGTTCAGGGTTCTTAGAGAGAAATGGGGTGCAGAGTTTGATTCTTTCATAGCCAAAAAAGTCGTGGCTGTGCCAGGAGACGTAACTTTTGATGACCTAGGAGTGAAAGAGTTCAAGTTGAGAGAAGAAATGTGCACTGACATTGAAATCATACTTAACTCTGCAGGAACCACAAATTTTGATGAAAGGTATATAGCTATTATATTATATATGCATATAAATAAATAAATATATATATACATATATATATATATATGGGTGGGCCTTCTTGGGCTGAACTGAGGGCAGGTTGAAGGTTTCAAAATCTAAGCCCAAGCCTTATACAACCTTAGAGCAGGCCGAGTCGAGCAGTCCTAACCATCGAGTCGGGCCGGACTTTGGCCTATCGAGCCTTAGGCTACCCACTTCAGTCCACAAGCTGTGGGCTAAATGATGACCCCTATAAGAAATAGTAACGATTAAAATCTTCTGTTTCATTTTTTAAATTAAAGAGAAGTATGCATGATAATTATTTTGAAGTGTCAGTTGCAGATCCATATATGTCACCCAAAAAAGAAACATGTAATTACAATTTACCATAAATTTGGTTTGCAGATATGATATTGCACTGAGTGTCAATACATTTGGAGTTCAACACGTACTGAGCTTTGCAAAGAAATGTCTAAAGCTAGAGATGCTGCTCCACGTGTCAACTGGTTAGTGTTTGTTTTTCTTCTCTTGGTTTCCCATGGCCTACAAGGCTATCATATGGTATATATATAGGCTTTCCATATCCTAAACTCTATATGCTCAAATTTCATGTCCACAGCATGTTTTTCTTTTCCAAGTTTCATATTTATTTATCATCTCAGAATGTTTTTTCCTGGTTTCAATTTCCTTTGATTTGCTTCACTGATATGTTGATTGTTTTTCAGCTTATGTATGTGGTGAAAGGGAAGGACTTATACTAGAGGACTCATCTTGCATGGATGAGATGGAAAAGGAGATCACTAAATTTGATTTCAAAGTGCAAGAGAAGAATTTGGTGGAAGAGAAACTGAATGAACTAAAAGCACAAAATGCGACAAAAGAAGTTATTACAACCACGATGAAGGATTTTGGCATTGAAAGGTTTTTTCGAGCATCCATCTAGCTGTGCCCTATAAAACCACAAGCATAATTCTCAGTTTCGGACTTATTTTTCACCAAATTTTATCAATAAGCAAAAAAAAAGAAGAAGATATTTCTGCAGTTCTCTAGCTCTATCGATTCATTCATTGAATTGAGATAAAATGAGTGCCAAAATAATTTTTTTGCAGTGTGAAATTGTTGGTCTATTTTTCTCTAGGGCTTTTCACTAATATCCTTACAGAATTTTCTCATTATTATTTCTTATATTCTTTCAGGGCTAAATTGTATGGATGGCCAAACACATACGTATTCACAAAGGCGATGGGAGAAATACTTCTAAGACACTCAAAAGATAATCTATCAGTTGTCATCATACGTCCCACTATAGTCACCAGTACTTACAAAGAGCCATTTCCAGGTTGGGTCCAAGGTTTGAGGTATGAAGCTTGCAAGCACTCTAAAATTTGACTAGATTTTACTCAGAAAACACGCATAACTCAGTTTGTTTGTTAACAAAATTATAAGCTTATTATGAGACACTGGAACTAATACAATAGATCTGTGGTTAATTATATTTTTTTCCAAAATTTTCAATTTTTCATTGGGGACTGGGAAAGAAAACAAAAGGCTACTAATTTTTTTAGTTTTTTGGTAAAGAAAAGGCTAATTGTGTGCCCTAATATAGGTCTCTGTGCAGATTCAGAAAAATTTAATGGTACAATGATTTTTATTTGGCAGGGTCTTATAACTAAATTTCAACATGTGTGCAATCTTTGTTGTTGTTGTTGTTGCAGAACCATTGATAGTGTAATTGCTGGTTATTGTAAAGGGAAGCTGACATGTTTGCTTGTGGATCCTATGTCAGTATTTGATATGGTAAGTTTCAGTAAACTTCATGGTTCTCCAAATACTCACTCATAGGTACAAGCACACAACAGTAATTTTACAATCAAAACTATCGATTTTGAAATTATGCAGGTTCCTGTTGATATGGTGATAAATTCAATAACTGTAGCAATGGTGGCAAATGCAAATAAATCGTCTAGTATCATTTACCATGTGGGAAGCTCTTTGAGAAATCCTATCAATTTCCTTAATATTCATAGTTTTGTCTTCCGATACTTCACAACAAATCCATGGATTGACAAGGATGGAAAGCCTGTCAAGGTTGGCAAGGGTAAAATATTCAAGACTATGGCTACTTTTCGGATGTATATGCAAATTCGCTTCATGCTACCTTTGGAGGTTTGTAATTTCCACCATTAACAATAATTTTATATATATGTATGTATACGTATATTCATATATATATATATATATTACTTTTAATTGTTGTTTGAAGGGTTTAAAGTTCGTGAACAAAGCATTTGGCGAATATTTTCAAGACCTGTATGTCAACTATAATCAGAAACTCAAACTGGTGATGCGCTTGGTAGAGCTATACGAGCCCTATATGCTATTCAAGGGCATGTACGTATGCATTATTTTGGCTGTCAATTAAACATAAGAACTTTTATCTGTGTAATGATGCATTTAAGTTACTTTGATTTAAATGAAGCTTTGATGACAACAATGCCGAGGATCTGCGAAGGATAACAAGGGAGAGTTTTGTGGAATCGGAAACTTTCAATTTTGATCCAAAATGCATTGATTGGGAAGACTACATTATGCACACACACATACCTGGCCTTCAGAAACATGTTATGTTGAAACGATAATGGAGAGGTTCATGCATTGTACTTGTACACAATATTCCTATTGAAGTTTCTACATGGCGTTGAGCTAAATGCTGTTAGTCTCTTTCTCACTCAAAAATGGTTACTAAAGAAGAGGATGTGGACGGTTGTATTCATGAACGGTTGTATTCAGGAAGCATCGTATATGCTAGCCCCTTGGTGTGTGTGCCAATTGGTTTTTTTATTTTATTTTATTTTAGAATTGAAAAAATAATGGGTAGTTATATTTCATAAAAATAGGACTCATTATCTGAATTTATTTTTAATTTTTAATTTTTAAATATAAAAACATGTGAATTTACCATATTATTCTCATTTAATTAATAATTTCAATTTTGTTGTAAATGCATGGAATGTGGATGACCACCATAATATCCATTATCTCCACCCTTAATTGCTTTGTAACCTATGCCCTTATTATTGTAATTAGTAGCTATAAATTGTGGGTTAAATACCTCTATTGTAAGCCTATAAATAGGCACTTATCAAAGATGAATATGAGATGTTGATACAAGGTCATAGAATAAATTCTTTGTATTTCTCTTCCTCTTATTGCTGTCTACAATTCCCTTTAGTTTTATAACACGTTATCAGCACGACTGCTCAATATTTTCTCCTTTCTTACACCACAATGATATATATAACTTGGACGATGCAGTTGCGCATCTATAAAATACCAGTGTACAATGTGGGTATCATATATACATATTTTTATTATTGTTTCATGATATGTTTCACGCTTTAGTTTATTGTGTTAAATTTTGTTTGGCTAACCCTTGTGCAAATCATATAATTAGCATAGATCATATTGAAGTTTTTTTTCTCTTTAATTTCTTTTATTGCAAATATAAGAAACTCAATGATGGCGTTCACTTTATGAATCATGTACCTAACATGATATAGCCGAGAGTTATTGTCATTATTATTTTTTTTAATATGTACGCACGTTTCCTACAATGCTTGTTTCATTTTCATTTTCTTTTTCATTTTGTTCTTTCATACTAATGGAAATTATGTGGCAATTACAATATAAAAAAAAATATATATGATGGCCTATTAGTTTACTTGTATGCGTGTATGATTAATCGACAAAATTGATTGCATGTTATTATTTGATTTATTTTTATCCTTTATGCATATTTTATTTAATTGGTTTGTTTACCAATTATAAGCATGTTTTTAATTCATTACAATATGTTATGATGAGTTTGTATTATACAAAAGATCAGGGCCTGAAGTTCCTCGATCCTCATTATATAATTAGATTAGGACCTAGAGTTCTTTTGATTGAATCAGAACCTGAAGTTCTTTGATTCCAAATAATTGAGGGCATGAATTCCGCGAATTTAAAGAGCACATAAGGACATGAAACTCCTCGATTTTGTATTAATCAAAATCAGAATTCCATAAGGCATACATATGTCAAGAACCCGAACCAGAAGTTTCGAGTACATATACATCGATTTGAGTATGAAGTTCAAAGCACAACTATTAATTCCATTTATTTAGATCTACGTATTCGAACCTGAAGTTTCAAATATATATTGATATGAACCTGAAGTTCATAGTTTTTCATGGATCTTAATACTATATATGAACCTGAAGTTCATTACTTATTTGTGCCTATATGAACCTAAATTGGTTGGAAATCCAATTCTTAAACTTGTAGTTTTATCTACATATTGAATCCACATTAATATTGGATTATCTTGGAATTTCATAGTCTTTAATTTATTTATTTTATTCCTCGTTTATACCACTTTACTCAATTTATTTTATTTTATTTATTTATGTTGGGTTATTAGTTAATTTCGTTTTACAATGGTAATGTTTTGTATTACCGCCCCCATATTGACAGCCAAAAGCGTCTATTGAAGAAACTTCCTACTTTCTTTTGTGAGTAGGAAGTTTATGATGCCATGAACCAAAAGTTCATTAGGCCCCAATATTACACAACTATTAAAGCAGTTGAAAATTATGATATCATGAACCAGAAGTTCATTGACCGGATAACTTTTATGTTGTGGCATGACTATCTTGGCAATCCATGTTCCACAATGATACATAAGATTTTTATAAATTTGTAAGGACATCGTTTAAAGACTCAAAATATTGCCTTGTCCAACAAATATCATTACAAAGAATGCTCACAAATAAAAGCTGTCATAAGATCATCTCAGTCAAAAATTGACTTTGAGCCCTCTTTCCTGAAATAATTCAAAGGGATATTTGTGAGCCTATACAACATTTAATTATGGATCACTTCACCAGTTTTATTGAATGTGCCTACTAAAATGGTTACATATTTGTCTCTTGTCAAGATGCTTACGAGAACTACTTCCACATTATCCAATCCAGTATGGTGAGTTTATTTTCCTATATTTTGAGACAATTTTCCCACCGTTAGGGGGAGAAATGATAGTTCCTGAAGAACGTCGTGAAATAGTGTTGAATTGGTCCGCTTTTGTCTCATCAAGATAATGCATATATAAAGTTATGAATATGCAAACATGGATTGATATTCTCGTATCACAATCCATTAACATGGTGACTATATATATATAATGCATGCCTGGAGCATGACAAAAATATAGGTTCTAAAGACTTAACTCCTCAGAAGTGGAGATTATTTGAAAAATTCAAGCCCTATAAAAAATAACACTCTATATGAGGTTATGATCCACATACTCTAATTAATTCATCGTAAAAGAGATGTTTATCCCATAAGTGACAACATCAACCCCTGAAGAGGCATTGGTACCCCAAAGCAATGAGATGCTTACAAATTATGCATGCGCATGCACATGAGAATTGTGGGATCACGAATTGATGATACATTTGGTTTATTAGTAGCTACTACAATCATCAAGGGCTATGATTATATTAAATCGCCTTATGAATGTCGACAAGTTAAGTGATTGGCCAAAATGGAAATAGGCAATTCCATTTATCACTAAATATGAAGTATGGGATATTGAACCTATAGTTCAAACACCGAATTACAAATGTTAAGTACGAAGGTTACGAATTGGTGTTTGTGAAGTGAAATAAGATCACTAATATGACATAAGGTTTCTTGGTAGAGACATGGTTTTAGTCTCCCATCTCATCGTAGATGCATCCACATTTCTATAAGTGCCGCCTTTCTCCCAATAGGTCTCGGTGCACGTGGGAGTGGTGAGTCCGTTTCCATTGGGGAGTCCAATGGCAAGTTGGTTGTTGGCGAATCGTGGAGTGGTGTCTCATTCAACACAACCGGCGGACCTGTGGAAATAATTTTGAATCTCGAACAATCCTTCACAACTTCCCATGACATTCGTGATTTAAGAAACTTTTTTTGCCTTACCCCATGGCACCGAACCACACTTGTTCTTGTATGATCTATTAAAAAGAAATAATTGAAAATGCAAGAAAAAAAGAAGATTATGCAAGAAAATATAAACAATTTTGAAATGCAAGAAAAAAAAATTGATTATGCAAGAATATATAGACAAATTGGAAATGCAAAAAAAAAAAAAAAAAAAAAAAAAAAACATATTATGCAAGAAAAAGAAATTGAATATGCAATAAAAAAAAAAGTTACATTAAATTGATTAAAATGGCAATTATAAATATTTTACCTCATCGGATAGAATTTGACCGCTTCGAATGTTCTCCCTTGCTTTTGTCAAGGCATTTCTCCATTTCCCTAACTCTCTATTCAGAATTTTCCATCTACTAGACAAGGCCATTTCAGTCCGAATGGAACCCAATCTTTGACTTTGACAAAATTCTCCCTGAATTTTGCTCCACATATGAGAGAACTTCATCTCATTGCCCGTGACAAGGCAATTACTAACTTTCACCCAAGACTGACACAACACAATATCTTCCTTTGGCTTCGACCGAAGAGACCATTTGTTTGTTGATACAAATGGAAAGTAATAGAAAAATGTGAGTGGAAAGTTAAAAATATTGGAAGGAGAAGAGTTTGTATAAAGATTTGGTGTGGAAAGTGAATATAAAATTGTTAGATATTTATAGGGAAAAAATCCAGAATTTTTTGGTATTTATAGGAAAGTATTTTTTGCAATTTGTTTAGCCAAAAAAACGAGGAACGTCGGATTTCTGGAAAAAAAAAAACAGTAGGAGTGTCCGGGAAGTGCCACGTGGCGTTTTTCCGTTGGGTTATGTCAAGGATGACGTCAGCGATGACGTCGCGCTAACGTCATCGAGCGGAAGTCAAATTTTTTTACCGTTGGCACGTGCAACTCACGCGCCAACAGTAAAAAAATTTCGAATTGCGCTCGCTGATGTTAACGTGACGTCACCGCCTTCGGGCTGAAGCCCAGGCAAGATCTGCCCTTGGACTTGCCTGAGTTGGTGGGACCCATGGCTTGCCTGGGCTGCTTTTCCTATGCTGGAGGTCCATTTCGTGCTGGGGGGGCCTCTTGCCCGACAAATTGGACTACGGTGGACATGCTCTTATGGGACATTGGAACTAATACAATAGATATGTGGTTAATTATATTTTTTCCAAAATTATCAATTTTTTATTGGGGACTGGGAAAGAAAACAAAAGGCTACTAAATTTTTTTATTTTTTTTGGTAAAGAAAAGGCTAATTGTGTGCACTAATATGGGTCTCTGTGCAGATTCAGAAAAATTTAATGGTACAATGATTTTTATTTGGTAGGGTCTTATAACTAAATTTCAACATGTGTGCGATCTTTGTTGTTGTTGCAGAACCATTGATAGTGTAATTGCTGGTTATTGTAAAGGGAAGCTGACATGTTTGCTTGTGGATCCTATGTCAGTATTTGATATGTTAAGTTTCAGTAAACTTCATGGTTCTCCAAATACTCATAGGTACAAGCACACAACCGTAATCAAAACTATCGATTTTGAAATTATGCCGGTTCCTGTTGATATGGTGGTAAATTCAATAACTGTAGCAATGGTGGCAAATGCAAATAAATCGCCTAGTATCATTTACCATGTGGGAAGCTCTTTGAGAAATCCTATCAATTTCCTTAATATTCACAGTTTTGTCTTCCGATACTTCACAAAAAATCCATGGATTGACAAGGATGGAAAGCCTGTCAAGGTTGGCAAGGGTAAAATATTCATGACTATAGCTACTTTTCGCATGTATATGCAAATTCGCTTCATGCT
The DNA here is from genome assembly GCA_020226455.1 of Prunus salicina. Lineage (NCBI taxonomy): Eukaryota > Viridiplantae > Streptophyta > Magnoliopsida > Rosales > Rosaceae > Prunus > Prunus salicina. The sequence continues at coordinate 26,174,282 of CM035342.1, read as the reverse complement.
ACCTTTGGAGGTCTGTAATTTCCACCATTAACAGTAATTATAATTATATATATATGTATGTATGTATACGTATATTCATATATATTACTTTTAATTTTTGTTTGAAGGGTTTAAAGTTCGTGAACAAAGTATTTGGCGAATATTTTCAAGACCTGTATGTCAACTATAATCAGAAACTCAAACTGGTGATGCGCTTGGTAGAGCTATACGAGCCCTATATGCTATTCAAGGGCATGTACGTATGCATTATTTTGGCTGTCAATTACACATAAGTACTTTTATCTGTGTAATCATGCATTTAAGTTACTTTCATTTAAATGCAGCTTTGATGACAACAATGCTGAGGATCCGAGAAGAATAACAAGGGAGAGTTTCGTGGAATCAGAAACTTTCAATTTTGATCCAAAATGCATTGATTGGGAAGACTACATTATGCACACACACATACCTGGCCTTCAGAAACATGTTATGTTGAAACGATAATGGAGAGGTTCATGCATTGTACTTGTACACAATATTCCTATTGAAGTTTCTACATGGCGTTGAGCTAAATGCTGTTAGTCTCTTTCTCACTCAAAAATGGTTACCAGAGAAGAGGACGTGGACGGTTGTATTCATGAAGCATCATATATATACTAGCCCTTTGGGGTGTGTGCCAATTGGTTCTTTTATTTTATTTTATGTTTTTTATTTTATTTTAGAATTAAAAAAGATATTGGGTAGTTGTGTTTCATAAAAATAGGACTCATTATCTGAATTTATTTTAAAATTTAAATTTTTTTAATATAAAAAAGTATGAATTTACCATATTATCCTCATTTAATTCATAATATTTGTATTAACCAGTAACATTTTATGGTATTTTGAATGTTTAACCACTCTACATTTTAGGTTGAAAAATTGTGTCAAAACTTGTGTCAAAAATATGGTGCTACGGATCCGCCCCCTATATATATATATATATATATATATATATAGATATATACTATATATATATGTATATTCTTCATTAATTTTTTAATTACTGGCAATTATAACCATAGCCATTCTCCTTTAATATTTATTTATTTATTTATATTTGTGGAAGGGAGTTTGAAGAAAACAATCAAACTAATCCTCGGATATGGTTTTCTAAATGACCGGCTAATGTTGGACTTCAATGTATGATCGAACGAAGAAAAAAAAAGGTGCGTACAATAAAAATGAAAGGGTTTTTAGGTCTAATGGTCCCTGGACTTTGACCCGATTTGCATTTTGATCTCTCAATTTCCAAAATCGTTCTCGTAGTCCTTCAACTTCACTTTCGTTAGGATAAATGGTCCTGACGTCAATTTTGTTATCTTTTCTATTAAATGCTGGGGTAAAATAGTATTTTGGTATTATTTTTAATTTCCACCATCTAAATATTCCTTTCACCGAAAAAAACTAAAAAACATTCTTCCTATTCTCGCCACAGTAGCCACAACCTCTCCAACCCAACCCCACCTAAACGCACACAACCCACAACCATCACCAAGCCTTCCTTACCCTCACCATCCTACACAGCCCCAACCTCATTTTCCACACGAAGAAATATTAATTTTTTTTTTCATCAACAAAATCAAGGACATGAAATAGGGTGAGGGGAGAAGCCATCGCATGGAGAGTGGGGATGGTTTGAATGTGGGTTATGGGTTGTGGGTTGTGGGAGCACCATCAGTTGTTGTTGGGGTGATGGGTTAATTGGCTCGGTGTATTAAGAAATATTTTTGTAAATATTTGAAATATCTTTACTTGCCCAAATTGCTGTAGGCCAAATCCCACTAATATTGGATCACGGCTTCTAAACCTTAACAGTAGGATTGATAGAAGGCTATGCCTGTATATATGTATTGTACCATTTGACGTTTGTTTAATATAACAAAATATTCAACCATTTATTTTCTTGAGATAGTATTAGAGCGTCATACTGGTACTTGACCTTTTCCCTCCCATAGATGGAGAATTACTATCCAAATACAAGGGATTGGTTGCCCAATTAAGTGACTTCTGCAACTAATATTTGAGTTGAGTGACCAAAATGTAACTCCGAGTATAGCTAAGGGACCATTGCTACAAATAACCCTTAAAAATATTATTTCGTCCAAAAATTAAAATTAAAAATATTAAATATTATTAAACTTTGCATACCATAATAATTGATAAATTATTAATTTTATATAGTAAATTCTTTAGTTTACAAAGCATGTGTTTTTTTTTCAATAAAAGAAGAGTCTTCGGGTTCATTCATGCAGACTTCTTTATTAAAAACTCATCTAATATTTTATCTTTCACATCCAGTGCAACTCTAATTCATAATGAGTTACGAATACCATTATATGATTCCAAGCGAGTCATTTTTAGAAACAAGTGAGAATGTCACTTTATAATATATGCCTTCTTTCTTAGTAAAATCATTGGCCAATAGTGTGTCTTTATATCCATCTATATTGCTATTGGAGTTGTATGTAGTCATGAAGACACCCTTACACACAACTCGTCCTTTACAGGCAAATTGACGAAATCACAAACTTCATTTCAGCAAATTGACTTCAACTTATCATTCATGGCATAAATCTATTTAGTAGAATCAAAATATGTTTAACGACATGTGAAAATAAAATCAAAATCTTACTCAACACTCACAGTCAAATTCATGTAGATAATATACCAAATAATCACTTAAAGTAGCAGATACCAACACGCTTAATGTCTTGACATCATCTTAATGCTATTCTTTGTGGTTCTCTACTACAATTTCACTAGTGAAGCAGTCATAATAGAGTGATTAGTTATTCATTAATTTGTTATTAAAACTGTTCACAACTATAGGAACAACAATTTCATAATGAAGTATGCATGCAAAAATTTGCACACTAACTTGTCATAAAACCAATTTTCTTGGTTATCCACTCCCACTAATTTCACTATTTAAAATGAAATTGACGTTATTGATTTCAATAATCTCATACCCTGATTAAGATAATAAAATCTATATCATTTGGACTTTTCTAGGTAACCAATAAGGTAGCCAGAAAACATTCTAAACGTCCAATTCCTTCTCTTGTGACCAGTAAATTTTTACTCCCACTAAGCAACCCAAAACATAATGGTGCTTCAAATTGGATTTACTTACTTTCTGCCTTTTAAATAATTTCTTATTTGAAACTACTGTAATAGGAACCCAATTAGCATAATAGTTGTAGTAAGAACATGTAACCATAATGGTATAGGTAACGATAAATTACTTCATACACCCCAAACCAAAAGACACATCATTATAAGGTGAACACATGTTTTATAAATAATTTCAATTAGCTACAAATTTCTTATGGCATCTTTCTTGGTGTATTTAAATTATTTTCCTTAATACAATCCACTTACACACCAATAAGAGATCAATAAAATATAGGTTCAGAAGAATCTCATTCCTTACTGATCCCTCAGTTCTTTCTTTGAACACATTACTAGTCATTTATGCCATAAGAACATTAAATTTTAATTTGTCAAATAGCAGTCACTTCTAAATTAATCATGCGAAGTATAAAAAACATTTAAAGAAAATTTCAACATGTTTTAATTTCGTAAATCATTAATAGAATACCACAATTAACAAAATATGCATTCTTTAAGAGACTGAAACAGTCATCACCAAACTTTAAAGGATAAAACATTATTGCCAAATTCCAAACAAAATTCCAACTAAATTTGAAACGGTAAGAACATAATATGCTTTCAATAAATCTAAATTATGACCATTAAATTGAATATATAATTCCAAAATGTGGAATCAAAAGCAACTTTGCATTGAACTATTAGAAACATAAATTTTAGCACATAATTTAATTCATCAAGCATCATACGAAAATTCATCTAAAAATTGATTCGAAACACATAAAAGCGGAAGACTTATCTTTCTTTTCGAATCGTATTGTGTAAATGCTTCGCCTTCTTCATAAGTGAAATTGATTTATCTTCTTCATCAAAAGGACTTCATTTTGCCGCTAAATTAGTATGCTCAATAATGCACTCATTCATGCTTCGCATACCATCAAATTTCATGATGGTAAGGTCAACCAATATTGTCCACGTAATGGACTTCTTAGCAATTCTCAAGAACTCTTTAGCATTATTCACATTAATGGAGCATAGTCTTAATTTATATTGCAATGTCTATTTATTCGCATAAAGATAAAGCTCAATATGTTTGATCTTTTACAGGCTTTATGGGAAGTCTTTAATCCTCAATGCTTTACCATAATACCAATGAGTTTCTCATTTTGAAATGCCTAATCAAGACCGAGAACACTTTGGTGATACTGGACTTGTTCACAACAAAATGAGAAATTAAATCTAAACTAGATCAAACATGAGAAAATAAACCAAGCTATCTAGTACGATAAAACGTAAAACTTCTAACTTAGAAGCTTGTCTTTCCGTAACACTTGTCTTTGTAGTTTAAGCTTCCATGAACACATCAATTTGCCAATATATAAGACATGAATTTTAAAGAGTTAAGAGATAAAACCAATGAAAACATCAAGCTTGTCCAACACCAATGGAGTCTCATATCATGCACATATTCATTACCAAATACAAATGCCCACTTCCTTTTATTCAAATGCAGAGAAAGACTTGAAGCCAACTATGCACAAAGTATGAGTATACACAATCACATTTCCTTTTACTTTTTAACTTTAAAAAAAAAAAGTCACATCTCCTCAATTTATCAAATCTCTCTTTTACAGACCCCACTGTATTTGTTAAAAGAAGAGGAGATCCAATCAAATCTTTGAAGCTGAAACTTGCCATATAAAATAACAGATTAACCAATTCCTACCCAGTCTGTGTTGTTTAGAAGGTTATTTGGAATTCTTTAAAGAGAGGAAACCAAAATTCTAATCAATGAGAAAAATTATCACCACAGTTAACCAAAAACATAAAATCCAATTCCTTTACCTATTTTCTTCAAGACTACCATCTGACCAGCTATTGTACTAGCATGTACCTGCAAAATTAAAAAGCAACTCAAAATATTGCCCAATTGAATATTATAACAATAACCGCTACATAAAACCAAATATATATATATATATATATATATATATGTATGTGTGTGTGTGTTGTTTATCATGCATGATTTCCAAAGAAAGCCTTTCATACAAAATTTTCATAAAAGCATCCATTAAACCTCCGTATCCGAATATATGAACTTTTCTTGGCCTCTTGAAGTACTTGACAGTAGCATTTGGGTCCTTGAACCTAATAATGATATCTATAGAAACAAAACTGTACATTTTGCATCTTAAAGTCAAAAGCTTTGGATTTAAATAACAACATCCCACTACAACAAGTGGCGAGACCAAAAAGAAAACAAAGAATTTTAATAATTTTAATTGTATATAGCAAACCAAAATCCAAACCACCTAAATAAGCTTCAAATAGAAAGGGACAAAAAAAAAAAAAAAGTACCTGTCTGGTGAAGGTTTAAGATTAGAATAGCGCACTTCTTGTTCTGATGACTCCACATCTATCTTCAACCACCTAAATAAGCTTCAAATAGAAAGGAAAAAAAAAAAAAGTACCTGTCTGCTGAAGGTTTAAGATTAGAATCGCGCACTTCTTGTTCTGATGGCTCCACATCTATCTTCACCATTCTCGTCCTTTAAAATCCATATACTCTTCATATACCCCAATAGCCATATTAAGAGTAAATAAATTTCAATATCGCTTTCTTCTACCTACAAGACCAGGTAGCCATGCCTTAAGTAAAATGCATGTGTATAAGAAAAAGTTAAAAGGAAAAATGAAAAAAAAAAAAAAAAAAAAAGTCAGGTTCTGTTGCTAGCTTAAGACAAACCTGAACTAGTAACATTGGCGGCCCAATAATTCAAACTCATACTAGGGCACCACAATATGTATTTTGCAACAAAAGTTCATGTTTTTTTTTTCTAAATTCAGTCTTTTCTTAGTCAACTTAGGGCTGAAATCTCCTATACCAATACTCGAGCCAACAATTTGGTCTCTCCTTTGTTTAAAGAATCCATTATTGTTCTAACTTCTAAGCCACTTGTTTTCCACAAATGACAGTATTTATGGTAAGAAAAAAAAAAAACTCTGGTCAGCCTTTACTGAAATATATAAAACGAATCTAACTCTAAGAACATATATCTACCAATCTGGCCAAAAAAATATAATTTAAATAAATAAATTCATTTTGTACCTGTATGTCATTGTGAAATTGTGAATCCGATTTTCAGCTACATAAAGAAAACTACATCAGTAAAGGCTACTAGTGTTTTCACCTTCTCTAGACTGCCCTAACTCAAAGCAACAATGCATTAGTAATATGATATTATCATACCCACACAGGGTGTTTGGCCCGAAACACATACAAACACAGTTACACAGAAAAGAAGGAGAAGAAAAAAAGAATGTTACTGGAACTTACAGCAGCGCAATTTTTCTCAAAAGCCACTTTGTACCAAGGCTGAATTTGAAGAGGTTTCCCCTGATTTCCACTAACGCATGCCTGATTTTCGTAAACCTAGAAAAATATTGCAGATTTGACTCTATCGGCAACAATCGAGACCCAATTGGAAGTTTTTTGACCTAGAAATACTGAGAGACAGGAGCAAAGAACTTCTCGATCTCGTTCGGCGTCAAGATTTGAGAACCATGTATAAGGAAGAGAAAGACAGAGGTAAAGAGAAGAAGAGGAAAATAAGAAAATAAGGAAGAGAAATAGGGTAGCACCAGATCTAAAAATGGAGAAGTCTAGTTGTGCAGAAAAGATAAGGAGGCAATGGAAAGAAAGAGGAGAAAAGCTCAGATCTGTGAACTTAGGAGAGAACCCTACAGTTCGTAAATTTTAGGAATGAAATTTTTTATTTTTTATTTTTTATTTTGATGAACTGGGGAGGTAAAACCCCAAGGACACACAGCAACTACATACTACAGACAAGCCGAGTCCTAGTGACTCCAAGCAGATCATCAACAAGGCTAGCACCGAACCAGCTTTTTTAATTTTTTCTTTAGTTGGAAGGAAAGATACTCAGCCGCTCAGTCCGTCCAAAAAAAGTAATTAATTAAAAAATTATGCCGCTTAGTCAGAATGGTTTTGTAGGAAACGTCGGGTTTTATAAAGGTCTTATTTGATGGTTTTCAATAAGCGTCATGATTATGCCAGATATAGTTGACGCTTTTTAAAAAGCGTCAAAACCAAGCATTATAGTTGATGGTTTTTGCTAAAACGTCACCGATGAAGTGTCAACTAATCTTTTTCTTGTAGTGATTAACAATTATGATGCATCTATTTTACATTATTGGTAAATGTATACTCCTAGTTAGAAAAGCTTTGATTGGATATTCAAAACAAATCTAAATAAGACATACAAGTTACCTCATTTATATCACCAATCATATGAATAGTGGATCCACCTTTGAGTGATCCATACATCTTGTAAATGATGAAAATCAATATACTCATGATACCCGAACCTTGAAAACATTATAAGGTTCAACCTCATTTATATGCATCCTTAAATCACAAGTAATTGATTAATTATTATTTAATTGCTTGGCCACTTTGGTGACTAACAAACCATTCATAATATGAATATCAAAATAAATTAACAATTGTATTAGTTAATCAATTACATAAGATTAACTAATACACTTTAATGGTTAAATCGATCATTAAATTAATTAATTTGATATTCAAGGAACGTTCTAGTTTGGCCACTTTGGCGACTAACAAACTATTCATAATATGAATGTCAAATTAAATTAACAGCGGTAATAGTTAATTGATTACATAAGATTAATTGATACACTTTAATGGTTAATCGATCATTAGATTAACAGATAAATATATGACGTCTGTAACACAGTAGTAGGCAATAGAACTTTAGATTGTCTCCCCTTTTAAGACAAAGTACAATGACGATTATTGGGGTCTTTTTCATAAGAAGGCTCGTCCGGGCTTATTGATTCTTGGATCGCCATAAAGTGATGAATAAAGCCTTCGTTGCCTCTTTCTCTGAGTTAGCGAGAACTAGGCCCAAAGCATCCCAAGGGAGAAGCAAGTCCAAGGGGAGTACTCTGTTCTTCTTCCAGCGGCTGCGTGTTTTGTGCTAATGTTTTCGGCAACTAGACGAAGAGTTGGAGATGGTGCATTGATGTTGCACAGGCTTGGCATGAGAGTTTGCTTTGGTAAATCAAGATACTACTATGTTTGGCATGAGAGGCTTGTGGCGTGGGAGCTAATAGAAAATGAGCACAAGGAAAGGATTAAGGCTTGAGATTTTGGGTGTTTTCGGTAGCTAGACGAATAGCTCATGATGTCTGCGTTTTCTACCAAAAAGGTAATGACTATGGTTTCAACTTGGCTTGAGAGGATGAGTGTTTTAGATTTGGGATGGAGCTTTTTAGAGTGGGGGAGAGAGAGAGAGAGAGAGAGAGAGAGAGAGAGAGAGAGAGAGAGAGAGAGATAGAGAGAGAGATAGAGATAAAGGATGGGTGGCTTGAGTAGATTTCCAGCAGCATGACGATTGCTTGGTCATGCTCTGGATTGTTGAAGATGATTTGATGTTGTTGAACTGAGATAGTGTGAGTTTGGCATGAGAGCTTGAAGTTTGGGAGCTAAAGACCTACAAGTTTAACAAATGAGAATGCTTGTGCTTGGGTTGGTGTTTGATATGCTTAAGTTTGGGTGTTAGGAATTTATTGTTTGAAGATATGGCTATGGTGGTTTGATTGTTTGGCTTTGATGGTTGTTGGGATGCTTATAACAGTCAAATGAATGGGGTTTCAAAAAGCATGGCTGAGGAAAGAAAAGCTTAAGACTTTAAAGGGTATGGTGTTTGTGACAATGATTCTAAAGAAATTTATGAGTTCTAGAGGTGGGAGGATAAAAGGAAAAGCTTGAGACTTGAAAGCTATGGTGTTTATAGCTTGGAAGGGTATGAGAAGGAAAGAAAAGTTTGGAGTTATGGTTTGTGAGGCTTTATAAGGAAAATGGAGGATTTTAATGTTAGGAAAATAAAAGAAATGGTTGTGATAGCTGAGGAGTGGCTAGGATGGCCGCTGGAATGCTTGCAGTAGCTAAATGGAGGAAGGAAAGTGGTCTGGTGGTTGCTGAAGGGGCTTGATGGCTGATGGGATGCTTGCAGCAACCAAGTGAGGGAGTGTTGGCTGAAGAAAAATTGGTGCCTTCTACTTGAACCATGAATGTCAATTTATAGAGGGTGAGGGTTTTCCTTTATTTCCAATAAGTAAAGGGAAGTGCTGGAACCAGCCTATTTCCATTGGTTAAAAGGGAGAACTGAGGCATGCTATTTTCCAGCAGGTGAAGCTAGGTACCATAAACTAATTATTTCCTATGGGTAAAAGGAAGCGCTGGAAACTGCTTATTTCCAGTGGGTAATAGGAAGTGCTTAAAAAAAAAGGCTTATTTCCAACGGGTAAAGCTAGGTATTTGGAAAATGAATATTTCCTATAGGTAAAAGGAAGTGCTTGAAAAATATCTCATTTGCTCACCCACATTGGAGAACTCTAAGTAATGGGCTTGGACACTGGTGTTCCCAAGTAGCTAGCCCAAAGTCTCCATTATCCAAGAGCTTCCATGGGCCTTGTGGACCTCTATAACCTTTCACACCACAATCGCTCGTGCAAGCCCATAAACCACATGACTTGGGTTCATATGAGCTTGATAAGTGATTGGCATAGGAAAAATGTATTATTAGTTTGGCATGACATGTACACTATTTCTATATTTATTTAATGAATTAAATCCCAAAATACAGCTTGGATTAACGCACGACCGACATTATATGTTATATTGGGCTTTAAATGTCTTTGGGCTTCCCCTGACTTTTTTGAGCCTCAACATTAGCCCCCTTGATTTTGGGGCTATAAAGTGGCAGGGAGATGGGCCAAATAATCAATTTCAGTCCAAAATAATTAGCAATGGCATGGCATGGCTAGTTCTTCAATATGCATGTTTGCTTGTTGACTGTAGTCATTTTGTATATTTAGTATTGGTATGTATTGGTATGTAGCTTGATGTTAGCATGTATTCTTGGTATTGGCTTGGATGCTTGGTATTGGCGTGTATGCTTGGCATTGGTCTGTGTGCTTGGTATTGGCTAAAGTGACATAGTTTAATATAGCTTTTGGGTTATTTACCATGGTGGATGTGCTTGAGTGTTTGAGTTTTGGCATTTATGTAGGGCCTTTTTTTGTTCTAGCAGCTACAGATGGGCCTGGGCTGCTATAAAGAGCAAGTAGGTGGAGTTGCCCCTGTTTCTGAGTTCAAGAATCAGGCCCAAGGGTGCTTCAAAAGGTTCGTGGAGCCTTAGGAAACACATGTTTCCTTCCAACAAAACCAACAGTTGCTTACAGATGAATATCTTGGTTTGGCTTGAGAAGCTCGTGGCATAGAAGCTGAGCATTCATGAATTTAGCATTAGAGAGAGAGAGGGCTTGGATTTCTCATGAGAAGCAAAGGTTCAAAGTAAGGGGAGATGGAATTTTAAGAGACAAAAGAGAGGAAAAGATGAGGGTGAAAGAATGGGTGGTTTTAGTAAATTTCCGGCAGCTTGATGAAAGCTTCGTCAGGCTCTTGCATGCTTTGCCAGAAGAGAAAATGGGAAGGAAGAGCTCAAAATTGAAGAGTTCCAGTAGTGAGAGGGGACTTACTCTTTCTGGATGTGGTTGTGGATGTAAAGAATCGGTTTCTCAACCCTTAAGTACATCCTAGTCATGCAAAGATTCAATTTGCATGAGCTCGTAGCATGACATTCTTGGTATTTGATTGAATCATGGTGCGACAAACTTGGGGCATCATTTTGCTGCAATGGTGACCATTTGGCATGATGGCGCATGGCTTCTTCTCCCTACAACTCTTTCTTTTCTCTTCAAGATTCAAACTCGTGGGTACTGTGCATCAGTATCTAAGTCATATTTCGGAAGCTCGGATCAGAAAATTTCCTTGATGAAAATTGTTCATCTACTCGAGTATTATAGCCTGTAAATTTTTTTGAATGTTTTGAATTTTTCTAATGCCTCAAAGTTGATCTGCAGGTTCTGTTTTCATCCATGGCTAGTGAGTTTCTGCAAATTCTGCTTCTACATGTGGTTTTTTTAATTTTTGATGCTCGGATGATCGCACTTACTTCACAAAATTTGCTCGAAATTATGTTGTTTATAACATATCCAAAATTGAAGATCATCAAACCATTGTAGTGTTCTCTTCCTTCATTGTTCTTAAGCATGTTCTTGAATTGAGGCCTTTGTTGCTTGCTTGTTTTCTATGCTTAAATGCTTGAATTCCATTGCACTTCTCAAAACTGGTGAGTTAGGTACTGAATTTTGAGGTTGACTAGCTTGGTAATAAACAAGACTCATACAAGCTTACTTGGGTAATGCATGTCAAGTTTTGTGGAAATGTCTCGCAGTAGTTTGTGGGCTGTTCTTTGAACTTTCGAAATGTTTCTCTTGGAATTTGAGTAAGAGATTTTGATGCATGAAGATAAACTTCTCCATGGTTGTATTGGAACTAGTCTTATGCCATTCGAATGAAAAATGAATTTTTGGTGCAATTTCAAAGGGCTAAGTTGCTGGAACTGTGCAGTTTGTACTACATGGCAAGTTTCAGGAATCTGTTTGACATTCTTCCCTAGTTCTAAATGCGACGAAATTTTGGGAAAATGAAGCTTGATATGTCTAGTTCTGATCTAGAATGTTTGGGATTTGTTAGTTGTAAGCTTGATATCTAGTGATTTTCTAAAGGTGGGATGTTTAGCTAGAATGGTTGAAAAGCTTGTGTATGAGTTTTGCTTGGCATGTTGCTTTTGTTTCAGAATTTAGCATGTCCTTTCTCTTGGCATTGAGTGCTGATCTGGACATTACTAGAGCATGATCTTGAGCAATATTGTCGTGAGGGCGCGATGTTGTATGGTATTGTAGCAAGGGCATGAGTTCTTCAATTTGCTTGAAATGCGTGAATTGCTTGGAATGCTTGAATGAAGTGAAATTTCTTGGCATGTAGATTGGTTTTATGCCATGTGAATTTGTCAAATGCTTGGTTGATGAGTTTGCTTGCTGCTTATGCATCATATCTCTACTTTGCAGGAGTTTCTTTAAAGAAAATGAGAGCATGCAAGTCCAAGTGTTGAAGCATTCATCTTCACAAAACGAGCATCTCTGAGAAGAATGATGGTGATGAGGAGGTTATGATTTATAAGGGAAATGATAGATTTCAAAGATGAGAAGATATGAGGAATTGGATGAGGAGGCAATAGTTGTTGGATGTTGCAGGTGGAGAATGGATGAATGTAGGAAAATATGCTTCCAGCACCCTTCTTTTTTTTTTTTTCCACGTGTACCTCTCCAGCATCTGTATCTTTTTACAAACTTGATTGAGAAGCTCCAAAGCATGAAAAGAACAAGCTAGTCGTTGAGGTCACTTCGAGTGTTCTTTTAGAGATGCAATGAGTTTGTTTAATTGTTGTAAGGATGGATTGAGTTCTGGAGGTTGTGAAGCACAGACACTGGTAGGATGTTTGAAATCGGGCATGTGCTGGAATGATGTTTGAAATAGGGCAGGTGCTGGAAATTCTTTGCTTGTGAAGTAGTAGTTGGTTGTGCTTTACTTAATGTGGAATAGGTGCTGGAAGAACGTGACTTGGCTTGGCATGATTAGCTTGGACTTGCTATGAGGATGTGGATAATCTAATGGTTGAGTTGAATCAAGATATAGCTTGGTCTGGTATGAGGGCTTTGGTAGATTAGAAGATGAAAAATATAGAGGAAGATGCTTAAGGCTTTGAGCATGACAGTGTCTGCGGTAGCTTGAGAGTGGTATAGGTGTTGGTAAATAGGCATTGCAATATGGAGGTCTTAAGTCACTTGGACTAGATCCTAGTTTTGGAGTTCACTGCACTGCCTTCCAATACTCTGATCTGGGGCCCCTTTTCAAATTTGGTGGCATGATGGTTCACTCTTCCGGCAGCAAGAGACTATAGGGCTTGTGTTATCTTCCAGGAGCATCTCATACAACGCATCATTATCTTCCATATTTTGCTTGGCTTCAATCTCGGTTACTACAAGCATATTTTGGTTGTTGCGTTGCATAGTGACTTTACACTTTTTCTTGATAGCTTGACATCGCTTCAAAAAATTTCATTGCTTGGTAAAAGAAACTTCATCTTGACAACGTTTAGGTTCTTCCGGTACCTTTGTAGTATTTTCCTTCTATTTGCCATGAACTGTGATGTTTTCCTTCTTGAGTAAAGAATAGTGCTTGGATTTTTTAAATAAGGCTTGAGGCTTGATGATGCTTGATTATGGAATTGTGGCAATTGAGACATTCCAATGGCCTTTTGGTTTGACTCTTAAACTTGGTCATTAGAATTGTTAGGGCATAGAAAGTGCTTGAGGTGCTAGAGCATATCACTTATGGCGACTTAGGTATTGTTTGTTATAGTTGTTGTAAGCATGTTTTAGGAACCCAAAGCTTGAGCTTTGCATGTGGTCACTGCAGCAAATGTGTTAGGTTACAACAGCTTGAGTTCTTGCAAGTGGTGGCAAACTTGGAGGTCATAGTGACATAATTGCAATTTCAAGGAGATTTTTTTATCTTGGAATAGTGGTTTTAGTAATAATGGAATTTTAAGCTCATTTGTGGTTTTGGAATTGCTGCTGATGGTGATTACAATGCAATCCCTTCTCAACCCCCAAGTGCATCATCATCATCAGAAAAGGATTTGATTGGCATGAGCTGCAAAACTCTTGCAGCGTGGTCTTCTTAGAATTTGTTTGGGTCATTGCATGGCGTGATGAACTTAGGATATCCATTTGTTGCAATGGTGACAATTTGGCATGATATGGTGATAGCATGGCTTTTTCTCTATGCTTTCGGCAGCTAGAACTGCCAAGTTCTGACATTGTCATTTTTATGATGACTGTATTGCTTGAAATGCTTTATATTGTGATATCTAGTTTGGTTTGCTTGAAATGATTGCATCAAGTGAAATGCTTGAGTTGCATGGTTTTGGAGATGGATTGTTTCTTCTTGGCATGATTTCTCTTGAGACCACCTCCTCTACATCCAGTACATGAGAGCATAAAAGAAATAGCCTCTATGTCTTCACACATGCTGGTGGATATGAAAGTCTTGTCCAAGTAGGAGACAAGTGAAACAGGGGGTCCCTTGTTATTGTGATGGCTTGTTGGTTTGACAATTTTGCCTGGTATGTTGTGGCATGTTGTCTATTTCATATTTTGCTCGATTAAAATGCTAGGCTTGTAAATAAAAGACTTGGCGTGGTTTTGCTTGCCTAATATGTTTTGCAAGCCCGTGTGGGTTGACCCATAGACAAGTGTATTGAAGGAGCTTGAGGGAGTATGGAAAAGTTGCTCTCGGAGATATTAGGAGCTATGTGCATTGCCTCCATGGAGAATTTTTTTAATTTTTTAATTTTTATTGGTTTTAGCTTGCTTGTGTGGACATAGGACTGAGGTGAGAGTCTTGTTTCATGTGGATGTGGGGTCTAGCCTTGTAAAGAGCACGGGTTGTTTGCTGTTTGGAGGTTTGGGTCCTTTACACTATATAATGTTGCATGACCAAAGCATACGATGATTACAGAAATAATATAAGCATTGTAGCTTGCAAATGACTAACATAGTTGACATAACCATGCCGAGCAGGTATTGTTTTAGTATTGAGCATGCGTAGTTGGCATCTACATTGCAGTGTGTAACATGGATTTATCAACATAAAGGTGGATCAATACGAAATAATAAGAAGTATAAGATAAGTGAATAGTGCATGGAATAAGGCCCTGAGAAATTTTGTTGTAGATGCAAGATTGAAAGGTGGATTAATACATATTAAATATGGATTACTCCACCTGAAGGATGGATCAATCTATTTGAATGATATATTAATCCGGATTAATGAATTAAGCTTGGATTGCAAAGATAAAGCTTTTTTTTTTTTTTTTTTTTTTTTTTTTTTTTTTTTTTTTTTTAAAGTAATAACCAAAACATGTGATAATGTGTTTTTGGCAGTGTGTAACTTCTACGAACTTTATGGAGCAGGTAAGCACATGCTCCACATAAATAATATAACGCATAGCCATAAGTAGGCTAATAGAATAGCATGTGTTAGTCAAAAAGGTGGTGTAACTATTTGACTCACACACTAAACAAGATAATGATACAATATAATAATGCAAGTGACAAGTAAAATAATGATAGTGGATCAATAAATAAGAAGAGAATGATGCAAGCTGGTGCACCATATAATGCATCAGAGTATAATAATAACAATTAATCAATCAATCTTTTCGACTTGGGCAGACCAACACATGTGCTTTTGTCTTTGCTTAAGACAATTCAATGAAACATAAATTTTATGAATATATTAAAACAATAAACAAATATATATATGCTATATTGAGATTAATGACACAAAAAATCTTATCTTGGTGAAGCTACTCATAGAGATGAGGCTGAGAGCATGGAGCAAGTGTTCCTTCTCCCTTTCTCATCGTGTTTGCACAACTCTTAGAGAGGTGAGGGCTGCTACGAAGGTGATTTACGGTGATGGCTAGATTTTCTGATGATGTTTCATGGTGGAGAGGTGAACGACAGAGCTAGCCTCAATAGTTGACAGTGGTGGTCAGCGGCTTGCACGTTGGCTGAAGCCCCTAGTTTGTGAATGGATGTTGAGCTCAACCTTCTTCTGCTCAAGTTTTTATTTCTCTTCTCAGCTTCGTATGCTCTATTTCTCTCAAGTTTGAAAACGTTTTCTTTGATTTTGCATTAAATTTTCTTAGCACGAAGCCCCCAAGTCATTTGGATTTGAGGACAGTTGTGGAGTTTGCTTTGGTGTCTCTGGTACCTCAGTGGCACGAATGCTTGATTTGCCTTAAACCCCAGGGGACCTTTCACAAGATTTCATTTAGCTTGAGAACATAGATCTAAGAAATAGAGAAAGAGGTAATGTTATCAACAATTTTTTTTTTTGCGATTGTTCTATAGACCATATGGCTAAGAAAAATGAAACAAAGGAGAAAACACTCTTATCTTTGGTATATTGCATCAACGTGACTTAAAGCTTGTGTGGAGAAGCTGTTATAAAAGTAATAGCTTAGTCCCCAGCAGAGTCGCCATTTATGTTGGGGTCTTTTTCATCCGAAGGCTCGTCCGGGCTTGTTGATTCTTGGATCGCCATAGAGTGATGAATGAAGCCTTCATTGCCCCTTTGTTTAAGTTAGCGAGAACTAGGCCCAAAGCATCCTGAGGGAGAAGCAAGTCCAAGGGGAGTACTCTGTTCTTCTTCTAGCGGCTGCGTGTTTTGTGCTGATGTTTTCGGCAACTAGACGAAGAGTTGGAGATGGTGCATTGATGTTGCACAGGCTTGGCATGAGAGTTTGCTTTGGTGAATCAAGATACTACTATGTTTGGCATGAGAGGCTTGTGGCGTGGGAGCTAATAGAAAATGAGCACAAGGAAAGGATTAAGGCTTGAGATTTTGGGTGTTTTCGGTAGCTAGACGAATAGCTCATGATGTCTGCATTTTCTACCAAAAAGGTAATGACTATGATTTCAACTTGGCTTGAGAGGATGAGTGTTTTAGATTTGGGACGGAGCTTTTTAGAGAGAGGGAGAGACAGAGACAGAGAGAGAGAGAAAGAGAGAGAAAGAAAGAAATAAGAGAGATAGAGATTGTTTGTGCCTAATAAATCACGGTCGTAAGAAGGGACTTCTTCTCGGCCATAGCGCTCATTCATGAACAGAAACGGCCACGTTTAGTTAGGCATTTTGCCTTCCTAAAAACTAGAAGAAAAATGCGAAGGCAGAATCCTCTCAGCCTCACGACCGTGGTATTATGGGCCGAGGCCGATGTCCATGAGAGACACGGCCGAAGATACTATGGTGTAAATCGCCACGTGGCCTCAGGGTCCCACGCCCCATTTAATGAAGTAGTGCCTCTAACTACCACAGCAAACCCACTGGGTGCAAGAAGCATTTAATGCACGAGGGCAGAAGGGAAGTGACTGAAGTCAGGATTTGGTAACAGGAATCAGAGTGGTTAGGCGCAAACATTCTCACAAAGTATTCTCGTAGCTTGAAGTCAGATCACCAACCACTAGACCAGAGCATTAAATGCGTTCCCAGGGCCAAAGGAGCAGAACCCACGATCAGGACGGTGGCCGAGATTTGCCAAGATTTATGGGGGTCACACCACCATGCTTCACGATCCCACTTGCCCCGATCAGACTCCACCATGCATATCTTTTCAAGCCACCAGGCATATCTTTTCAGCCTCGATTGGCCCTCCACGACTTCTTCTATAAATACTAAGCTCAAGACTACGTACAAAAGGTCCAACACCAAAACCAAAAGCCTCCCAAGAAGCAACTTATTTTTCCTGTAACGCACTTTCAATACCTTTACATGCTTTCCTAGGAGTAGTGGTAGATTGTAAGGAAAATCCATTCATCAATATATCATACGACCCTTGATTTTTCAAGGCGCCGGAGCACCATCCCTGTTATCGCCTCATTCACTCCATATATCATACGACCGTCGCTCTCTGAGCAACGCGCCGGAGCACCGCCCAAAATCCACCACTAACACCACCACTAAACGGCCTTGTAGCTCAGGCCATGAACCTAACGGCCGAGATAAGTTCCTCTCTCGGCCACAATCGTTTGATTAGAAGTCCAACTCGAAACAGGCGCATCACTTGAACATCTTCTACTCGAACCCCATCACCATCTCGACGCACGGTAGACCGTGCTGACACGCCAGCGCACAACCGCACCGCATCCAAAAGAAGGACGTCACGTGTTCACGCACATCCTCTCGGCCCGGAGCACCAGGCCGTGAGATTTGCGACGCATACAGAGATAAAGGATGGGTGGCTTGAGTAGATTTCCAGCAGCATGACGATTGCTTGGTCATGCTCTGGATTGTTGAAGATGACTTGCTGATGTTGAACCGAGATTGTGTGAGCTTGGCATGAGAGCTTGGAGTGTGGGAGCTAAAGACCCACAAGTTTAGCAAATGAGAATGCTTGTGCTTGGGTTGGTGTTTGATATGCTTGAGTTTGGGTGTTGAGAATTTATTGTTTGAAGCTATGTGTTGACGTCGCAAATCTCATGGCATGGTGCTCCGGGCCGAGGGGATGTGCGCTAACACGTGACGTCCTTCTTTTGGATAAGGTGAGTTTTGTGCGCGGGCGTGCCAGCACGGTCTACCGTGCGTCGAGGTTTTGATAGGGTTTAGGTAAGAGATGTTTGAATGATGCGTCTGTTTGGGATTGGACTTCTAACCAAACGATTGTGGTCGAGAGAGGAACTTATCTTGGCCGTCAGGTTCACGGCCTGAGCTACAAGGTCGTTTAGTGGTGTTGTAGATGGTGGATTTTGGGCGTTGCTCTGGCGCGTTGCTCGAGGAGCGACGGTCGTATGATATATGGGGTGAATGAGGCGATAACAGGGGTGGTGCTCCGGCGCCTTGAAAAATCAAGGGTCGTATGATATATTGATGAATGGATTTTTCTTACAATCTATCACTACTCCTAGAAAAGCATGTAAAGGTATTGAAAGTGAGTTACAGAAAAATAAGTTGCTCCGTGGGAGGCTTTTGGTTTTGGTGTTGGATCCTTTGTACGTGGTCTTGAGCTTGATATTTATAGGAGTCCTGGAGACCTAATCGAGGCTTGACAAGACCAGCATGGTGGAGTATGATCACAGCAAGCATGGTGGAGTCTGATCAAGGCAAATAGGTTAGTCCAATCGGCATTTGGGATTGTGAAACTCAGTGGTGTGACTTCCATAAATCCCGGTGAATCTCGGCCACCGCCCTGATCATGGGCTCTGCACCTCTGGCCGTGGGAATGCATTAAATGCCCTGGTTTAGTGGTTGGTGAAGTGACCGCAAGTTGTAAGAACGTTTGCGAGAATGTTTGTACCTAACCACTCTGATTACCAAATCCTGACTTCAATCACTTCCTTTCTGCCCTTATGCATTAAATGCTTCATGCCCCAGTGGATTTGCTGTGACAGACAAAGGCACTACTTCATTAAATGGGGCGTGGGACCCTGAAGCCATGTGGCCTTCTGACCATAATATCTTCGGCCGTGCTTTGTATGGACCTCGGCCTTGGCCCATAATGCTATGGTTGAGAGGTCAAGAAGACCCCGCCCTCGTATTTGCCTTGTGTTTTTTAGGAACGCAAGGCACTTGACAAAAACGCGGTCATTCTACTTTGTGAACAGGAGTCATGGCCGAGAAGATGCCCTCCTTTTACGGCCGTATTTTATTAGGCACAAACACTATGGCTATGGTGGTTTGATTGTTTGGCTGTGATGGTTGTTGGGATGCTTATTGTTGAGGCCCAAAAAATTCACGGTTCGGCCCAAATAAATTCTCGGCCCAATGCGATGCTTTACCAAGAAGAAACCCGATTTGGGCATGCGAAAGTTCATCATATGCGCTTGCACACATGCCACTCCAAATGACATGCCACGCTAAGCAAGGAATTATCATTCCGCACCTAATCACTTTACAAGCTTAAGTGGGCCCAAGCCACGCAAGATGCCTGGGGCTTGCTTGAGTGGGTTGTGGTATGGATGGTAATAAATTATCATGGGGCCCATTGATGAGCCGAGAAATGGAGGTTCCGGGTTGCTTGGGAGCCTCGGAACCCAAGCCCATTTCTTAGGCCCAAACATGTGGGTGAGCACAAAGAGAAAATATCCCAACCAAAATAGCCCAACCGAAATAGCCTTTTGACCCAACCAAAAAGCCCAACACCTCAAGCCAAAACTTGGTGAAGTTGGCCCATTTATTTGATAAGCCTATCCATTGTTCTAGAAGGCCCACATAAATAAAATAAAACTATCAGCACTTTGCTGAAAACAGAAGCCACGAAGGAAAGTTTGAAAAGCTGTTGCAAAGCTCTAGCACATGGGAAGAACAAGTTTCAAGCAAAAACTTCCAAATGACCAAGGGATATTGGAGCGCAAATCACCATTTGAACCATCATGCATACCCATTCCTTCCCTCATCAGACCTAGCCTTGGAAGAGGAGAGAAAAGAAGGAAGAAAGATGGCTGAAAATAGAAGTCTGAAACAGCCGCGGGAAAGGGGGCTTTGAGCTCCCAAAAATCCCTGATTTTGTGCAAATGGGTAGAGTGGATTTCACCAAAAAGGGATGATTGAAGAGATGAAGGGAGAAAGGAAGGAAAAGCTTAGCCAAAATGGGTAGAAGCCATTAGGTTTTCTTGGAAAATATCAGCTTCCAGTGGCTATAAATTAGGGCCTCTTCTACTCAACAAAAATCATCCACAACTAGAGAGCAAGCTTCCTCTCATACTTGCAAAAACCAGCAATTTCGTGCACTGTTCATCTTCCTCCATTTTCTTCTTCTGACAAGCTGCCAGAAGAACATAGTTCTTCCCTTCTCTCTTCCTAGCCACATATGCTTGAAAACCTCTTCTTCCTCACCTTAAACACTCACTTTTCTCCCTAGGAAGCCATATTTCCTTTTTGGTGCTCAACTCATGCTAATTTTGCTCCCATGCCACAAGCCCCTCATGCCAAGCTCAAAAGTTTATCTGTAAGCATGAAGAAATTACCTGTAAGCTTCCATTATTTTGGTTGGTGAAGATAACCAAAATACTTCCTAAGGCTCTACTGCATTTTCGAGGTATTTTGGGGCTTAATTTTCGAACTCAGGCTCAAGGGGCAATTTCTTCCATTTTGCCCTTTACGGCAGTCAGGCCCGTAGTAGCTGTCGGAAGAAAAAAAGCCCCTACATAAATTGGCGACTCTGCTGGGGATTAAGCCACTATCTGCACCAATGCCTCCAAAGAAGAAGACTAGAAGCAATAAACTGGAGGAAATAAAGAGATAAGAACATTTCCTCTTTCTTTTTCTTTTTCCTTTTGTTGGCTATCTACTTTGTAGAACAAACATAATATAGATTACTCACATGCTCCCTTTGCTTGTGTCTTAGATCTCCATTCTCAAGCAAAACAAGATATTTTAAAAAGACTGGGGGCTTTAGCCAAAGTGCAAGCCGCTGATCGTCGTCGTCAATTGTTGAGGCTAGCTTTGCCATCCACCTCTCCACCATAATACATCATCAGCAAGTCTGGCCATCGCTGTAAATCACCTTCGTAGCAACCCTCACCTCTCTAGAGTTGTGAAAATACTGTGAGAGATGGAAAAGGAACACTTGCTCAATGCTCTCAGCCTCATCTCTGCGAATGGCTTCACCAAGATAAGATTTTTATTATCATGCCTTGTTGATCTCAATATAGCATATATATTTGTTTGTTGTTTTAAGATATCCATAAAATTTATGTTTCATTGAACAAACTCAAGCATAGACAAAAGCATGTGCATTCAAGTCCAAAAAAAAAAAAGATTGATTGATTTGTTGTTATTCATATGGTGCACCAGCTTGCATCATTTTCTTGTTATGTATTAAACCACCTTTCAATTTTGCATCTCTAGCAAAATTTCTCAGGGCCTTATTCCACGAACTATTCACTTATCTTACTTCTTATTTCGTATCGATCCACCTTTGTGTTAATCAATCCAAGTTACACATTGCAATGTAGATGCCAACTATGCATGCTCAGTACTAAAATCATACCTGCTCAGCATGCTTATGTCAATTATGTTAGTCATTTGCAAGCTACATGGCTTATATTATTTTTATGCTTTGATCATGCAGCATTATATCGGTCATGTGCAAGGGACCCAAGCCTCCAAACAACAAACAAGAAAACAAATGCTCTCATGTTTCCTACCCAACATCTCAACACACGGCCATTATCATCCATTCCTTAAGACAAATCTCTCTCTATACTTCCAGTCATAGAAGTTCAAGCACCACTGAAAGAGCCGCTGGAAGAGTGGAAGAAGAACAGAGCCAGTCAAAATCCAAACACCACTGCTGGAAAGGCCGCTGCCAGAAGCACATGCTACCACCGAATCATGCCAAACTATCACCGTTGCAACAAAGGGATATCCCAAGTTCATCATGCCATGCAATGACCCAAACAAATACTAAGAAGGCCATGTTGCAAGAGTTTTTGTAGCCTATGCCCATCAAATCCTTTTCTGATGATTATGGTGCACTTGGGGGCTGAGGAAGGAATTCATTGCAATCACCACATCAGCGATTCCAAAACCCCAAATGAGCTTAAAAATCCATTATTACCAAAACCACTATTCCCAGACCAAAAATCTCCTTAAAATCCCAATTATGTTACTATGACCTCCAAGTTCGCCATCACTTGTTGTTATAACCCAACACATTTGCTGCAGTGACCACATACAAAGCTCAAGCTTCAATAGCCAAGTCCAAGCTTTTGGTTCCTAAAACATGTTCACAACAGCTGCAACAAACAATACCAAAGTTGCCATAACTGATATGCTCCAGCACCTCAAGCATTTTCTAAGCCTTAATCATTCCAATGACCAAGTTTAGGAGTCAAAACCAAAAGGCTATTGGGATGTCTCAATTGCCACAATTCCATAATCAAGCATCATTAAGCCCCAAGCCTTAGTCAAGAAATCCAAGCACTATGCTTTACTCAAGAAGGAAAACATCTCAATTCATGGCAAATGAAGGGAAAATATTGCGAAGGTAGTGCTATGATACTGCTGGAAGAACCTAAATAAAGTTTATTTTACCAAGCAATCAGAATTTTTGAAGCAATGTCAAGCTTTCAAGAAAATGGGTGCTGGAAGCGTATTTTCCTATATTCATCCATTCTTCACCTGCAACATCCACCACTGCTTGCCATACTCTAAGGAAGATCTTACACGCCGAGATACATGATATAACTCTAAGAGGCAAGCTATTGACAAGGACCCCTTGCCAAAACGAATGGGAAAGTAGATGACTACTGTCATTACGTGCTTTGATGACTTGCTCGGCAACGACGTATTGTGCCACCCGTGGAAGAATGACCCAAAGCCACCGGAGGCTATGTGGGAACCTTGTGGAAATATGAAGAAGGCCAACTGGAGCAAATATTCAAAATCTGCAAGCTATAACACCCCATGGCTACTTGCTAATGGATGGGAGAATGGTTCCAGCAGCGAAGTATTCACATTGGACATGCTGGAAGAAAGCCACTCGGAGGCTTCATTTGGTCATCAAGATTATCAAGAGGCAGCTGCTGTAACCTCTCATAACTTCACAGAAGTTGAAGAAAGTACAATGGGTTAGGAGCTGCAAATCACTCTTTGATTAGTTGGGTTATGAGCTGCAGGCAAGCAAAGCAGCAACTGTGACTCTGATAAATATCTCTACAGAGCATGGCATCCTAGTACAACACATGCCAAATACATGCCAACCTAAGCCACAAGCTTTCATGCTATTGCAAGTCATGCACGCTCCTTGGCCCTTTCATACTTGAGGGCTTAATTTGATGGGGGTATTTATCAATGCAAAATGGCTCAAAGCCTTACTACTGAGTTGCTTTTGCACCTATCCTTTTGTTTTTGGCTTTTCAAATTTATTTCAAAGATGAACTCCTTTTGTGTTTTCACCATATGTTTTCACAACTTTGGTAGAATGCACCACCATTATTTCATGCCAATGCATAAAACGATATTTGCAATGAGAATGGAGTATTTTGGAAAAAGAATTCTTTCCTTACTTTTACATTCTTCTGTTTTATAAAACATGTTCTTTGAAAAGAAAAAGAAAATAGACAAACAAACTTTCCTTTAAAAAGCTAAGTCTCTCAGCAGTAACCATGCCAAGCAAAGTCACTTGGATGGGGTCCCGAACCATCAACAAGCATCACGCTTAAGCAAAAAATAGCATAAGGCACGAGAAACCGATCTATTACAAAGAAGCATGCAATCTTGAGGTGCTGGAACAACATCTGGGAGTTTTATAAAACCTCGGTAAGAATCATGCACATGCTAGCCTGGCCCTTTTTTGGGGAAGGCAAGAAGCTGCTTTTCAAACCCAGAGGCTAGATAAACCATGCAAAAGAAACTTTAGAAATTCCGCTCCTGTCGAAATTTTGGCAGCATATACCTTGTTTTTAAGGATATCCAACCTGTCAGAAAATCTCAAACAGTTCACAAAAACGAATTTTGCCAACCAAGCTATATATATATATATGAGACATGCGAATTACAACCTGCCTTCAGCATTCAAAAAATTAATACGAGCTTCAGTGGTTCAATGCCAAATTACAAAGTCATAACGACGTAGTCGTTAGAATGTCAAAAGAAAAAAGAAAAAACTATAGTCAAAGCACGATAAAACTATACATGCTAAAGATCCATGCATCCTATAGTCTCAAAGGAAACAGAACCATGCGATGATTTCATGCTATGTGTAACACCGCCATCAAAGAAGGCTTTGAACGCCATGAAGGAATTCTCCCAATCTTGCCAAGACATGCTTTTCTCTGATAAATGCCCCACGGAGGTGGAAGCATCACCGTCCTTATGGATGTCACCAATAATCTCACCACAAGGGGGCACTGCCGGAAGCTGTGAAGAGGTGCCGGCAGCTATGTCGGGTGTGCCCAGGCAAGGAGAAGTTGGAGGCAGCACTGCTGGAAACTGTGGAGAGGTACTAGCAGCTATGTCAGGTGTGCCCAGGCAAGGAGAAGTTGGAGACAGCGCTGCGGGAAGCTGGGAGGAGGTGCCGGCAACTGTATCAGGTGTCCCAAGGGGAGGGGAAGGAAGCGTACCCTCCGCCCCTTGTGAGATGCTCTTGACCTAAAAGAAAAGAAGGAGTTCAAACAAATATGCAATTTCTGACCCAAGTTCGCGACAAACAAAGTTCTCATCCTATGAGTCAATAAGCATGACAAGCAAATTCTCTTTCGGAACAAAAATCAAACATTGCAAGACATGCATTCCTACTTCTCGCAACCGAGAACAAAGTCTACAATTAATCAAGCATATGTTCACAAGGGGAGTAAGCCTAGGCCATGCACCAGTTATTCCTGGAATATTCAAATTGGCGGAGTTACTTACCAAAAAATTAAAGCAGAAGCCCCAAATATCCAAGTTAGAAGGCTGAAGGATTTGAAGGTTCCAGCAGCAGAAACGTCAAGGTTTCCAGCACCTGCCCCACCTATGCCTGAGACGTGTGCACTTGCACACAAAAAAAAAAAACAAAAAACAAAAAACAAAAAAAAAAACAAAGGTGCCAAAAGCGTATTTTCTTCCATTCTTCCAGAGCAAGGAATTTCTGGCGCTTGCCTTTTTCAAATCTTCTTAGCCCCTGTCCTATTTCAAACATCATGCTAGTAAAATTTATCACACAACAACAATTCAACAAACTCATCACATCTTTGGAAGAAAACTCAAAACAGCCTCAAGAACTAGCTTGTTCTCTTTCTCACCCAAAGTCCCTCCGATCAAGCAATTCGAATCTTTCATAAGCCTTCATATTGCAAGTCAAGATGAAAAACTCACCTTTATTCTATTTAAGATCCCAGCAAATCAGTAAGAAGATGGCATTCCTCATGCTTTGGAACCTCTCAATCAAGCCTGAAAAAGAAACAAGGGAGTACGTTGGCCAGATCAGGTGTCGGAAGGGAACTAGTAAACAGAAAGGGGGTGCCGGAAGTAGAATCACTATTAAAGCATAATGTTTTCCAAAGACAAGTTGCAAGAGACCAAGACTCACTTTCATGCTATCAAAATCCTAGAAAATTAGACTTCTCATGCTTTGTCATGCTTTGGAGCTTCTAAAACAAGAGAATATATTAGCCAAAAATCAGACGCTAGAAAGGTACTCATACACAAACAAATGCGCCAGAAGATGTGATACCAATTCACATGCCAAGAAATTTCATTTCATTCAAGCATTTCAAGCAATTTGGGCATCTCAAAGCAAATTGAAGAATTCATGCTCTTAAACCAATACTATTCCACTTCATGCTCTCACGACAATATTGCTCAAGAACATGCTCTAGCAATACTCAGATCATCACTCAATGCCAACAGAAAAGACATGCTAAATTCCCAAGCAAAAGCAACATGCCAAGCAAAACTTATACACAAGCTTTCCAACCATCCTAGCTAGAATATCCCACCTTTAGAAAATCACTATAAATCAAGCTTACAACCAACAAATCCCAGACTTTCCAGATTAGAACTAGACATATCAAGCTTCATTTTCCCAAAATTTTGTTGCATTTCGAGCTAGGGAAACATGTCAAACAGATTTCTAAAACAGCCCACGCAGCAGAAACTGTACAGCTCCAGCACCTTAACCCTTACTTTGAAATTCCACCGAAAATTCATTTTTTCTTCAAGTGATGCAAGACCAATTCCAACATAACCATTGGGAAGTCCATTTTTATGTCTCTAAAGCTCCAACTCAGATTCGAAAAGAAACATTTCAAAAGTTCAAAAAATAGCCAGCAAGCTACTTTGAGATATTTTGACAAACACTTGGCATGCATACCCAAGTGAGCTTGTATAACTCTTGTTTATTACCAAGCTAGAATCCTAAATCAAAAGCTCAACCTTAGAATTCGATTTCTAGTTCACAAATTCTGGGAAATACAGAGGAATTCAAGCATTCAAGCATAGAAGACAAGCATGCAACAAAGGCATCAACATCAACTCATGAACATGCTTTAGAAAAATGGAGGCAGAGAGTACCAGAATGGGTGGATGATCCTCAATTTTGGATTTGTTATAAACAACATAATTTCAAGCAAATTTTGTAAAGCAAGTGCAATCATACGAGCATCATAAGTTAAAGACACATGCAGAAGAAAAATCTGCAAAAACTCACCAGCCATGGATGAATGCAGAAGTTGCAAACCAGCTTTGAGGTATCAGAAAAATTCAAAAAATTCTGAAAATTTTACTGGCTATAGTACTCGAGCAGATGAACAACTTTGATCAAGGAAGTTTTCTGATCCGAGCTTCCGAAATATGACTTATGTACTGATGCACAATACCCACGAGTTTGGGTCTTGAAGAAGAAGAAAGAAGAGAATGAGAGAAAATCATAAAATAAAGCATGCCATGCCAAATGAAAGGAAAAGAGGGCAGACACTTGCAAATAATAAAAAATTCAAAGGGAAGGGGCAACAAAATTTTGCCCATGTGAAGGCCAAGCCAGCAAGGAGACAACGTGCCCAGCTCTCTTATGCTATCTCAAACTCGTATCTCTTCTTCCACCCATCAATACAAGCGTTTGTGAATCAATCCACGCAAACCATGCAACTCAAGCATTTCACTTAGATGCAATCATTTCAAGCAAACCAAACCAAATATCACAATATCAAGTTTTTCAAGCAATACAGTCATCATAAAAATGACAATGTTAGAACTTGGCAGTTCTAGTTGCTGGAAGCACATAGAAGAAGTCATGCTATCATGCCAAATTGTCCTCATTACAACAAAGGGGTATCGTTTTTCCAAAATGCCAATATTCATGCTGCCGGAAGAGTGAACCCTCATGCCAGATCAAGCTATATCTTGATTCAACTCAACCATTAGATTATCCAAGTCCAAGCTAATCATGCCAAGCCAAGTCACATTTTTTCCAACATCTATTCCATGCCAAACAAAACCGTTTCCAGCACCTATCCTATTCCAAATATCCTTCCAGCACATGACCTATTTCAAACATTCTACCAGCACATGCCCTATTTCAAATATCCTTCCAGCACTTGTTATATTTCAAATATCCTTCCAGCACATGCCCTATTTCAAACATCCTTCCAGTGCATGCCCTATTTCAAGCATTCTTCCAATATCTAGCCATCATGTCGCACGATACCACCTTCATTGAAGTTTTGTCCGCTAAATTCAAAGTGTTCGGAGGCTGGTGTTGTAAAATCAAACACAATGGTGAATCCAAGCTTATTGCATCCGCAACTCTAAGATTGGATCCCCACTATCCGCTAGCACGTCCGGCTACTGTCAAATGACATCCACCATGCTAAATGTCCTCAAAGCCATATTAAACCATGCTACCTTAGCCAAAACTAAGCATCCAAGCATGCAAGCCAAAATCAAGCATACACGCCAATACCAAGTATCAAGCCAAACTCAAGCATACATGCCAATGCTAAGCATCAAGCCAAATACCAAATATACAAGTCAAAGCCAATCATGCAAGCCAAAATCAAGCATACATAATTAAATATTAGATACACAAGTCAATGCAACTCTTGCAAACCACAATCATGCAAAATCAAGCCTCTCTAGTCACTCAAGCAAATAAATCATGCGAGCTAAGTAGTTATCTTGAGCTAATCCACCAAGCATTTTCTTCTATATCATGCCACAAAATAAGGTCAACTCTTGGTAACTCTAGTAAGTGACCTCCAAAAATACAGTGTCTAGGAAAGTTCTTCAAGGCAACACCCTCGGTGTTTAAGAAGGATTGGGTTTTAAGCGGGACCATTGTGACCCCTCCAACCTTCCCGGAAAAGACCTGGCTGTAATTTCAGAGACCCTTAACCTGTTATCATTGAGTTGCTCCTAAACCCATGCCATGCCATGCCACGGTAATTTATTTTGGGCTGAAAATTGATTATTCGGACCATTTCAATACACATTCATGGCCCCAATAATCAAGGGGGCTAATGTTGAGGCCCAAAAAATTCACGGTTCGGCCCAAATAAATTCTCGGCCCAATGCGATGCTTTACCAAGAAGAAACCCGATTTGGGCATGCGAAAGTTCATCATATGCGCTTGCACACATGCCACTCCAAATGACATGCCACGCTAAGCAAGGAATTATCATTCCGCACCTAATCACGCTACAAGCTTAAGTGGGCCCAAGCCACGCAAGATGCCTGGGGCTTGCTTGAGTGGGTTGTGGTATGGATGGTAATAAATTATCATGGGGCCCATTGATGAGCCGAGAAATGGAGGTTCCGGGTTGCTTGGGAGCCTCGGAACCCAAGCCCATTTCTTAGGCCCAAACATGTGGGTGAGCACAAAGAGAAAATATCCCAACCAAAATAGCCCAACCGAAATAGCCTTTTGACCCAACCAAAAAGCCCAACACCTCAAGCCAAAACTTGGTGAAGTTGGCCCATTTATTTGATAAGCCTATCCATTGTTCTAGAAGGCCCACATAAATAAAATAAAACTATCAGCACTTTGCTGAAAACAGAAGCCACGAAGGAAAGTTTGAAAAGCTGTTGCAAAGCTCTAGCACATGGGAAGAACAAGTTTCAAGCAAAAACTTCCAAATGACCAAGGGATATTGGAGCGCAAATCACCATTTGAACCATCATGCATACCCATTCCTTCCCTCATCAGACCTAGCCTTGGAAGAGGAGAGAAAAGAAGGAAGAAAGATGGCTGAAAATAGAAGTCTGAAACAGCCGCGGGAAAGGGGGCTTTGAGCTCCCAAAAATCCCTGATTTTGTGCAAATGGGTAGAGTGGATTTCACCAAAAAGGGATGATTGAAGAGATGAAGGGAGAAAGGAAGGAAAAGCTTAGCCAAAATGGGTAGAAGCCATTAGGTTTTCTTGGAAAATATCAGCTTCCAGTGGCTATAAATTAGGGCCTCTTCTACTCAACAAAAATCATCCACAACTAGAGAGCAAGCTTCCTCTCATACTTGCAAAAACCAGCAATTTCGTGCACTGTTCATCTTCCTCCATTTTCTTCTTCTGACAAGCTGCCAGAAGAACATAGTTCTTCCCTTCTCTCTTCCTAGCCACATATGCTTGAAAACCTCTTCTTCCTCACCTTAAACACTCACTTTTCTCCCTAGGAAGCCATATTTCCTTTTTGGTGCTCAACTCATGCTAATTTTGCTCCCATGCCACAAGCCCCTCATGCCAAGCTCAAAAGTTTATCTGTAAGCATGAAGAAATTACCTGTAAGCTTCCATTATTTTGGTTGGTGAAGATAACCAAAATACTTCCTAAGGCTCTACTGCATTTTCGAGGTATTTTGGGGCTTAATTTTCGAACTCAGGCTCAAGGGGCAATTTCTTCCATTTTGCCCTTTACGGCAGTCAGGCCCGTAGTAGCTGTCGGAAGAAAAAAAGCCCCTACACTTATAAAAGTCAAATGAATGAGGTTTCAAAGAGCATGGCTGAGGAAAGAAAAGCTTAAGACTTTGAAGGGTATGGTGTTTGTGACAATGATTCTAGAGAAATTTATGAGTTCTAGAGGTGGGAGGATAAAAGGAAAAGCTTGAGACTTGAAAGCTATGGTGTTTATAGCTTGAAGGGTACGAAAAGGAAGGAAAAGCTTGGAGTTATGGTTTGTGAGGCTTTATAGGGACAATGAAGGATTTTAATGATAGGAAAATAAAAGAAATGGTTGTGATAGCTGAGGAGTGGCTGGGATGGCCGCTGGAATGCTTGCAGCAGCTAACTGGAGGAAGGAAAGTGGTCTGGTGGTTGCTAAAGTGGGTTGATGGTTGGCTGAAGAAAAATTGGTGCCTTCTGCTTGAGCCTTGAATGCCAATTTATAGAGGGTGAGGGTTTTCCTTTATTTCCAATAGGTAAAGGGAGGTGCTGGAACCAGCCTTGTTTGTGCCTAATAAATCACGGTCATAAACTGACCGAAAGGGCTTCCTCTCGGCCCTAGCACCTGCTCATGAACTGAAACGGCCATGTGATCAGTGCATAATTACATATCTTTTTGTACCCTTCTAACTTATGATTTGGTTATGTTTTTGAGTTAAACTTGTGCTTTTAATAAAGTTTGTGTATGTTTCAGTGTAATAAGGATGAGACTCATTACATGCATTTTGAAGACAAGTTAGCTCAAAACAGTGTCTGCAGATCAGTCACATTCAAGGATTAACCTGTACTTGCTCAAGAAGAACCAGATAATGAGCCATACATCATCGGAAAGATACGGAAGTCTAGTTTCCGTAGCATTTTACGGTTCATGATTTGGAGTCTTCTAGAGGAAGTTATCCATGATTTAGCAGCTCAAGGTCAAAATTCGGCAGCATCTGCGTTACTGGGCCAAAAATGACATTTGAAGGCCTTTCCTATTTTTCCTTGAGTTGGGCTGCATATGCTTGGAAAGATAAGACAAAGGGCTTGAAGATCCATATTTTTCCAGGATTTGTTGGAGTGAATAACAAGCCCAAAATCGGCCCACAAGCTGACTGCAATGCAATGTCATGCATGACTATCTAGTGGGATTTGTTGGTGAAGTGCACTAGCCAAAAGAATGAGTTTCTAATTACAAGTGTTATCTAGTGGGAATTGTTGGTGAAGAACACTAGCCAAAAGAATGAGTTTCTAATTACAAGTGCTATTGGCATAAACCATATTCAATTCAAATATTCCCCTTCCATTCTCCCTATAAATAGCACTCCAATTCTAAACACAACATCATTCAACAATCCATCACTTCACTTCATCCATTACTCATACACATTCAAATAGAGAGAGAGAGAGAGAGAGAGAGAGAGAGAGAGAGAGCTAGTTGCAAAAGGAGCAAAGCTTGGAGCTGTCTTGGGAATTCCTTGCTGCCATCATCTAGTTCTTTTCTTCTCTTTATCCTATCTTATGTATTTCCATTATATATTGTTTTTCAATTATTAAATATGAGTAACTGAATTTCTTCTTAGTTAGAGGTGAATTCGAAGCCATGGACATATGTTTTATATGAATTGATCACTTCCAGTTATGATTTCGTAAAGTATGAATGTGATTTACTTTTCTGTTTTATTCAGGACTTATTCTTGCATGTTTATTAAGGATGCATACTAAGTTTGCATGCAGAGATTTGATGCTAGAATATGAGGGAATTTCACCTAATCGTTATGAACTTATATTCACAAGTAGTAAAAGTCACTAGTCATGATTGTGTTAAGTAAATTCCTGGCAGGAGTATCATGTTTTTCATAGTTACAATTGCTTTGTCAAAGCTTATGATTTTCATAGAACTTAATGATCTTTGATATGTATCTCTATCATGCTGTTCATATAGGGAACTTGATAAGAATAATTTGATTGAGTCGCTGAGTCCAATTCAATGAACTTAGGAAAATCTGAGAGTTAATTAGTGCAGTTTACAATTAATTTGGGACTTTATCATTCGTACTTTATTAAAAGAGTAACTGGAGATCGATTTGTATGCATATGTTCCATGTGTGGAGAAGAATCCTCTAGCTATCCCTTAATCCATATTTCATTCACATTTTAGTTATTTGCTGCTGTCAATTTTACTTTGGTCTAAATCATCCAACTCCCCCCAATCATTGTTCCCTTAACTTAGTTCTAGTTTAATAAATTTAATTTGTGTTGATTAGCATCCCTCCTAATCCCCGGAATAGAACGATCCCTACTTACTCGTACTACGATTGCATGATTTATAGGGTTTAATTTGTGCGTTAGTTATTTCTCACGCCAAATTTTGGCGCCGTTGCCGGGGATTAGCAAAATTGCTAATCTTCCGTGCGTTTTCGTTGTTCTTGTGTTTCTGATTTTGTTTTCTTTGTTTTAGGTAGAAGTGTATGACTCGAAGTTCACACCGTGTTCATGCGCACATATTGGACTTTGACGACGATCTCGAACGAACTTTGAGAAGGAAGAGGAAATAGCCAGAACTCAGTCCCTCTAGTTTGGGTTCCAAACCCGAATCTGAAGCAGAAACGGACTTGGAAGAGGAACAAGACATGGCTGTAGACAATAGATCAATCAAGGAACTTTCAGCCTCTGAATTGGACAATGCAGTCCCTCTTTGCATTCAATACCCCGGGGCTGCTGCATGCAAGACCGATGTGTTTGAATTGAAGTCAAGTTTGCTACATCACATTCCCAGATACCATGGGCTGTCCATGGAAGATCCAAACAAGCATTTGAAGGAATTTGAAGTAGTATGTTCAAGTATGACACCCATTAACGTGGATGAAAATATTTTGAAGATGAAAGCCTTTCCATTTTCTCTTATGGACAAGGCTAAGGATTGGCTCTATGAACTAGCACCTGGAACTGTTACTTCTTGGGAAAGTATGAAGAAAGCATTCTTAGAGAAATTCTTCCCAACTTCAAGAATCATTGTTTTGAGGAAGAAAATTAGTGGAATTCAACAAGGCCTGGGAGAATCCTTTCCAGTGTACTATGAGCGTTTTAAGACGTTAGTTGCATCCTGCCCACAACATCAAATGAAGGAAGAGCTTTTAATTCAATATTTCTATGAAGGGCTACTTCTACTGGAGAGACAAATGCTTGATGCTTCAGCAGGAGGTGCTTTGGTTGACAAAACACCAGTTGCTGCAAAGATCTTAATAGCAAACAGAGCTTTGAATGCACAATAATATGAAGGAGTTGGAGGGAGAGATCATGCACAGCCAAGTCAAGTTAATGAGGTAAGTGCTATTTCAGAACTTCAATCTCAAATGGCTAATCTCTCTACTCTTATTTCGCAGGTTGTTGAAGGACCCAAAATGCAAAGTGCAGCCACTTGTAGCGTGTGCTCTATGCATGGACACCACACTGATCAATGTCCTCAATTAATAGCGAATGGGGGATGGGAAAGTGCCAATGCCATAGGTTATCAAGGCCAAACTCAACCTAGGTATGACCCATTTTCAAACACCTACAATCCAGGCTGGAGAGATCATCCAAATTTTAAGTGGAGGGAGCCTCAACAAACTCAACAACAAGGCGGATATAAACAGCCATCTCTGGGGTTCTATCAAAGGCCATTCGCACTACCACAACCTCAACCACAAACTGCCCAATCAAATTCAGGTTCCCCAATGGATAATGATCAAATGCTTAAAGTACTAACTTCTTTGACTCAAGGTTTACAAAATCAAGCCAAAGAGATGAGCGAAGTGAAGAAGCAAATTGGGCAGATGGCGGAATTCATGGGACAATTTAGAGAAGAAGGCAAACTACCTAGCT
Source organism: Prunus salicina (assembly GCA_020226455.1). Lineage (NCBI taxonomy): Eukaryota > Viridiplantae > Streptophyta > Magnoliopsida > Rosales > Rosaceae > Prunus > Prunus salicina. Next base: position 26,140,373 of record CM035342.1, on the reverse strand, counting down.
CAACCATTGTCAACCCAAAAGGAGGTTTTGAAACGGCTAAAACTATCATCTTGAGGAGTGGTAAAGAGGTTGGAACCAATCCCAAAATGTCCAAACAAAGCCCAACAGAGAACGAAAAGTTGCTTTTCAAAGAAAAGGAGGAGGACAAAGCCACAGCAAGGGAGGAACAACCCTTGCCGCAATCCCCCAAAGCTCCTACACAACCAAACTTAGGTAAGGTTGTTCCAAATTCAACTCATTCTAACCCTATCCCACCAAGTGTGCCTTTCCCTCGCAGGTTTATGCAGTCTAAGAAAGAAAAGATTGAAAAAGACATCTTAGAGACTTTCAGGAAGGTACAAGTAAATATCCCACTTCTTGATGCAATAAAGCAAGTTCCAAAGTATGCTAAATTCTTGAAAGAGCTTTGTACAACAAGGAGGAGGAATTCGAACAAAGAAGTGGTAAGGGTAAGCGAGAATGTTTATGTAGTTTTGCAACGAAAACTGCCACCTAAATGCAAAGATCCAGGTAGTTTCACAATCCCTTGTGTTATTGGTAACACCAAGTTTGAACATGCCATGTTAGATTTAAGTGCTTCCATTAATGTCATGCCATACTCTATTTATGCATCTATGAACTTAGGGGAGCTTAAAAATGATGGAGTTATAATTCAATTAGCCGATCGTTCTAATGCATATCCGAAAGGAGTTTTGGAAGATGTTTTGGTGCAGGTTAACCACTTGATATTTCCAGCAGATTTTTATGTGCTTGAGATGGAGGATTCGGCCCATTCTACACCATTGCCAATCTTACTTGGACGACCTTTCATGAAAACAGCCCGAACCAAGATCGATGTGTTCAAAGGGACATTGACAATGGAATTTGATGGCGATATCATTGATTTCAATATTTCTGAAGCTATAAGGTACCCTATTGATGATCACTCGTGTTTTTCTATTGATGCATTTGATTCTTTGGCGCAGGAATATCTCGAATCCCTGGATAGGGATGCCCTTGAAACCACCATTGTTCAAGGAATTGAACTCATCACCAATGGGGCCGAACCTAATCAAGAAGAAATCTGCGAGATGGTGGCTACCCTTGAGTCATTGCCAAAATATGTTGGTAAGCCTCCAATCCCAATTCCAATTCCCGTTTCTGCTAACAAGTTGTTACCTTCAGTGATTCAGGCACCCACTTTTGAGCTTAAACCGTTACCGAATCATTTGAAGTATGTCTTCTTGGGAGATAAAGAGACGTTGCCCGTCATAGTCTCCTCATCACTCACGGTAGTGGAGGAGGAAAAACTAGTTCGGGTGTTGCAAAAGTACAAAACAGCGATTGGATGGACTTTAGCCGACATCAAGGGAATTAGTCCTACAACATGCATGCATCGCATACTTCTAGAGGAAGGGGCTAAACCAACTCGAGAGGCTCAACGCCGACTCAACCCTCCAATGATGGAAGTTGTGAAAAAGGAGATCATTAAGCTTCTCGATTGTGGGGTCATTTACCCAATTTCGGATAGTCGTTGGGTTTCACCAGTTCAAGTTGTACCAAAGAAATCAGGAGTCACTGTGGTAAAAAATGAAGAGAATGAACTTGTCCCGACTCGTATCCAAACAAGCTGGAGAGTTTGCATTGACTATAGGAAGCTCAACGCCACCACAAGGAAAGATCACTTCCCTTTGCCGTTCATTGATCAAATGCTTGAAAGGTTAGCTGGTCATTCTTTTTATTGCTTTCTTGATGGCTATTCGGGATATAATCAGATTGTTATAGCCCCAGATGACCAAGAAAAGACTACTTTTACTTGTCCATTTGGTACTTTTGCTTATCGACGAATGCCATTTGGTTTATGTAATGCGCCAGCCACCTTTCAAAGATGCATGGTAAGTATCTTTTCTGATTTCGTTGAGAAGATTATTGAGGTTTTTATGGATGATTTTAGTGTTTTTGGTGACTCCTTTGATGGCTGTTTAACTAATCTCACGTTGATATTAAAACGTTGCATTGAAACTAACCTTGTTTTAAATTGGGAAAAATGTCATTTCATGGTAAAACAAGGCATAGTTTTAGGACATATAATTTCAGAAAAGGGAATTGAAGTTGATAAATCAAAAATAGGTCTTATACGCCACTTACCCTCTCCCACTTCGGTGAGAGAGGTTCGTTCTTTCCTTGGACATGCAGGATTCTATAGACGTTTTATCAAAGATTTCTCAAAGATTTCAACACCCATGTGTCAACTTCTACAAAAGGATGTGCCGTTTGTGTTTGATGACGAATGTGAGAAGGCGTTCGATCACCTCAAAGAATTGTTAACTTCGGCACCTATCATTGTTCCACCAGATTGGAGCCTTCCGTTCGAGCTTATGTGTGATGCTTCAGATTATGCTTTAGGGGCTGTTTTGGGGCAACGGAAGGACAAGAAGCCACACGTCATCTACTACGCATCCCGAACCTTGAATGATGCTCAATTGAATTACTCCACCACTGAAAAAGAACTTCTTGCTGTTGTGTTTGCTTTAGATAAGTTTCGTTCTTATTTACTTGGTACTAAAGTAATAATTTACTCTGACCATGCAGCTTTGAAGTATTTACTCACAAAGAAAGAAGCCAAACCAAGGCTTATTCGCTGGATGCTTCTTCTTCAGGAGTTTGACATGGAAATTAGGGACAAAAGAGGATGTGAAAATGTAGTGGCTGACCACTTGAGCCGTTTGGTACATGAAGAAGACCCTCTACCTATTCCAGAGGCATTCCCAGATGAACAATTGCTGACCATTGAGGTAAGTGAGCCATGGTATGCTGATATTGTGAATTATATTGTGTCTAAACAAGTACCAAGCACCATAACTAGGCACCAATGCAATAAACTTAAAAAAAATGGCACGGTTTTATGTGTGGGATGACCCTTATTTGTGGAAATATAGCCCTGATCAAATTATTCGTAGATGTGTGCATGATTCCGAGTTTAATTCAATCTTAAACTTCTGTCACACTTATGCATGCGGGGGTCACTTTGGTGCACAACGCACAGCACTTAAGGTTTTAGAATGTGGATTTTATTGGCCTACTATCTTTAAGGATGCTAGAACTTTTTGTATGACTTGTGATCGTTGTCAAAGAATGGGCAATATAGGTGCAAAAGATCAAATGCCACAAATTCCTATCTTTTCTGTTGAGATTTTTGATGTTTGGGGTATTGATTTCATGGGCCCTTTTCCTTCCTCACATGGTTTTAATTATATCTTACTTGCTGTGGATTATGTTTCGAAATGGGTGGAAGCAAAAGCCACCCGTACTAATGATTCCAAAGTGGTTGCAGATTTTGTTAAAACTAACATATTTGCAAGATTTGGAATGCCACGAGTACTTATAAGTGATGGGGGCTCTCACTTTTGTAATCGGACCATAGAGGCACTGCTTAAGAAGTATAATGTCACACATAAGGTTTCAACACCTTATCATCCCCAAACAAGTGGACAAGCCGAAGTTTCCAATCGGGAAATCAAGCAGATCTTGGAGAAGACAGTTGGACCAACTCGAAAGGATTGGAGCTTGCGTTTGAATGATGCATTGTGGGCATATCGTACTGCCTACAAAACACCAATTGGAATGTCTCCTTTTCGGCTCATTTATGGGAAACCATGCCATCTTCCAGTTGAGTTGGAGCATCGTGCACATTGGGCAGTCAAGACTTTCAACATGAACATTGATGCAGCTGGACTTCATAGGAAATTGCAATTAAATGAGCTTGAGGAAATTCGGACTGAAGCTTATGAGAATGCTCATATTTATAAGGAGAAAACAAAGGCTGCCCATGATAAGATGATTCGTAGTAAAACGTTTTCTGTGGGGCAGAAAGTGTTACTTTTCAACTCTCGGCTTCGTTTGTTTCCAGGTAAGTTGCGTTCTAAATGGATTGGTCCTTTTGTTGTTACTAATGTTTTTCCCTATGGTGCAATCCAAATTCAAAGTTTAAAGACAGGACAAGAATTCAAAGTGAATGGACACCGCTTGAAGCCATACTATGAGTGTTTTGAAGAGCATGTAGTGGAGGATGTACCCCTCCATGCCGTTGGCCCTAGTGAAGCTTAAAGGGAGGCATCGTCCGGCTGAAGACATAAAACTTAGCGCTTCTTGGGAGGCAACCCAAGGTGATGAGGAGAAGATAGAACCTGCAAGGAGCTGCTTACGTCCTAATCGCTTCAAAGGGGAGTTTTTCTAAACTCTAACCTTTGGTTATGTCTTTTCCTTATCTTCTTTCCTTGCATTTATTAGGGATTGACAATTTTGTTAGGTTTTGTGGTAGAGTTAAGTTGTGTGAGCTTTGTTTTGCTTAGTATAATTTTGTTCAATGTCTTGCAAGCCTATGAAAAAAAAAAAAAAAAAAAGATTTTTCATATGAGTTGACTTCTGGTAACTCCAAAGAGCACCTCTGTTAATACAGTGTCTAGGAGTTCTTTAGGCGACACCTTCGGTGTCTAAGAAGTTTGGGTTTTAAGCGGGACCATTGTGACCTCTCCAAACTTCCCGGATCCCCTGGCTGTGTTTTCTGAGGTTCTTAACTGGTAATCCATGAGTCACTTGTATACTCGTGGTTGTGTTTGCCATGGATCCCTCAGAAGTTACCATAGATGCCTTTCTGTTTCATAGAGGTAGGGTGATAGGGGAAATTGAATGCATGATTCCAAATTGGGATCTGGATTGTGGATTGGAAGAGATGCAGCTTGCGGCGCTGGCACATTGTCTATATACTTGGAGGGTATATCTACTAGATAGGAGGTTTGTAGCAAGAACTGTTGTGTTGAGCAGTCACATGTATTGTACAGATAACATTCGAGACGAGTTTGGCATTTACTTAAGTGTGCTTGCCGAGTTTCACTTCCAATTAGTGTACATGACCACAAGACTCCGGGACTTCGTGGAGCAGATGGAGCCCAATATGATTCTTCTGTTTCAGACCCTTCGGAAAGTGAGTCGGATTGAAAGATGAACCGTCCTAATCGCTTCAAAGGGGAGTTTTTCTAAACTCTAACATTTGGTTATGTCTTTTCCTTCTCTTCTTTCCTTGCATTTATGAGGCATTGCATGTTCTTACGTTCTAAACATTGAGGGCAATGTTTCATTTAAGTTTGGGGGGAAGGATTTGGTTATGTTGTTTTACTGTCAATTTTTAATTTTTTTTTGTGTGTTTAGCGTCTAAAAACGCAGGATTTTGTGTGTTGTTTCGTTATCCTTCCAAACACCTATGATAAGACTTGGATTTAATACTAATATGGTTTATCAGAAATTGAGAGTCATTTTTTAAGGACTTTGTGTGGTTCTGAGTTAACTCTGTCTTGCATGCCACCCTTGCACTTATTGAGCACTTTGCCAAGTTAGTCCAATTTCTTGTTACTTAGAGACGTTATGCAATTCTACTTATATCATGATCTTGATTTTGTACTCTAGAACTTATTTGAATATCTCTTGAGACATTTTGTTGCCATACAATGCTTAGGAAGTGATTTAGGCCATGTTTAAACCATTTGAGCTTTTCTAACCATCCCTCTACATTTATTCATCCCTAGTCAACCCATTTGAGCCTGCATTAAGCCTTTCTCTGTGTAAACCATTCCTACCATAATGAACCTCTGTTTTCTTATTCTTGCTTATTCTATGAGTAATTAAAGTTATCTTCAAAAGAGAGTTATAAAGAATGCAAGGTTTTTGGAGCAAAAGTGAATCATTAGTGCCATTACCCAAGTGTTGAAAAGAAATAAGTTTGGGGGTATTGGTAACTAATCAAAAGAGGTAATGAAGTGTGACCAATGTAGTCACGGCCCTAGGGTGTTATAAAAGAGAAGAGCATGGTGATCTAGGGTAAAGAGCCACAAAATTAGGCCAAATAAACACATTTGAAGGTGCTGAAATTATGTTGAAAATCTGCTCATGTATGTGTTCCTTGCTTGTTACAAAGTTCAAAAATCTCTTATGCTCTTACCTGTGCTTTAATTGTGCTAAAAATATTGTATATCTCATATCCCTTCTTTCATTCTACCACTACCCTGAACCTCTTTACTACCCTTGTAAAGTCCTTTTGATCCTTGGTGTTGCATGGTATTACTGTGGAGAGCAGATTGGATAATGAGCTTATGGGGTTCAGAATTATTGATTTTGCTCTAAGTGTGTGCGCATATACTTATTTGAGTGGCAGGGGTTGTTCTGATTTGGCATTCACACACTACACTTAAGGGTGTCATTGTGAGCTTTGCTTTCTCGTGAATCATGTGTGGAACTTAGATTGTGATTGTTGTGTTTCTTTGGAACCATATACGTTGGTGATTCTTTGAGAATATTGTTTGGAAGGCTAGTTGCTTATTTCCTGTTTCCTAAGTTGTAGTTTTATTTTGTTTTGCTCGAGGACTAGCAAAATCTAAGTTTAGGGGTATTTGATCAGTGCATAATTACATATCTTTTTGTACCCTTCTAACTTATGATTTGGTTATGTTTTTGAGTTAAAATTGTGTTTTTAATAAAGTTTGTGTATGTTTCAGTGTAATAAGGATAAGACTCATTACATGCATTTTGAAGACAAGTTAGCTCAAAACAGTGTCTACAGATCAGTCACATTCACGGATTAACTTGTACTTGCTCAAGAAGAACCAGATAATGAGCCATACATCATCGGAAAGATACGGAAGTCTAGTTTCCGTAGCATTTTACGGTTCATGATTTGGAGTCTTCTAGAGGAAGTTATCCATGATTTAGCAGCTCAAGGTCAAAATTCGGCAGCATCTGCGTTACTGGGCCAAAAATGACATTTGAAGGTCTTTCCTATTTTTCCTTGAGTTGGGCTGCATATGCTTGGAAAGATAAGACAAAGGGCTTGAAGATCCATATTTTTCCAGGATTTGTTGGAGTGAATAACAAGCCCAAAATCGGCCCACAAGCTGACTGCAATGCAATGTCATGCATGACTATCTAGTGGGATTTGTTGGTGAAGTGCACTAGCCAAAAGACTGAGTTTCTAATTACAAGCACTATCTAGTGGGAGTTGTTGGTGAAGTGCACTAGCCAAAAGAATGAGTTTCTAATTACAAGTGCTATCTAGTGGGAGTTGTTGGTGAAGAGCACTAGTCAAAAGAATGAGTTTCTAATTACAAGTGCTATTGGCATAAACCATATTCAATTCAAATATTCCCCTTCCATTCTCCCTATAAATAGCACTCCAATTCTAAACACAACATCATTCAACAATCCATCACTTCACTTCATCCATTACTCATACACATTCAAATAGAGAGAGAGAGAGAGAGAGAGAGAGAGAGAGAGAGAGAGAGAGAGAGAGAGAGAGAGAGAGAGAGAGAGAGAGCTAGTTGCAAAAGGAGCAAAGCTTGGAGCTGTCTTGGGAATTCCTTGCTGCCATCATCTAGTTCTTTTCTTCTCTTTATCCTATCTTATGTATTTCCATTCTATATTGTTTTTCAATTATTAAATATGAGTAACTGAATTTCTTCTTAGTTAGAGGTGAATTCGAAGCCATGGACATATGTTTTATATGAATTGATCACTTCCAGTTATGATTTCGTAAAGTATGAATGTGATTTACTTTTCTGTTTTATTCAGGACTTATTCTTGCATGTTTGTTAAGGATGCATACTAAGTTTGCATGCAGGGATTTGATGCTAGAATATGAGGGAATTTCACCTAATCGTTATGAACTTATATTCACAAGTAGTAAAAGTCACTAGTCATGATTGTGTTAAGTAAATTCCTGGCAGGAGTATCATGCTTTTCATAGTTACAATTGCTTTGTCAAAGCTTATGATTTTCATAGAACTTAATGATCTTTGATATGTATCTCTATCATGCTGTTCATATAGGGAACTTGATAAGAATAATTTGATTGAGTCGCTGAGTCCAATTCAATGAACTTAGGAAAATCTGAGAGTTAATTAGTGCAGTTTACAATTAATTTGGGGCTTTGTCATTCGTACTTTATTAAAAGAGTAACTGGAGATCGATTTGTATGCATATGTTCCATGTGTGGAGAAGAATCCTCTAGCTATCCCTTAATCCATATTTCATTCACATTTTAGTTATTTGCTGCTGTCAATTTTACTTTGGTCTAAATCATCCAACTCCCCTCAATCATTGTTCCCTTAACTTAGTTCTAGTTTAATAAATTTAATTTGTGTTGATTAGCATCCCTCCTAATCCCCGGAATAGAACGATCCCTACTTACTCGTACTACGATTGCATGATTTATAGGGTTTAATTTGTGCGTTAGTTATTTCTCACGCCACCATGTTTCGTTAGGCATTTTGCCTTCCTGAAAAACAAAAGGATGCGAAGGTAGAATCCTCTCGGCCTCACGACCGCGGTATTATGGGCCGAGGCCGAAGGCCGTAAGAGACACGGCTGAAGATACTATGGTTAAATCGCCACATGGCCTCAGGGTCCCACGCCCCATTTAATAAAGTAATGCCTCTGATTATCACAGCAAACCCACTGGTCATAAGATACATTTAATGCACGAGGGAAGTGACTGAAGTCAGGATTTGGTAACAGGAATCAGAGTGGTTAGGCGCAAACATTCTCACAAAGTATTCTTACAACTTGAGGTCAGATCACCAACCACCAGACCAGGGCATTAAATGCGTTCCCACGGCCAAGGGCGCAGAACCCACGATCAAAGCGGTGGCCGAGATTTGCCGAGATTTATGGGGGTCACACCACCATGCTTCACGATCCCAAATGCCGATTTGACTACCCACTTGCCCCGATCAAACTCCTCCATGCAGATCTTTTCAGTCTCGATTGTCCCTCTAGGACTCCCCCTATAAATACTAAGCTCAAGACTACATTCAAAGGGTCCAACACCAAACCAAAAGCCTCCCACAGAGCAAATTATTTTTTCCTATAACACACTTTCAATACCTTTAATTGCTTTCCTAGGAGTAGTGGTAGATTGTAAGGAAAATCCATTCATCAATATATCATACGCCCCTTGATTTTTCAAGGCGCCGGAGCACCATCCCTGTTGTCATCTCATTCACCTCATATATCATACGACCGTCGCTCTCTGAGCAACGCGCCGGAGCACCGCCTAAAACCCACCACCAACACCACCACTAAACGGCCTTGTAGCTCAAGCCGTGAACCTGACGGCCAAGATCAGTTCCTCTCTCGGCCACAATCGTTTGATTAGAAGTCGAACTCAAAACAAGTGCACCACTTAAACATCTTCTACCCAAACCTCATCACCATCTCGACGCACGGTAGACCGTGCTGGCACGCCCGCGCACAACCGTACCGCATCCAAAAGAAGGACGTCACATGTTCACGCACATCCCCTCGGCCCAGAGCACCAGGCCGTGAGATTTGCGCACCCAACAAGCCTATTTCCAATGGTTAAAATGGAGAACTGAGGCATGCTACTTTTCAGTAGGTGAAGCTAGGTACCATAAACTGATTATTTCCTATGGGTAAAAAGAAGCGCTGGAAACTGATTGTTTACAGTGGGTAATAGGAAGTGCTAAAAAAAAAAGGCTTGTTTCCAACTAGTAAAGCTAGGTATTTGGGTATTGACTATTTCCTATGGGTAAAAGGAAATGCTTGAAAAATATCTCATTTGCTCACCCACATTGGAGAACTCTAAGTAATGGGCTTGGACTCTGGTGCTCCCAAGTAGTTAGCCCAAAGTCTCTATTATCCAAGAGCTTCCATGGGCCTTGTGGACCTCCGTAACCTTCCACACCACAATCCCTCATACAAGCCCCGTAGGTTCATGTGAGCTTGATAGATGATTGGCATGGGAAAAATGTATTATTAGTTTGGAATGGCATGTACACTATTTATATATTTATTTAATGAATTCAATCTCAAAATACAGTTTGGATTAACGCGTGACCGACATTATATGTTATATTGGACTTTAAATGTCTTTGGGCTTCCCGTGACTTTTTTGGGCCTCAACAATGATGAAATACAATATGCTTACATTTGTTTATTTTAAATAACTTTAACTCACTATACATGTCTACACCAAGATCTCTGTACCAGGTGTTCGTTGATCATACAAAATAGATCATCTAATTACAAATTTCATTGAATATAATCGCAATTCTTAATTTGGTGCAAATATTATGCAATTTTCCCAAAAAATAGTATTGCATAAAGGGGAACATTAGGCACCCGAATCATATGAAATTTATAACTACTACACTGAAACCATAGCCCAGCCATCCAAATCAATTATGCAAAATTGACTGCTATGTAACCAACAACACTTACACCGAGACATAATATGCTTTAATAACATCGCATATATAAATATTGTATCTCTCTAAATGCAATTAAAATACATAATTATTGGCACATCCATATGATTGCACGTAGAACTTCTTCACCAAAACAAATTTCTATTTTTTATTATTCATTCTATGCATAGAGAAGCACATGTTCAAATGACCATGGATACAGCACCAGAACCAAAAGGAAATAATATTCATAAGATTGACCATTCATACCGCCAACTAAATGAAAGTAATCCTTCTTGGTTTAATGGTACATATTTCGTACGGCACAACCAATACATACATATATATATATATGATTCGAATAAGTATAAATCAAATCGTAAAATTCATAATGAAAAATCACAAAAACTCATAACCATGTACTGATACCACATGTAAACTTAATGTTAGGTAAAATCATAAGAACCCAATTCAAGACCCAAGATCTTAAACTTCGTGATTTTCACAATAGCATTAGGCGGAAATTCAATTAGACTTAAATTACATATATTCCTTGAATGATTAGTCTTATACCATATCAAGATATTTGTCTTGAGCGATCTGTAGGCGAGCCGTCAGTGTGGAGGAAATAGATTTCTCTCTAGCTTTTTGTACGTTTAGAAAACCATCATACGTGTTTTCATCAGTGTACACATAAGATGGGTATGTGCACTATTATAGCGAGAGAGATGACTCATTTCCTAGTGAAGCCCATAATCAATTACCACCTATCACAGTAACAAAATAAGAAACTACTTCTCTTTATTTGACCAATATAACTATTCTGAATAATATTTATTAAACCAATTGAACAATTTATTTATCACATAGGTCACTTCATAAGGGTCACACAGAATATTTATTAAAATATTCTTACACATATATGAATCACCCCAGAAAGAAATCTAAAAAATGAACAGCTTCAATCATTGTATTACTGTTCAGAAATAAAATGTGTCTTTACTGCCTTTCTTTTTTTTTTCTTTTTTTTTTTTATTCGCCCGTTATATGATATAACGTGTATAAATTGGCACACCGCGGGAAGAAAAAGTGAGAGAATAGCAACAACGTTTGATACAAGTAGGGAACATCATTATTCTATGATTAAAAACTTAGCATTTGTTGATGGGTCAAATTTAAATAAGTGCCTGAACTATACGAAATATCATATAAGGTCAAGAAATAAAAAGTCATATCATGGGCTTGAGTGTCTGTGAGTCTTAAAGATTTTCTTGGTGGGCTTAAAGATCTTTAGCTGCTAAATTGGGCATTAACAATTGACATGTTTGTGCCAGGTGGCTAAAACAAACGTTAGGTATTAAGTAATTTTAATATATATATATATATATATATATATATATTTGTAGAGACTATTTATGACAAAAGACTTACCAACTAGACGGTTGGACCACTAAAGTACAATAATGACTGTCTCTTGAATAACTTATTTTATTACAAAACTCTTATGTGTGTGAATGAAGTGACAAACATTCTACATATTTTTTTATATATATATATATGTGTGAATGAAGTGACAAACATTCTACATATTTTTTTACAAAACTCTTATGATTTTTAAGCTAATTACGTGCATACATATACTTGATATGAGTTTAGTTGAATTGGCTATAAGTTAATTTTTTTTAAAAAAGTACATATGTCATTAAATCAGATGACAATGACTTGCTAATAAAATAAACTTCATAACTGATTATTATTATTATTTATCTGATGCCATCTATAATTAAAAGGAAGCCTCTCGTAACCGATTATTATTTTTTTTTTTTTGGGGGTAATAAAAGTAGGTAAACTTTCCTTCTATAAGTACTCTGAATCGAACAGAACTGGTATCTCTACTCAACCTAAGACATTTTCCCTCCAACTTTACACAATGGAGTTGGAGAGCATACTAGGATATCTTCAAAACAAGACCATCTTAGTAACTGGAGCCACTGGCTTCCTTGGAATGGGTACCATTTCATCTCTCTCTCTCTCTCTCTCTCTCTCTCTCTCTCTCATAGTAACTTAATTTACATATGCATGCAGTATTTGTGGAGAAAATTCTAAGGGTTCAACCAGATGTGCAAAGGCTTTATCTTCTGTTAAGAGCTTCGGATACCAAGTCAGCCACAGATCGCATGCATGATCAGGTTTATATATAAATACGTATATAACAATGACCAAGTAATTTTATTTTATCCTATAATGATTTTCATGTATATCAATTCAGATAATAGGGAAGGAGTTGTTTAGGGTTCTCAAAGACAAATGGGGCACAGATTTTGATTCTTTCATAGCAGAAAAAGTTGTGGCTGTTCCAGGAGATGTAACTTATGATGACCTGGGAGTGAAAGAGATCAAGTTGATAGAAGAAATGTGCAATGGAATTGAAATCATACTAAATTCTGCAGGAACCACCAACTTTGATGAAAGGTAATTATTATATATGCATATAGGTATATAAACAATAAATAGATAAAAATGCAGTTAGAATTTACATGTATATACTATTTGGTTTACAGATATGATATTGCATTGAGCGTCAATACATTTGGAGTTCAGCACGTACTGAGCTTTGCAAAGAAATGTCTCAAATTAGAGATGCTGCTCCACGTATCAACTGGTTAGTGTTTGTTTTTCTTCTCTTGGTTCGAATTAAGAATCTTTTCAGAGGATGTAAAATTTGAAAATGCTAGGCTTAACACATTATCTTTACATGCACTTGATATCCGGAATGGACCACACGCATATGTCGTTTTCCCATGGCCTTTCCATTTTCTAAACTTTAAATGTCGAGTTTCATAATAATTTATCATCTCAATTTTTTTTCCCCGATCTCCATTTCCTTTGATTTGCTTCACTGATACGTTGAATGTTTTTCAGCTTATGTATGTGGTGAAAGGGCAGGACTTATACTAGAGGACTCATCTTGCATGGATGAGATGGAAAAGGAGATCACTAAATTTGATTTCAAAGTGCAAGAGATGAATTTAGTGGAAGAGAAACTGAATGAACTAAAAGCACAGGATGCAACAGAACAAGTTATTACCACCACAATGAAGGATATTGGCATTGAAAGGTTTTTCTGAGCATTGATCTCTGCACAAATACAATTCTAAGCCACAAATTTTGAATAAAATCAAAAGAAAGAAAGATAATTGTGTTCATCTGGAAATTTTATAGCAACAAAAATGTCATTTTTGTCTCACTTATCCTTTAAATGATAGGGCTAAATTTTATGGATGGCCAAACACCTACGTATTTACAAAGGCAATGGGAGAAATATTTCTAGGCCAATCAAAAGATCATTTACCCATTGTCATCATACGTCCGAGCGTGATCGTCAGTAGTTACAAAGAGCCATTTCCAGGTTGGGTTCAAGGTTTCAGGTATGAAGCTCGCAAACATTTCTTTGGGAAATATAATTATCCCCAAAAATTCTTGAAACAGTATAACTCAACTCTAACATTTCTGCTCGTGTAAAATTTAATGCCATATGCATTGAATCTTGGTTGTTACAGAACCATTGACAGCGTAATTGCTGGTTATTGTAAAGGAAAAGTGACATGTCTACTCGTGGACCCTATGTCAGTTCTTGATATGGTATTTACTATTCTTTTGAACACAATGATTTTAACTATCCAAAAATGCTTATCTAGTTAAATTGTGAACTAATACATAGCCATTCAATTTTTGAAATTATGTAGATTCCGGTTGACATGGTGGTACATTCAATGATTGTAGCAATGGTGGCTAATGCAAATAAATCTTCTAGCATCATTTACCATGTGGGAAGCTCTTTGAGAAATCCTATAAATTTCCTTAATATTCACAGTTTTATCTTCCGATACTTCACAAAAAATCCATGGATTGACAAGGATGGAAAGCCTGTCAAGGTTGGCATGCTTAAATTATTCAAGACTATGGCTACTTTTCACATGTACATGAAAATTCGCTTCCTGCTACCTTTAGAGGTTTGTTATTTTACCGTTAATAGTAATGTTATACAGTAATTACATATTATATTTATATGCATAATATTACCTTTAATTCTTCTTTGAAGGGTTTAAAGTTCGTGAACAAAGCATTTGGCGGATATTTCCAAGATTTGTATGTTAACTATAATCAGAAACTCAAATTGGTGATGCGCTTGGTAGAGCTATACGAACCTTATATGCTTTTCAAGGGCATGTACGTATATGCTAGCTTCAGTTTGGTTATTAACTAAACATGTGTTTTTATCATTGAAGTTAATTTGATTTAAATGCAGCTTTGATGACAACAATGCGGAGGAATTGCGAAGGATAACAAGGGAGAAGTTCGTTGATGCGGAAGCTTTCAATTTTGATGCAAGATGCATTGATTGGGAAGACTACATTATGCACACTCACATTCCTGGTCTCCAGAAACATGTTATGATGAAACGATAATCAAGAAATGCATGCATTGTCCTTGAGAAAATAAATAAATGCATTGATCCGTCGATATATTTTGTATCATTCGGTATATTTACTACTAGGAAAGCTCCAAATAAGCCACGGATATACCATGGCCAAGATCTTATATTGATACAAACAAAGATCATATACTCATTTCTATATTGTAGGTATATTTTAATGTACCACTATATATTTATAATGTACCCATTCCGAGGATATCTAATTTTATTTTGGAAGTACTTAATGTATTCAAAATAATGCACATTCATGAATCTCAATACGTAACAATCTCCTTAATAAGATTTAATAAAAACATTGGGAAACTCACTATCCAGATCAATCTCCTTGATTAGAGTAATTTTTTCACAATTAAGATAACCACTACTACAAAAAAGCAAAAAGACGACGGTAAATCACCGTCGTGTATTCGATTTTTCAATGGTCGTGGAATCCACCGTCATCTTTTCCCTAACAAACCACGATGGCTTTTCACCGTCGTTGTTTATCAATAAAGACGACGGTTTTTAAACAAAATCGTCGTTGTTTAGAGGTAAAGATCGTTCATTATAGGAGGAAATACGACTTTTTTTTAAAGAAACCGTCGTGTATTGTTTGTAAAGATGACGATTTTTTAATAAAACCGTCGTGTATTGGATGTAAAGATGACGATTTTATTATAAAAACCGTCGTGGATTATTATAAAGACGACCCTTTTCTAAAAAAAGGTCATCTTTATCTATAATAGACGACACTTTTTTATAAAAACCGTCGTTAATTATCTGTAAAGACCATGATTTATTATAAAAACCGTCGTCTAATAAGTTTCCAAACTGCTACATTTTAGTTCTTTTTGATTTCCTATGATGCTATACAACAATTTTAACTAGAAAACCAACCATAATGCTTTATTAATGAATATATACACAAATAGTTTCTTTCATAAAACTTGAAGATTCAATAGTTATTACATAGTTAACAAATCTTTATTCTACAACAAACATAATTCCAAACAAGAGCGAAGTACTCCTAATCCAAGCATTCCTCATCCAAACATACAAATGATGCACAACTGAAGTCTCCTCCATCATCCCTGTAAATAAATCAAAATGACAAAGAGAGAAAAAAAGCTAAGATTATAAACATAAAAAATTAGGTGGAAGAGAAATTTTACCATTGGTCCATATTTCCATAGAAAACTTGTAAAATGAGCATAAAAAAGACCATCGAGAACCTGCAAAAGGAACCAGAAATATAAAAAAATATGTAAACAAATCAGACAAATCAAGAGAGACAAAATCTGAAATTAGGGAGACAAAGAACATACCAGAAACGCAAAGAGACTAATCCAGAATTCACTAGCAAGATATAGAAGGGTATTTTAGAGAGTTTCATGGGGGTGTTTTAGAGAGTGCAGGAGGAGGGAGAGATAAGGGTTTCAGAGAGGGGGGAAAATCTGAAAATTTGTCGAGCGCGAATTCACTTAAGTAGCCTTTTTTTAGCGTGTTTTAAAAGACGACGCTTGTTAATGAGAGATAAGGTTTTCAAATATGGGTGAAAATTTGAAAATTTATCGAGCGGGAAATCACTTAAGCGGCCATTTTTAGCGTGTTTTAAAAGACGACGCTTTTTTTAAAAAAAATCGTCGTCTTCACTTCATAAAAACAGTGGAAGCAGAAGGGACGTAGCAGGAATTTGTAATTTTGTCGTCCGAGCTCTGATTGAGGTCCATAATACCTTTCTGAAAAGGGAATGAAGCCAGGAATCAGACTCAATACCTTGCACTGACATATGGTGGTTTTTGGCCATTTGAGGTCGTTTAGCCTTCCAAAAACGCATTTAAAGAGTTGAAAGTAATAGACGACGCTTTTTTTAAATGCGTTTTTGGAAGGCTAAACGACCTCAAATGGCTAAAAACCACTATACATCAGTGCAAAGCACTGACTCTGATTCCTGGCTTCATTCCCTTTTCAAAAAGGTATCATGGACCTCAATCAGAGCTCGGACGACAAAATTGCAAATTCCCGCTACGTCCCTTTTGCTTCCACTGTTTTTATGAAGTAAAGACGACGGTTTTTTTTTAAAAAGGTCGTCTATTATATGTAAAGATGACGATTTAAATTAAAGGTACGACGTATAAAGTGAATAAATACGACGTTAAATTTTATAATACGTCGTTAAATTAAAAACCCAACATGGTATTCTTTAAAGATAACATCGTAGAACTATAGGATAATGACGTCGATATATTTATCTTTGACGTTGTTGTACATTAATTTAATACGGCGATACTTTGTATTTTACCGCCGTGGATTTATTTATAATTATATGGCGTCTTATATGAAAACATGGTCGTGTTATTTTCTAAGTAAATACGGCGGCTTTTTTTGAAATCGTCGTCTTTACTTTCTACGTCGGTCGATTCATAACTTCTGCCGTTCTTTGATAGCTTTGATTTTACACTGCGGAAATCCTGTTTCAAATAGACGTCAGTTGTTTAATTAGGTACGTCGTTGTTTTTGAACAGCCATTTGAATCTCCATTTTTTAGGTGTCTAAGGTGGTATTACACGGCGGTTTTTTTAGTCTTTTGAAAAACCACGACGGTTTTTACTTAGACCGTCGTTTTTTCCTGGTCGTCTTTTACACTTTTTGTAGTAGTGAACTAACATATTTTTTTAGGTAAAAGTCATATTTGATCCATGTGGTTTATCATTTTTACTATTAATCTTGTAAGTGTATGCATTTTGAGTTTTTCTTTTGGCTTCCCTTGACAATATTGTAATAGGACATGCATTGTAATTACCCAACCTCAAGTTTAGATTAAGAATAGTTGCAATTGGCTGCTATCTTATGGAAGATCAATCATATTGGCAAAGGTAATTTGTGCATTGCATCATATTGCATTCATTAGATTTCTTAAGATTATGATTAGTCATCTTGTTTTCGTATGACTAGTTATATTTTGCATCAGCAAGTTTTCCAGCTAGATCCTACCAAACATTTTTGTCTTATTCTATGAATTTTCTCATCTACCATGTGTACTAACCTATGATTTTTTTTTGGGTAAAAACCAAATGATTCCTCATTTGGCAACCGTCAATTTTTTTGATGTGAGGTTTTGAAAAGGTTTCTCTATCCTTTTGCTTCTTCTTCTTCCTCAAGAGAAAACCCTTATTTTCATCTATGAGTTTTTAAAATTGATTTTCAAAAACTGCTTTTGAAATATGAAATCTGCATCTAGCTATAACAAACACATTCTCATACATCTAGGTCAGATTCAAGATTGATTTATTCAAGAGTATGGTTTCTTGAAGAAATTGGTCACTTTTCCTTTGAATCCAAATTTTTGGTTTTTGTCTGAGTTTGAGCTGGCTTGTTGGTGCCATGGGATGAAAGAGCTGTAGAATGAGCTGCTATTGTCATGAAGGACTAAGCTGCTAACTTTGCTATGTTGGAGAAGAAGATTGCACAAAGGAGGTATAGCTCATCTTCCTAAATAGATCTAGGATTTCTTGAGCTTGCTTGTGTTTCTTTGTAAGAATCTTCTTTACTTAGTGGATTGCCTGGTCGGTTGGTGACCCCCAGTTTTTCCCAGTGGTGGGTTTCTGGGTGAACAATTTCTGTTTCGCAGATCTGTTATTTTCTGGGTTTGTGTTCTTGATAGTTGACTAGTCATCGCATGATGTTCATGTATTTTTGGGTTTGTGTTCTTGCGGTTGACTAGTCATCATTATCTGCTGGTTGTTGCTTACTTGATTATGATGTTATCACACACTTTCACCATAGTTGTTGCTAGTACATGGGATGCCTAAATTGACGGGTCCTTCTGAATGCCTAGGTTGTCACTAGAAATCTTCTAGGCTTGTAGGTACAGATTGGTATGCTCTGTGTATGTGTTCTTGGTTATGGTTTTAGATGAATAGCAGTTGACTAGTCACAAGTACATTTGGTCAAGGTTTAAAGTGTGTGAAGATTGCTGTGTCTATTTGAATAGCTTGTAATTTTACCCCTAGTCAAAGTACCAATTTCAAATCCTCCGTTTGGATGACGGAAAATAACTCGGAAATTTAAAAGGAGAAATTGACAATTCCATTGTTTGGTAACTTAAGCCCGAAATTTATTAATTAATGCATAGAAAAAATCGTGGAAATTAGGGCATCAAATTCTCAAGTTTAATTTCCACCAAAATTGGCGTTATTTCACAATTTCCATAGTGTCATTTAAAAAATTCTTTCATTTACAAAATTCAACATACATAAATCCAAACATTAAAATCTTCAATTGCCAGAAATTGAAATGATGGAAATCTAAATTACGTCATTTTACAATTCTATGTAATTTTCGATTCCTTCATCCAAACGAAGGGTTAAGGTCCCTCTGGTTTCAATTTGATCACTTTTGTCACTGTGGTTTCAATTTAAAGCAATTCAAAGACAGTCTTCAATTTATGTCAAATTTTTTTTCCTTTCGTTACTTGTGGAGGGGCAATTCGGTTAAATTATTAAAAAACTCATTCCTTTTAAAATTATACAATACAAAATAAAAAAAAGGGCTTGTCCAATATAAATCCCTACATTTTATATTTCCTAGACATATACCCATCACTCTATAAATCTATGTGTAAAACCCAATTTCAAATTTAAATGACCAGTAGGATATAAGAGGTCGTAGTATTTCTATGTTTTTACATCGTTGCCACTAAACTTCATATTTTATTTATAATTTATTTCAAGCATTTCATTAACTGCCATAATTGTAATTAATATACTCCCTATTAATAGCATATCAATCACCCCATTTCTTTTAGTTGTCATTCCCTCTCACATCTCGCCCCCCTAAAATTGCAAACAAATTTTTTTTTTTTTGTAAATTACATATCCAATAATGTACCTATAAAAAATATAATATAAATATATACATATAAAATATAGGTATATTATTTACCAAAAAAAAAAAAAGTCAGTTACTTTGTAATTGCTTATATTTTTCATAATTAAAAATAGGTACACAATAATTTATATAAAATATAGGTACATTATTTACCCATAGATAAATTATTTTACAATATACCTATAAATGTGTATAGGTACATTATTTGGAGAGGAAAAATAGGTACATTATTAGAGGAAAAAAATAGGTAAGTTATTTGGAGAGAGAAAATAGGTTCATTTAAAAAATTACTTTTAATAAAACAAATAATAGGTACTTTATTCAGAGAAAAAATGCTATATATTTATAGAAAAAAATAGGTACATTATTTAGATAAATAATAGGTACTTTATTCGTAGTAGGTATAGTATTCAAATGGTAGGTACATTGGATGACATATAATACCTAAATCCTAATTGTAAGTACATTAAAATTAATGTAGGTATATTGGATGTCGTATAATGTAGGTATATTGGAATAGATAATTATGTACACTTTTCATACTAGGTAAATTATATTTTTCATAAAACAAACAAGTAATAGGTACATTATTTTTTCAACATAATTAGTATGTACAGTTTTATTCATAAACAATTATAAAGTGGATTATTAGTCATGTATAATTCATAAAAAGAAAATAACATAAACATTTTATTAAACAAACCGATTACCCAAATTTGAATTTATTGTTAAATTTTTTTTAAAATGTTTCAAAATTAATTCCTACATCCATTACAACCATTTGGAGATCTTTCCAAATTCAACATCTGTCATTATATACAATCAAATTAAAAACTGTTTCCATATTGATTCCTACATTAATATACAAAATGCAATAATGGCTTAGTTGGGGGTATTTTTGGAATCTGAAAAGTACAATAAATCAGATTTTATGCTTAATTAGGTAACTTGCTGAATTGGATCCTAGTCATGGGTTTTTACTTATACAAATTGGATATTATTTATGGGAACAAAAAGTGAAGGGTTTTAGATACAGCAAATTGAATTTGAAGGATGTAAGCCAAATTTACTAATAAAAAAATTTCTTCTTCTCTCTCTCTCTCCCTCTTCCCCCCCCTAGACCTCAACCACCACACAACCCAAAGTTACCCTCACCACCACCACTCCAACCCCACCCAACAAGCCACTGCCCAACATCATGTAAAGACACGTTTTTAAAAAAAAAATCAGATGTTATATAAATACATGAATAAACATTTTGGTCCTTTAAGTTCAGCCCGTGATCGACCAAAAAAAGTTCAGCCCGTGTCTTTGGGTTTAGCAAACCCATTTATTTTCTTTTAAGCCCAATACAATGAGCTTAATGTTTTGTCTTTATATGTAACTTGAGATACAGCAGCTTTTTCTCAAAAAAGATCTTGCAGCCAAATATTTCATTTTTCCTCGTCTTCTTCAGTCTCTCTTATTTTGTTTCTTTCAAAAAAATATCTTCATGCCTTGTAAGCAATCTAGGGTGCCTATTAGTGAAGGCTATATAAGCTGGTGGTGGCAAGATTTAAGGAGGTGGTGGAAGGGCTAGGTAAGAGGTGGAGAGTGTATAGGAGGAGGTGGTTGTTGGTGATGAACTTAGATTGCTCTGTAAGCAATTTATATGGCTGAGTAATCCCAGCTATAAAGTGGAAGTGGAAGAGCCAGTAATAGGTTTTAATCATGAAAAGGAAGGCTTTAGGGTAAGAGCTATACGAACCTTATATGCTATTCAAGGGCATGTACGTATATGTTAGCTCCAGTTTGGTTATTAATTAAACATGTGTTTTTATCATTGAGGATAATTTGATTTAAATGCAGCTTTGATGACAACAATGCTGAGGAATTGCGAAGGATAACAAGGGAGAGGTTCATTGATGCGGAAGCTTTCAATTTTGATGCAAGATGCATTGATTGGGAAGACTACATTGTGCACGCTCACATTCCTGGTCTCCAGAAACATGTTATGATGAAACGATAATTGAGAATTGCATGCATTGTCTTTAAGAAAATAAATAAATGCATTGATCCGTCGATATATTTTCTATCATTGACTATATATTCACTACTAGAAAGCTCCAAATAAGCCACGGATATACCGTGGCCAATCTTATATTGATACAAATATAGATCATGTACTCATTTCTATATTGTAGGTATATTTTAATGTACCTATATATATTTGTACTGTACCCATTCATTTGATATATAATTGTGTTTGGAACTACTTATGTATTCAAAATAATGTATATTGTTGAAATCTCAATACGTGCACAATCTCCTTCATTAGATTTAATAAAAACATTGGGAAATTCACTATCCAAATCAATCTCCTTGATTAGAGTAATTTTTTTACAATTAAGGAAACTAACATACTTTTTTGGCAAAAAGTTATTTGGGTCTCTATTTATCACTTTTAGAACTAAGGTTCATGTGGTTTCAATTTTGAAGCAATTCAAGGATCTCAATTTCTATTAAATTTTTTATACTTTCGTTACTTGTTGCAGGGCAATTTGGTCATATTATTAAAAAATTATTTCCTTTTAAAAATAAACAATACAAAATGAAAAATATATATATATATATATTCTTCTCCCTCTCTCTCCCGGCCCCTCCCGCTCCCTTTCTCTTAACTTCACCACCATACCACAACCACCACCCAACCCAAAGCAGTCTCAACACCACCTCTCTAACCTCACCCTGCCACTGCCCAACATCACCCACCAAGCAACCAACCCTATTACCATGCTCCCACCACAATCTCAAGACACCCCACTTATCTCTCTCTCTTTCTCTCCTCCCAAGCCCATGCCTAACACTCATACAGTCACCCACCCCACCATGACCTCCCCTCTCCCTTGCCCCTTGTTTCGAACCCACCCCCTGATCGGTGCATAATTACATATCTTTTTGTACCATTCTAACTTATGATTTGGTATGTTTTTGAGTTAAATTTGTGATTTTAATAAATGTTTGTGTATATTTCAGTATAATAAGGTTGAGACTCATTACATGCATTTTGAAGACAAGTTAGCTTAAAAACTGTGTCTGCAGATCAGTCATATTTACGGATTAACCTGTACTTTCTCAAAAAGAACCAGATAATGTGCCATATATCACTGGAAAGATACGGAAGTCTAATTTCCGTAGCATTTTACGGTGCATGATTTGGAGTCTTCTAGAGGAAGTTAGACATGATTTAGTAGCTCAAGGTCAAACATTCGGGCCTCAGTCCAGTTTCCGTGGGTCAGCTTTCAGGCCTCAGTTCAGCTACTTACACAAGTCCAATGAGGCGACACCCTTAATAGAATTTGTTCCAATGGGTGTCTAATATAACATATCCAAATTGCAGCCCTATTGGATAAGTTTGGAGCCCTCAGCATGTAAAATACCGAACCTGGTTCACAGAAAAACCAGGCCTCAGTCCAGTTTTCATGGGTCAGCTTGCAGGCCTCAGCATTTACACCATCAAAGAGTTGTCTTCTTTATCAAAGAGCCATCTTCTTCTTCTTTCTCTTTTTATTTTCTGTTTTGTATGTTCTTGCTATCCATTCAAATTATGGATAGCTAAATATTTTAGTTAGGGCTCGATTGAAGCCCTAATCATGTTTCTTTAAGGATTTCGATATGTCTTTGCTATAAACTACTTTTGTGATGCTTATTGATTAATTTCATATTATATTTTACTCTTTACATAAGTTATGTTATGCTTGATCATCATATGCATGCTGTGTATTGAGTTTGTTACATAGGTAAATTTAGATGACCGAGTCTTGTACCTATGAAAGTAACAAAAGAACTAGTTATAAGTTCTTCAAATTAATCATCATGAATAACTAGAATAGATACCATGTTCTAGAATTTGTGTGTTTGTCGATTTCCATTGTGTTATGCATTCTTAAAGTACAACTTAGTAGATACCATGCTAAACACTTTAAGAATGAAAAGAGTTAGAGTAGATACCCATGCCTAACTTGTTGTTTAGGGAAATCAATAACTTAAAGAGTAGATATCATGCCTTTAGGTTGACAAACATAAGCATCCAAAATCTGTTTTGTAGTATTGTGCATATCGTTTGCTTAACGAAAAAGATTAGTGGTGAACATCGAATCCCTAACTAGTTTTCTCATTGTTTTAACCACAATCCAATTCTATTTTTAATCAAACGCTGTTTTCAATATTTAGCACAAATTAATCCAATCCTCGTGGGAACGATCTCGTGTTTGCTTTCTATACTATTTATCCGATCTTGTGCACTTGCGAGTTAAAACGTGCATATAGTTGCTTAATTTTTAGGTTACTATTTGTTCAACACCCCCTCTTTCCCAGCACAACCCACCAACCCAAAATCTTTATCCACTCCTAAAAAAAAGGGCCTCCATCAACAACTTCACCAAAGCATAGAAAGAGAGGGAGAGTGTCCACTAGATCTTTTCCCAGCCACATCAAATTTGGAGGATGGCAAGGTCACCTCCTCCATTATTGTGTGTTTCAACTATATGACAATTCTTTCTCTCAACCAACCCATTTTTCTCAAGATGTTTTGGACAGGAAAATTGTTGATGGATCCCATTATTTGCCAAAAATTGATGGAATGATGTTTTCATGCATTCCCCACCTTCATCACATTGTAGAGACTTAATTTTGTTAGCGAGATCCTAGTTTAATTAGGAGATTTATTTCCTAGTTTATTTGGATTATATTTTTTTCTTTTTGTACAGATATTGTGTAATTAGGATTTTATCTTATTTCTTAGTTTGACCCTACTAGGGTTACATCATTGTATTATAAATACCTCATTTTGGAGAATGAAATACAACCTAAAAATATTCTACACATATTGTTTAACATGGTATCAGAGCCAGGTTTTCTAGTGACCTGTGTGTTGTGCCCACCCGTGTTTTAGCCCCATATTTTTTTCCCTCATGGGTTTGTGCATTGTGTTGTAGTGTTCGTGCCTCTACTGTGTTCGTGCATCCGTCCTATTTGTGTCTTTGCTGTGTTCCACTGTGTACTGTGTCGTGTTCGTGCATCTACTGTATTTGTGCCTCTGCTGTGTTCCGTTGTATACTTTGCCGTGATCTATTGAGTTTCTGCTTCAATCATGGGTGATAACTCCATTGTTGGTGCTATTGCTGCTGCTTCTACAAATTTGTGTGTTTCTAACTCTATTCAAGGTACAGGCTTCAATACTTGGATAATTGACATTGGTGCTTTCGATCATATGACTTATGATGCTAAATTTTTTGATGAGTTGTCTAGTAACACTCGTGACCCATACATAACTAGTGTTAATGGCTTGCCCTCTCCAATTACTGGCGAGGACACAATCTCTTTTACTCCTACTCTGTCCTTGTTTCGTGCATTATTAGTTCCCAATATCCATTTTAACTTGTTATCTGTTGGTCGATTACTGATACACTTAATACTTCTGCTACTTTCTATCCTACACATTGCTCTTTTCAGGGTCTTAAGACTCACAAGACGATTGAGCATGGTAAACGGATAGGGGGTTATATTATTTGACATTGCACCAACAATACTTTGGCATCTTTCTTCCGTGCTCAAGGTATTATTCACCAAACGACAACTCCTTTTACCTCTCAACAAAATGGTGTGTCTGAAAGAAAGAACCGACAATTGCTTAAAGTTGCCCGCTCACTCATATTGGATATGTTTGATCCCCATCATCTTTGGGGGCATGCTATTTTGTTTGCTGCTTATTTGATTAATCGTACTCTTAGCCAGGTTCTTGATTTCAAGACTTCGTCTCCAAGTTGCCCCCTAAAGTTTTTGGGTGTGTTGCCTATGTTCATGTCTACTTTCATCAACGGAGTAAACTTGATCCTTGTGCTCTGCAATGTGTCTTTATTGGTTACTCTTCTACTCAGAAGGGTTATAAGTGCTATCATCCACCTACCCAGAAGGTGCATGTTACTTTGGATGTGAGTTTCCATGAAGAAATGCCCTATTATGTGTCTCCCACCTCTCCAATTCAGGGGGAGAGGAGGAGTGAATTGGAGAGTCTTCGATTAGAGAATCTTGGACTTGAATTGGAAAATGATGTGTTTGAAGATATTGCTCTCGGGAAGGAAACGACCGGTCACACTGAAGCAAGCGACCGGTCGCCCATATATGAAGATGAAACATGTGGTCTCTGTGAAGAAACAACCGACCGCCCTTTGGAACTCTACCAGTTTCCCATATCTGGAGATGAAGCAGGTACTCTCGGTGTCGAAACGACAGGTCGCATTGAAGTAAGCAACCAGTCGCCTGTATCTAAAAATAGTGATAGTGATTTTTGTGTGGATGAGGTTAATACAATACCCCTCTCTGCCCTGCCAGTGCCCCAATCTACTCGTGATAGTGAATCAAGTGAGGTAATTTCTAATGATCTATTTGTGTCAACTTATCAGTTACATGCACGAACCACTCGTAGGAAACCTAAAGTACAATATTCTCCTGACATACATGTTAAGTCTAAATGTCCCATTAGCCATTATGTGTCAACTCATCGTTTGTTTAAGTCATATGCATAATATTTGTGTTAATTATCTAGTGTATGTGTGTCAACTAAGCTGCATGATACTTTATCTAACCCCAAATGGAAGGATGCCATGAATGTTGAAATGGATGCCTTGAACAAGAATAAAACATGGGATTTAGTTCCCTGGCTGCTAACCGCGATTGGCCCTTATTGCAATTCGATGTCAAAAATGCGTTTCTACATGGTGACCTCAAAGAGGAGATTTACATGGATCTCCCTCCTGGTATTCATGTAATCTCTAAGGAGGATGTTGTGTGTAAGTTGCGGAAGTCCTTATATGAATTGAAGCAGTCTCCAAGAGCGTGGTTTGGGAGATTTGCAGCATCTATGTAGAAATTTAGGTATGTGCAGAGTAACTCAGACCATACTTTGTTTCTAAAGCGTCATAAAGGTAAATTGACAACTATAATTATTTATGTTGATGATATGATTGTGACTGGAGATAATCAGGCAGAAATGCAAAATCTTCAGAAGTATCTGGCTTCCGAGTTTGAGATGAAGTCATTGGGTGATTTGAAGTACTTTCTTGGGATTGAAGTTGCCATATCTAAACATGGTAGCTTTCTGTCTCAAAGAAAATATATTTTGGATTTACTTGCAGAGACTGGAATGTTGGATTGTAAACCAATTGATAACCTTAGTGAACAAAATCATAAGTTGGGGTTGTATCCTGATCAAGTCTCTACAGATAAAGAGCATTGTCAATGACTTGTGGGGAAATTGATTTATTTAGCTCATACACGTTCTGATATTGCATATGCAGTGAGTGTAGTGAGTCAGTTCATGCATTCTCCTAGTGAATATCATATGGGTGCTGTGATGCATATTTTGAGGTATCTAAAAGTAACTCTTAGCAAGGGGTTAATGTTTGCCAAGTATGGTCAT
Source organism: Prunus salicina (assembly GCA_020226455.1). Classification (NCBI taxonomy): domain Eukaryota; kingdom Viridiplantae; phylum Streptophyta; class Magnoliopsida; order Rosales; family Rosaceae; genus Prunus; species Prunus salicina. Next base: position 26,113,312 of record CM035342.1, on the reverse strand, counting down.
ACAGATGTGGAAGGGTATATGGATGTTGATTGGGCTGGTTCAGTCACTGATAGAGGTTTTACGTCTGGGTATTTCACATTTGTTGGTGGTAATCTTGTTACTTGGAGGAGTAAAAAGCAAAAAGTGGTGTCTCGGTCTAGTGTCGAAGTTGAGTATCATGGGATGGCTGAAGGTGTGTGCGAGTTACTATGATTGAGGAGATTGTTGAGAGATCTTGGTTTTGCGCCTCAGAAACCCATGGATTTGTATTGTGATAACAAAGCTGCAATTGCAATTGCTCATAACCCTATGCAACATGATCATACAAAGCACGTGGAGGTTGATCGACATTTTATTAAAGAGAAGGTGGATGCTGAGATTGTTTCTTTTCTGTTTATATCATTCGAGTATCAACTGGCAGATGTACTTACGAAAGCTGTGTCTACTACTGTCTTTCTCAACTCGCTTAACAAGTTGGGCATGTGTGACATCTTTGCTCCAACTTGAGGGGGAGTATTAGCGAGATCCTAGCCTAATTAGGAGATTTATTTCCTACTTTATTAGGACTATATTTTTTTTTCCTTTTGTACAGATATTGTGTAATTAGGATTTTATTTTATTTCCTAGGTTGACCCTACTAGGCTTACATCATTGTATTATAAATACCTCCTTTTGGATAATGAGATACAACATGAAAATATTCTACCCATATTGTTTGACAAATTTAATATGATAAAAAAATTCTCAGCATGTAATTTAAATTTAACAAATATTTCATGAACTTCAAATTTTTGTTTCGTTTGAAAGATCCATGTGTACCAAGAATAGTCATCCACAAATAACACATAATACCTTAATCCATTTGTAGAAACAACAGGAGAACACCACACATCCGAGTGCACAAGTTGTGTTGACGTAAGTCTCCCAATTAATCAAGGAGATTTATTTCTTTGATTAATTAAGGGAATTACTTTCTTATTTTATATAATCATTGTATAATTATGAGATACTATCCTAATTGATTACTGTATATATTTCCTTGTAAAGCACTCATGTAAACTTTTATACATACCTCCTTATGGAGAAGAATAACCTAAAGTATTCAAACCATATTCATATTTTAGCATGGTATCAGAGCAATAAATCTTAGGTTGTCTCTAAACCTTCATATCAAATTTCTCATATTCAAATCCAAAACCCTAAATCAAATTCCACATATTTAAATTCCTCATAACCAAATCCCTCGAATCTAAGGTCCTCATATCCTCTTATCCTCAAATCCTCTCATCAAAATCCCTAAACACATACCCTCAAATCTTATATACATACCTCTCAAATCAAATTCCTACATCAAATTCGTACAAAATATTCCTCAAATCACATTCCTCCAATCAAATTCCTTACATTCTCATATCACATCTCACTTCCGCTGTGATGTTAGGACCCCATACGATTCTCTCCCTTATTGCAGACTAATAGAAGCATGCGGTCAATCCTGCTAACCTGGCTACCCGAACTCGTGCTTCTATCGCCACCACCAAAGGTTTTTCTTTTCATATGTCCTCTCAAAAATCTGCATGGATTATAGACTCGGGTGCTACGGATCACATGATATTTGATCTTGGTCAACTTATTAGTTATAAATCATCCACTCTGTCGATGGTGTCTAATGCTAATGGCACCTCCTCCCCTGTGGTTGGGGAGGGCTCTCTATCTCTCTCTACTTCCCTACATCTGGATTCTGTATTGCTTGTTCCATCCTTGGACTATACCTTGTTGTCTGTTGCACCACTTACTACTACTTTGGGGTGTATTGTAACATTTTGGCTGAATCATTGTATTTTTTAGGACATCCTCACGGGAAAGACGATTGGTTATGGTACTCAACAAGCAAACTCTACTACTTGGACTAGGCACCGGATAGTGAGACCAAGGTTAGTCAAGCTTTCACAACCAGTACGAACTCGTTCTAAGGAGGAGAGAGACAAAGTTTGATTATGGCATAAACGTCTTAGGCATGCCTCGTTCGGTTATCTTAAGAAGTTGTTTGCATCATTATTTTCTAGTCTTGAGGTTTCTAGGTTCCAGTGTGATATGTGTGAATTGGCTAAGAGACATTGTGTCCCACTCCCATTAAGTTCAAATAAGAGTTTGATTCCATTTTCTCTTGTTCATTATGATGTTTTGGGACCTGCTAAAATTGTCACTCCGGCAAGAGCTTGATGGTTTGTCACGTTTATAGATGATTCCACATGCATGACTTAGGTTTCCCTTCTCAAAACTAAAGGGGAAGTCAGTTCCACGTTTCAATAGTTCCATCAAATGATGGAAACTCAGTTTCATGCCAGAATTCAGGTTCTTCGTTTTGATAGTGGCGGAGAATTTCTCAACCATTAACCAGTTCTTACAAGATCATGACATCATGCATCAACGCTCATGCCCCTACACTCCCCAACATAATAGAGTGGCTAAAAGAAAGAACAGAAATTTATTGAAAGTAGTTCTTGCCTTTCTCTTTGGTGCCAATATGCCACAATCTTTTTTAGGAGAAGTCGTCTCTATAGCATACCTCATCAATCGAATCCCCTCTAGTATCCTAAATTTCCAAACACCACTTCAAACACTTCACCACCATATCCAAATACCTCCGACCCTAAACCTGGAACCCCGAATTTTCGGCTATGTTGTATTTGTCCACTTACATGATCACCACGAAGCAAATTGGATCCCCAAGCCGAAAGTGTGTTTTTATTGGCTATGCACCTCATCAAAAAGGATACCGATGTTATGATCCTCTTAGTTAGAAGGTATATGCCCCCATAGATGTTGTGTTTCGTGAACACGACTTATTTTTTTCAGCAATACAGGAGGAGAATCGAGAATCCACTACTTCTCAAATTCTCGATTTTTTTTGCCAGGATGTCACTTTGCTTCAAAATGACTAGTCGCCAAAGGAAAGCGACCAGTTGCCCCCCCCTTAGTTCTTCGAACACAGAGAACCTGCTTCAAAAAGACCGGTCACCAAAAGACATCGATCGGTCGCCAGAGGAAAACGGTCAGTTGTCTCCACGCTGTCAAACTCAGGAGGAGGAAATTGAACCGTTTTATGATATTTTTCCCGCTCCGGAGAATTCTTCAGCTCCTGTACCACACTAATCACCTGCTGAGGAAGTCATCCAGATAACATCTTTCCCTGAAACTGATAACACTAGTGAAATATCCCATGATGATTTGATTTCAGAAGGCACATAGCCTACATATCAGCTTTCAAAAAGGAAGAACTGTGGCAAATCTCTAGTACAATATGAAGCAGATCTTAAAGCCAAAAAGAAATACTTTATCAATAATTATATATCTCTCATTAGATTATTAGAGGCACGTGTGCATTTTATGAAATAGTTCGCTGACATATCTGTCCCTAATAGTGTGACTGAAGCACTAGAAGATCCAAAATGGAAAGAAGCCATGAATGAAGAAATGCTAGCCCTCCAAAAAAATGTCACATGGGAACTCGTGGCCTTACCTCATGGAAAGAAGATAGTAGGATGCATGTGGATTTATATTGTGAAACTTAAAGCAGATGGATCAATTGAAAGATATAAAGCTAGACTAGTGGCGAAAGGGTACACACAGAGATATGTGATAGACTACCAGGAGACCTTTGCCCTAGTAGCTAAGATTAACACTATCAAAGTCTTATTGTCCCTAGCAGCAAATCTCGATTGGCCATTACATCAGTTTGATGTCAAAAATGCATTCTTACATGTAGACTTGGAAGAAAAAAAAAATATATGGACCTACCACCATGATGTAATTTAACTCGTGATAAAAAGAATCACGTTTGCAAGCTCAGGAAGTCAGTATATGGATTAAAGCAATCTCCCAGAGCATGGTTTGGCAGATTTACTAAATCTATTAAGAATTTTGGATATACACAGAGTAATTCAGATCACACCCTATTTGTAAAGTGTGATGGAAGAAGACTTACTACATTGATTGTTTATGTAGATGAACGACACCGGATAACAATTAAAGCTGCAAAAGTATTTGTCTCGGGAATTTGAGATGAAAGATTTAGGTGATTTGAAGTACTTTCTCGGAATTGAGGTAGTAGGGTCAAAAATTGGTATATTTATGTCTCGAAGGAAGTATGTAATGGATCTACTCACCGAAATAGGAATGCTTGGACCAAGAACCAACCAATACTAAGGCCTTGTTGGAAGGTTGATATACCTGGCACACACAACACCAGATATTGCATATGTTATGAGTGTGGTTAGTCAATTTATGCATTCACTAGAGTTTCTCATAGGAATGTAGTTGATTGGATCTTAAGATACTTAAAGTCAGCTCTTATGAAAGGATTAATGTTCTCAAAAAATGGAGATCTTGAAGTTGTTGGATATACAGATGTTGATTGGGCTGATTCCATTACAGACAGACGCTCTACTTCTGGTTACTTTACATTCGTGGGAGGTAACCTAGTCACTTGGCAGAGTAAAAAATAAAATGTGGTTTATCGGTCAAGTGTAGAAGCAGTGTATCAAGGAATGGCTCACGGAGTTTGTGAATTATTGTGGATCAGAAGACTCTTGATAGAATTTGGCTTCAAGCCAGAAAAGCCAATGGAGTTGCATTGTGACAACAAGTCAGCTATCGATATTGCCCATGATCCAGTTCAACATGATCGAACCAAACATGTTGAAGTGGATAGACATTTCATCAAGGAAAAAATTGAGAATAAGATCATCTACCTATCATTCGTAAAATCAAAAAATCAACTGGCAGATGTCTTAACAAAAGCTGTTTGTGGAAGAGTGTTTCGTGACTTAGTTACCAAGTTAGGCATTGGTGACATATATGTACCAACTTGAGGAGGAGTGTTGACGTGAGTCTCTTAATTAATCAAGGAGATTTGTTTCCTTGATTAATTAAGGGATTTACTTGCTTATTTTATATAGTTGACAAATCATTGTATAATTAGGAGATACTATCCTAATTGATTACTGTATCTGTTTCCTTGTAAAACACTCATATAAACTCCTATATACACCTCCTTATGAAGAAGAATAAAACTTAACCTAAAGTATTCAAACCATATTTATATTTTAGCAAGTTGAAGTTGATAAAAACAAGCGGGCAAAAATAATTTAAATGGTATCTTAGTACTCGTTCCCAATGGACAGGAATGACATAATGGTAAAGTTGTAGAACCCTTAATAGGCACAATATTATCTGAAATTAAATATTTTATTAATAGTGGAAAGAAAGGCATGAAGGTTGGTTGATTAAAACAAAGTGGGTAAAGACTGTTCTCACATCTCCCACGGAAAAGAGTCATCCTTGTTTTGAGGTCCTTAATAACAAAGGAATAAAAAAAAAATTAGAATGTAACAATTATTTTACAAAGTAGACTGATGGACATATAGCAAGTTAGAGGATGCATATGGGCAACGTAAAAGATCAAATAAATTAAACGCATTGGAATTGGATTGAAATTGTGATGCATATGGGCAACGTAAAAGATCAAATAAATTAAACCACCACCACATTCATTACCGCGGCTACGAACACCATGTTGAAGTTAGGGCACCAAAAGGATGCAAAGGAAGTGAAGGAAAGCAGACCTATTAGAAATCCTAGGCGACATGTTAGTTTTGGCATTAAGGGGTAGGTCACGCAATTTCAAGAGGTGACATGTAGATGAGGCCAAACTGACTGGTCAGAACCCACAGAAAGCACCTGTCCATCTTTTGAGGCTAGCGACATGTCGAAATTTGTGCATGGTCCTTAATTTTGTTGTGTTTACACCTAATTTTAATGGGTTTTACCTGAAGGAGGAACTTCTAAATCTTCGAATGGATGAGCAAGGAAATCTTATGTAGCATCTTTGCACCTTCAATAGGTGTATTTTGCACTTGTAGAGGATGGAAGTTATATATAATATGAAGGATAAGGCTCTTATGTATTTGACATCCTTAAACCCATCATATAGACACTTTCAAACATTGCTTATGTTTAGCAAAAGTACTCTTAATTTTGAGGAGGTGGTGAAGACATTCTCACCCACCACCCGATGTCGCAACATGTTGGAGAAAACTCTCTAGGTGAAGGTCTAGTTCCAAAGACAGGAGAGAAGGGTCTCTCAAACAAGTGTGATGGCAAGAAAGATAGTGGTGAGAATTCTAAATCCAAGGACAATGATGGTTGCTTCAAGTGTAGATCTAAGGACCATTGGAAATAGAATTGTCCGATATGGAAGGAGAAGCGGAATGATTTGAAAAATGCTGAAACTTCAAGCGCATCCAACATGTCTACTGGTGACACTGGTGATGAACTTTTGACGGCTACATATGAGTGTAACAGTGAAGTCGTGGCTTGTTCTTCGGGTAAGAGTTCTACTTTATTTTGGATTTTAGATTCCAGTTGTTCATTTCATGTGTGTTCAAATAAAGTTGGTTTCATACATATGAAGAAAATGAGGTTAGGAAGAATCTGTTGGGAGACGAAACAAAATGTGAAGTTTTGGGCATGTAAATAGTGAAGATTACAATTTATGATGGTATTGCTCATTGTCTTAAGGAGGTAAGATATGTACTCACACTAAGAAAGAATATTATTTCTCTTGGCTCTCTAGATACAGAAGAGTATTTGTTGGCGTGACTTGTGGATATTGACTTACTCTCCTTACACACCAAGAATTCCTATTATAATTGTAATTGATTTACTTTAATTCCTGATTTCCTATTAGGAATTTATTATTTACTTGCCCATTCAGGTTTTGTTGTATTATAAATATGACCTCATACAAGGAGAAGAATACACAGAAAATTCCCACAAACAAATATTCTCTCATAGTTTTCATATTTTAGCATGGTATCAGAGCGGCGATCTTGGAATTGCTGACTCTAGTTTCACACCCCCGCCACCGCTATGGGGGTTGATGATTTTTTCATCCTTCATGGAGGTCGCACCACCGACTCTTTCTCTCCTTCTCAACCAACCATAGCCGAGTTGAGTGCCCAGATGGCTCCGCTCCTACAGATGCAGACTTTGGCCCCAAATCTGATCCTGAATCAGGATCCTCTTTTGACGACCCCGACCCCGACCCCGACTATGACGACGACAACGACCCCGACTCCAACTCCGACCCCGACTCCAACTCCGACTCCAACTCCGATAACGACCTCGACCCCCACTCCGATGATGACTCTGACCCCAACCCAGACCCCGAATTTGTCTTTGATTCAGACCCCGATCTCAACTTCGACTCCAACTCCGCCCCCGACTCAAGCTCAGATCCCGATCCGAATTCCTACTAAACCTGTATCCTATACATCTTCCGCTGCACAGATTATGACTTCTCATCTAACGACCTCGACACATGGACTAGATTGCGAATATTGTGGTGATCTGAGACACACTCGTGAGACTTGTTTTAAATTGTATGGCTATCCCGATTGGTGGGCTACTCTTCAAGATTGAGGACAACGCAATACGACCAGTAATGGTACTGGTTATGGATTCCATACTTCCGCTAAGATTGATTCCAAGGGCTGGATAATTGATTCTGGTGCAACTGATCATATGACGTTTGATCCTGATGATTTTCTTAATACTACACAACCTCGACAAACTTATATTGCAAATGCCAATGGAGTTACTTATCCTGTGACAAGGGCTGGCACTGTTGAACTCTCATCCTCTCTCTCACTGTCTAATAATTTACTTGTTCCATCTTTATCCAATAAATTGTTGTCCGTTAGTCAGCTTATTGAACAATTGAATTGTTGTGTACTCATTTACCCGAGTTTTTGTTTCCTTCAGGATATTCACACTAAGGAGATTCTTGGTCGTGGTACTAAGAGAGGGGAGCTATATTATGTCGATGACTTCAGTCTTGGCGTGGCTAACAATGTGACGCATCCCTTTGATAGCAAACAACAACAAATCTGGTTGTGGCATCGTCGATTGGGACATCCGTCTTTTAGTTATATGAAGCATCTTATCCCAAATTTATTCTCAGGTTTCAAGGACTCCGACTTCACATGTGACACTTGTATTTTGGCCAAGAGTCACCGTGTGCCCTACCCGTTGAGTACGAACAAGTGTACTACTCCATTTATGTTAATTCACTCTAATGTCTGGGGACCTTCACCTATTACTGCTCCTTCTGGTGTTCGATGGTTTGTCACATTCGTAGATGATTGTACACGGATGACATGGCTTTATTTGCTGAAGAATAAAAATGAAGTGTTTTCCCGTTTTCAGTCCTTCCACAAACAGATGAAGACTCAGTTTAATGCTCAAATCCAGATTCTTCGCTCAGACAATGGTGGAGAATTTGTCAATCATGACTTTCAGACTTACTTCTAACAACATGGAATTATCCATGAGACGACTTGTCCTCAGACACCGCAACAAAATGGTGTTGCTGAACGAAAGAATCGACATCTTCTTGAAACCGCCCGAGCACTTCTGATTGGTGCTCATGTTCCTCGCCATCACTGGGATGATGCTATTGTCGCCGCAGTTCACCTGATCAATCGCATGCCTTCTGGTGTATTGACCTTTAAAACTCCCTTACAGATGCTTGCGCAACACAAACCTCTGCCCTCTGTTTTCGTACTCACACCCCGAATCTTTGGATGTGTGGCTTTCGTTCATCTCCACAAAATCAACGTAGCAAACTTGATCCCTGTGCACTTTGTTGTGTTTTTGTGGGTTATGCCACTCATCAAAAAGGCTACCGCTGTTATCACCCTCCTACCCGACGTACCTATGTCACTTTGGATGTGACCTTTCTGGAATCTGAGTTGTTCTTCCATGACCCATCATCCAATTCTACGCTTCATGGGGAGATACGAAGTGAAGAGCAGAATTGGAGCAACTTAGAAAACGAAGAAATTCTCCTATGTACAGAAATGATCAATCGTCCCGAGTCTGATGCACGAGATTACTCTCTGCCGACAAGCGATCAATCGCTCATTCATAACGATCAATTACCTGACCCACCTGATCCATGCGAAGATATTTCTGATCCGAGTCTCACACCAACAGACAATACAGAACAACAAGATGAAGACCCCATCTCTAACTCAACAGTACCAACAGACCAATGTCCTGAGAATATCCTTGAGGTAACTACTCCTACTAAACTTGTGCATTTAGAGAATAAAACTATTGGATATCAATTACCTTTCAGGCAAAATCGTGGGAAGCCACCAAACCGTTATTCACCTGATATTGGCAAGACATCCAAGTATCCAATTGCAAATCATGTATCCACTGAGAAGCTGTCTGAACCACTCAAGGCTTTTGTGCATCAGTTGTCTGCTATCCATATTCCAACCAAGGTCTCTGAAGCATTGAAAGATCCTAAGTGGGTCCAAGCTATAAAAGAGGAGATGAAAGCTCTTGAGAAAAATCAGACTTGGACATTAGAGACTATACCACGAGGAAAAAAGACTATCGAATGTAGATGGGTGTTTACTATAAAACACAATGCAGATGGATCTATCGAGCGATACAAGGCAAGACTTGTGGCAAAAGGGTACACACAGACCTATGGTATAGACTATGAAGAAACCTTTGCTCCAGTTGCAAAGTTAAACACCGTCAGAGTCTTATTGTCCCTTGCAGCTAATTTGGATTGGCCACTACACCAGTTTGATGTAAAGAATGCTTTTCTACATGGCGAACTCACGGAGGAGGTGTACATGGACATTCCTCCTGGGTATAATACTACTCAGACTGGAACAAGTTTGCAAGTTACGAAAAGCATTGTATGGATTGAAACAGTCACCACGTGCATGGTTTGGACGGTTCACCATGGCAATGAAGAACAATGGTTTCAAACAGTGCAACTCAGATCATACTATGTTCTTGAAACATCGGAAAGGGAAGGTAACAGTTAATAATCTATGTTGATGATATGATTATTACTGGGAATGATAAACAGGAAATATCACAACTACAAGACTATTTGGCTACTGAGTTTGAGATGAAGGATCTAGGTGGACTCAAGTATTTCTTGGGAATTGAGGTGGCTCGATCACAACAGGGCATATTTCTCTCTCAAAGGAAATATGTCTTGGACTTGTTGACAGACACAGGAATGCTAGATTGCAAACCTGCGGACACTCCTATTGTTCAAATCATCATCTTGGAGAATATCCGATCAAGTTCAACTAATAAAGAAAGATACCAAAGGTTAGTGGGAAGAGTGATCTATTTGTCACATACTCGATCAGACATTGCTTATGTGGTGAGCGTTGTCAGTCAATTTATGCACTCTCCAAGTGAAGACCACATGAATGCAGTTCTTCGGATACTTAGATATTTGAAGTTTACACCGGGAAAAGGACTTATGTTCTCAAAACATGGTCATCTAAATATTGATGGTTATTCAGATGCAGATTGGGCAGGTAATGTAACAGATAGAAAATCCACATCGGGTTACTTCACATTCATGGGAAGTAATTTGGTGACATGGAGGAGCAAGAAACAGAATGTAGTAGCTTTATCTAGTGCAGAAGCCGAGTTCAGAGGCATGACTAAAGGGATTTGTGAACTTCTTCGGTTAAGAAAGTTGCTTACTGAACTTGGGTATAAACCTACATCCACAATGAATCTCTTTTGTGACAACAAGGCTGCTGTTGACGTCGCAAATCTCACGGCCTGGTGCTCCGGGCCGAAGGGATGTGCGCTAATATGTGGTGTCCTTTTTTTGGATACAGTGCGTTTTGTGCGCGGGCGTGCCAGCACGGTCTACCGTGCGTCGAGGTTTTGATAGGGTTTGGGTAAGAGATGTGATGCGCCTGTTTGGGATTGGACTTCTAGCCAAACGATTGTGGCCGAGAGAGGAACTTATCTCGGCCGTCAGGTTCACGGCCTGAGCTACAAGGCCATTTAGTGGTGGTGTAGGTGGTGGATTTTGGGCGTTGCTCGAGGAGCGACGGTCGTATGATATATGGGGTGAATGAGGTGATAACAGGGGTGGTGCTTCGGCGCTTTGAAAAAATCAAGGGTCGTATGATATATTGATGAATGGATTTTTCTTACAATCTACCACTACTCCTAGAAAAGCATGTAAAGGTATTGAAAGTGCGTTACAGAAAAATAAGTTGCTCCGTGGGAGGCTTTTGGTTTTGGTGTTGGACCCTTTGTACGTGGTCTTGAGCTTGGTATTTATAGGAGTCCTGGAGAGCTAATCGAGGCTTGACAAGACCAGCATGGTGGAGTCTGATCAGAGCAAGCATGGTGGAGTCTGATCAAGGCAAGTGGGTCAGTCCAATTGGCATTTGGGATTGTGAACTCAGTGGTGTGACTCCCATAAATCCCGGTGAATCTCGGCCACCGCCCTAATCATGAGCTCTGCACCTCTGGCCGTGGGAACGCATTAAATGCCCTGGTTTAGTGGTTGGTGAAGTGACCACAAGTTGTAAGAACATTTGCGAGAATGTTTGTACCTAACCACTCTGATTACCAAATCCTGACTTCAATCACTTCCCTTCTGTCTTCATGCATTAAATGTTTCTTGCCCTAGTGGATTTGCTGCCACGGACAGAGGCACTACTTCATTAAATGGGGCGTGGGACCCTGAAGCCATGTGGCCTTTTGAACATAATATCTTCGGCCGTGCTTTGTATGGACCTCGGCCTCGGCCCATAATGGTATGGCCGAGAGGCCGAGAAGACCCTGCCCTCGTATTTGCCTTGTGTTTATTAGGAACGCAAGGCACTTGACAAAAACGCGGTCGTTCTACCCTGTGAACAGGAGTCATGGCCAAGAAGATGTTCTCTTTTTACGGCCGTATTTTATTAGGCACAAACAGCTGCTATAGCCATTGCACAGAATCCAGTTCAGCATGATCGTACTAAACATGTTGAGGTGGATCGACACTTCATCAAACAGAAGCTTGAGGCTAAAGTGTTTCAGTTTCCTTTTGTGAAATCCGAGGATCAATTGGCGGATATTTTGACAAAAGCGATTTCTTGTTAATGTATGGTTTTTACTATTTTCTTTTGGCTTCCCTTAACAACTTTGTAATAGGATGTGTTTTGTTATTTATCAAGCTCAAGTTTAGATTAAGGAAAACCTTTCTTTGTGCTCTTCTCTAACTTCTGCTCTATGGAGGATCAAGCAAGTTGACAAAGGTATTGTGCATTGCATATCATTTCATAAAACAGTCTTCATAAAAATGATGACTAGTCATCCGTTTCTCAGATGACTAGTCATCCTTGCTCTGTCGGATTTCCAGCTGGATAACAAACTGTTTGGTCCTATTCCTCTTTCTCTCTCTCTGCTGCCATCTGTGTTTTCTGACCTAAGGAATTTTTTGGTCTGTAAAGGCTATGATTTTGCTCATTTAGTGTGGTCTCTTTTGTGTGGAAAGTTTTGGAAAGTTTGGCTTGCCATCTTTCGCTTCTTCTTCCTCAAAAGAGAACCTATTATTTCATCTATGAGTTTTTCCCAATGATTTCTTCTTTGAAAAACTGCATTTGAAATACTAATCTGCATCTAGCTAGTTAAACACTCCCTCATTTATTTATAGATCAGATTCAAGACTGATTTCTTCAAGAGTATGGTTTCTTGAAGAAATTGGTCATTCTCCTTTGAATCCAAAGTTTGGTTTCTGTTTGAGTTGGAGCTTGCAAGCTAGTGCCATGGGATGAACGAGCTGGAGAAGGAGCTGCCATTGCCATGAAGAACTGAGCTTCAAGTTTTGCTAAGTTGGAGAAGAAGATTGCACAAAGGAGGTATAGCTCATCTTCCTAAATAGATCTAGGTTTTTCTTGAGCTTGCTTGTGTTCCTTTGTAAGAATCTTTTTCTACTTAGTAGATTGCCTGGTCGGATTGATGACCCCCAGTTTTTCCCAATGGTGGGTTTCTGGGTGAACAGTTTCTAGTTTCCAACTCTGTAAATTTTCTGGGTTTGTGTTCTTGACAGTTGACTAGTCATCTGGGTTTGTGCGGTTGACTAGTCATCTTTTTCTGCTGTTTGGTGTTTGCTTGATTATGCTGTCTTCACACACTTTCACCATAGTTGTTGCTAGCACAGGGGATGCCTAATTGACGGGTCCTTCTGATTGCCTAGGTTGTCACTAGTAATTCTCTAGGCTTGCAGGTACATCTTGGTATGCTCTGTGTATGTTATTGTTTGGTATAATTCATATATGACAGTTGACTAGTCATAAGAGTATTTGGTCAAGGTCTAGAGTGTGTGAAGTTTGCTGCGTTCTTGGTTGAATATCTTTTAAATTTACCCCTCGTCACCTAAGTACCAATTTCATTTCTAGTAAAGCATTCCACAATTCATTGGATCAGTTGGGCATTGGCGACATCTATGCACCAACCTGAGGGGGAGAGTTGGCGTGACTTGTGGATATTGACTTACTCTCCTTACACACCAAGAATTCCTATTATAATTGTAATTGATTTACTTTAATTCCTGATTTCCTACTGTAAATAGATTTAGAAATTTATTATTTACTTGCCCATTCAGGTTTTGTTGTATTATAAATATGACCTCCTACAAGGAGAAGAATACACAGAAAATTTCCACAAACAAATATTCTCTCATAGTTTTCATATTTTAGCAGTATTCGTATAAGGCCAGAAAAAGGAAGTTGTTACTCACAAAATTTTTAGTTGAGATTATGAGATGGGAAATTCAACCTAAAAATGTTTATCTACCTTTGAAGGGTACAATTACAAGTGAAGTAGAAAATTCTACCAAGAAAGACTCAAAATATTGCAAGATGCAGTTGGGTGTGTTCTGCAACTTCTTTTTCATGCTCTCAATGCAGTACATTTTCTATCCTTCCATCAGTTCATAGTTATCCTGCATGTGTCTCATCTTAAATTTCTCTTCCTCTAGATGTGCACGTTTTCTTTAATTTCCATGTTTTTTTTCTCTCCATCTTCCTTCTCATTCCATATTTAGTTAGCAAAGGCATTTTTTTGTATGCAGCTTTGAATTGCAACCTGCATCGTATCCTTGAGATCATTTGCTTTGTCTATCCAATAATCAACTGCTTCTTTGAGCTCCTAGATGCATTCATAGGTAGGCTCCAATTTATCCTTGTGGTACTCTAGTTTGATCCCACCATCTCCTCAAAAGTGTTTTGATACATCTTTTCTTGGCTTTGAAGTTGGCATTCAAGTTACTTCTTATTCTTCTCTTGCTAGTCATTAACAGTGGTGTTGATTGTGGGCATCAATTCACTAGCAAGGTATGTTCTCTGTTCTTCAAATTCATCATTCATTTTGCATCCAAGTGATTGTTCATTGTCATCAATATCCTGCTGAAAGGAAAAAAAAAAAAAAGAAGTTCATTTTTGTATTTTCTTTCATAAAATAAGGGGAAAGAGGTTTTGATTTTCCTTTTGAGTTTTATACCATTTGTTCATTCTCGGCAATAGTAGTGTCTTCATCCATGTATTTTTCATTCATGTTGTTCTGCTGAAATATAGAAGAAAAAATTGCTGAATTATAACTGTTATATTTGGATATTTGAATATTTTATCTTCTCTAATTGCTGATAAATGTATACATTTTCCTCATGGATTTGAGAAGTTGTTTGCTTTGCACTTTTTTTCACAGTTTCAACAGTGGCAAACGGTTTTTGCTTAGCAATATCACTTACCCCTTTGCTTGTATTTTTTTTTTTTTTACCCTTAGAGTGTACATACATTAAGAATAGAATTATGTTAATCAATAAGATACGATTAGTAGTAATCCATATATAAAAGTCAAATGTATGTATCAAATCTAAATATTTGTGGAGTCTAGGTTACCTTACCCAATCATTCAAAGTTAATTCCAATTCTTGATCTTCAACTTCAACCGCTTGTTTATACGTTTTTTGCAGTTATTGAAGCATTGGTTCTACACCTTGATTCTCTTCTTTATCTTCATCATCTCTACCACTATTACGCTCGGTATCACTTTCTGTTTCTTCATTGTTGTTTTCATTTTTAGGAATGGTTATTTGTTTTTGTTATGGAGTCAGTAGATGCTATTGTGTATTAACAAGGTCATAGTAAATGAGTCAGCTTCTCGTTCAGCTCTGGAAGGCTCCATCTCGCTTCTGTCAGAGTGATGTCTTCTCTTCCAACAAATTGGACTTATAAAGTTACCTCTTTGACACAACCAACACTCCAAACATGTTTTTCACTTTGAAGTGTTAATACATATGAAGAGCAAATGATTATAGTATTAACAACCAATGGCATGTAGTTTCTTACCAGTATTAAGACAAGGCATCCACTGACACAGGTTGCTTTTTCTTGTCTTTTTTGTTCTTGGTTGCTTTCTCCAGCCCAAAGTGCGTATAGTCTAGCACTCCATGTGCCCAGTTGTCTATCATTGTTATGTATGTCCATGCCAGTGTTGAACCAAAATCGCAGAATAAGTTAGTCATGAATAGTTGTAGGATTATCAGTCTTGTGACATCCATTGGACCCTCTTTTGTTTCATCTTTGAATGCTAAGTCCAAAAATTTATCAATTGTAGTTTTTGTGATCTTCTCAGCTCCCGTGAAGTATGTCTTGCCAAAATCCAAGCTCACTCTTGTCGAGGTTGTTGTGCTTTGGGAGCTTTTTGCCTTTATTTGGCAAGCCAAAGATTTCAGCCATATTCCAGCTTGTAATCTGACAGTTATCGCCTGGCCCAAACTAGAATTGCTTGGTCTTTGGGTCATAGTATTTTATCAGTCTAACTATGTCTCTGTTAGACTTTTGACATTCTTCTTTTGTGAACCTTTTCTTCATATAAGCCTCGGTTAGTTTAAAAAATGGAGTCTTTGATAGCCTCTTAATCTGGACATAATTTGGGTCATCAAGCCTTTTTTGGTCTTGGTTTTTTGTTTTCTGCGGGTTAGGTATTTTTCCTTGGTTTTTATTTTTATTTTTTTATAATGTTTTGTTTGTGGTTTTTGGTGTGGTTTTGGGTTTTGGTTTTGTTGTGGGTTTGGCTTTAGTTTTGGGTGTGGGCTTTGGTGTTGGTGGTGTGTTTTATTCTGCAACTTGGTTGGAGTGACTTCTTCTTCCGTTGTTGGTGTGGTGTCTCCTAATGTTTCTTTTACCTCGGATTTGTTTGAGGTTTTCGGAGTGGCCTTTGGTGTCGGTGCTGTGGTTTCTTCTGCTTCTTGTGTTGGAGTGACTTCTTCTTCTTCTGTTGTCGTTGTGGTGTCCAACATCTAGTAAACAAGCATGAAATCAATATTACTGTACTGTTGTTGCTGGGTAATGAAAGTGCAACAAAGGCAGAGAAAGAATCACAATATAGGAGAGAGAATCACAATATGACAATGTAGTAATATTTGTTGTAAATTACAATATGGCAAAATAGTAAATCATTTGAATGAAAAATTATGTGTAGAGAGTCCTAATTCTATATAGAATTTATTATTATTATTTTTTTCCAAAAGTGGGAATGCCTTGCTATTTGAATGAAAAATTGTGTGTATAGAGTCCTAGTTCTTTTCTTCTTCTTTTCTTCTGTTTTGCTGAATGTTGGTTTTTGTAGCTTGTTGTGATGCTTTTGTGCTATTTCTGAAGATTCGACAGTTGTTGAAGTTTGAAGAACGTAGGGGAGAGAGAATCAGACTCTGTCGAAGGTTGGTGATGCTTTGGGTCATGTGCCGAAGGGGGTTTAGGATTTGTTGGGTCTTGTGCAAGAGGCGGTGGCAAACTTGTAATCTAGTTTGGGTCCTAGCATTTTCCTTCTATGAAACTTGGGCTGAGCTTCCGTTAGAGTTGTTGTTCTGAAAAGGCAGTGACAAAGTTGTAATTTGGTTTTAATGAAACTTCGGTTGGGATCTGTCGGTGGCAATGTTGTAATTTATAGGTGTTTTGAGTGTTGTTTTGTTTTTGAAAATAGGCTTTGGATTTTTTCATTGAATTTCTATAGGGGAATTGGCTAATATAATATATGCATTTTTAATCATTTATGTATTTACACAACTTGGGTTCAGGAGTTTGAACAATATGGTGGGAAATTGGCTAATATAATATATGCATTTTTAATAATTTATTGGAAAATGAAAGGGAATTAGAAATTGTGATTATTTTGAACAATATAATACACAAGCTATACAGGTCTTTTACAAATACAAATACGAGACTGGACATGATGTTGAGCTTAATGTATGTGAGTCAAATGAAACAAAATAATAAAATATTCTGACTGGACATGATGTTGAGCTCAATTGCAGCCTTAGGAAAGTCAACATTTTATGTCACGAATACTCTCTCATTGGAAACAAAGATCAAATGTTGGGTTGATTAGCAGGTGATAGATAAATGCAGAAGACAGAAGATACCAGCTGTGTGTGTGCATTCACACATATGCCCAACCCATGGGTAGCAATGGACCTTTGTGTTTGTTTTTTTCCAGGTCAGTGTACTATTTTCAATGCCAGACTCTATCTACAGTAGTCTAGTCTTGTTCATAGGAAAACCAAACTTCATTGAATAACAAATACTTATGACAAAACGAAAATTGTTAAACAAAACATATATATGAGGATATGCACGTACCACATTTTTCTATCTACTATCTACCTATAGTTGTTAGGGAAATTTGCATAAATACCACATGAACTATTAAGGGTGTTTGTTGAGCGGTGGGAGGGGCGGGCTATCATGGAACTTGAGTGTGGGGATGTTTTTGTTTTTAATTTCTTTTATTTTTTTTAAGTGTATAGTAATTGACAAAATTGCCCCTACATAACTTCATTTAACAGAGATTTTCGGTTATATCTAACCGAGGTGGTAGATTTGCACTATAGTTGAAGTCTAGGCGGTAATCAGTCAAATTTTATTCTTTGGGTGGTAAATACGCACACCCTTATTAGTTCAGGTGGTATTTATTCAAATTTCCCTAGTTGTTAATTAGGAACTAGGTGAAACCCTCCAGGCTATAAGAGAAATTACAATCTATAGTGGAGAATACTACTTAAGATAGCTTTGATGAGTCCTCAAATAAGAGCTCCTTTAGGTGAAATTGTGAAACTAAGAATGGTTAGGTTTCCATGGACCGGAGGCTAAAAGACCTAATAAGTTTTATTATAGACCCATTCCATGCTACAAATGTTTAAAAAAAAAAAAACACTAATTGAGGCCTAATTTGCATTTAAAAAAAACATTAATTGAGGCCTAAAAGTAGGTAAACTTTCCTTCTATGGGTATGTTTGGTACACCTCCTTGGATTGGCTTGGATTGAATTGGCTTGGATTGGATCACTAGCTTAAATAACACCTCTAACCCATGTTTGGTGCAGCCCTTCCTTTAATGGGTATGTTTGTTACACCTCCAAAGTTTTCTTTTCTTTTATTTTAATTGCCAAGTATTGTCCCAAGCAATGCAGTGCAAGCAGGTTAGTGTCAATTCAGAGGATAACATAAACCTATACATTTTCCTTCTATAAGTACTCTAAATCCAAGTGAACTGATATCTCTACTCAACCTAGACATCTTCTCTCTAGCTTTACACAATGGAATTGGAGAGCATACTAGGATATCTTCAAAACAAGACCATCTTAGTAACTGGAGCCACTGGCTTCCTTGGAATGGGTACCATTTCATCTCTCTCTCTCTCTCTCTCTCTCTCTCTCTCATAGTAACTTAATTTACAAATGCATGCAGTATTTGTGGAGAAATTACTAAGGATTCAACCAGATGTGAAAAGGCTTTATCTTCTGTTAAGAGCTACGGATACGAAGTCAGCCATAGATCGCATGCATGATCAGGTTTATATATAAATACGTATATAACAATGACCAAGTAATTTTATTTTATCCTCTAATGACTTTCATGTATATAAATTCAGATAATAGGGAAGGAGTTGTTCAGGGTTCTCAAAGACAAATGGGGCACATATTTTGATTCTTTCATAGCAGAAAAAGTTGTGGCTGTTCCAGGAGACGTAACTTTTGATGACTTGGGAATGAAAGAGCTCAAGTTGAGAGAAGAAATGTACAATGGAATTGAAATCATACTTAATTTTGCCGGAACCACCAATTTTGATGAAAGGTAATTTTTATATATGCATATAGTAAAATAAATAAATAAGTAAAAATGTAGTTCGAATTTACATATATAATAACATTTGGTTTACAGATATGATATTGCATTGGGCGTCAATACATTTGGAGTTCAGCACGTACTGAGCTTTGCAAAGAAATGTCTCAAACTAGAGATGCTGCTCCACGTGTCAACTGGTTAGTGTTTGTTTTTCTTCTCTTGGTTCAAATTAAGAATCTTTTCAGAGGATGTAAAATTGAAAAATGCTTGGCTTACCACATTATCTTTACATACATTCGATATCCAGAATGGACCACATGCATATGTTGTTTTCCCATGGCCTTTCCATTTTCTAAATTTTAAATGTCGAGTTTCATAATAATTTATCATCTCAATTTTTTTTCTTTCCCGATCTCCGTTTCCTTTGATTTGCTTCACTGATATGTTGAATGTTTTTCAGCTTATGTATGTGGTGAAAGGGCAGGAGTTATACTAGAGGACACATCTTGTATGGATGAGATGGAAAAGGAGATCACTAAATTTGATTTCAAAGTGCAAGAGAAGAATTTGGTGGAAGAGAAACTGAATGAACTAAAAGCACAGGATGAGACAGAAGAAGTTATTACCACCACAATGAAGGATATTGGCATTGAAAGGTTTTTTTAGCATTGATCTAACTGCACAAAGACAATTCTAAGCCACAAATTTTGATTACAATCAAAAGAACGAAAGATAATAGTGTTCATAGAAATCTGGAAATTTTATAGCAACAAAAATGTCATTTTTGTCTCACTTGTCCTTTCATTTAATGATAGGGCTAAATTTTATGGATGGCCAAACACCTACGTATTTACAAAGGCGATGGGAGAAGTATTTCTAGGCCAATCAAAAGATCATTTACCCATTGTCATCATACGTCCGAGCGTGATCACCAGTAGTTACAAAGAGCCATTTCCAGGTTGGGTTCAAGGTTTCAGGTATGAAGCTCGCAAACATTTCTTTGGGAAATATAACTCAACACCAACATTTCTGCTCGTGTAAAATTTAATGCCATGGGCCTTTAATCTTGGTTGTTACAGAACCATTGACAGCGTAATTGCTGGTTATTGTAAAGGAAAAGTGACATGTCTACTCGTGGACCCTATGTCAGTTTTTGATATGGTATTTACTATTCTTTTGAAGACAATGATTTTAACTATCCATTGTTGGGTGGGCCAAAAATGCTTATCTAGATAAATTGTGAACTAATACATAGCAATTCAATTTTTGAAATTATGCAGATTCCTGTTGACATGGTGGTACATTCAATGATTGTAGCAATGGTGGCTAATGCAAATAAATCTTCTAGCATCATTTACCATGTGGGAAGCTCTTTGAGAAATCCTATAAATTTCCTTAATATTCACAGTTTTATCTTCCGATACTTCACAAAAAATCCATGGATTGACAAGGATGGAAAGCCTGTCAAGGTTGGCAAGGGTAAAATATTCAAGACTATGGCTACTTTTCGCATGTATATGCAAATTCGCTTCATGCTACCTTTGGAGGTTTGTAATTTCACCGTTAATAGTAATGTTCTGTAATTACATATTATATTTATATATTTATATGCATAATATTACCTTTAATTCTTCTTTGAAGGGTTTAAAGTTCGTGAACAAAGCATTTGGCGGATATTTCCAAGATCTGTATGTTAACTATAATCAGAAACTCAAATTGGTGATGCGCTTGGTAGAGCTATACGAACCTTATATGCTATTCAAGGGCATGTACGTATATGCTAGCTCTAGTTTGGTTATTAATTAAACATGTGTTTTTATCACTGAAGTTAATTTGATTTAAATGCAGCTTTGATGACAACAATGCTGAGGAGTTGCGAAGGATAACAAGGGAGAGGTTCGTTGATGCGGAAGCTTTCAATTTTGATGCAAGATGCATTGATTGGGAAGACTACATTATGCACATTCACATTCCTGGTCTCCAGAAATATGTTATGATGAAACGATAATCGAGAGATGTATGCATTGTCCTTGAGAAAATAAATAAATGCATTAATCCTTCATTATATTTTGTATCATTGACGGTATATTTACTACTAGAAAAGCTCCAAATAAGCCACGGATATACCATGGCCAATATCTTTTTAATGTACCTCTATATATTTGTAATGTACCCATTCCAAGGATATCTAATTTTATTTTGGAAATACTTAATGTATTCAAAATAATACACATTCATGAGTCTGAATACGTAACAATCTCCTTCATAAGATTTAATAAAAACATTGGGAAACTCACTATATCCAAATCAATCTCTTTGATTAGAGTAATTTTTTCACAATTAAGACAACTAACATATTTTTTAGGTAAAAAGTCATTTTTGATCCATGTGGTTTATCATTTTTACCATTAATCCTCCGTTTGGATGATGGAAAATAACTCAAAAATTTAAAAGGAGAAATTGACAATTCCATTGTTTGGTAACTTAAGCCTGAAATTTATTAAATGACGCATAGAAAAAATCGTGGAAATTAGGGCATCAAATTCTCGAGTTTAATTTCCATTGTATGTGCCATTTACAAAATTCAACATATATAAATCCAAACACTGAAATTTTCAATTGCTAGAAATTGAAATGATGAAAATTGAAATTACGTAATTTTAGAATTCTATGGACTTATCAAGTTACCTCTTTGACAGAACCAACACTCCAAACATGTTTTTCAATGTGAAGTGTTAATACATATGAAGAGCAAATGGTTATAGTATTGACAACCAATGGCATGTAATTTCTTACCAGTATTAAGACAAGGCATCCACTGACACAGGTTGCTTTTTCTTGTCTTTTTTGTTCTTGGCTGCTTTCTCCAGCCCAAAGTGCGTATAGTCTAGCACTCCATGTGCCCAGTTGTCTATCATTGTTATGTATGTCCATGCCAGCGTTGAACCAAAATTGCAGAATAGGTTAGTCATGATAGTTGTAGGATTATCAGTCTTGTGACATCCATTGGACCCTCTTTTGTTTCATCTTTGAATGCTAAGTCCAAAAATTTATCAATTGTAGTTTTTGTGATCTTCTCAGCTCCCGTGAAGTATGTCTTGACAAAATCCAAGCTCATTCTTGTCGAGGTTGTTGTGCTTGGGAGATTTTTGCCATTGTTTGGCAAGCCAAAGATTTCAGCCATATCCTGGCTTGTAATCTGACAGTTATCGCCTGGCCCAAACTGAAATTACTTGGTCTTTGGGTCATAGTATTTTATCAGTCTAACTATGTCTCTGTTAGACTTTTGACATTCTTCTTTTGTGAACCTTTTCTTCATATAAGCCTTGGTAAGTTTCAAAAATGGAGTGTTTGATAGCATCCTTCCAAAATCTTTCCTTTTTTTCAAGTTTTCTCCTATGTCCTTCGTTGTGGGCGCAAATCTGAGCATGTTGCTCTTAATTTGGACATAATTTGGGTCATCAAGCCTTTTTCGGTCTTGGTCTTTTGTTTTCTGCTGGTTAGGTTTTTTTCCTTGGTTTTTTTTTACTGTTTTGTTTGTGGTTTTTGGTGTGGTTTTGGATTTTGGTTTTGTTGTGGGTTTGGCTTTGGTTTTGGGTGTGGCCTTTGGTGTTGGTGGTGTGTTTTATTCCGCTACTTGTGTTGGAGTGACTTCTTCTTCTGTTGGTGTGGTGTCTCCTAATGTTTCATTTACCTCGGATTTGTTTGAGGTTTTCGGAGTGGCCTTTGGTGTCGGTGCTGTGGTTTCTTCTGCTTTTTGTGTTGGAGTGACTTCTTCTTCTTCTGTTGTCGTTGTGGTGTCTAACATCTAGTAAATAAGTATGAAATCAATATTACTGTACTGTTGTTGCTGGTAATAAAAGTGCAACAAAGGTAGAGAAAGAATCACAATATAGAAGAGAGAATCATACTATGACAATATAGTAATATTTGTAAATTGCACCACCCCAGGGCCGCCCCTGCTTGTCCTATTGTGTTTTTAACGAAAGAGGTGGTGATTGCAAGAACTTGGAATTGCCAAAAAAGTGTCAATAGTTTTAGTAGAAGCATAAATCCATATGAAAAGTCAAAGATTTATGAACACTATTAAAAAAATCAAGCTGAAAATCAACTATAAAATAATGCTACAAATATTAGAGTGTACTAGGGGTATTTTTGGTAGTTCAATATGGTGTACTTAGTTAATTTTACATTTAATTAAAATATTAGGGTGTACTCAGTTAATTTTAGGGTTCGTTTAGCAGTATTCAAGTGCAAAATAGGTAGGGAAAGAAGCATTTGAATGAAAAAGTATGTGTAGAGAGTCCTAATGAAAAAGTATGAAAAAGTATGATGTTGCTGCAGACCCCTCGTTAAATTTCTTTGTTGTCATCTTCATTGTTATGATTCCCCCTCCCCTACCATTAGGGCTAGCAATGGGTTGTGTCGTGTTGGGTTCGTGTCGTGTCGGGATAATAAACGTATCAAGAATGCTCAACCCGAACCCAGCCCATTTAATAAACGTGTCATGTCGGGTTCGGGTCGTCTTTTATCGTGCAGGTTTCGAGTCGTGTAACGGGTTCATAAATAATAACATGCATGTTACAAAACTCACAACTGAAAAAATTTAAATAAAAAAAACGGAGAGAGGGGAGAAAATATAAGGAAAAGAAAGAAAGAAAAAAGATAGAGAGAGGAGAGAAGAGAGAAGGAAAAGAAAAAAAAAAGAGACAGAGAGAGAGGAGAGAAGAGAGAAGGAAAGAAATAAAAAATAAATAAAAAAGAGAGGAGAGAAAACTAAAGAGAAGGAAAAGAAAGAAAAAAAAAGAGAGAGGAGAGAAGAGAGAAGGAAAAGAAAGAAAAAAAGAGAGAGGAGAAGATAGACGGAAAACAAAAGAAGAAAAAGAAACATTATAAATATCAAAAGGCATAGTATATAATCACAAAGTTGTTTGTAGCATGGTGGATAAAGTGTTGGAGAGGAATGAGGGTGGTTGAGGTTCGAAACCCCTTGTGTGTTTGTTGAACTCAACATTTCTCTTCATTTTTTTGCGGGTTGGCGTGTATTACATGGGTTGACACGACCCGTTTAAGTGTCCGAAATTGCCACCCCTACCTTGGTACTTAGGTGACAAGGGGTCAATTTAAAAGATATTCAACCAAGAACGCAACAAACTTTACACACTCTAGACCTTGACCAAATACTCTTATGACTAGTCAACTGTTAGCTATGAATTATACCAAATAATAACATACACAGAGTATACCAAATGTACCTGCAAGCTTAGAGAATTACTAGTGACAACCTAGGCACTCAGAAGGACTCGTCAATCTTGGCATTCCCTATGCTAGCAACAACTATAGTGAAAGTGTGTGAAGACAGCATAATCAAGCAAACACCAAACAGCATAAAAAATGACTAGTCAACCGCACAAACCCAGATGACTAGTCAACTATCAAGAACACAAACCCAGAAAATTTACACAGATGGAAACCAGAAATTGTTCACCCAGAAACCCACCATTAAGAAAAACTGGGTGTCATCAACCGACTAGGCAATCCACTAAGCAAAAAGATTCTTACAAAGAACACCAGCAAACTCAAGAAATTCCTAGATCTATTTAGGAAGATGAGTTATACCTCCTTTGTGCAATCTTCTTCTCCAACTTAGCAAAGCTTGAAGCTCAGTTCTTCATGGCAATGGCAGCTCCTTCTCCAGCTCTTTCATCCCATGGCACTAGCTTGCAAGCTCTAACTCAGACAGAAATGAAATTTGGATTTATGGAGAAAATGACCAATTTCTTCAAGAAACCATACTCTTGAAGAAATCAATCTTGAATCTGACCTAGATATATATGATAGAGTGTTTGATCTAGCAAGATGAAGTTTTCATATTTCAAATGCAGTTTTCAAAAAGAAACAATTTGGAAAACTCAAAGATGAAAAATATGAAGGTTACCCTTGAGGAAGAAGAAGAAGAAGAGAAAGTTTGCTATGAAACTTTCCAAAACTTGTCCCCCAAAGTGATGGCTGCCAAATGAGGAATCCTTTGGCCTTTAACCCCAAAAATTCCTTAGGTCAGAATCAACACATGGCAGCAGAGAGAGAAAGGAGAATAGGACAAAATAGTTGGTTATCCAACTGGAAATCCTACAGAGCAAGGATGACTAGTCATACGAGAAACAGATGACTAGTCATCATTTTATGAAATCAATTTAATGCAAAGTGATGCAATGCACAATTTACCTTTGTTAATTTGCTTAAACCTCCATAGGATAGTTGTTAGTTAAAAACACCTAGAGAAGATATTCTTAATCTAAACTTGAGCTTGATAAAAACAATAAAATCCTATTACAAAATTGTCAAGGGAAGCCAAAAGAAAAACTCAAAATGCATACATTAACAATCTCCCCCTTTTTGGCTTTCCTTGACAACACTCTCTAAATACACTCAACCCAAAACCAAACCTAAGGAGATAATGAAATGAAGTACCTGCAAAACAACAACCAAACTCCCAGGCACAAGACAAGCATATTATATCACAGAAATTTGAAGCAATATGCAATATATGCAATATGGGGTTGAGAGTGTTCTCCCCCTTATTGATAAGGAAAGAGCAAAAAGGCAAATATAGAGAAACAGTAATCAAGTGAATTAAACACAAGTCACATAATCAAATTTGAACAATATGCACATGACACAGTTTGATTACAAAGCAAAACAGCATTTGTTCAAAACAATACAAGACAACCCCCCCTATCAAGTTGCACAGACTACCCAAGCAAAAACGCCCCCTTAGAAAACATACTCCCCCTGAGTATCATATAACATAAAGGAATTAACCTTTGATATACTAATCCAGCAAACTTTCCATAAATAGCCAACAAACACAAAAGTGCATCAGGCTAAAGATAATAAGAAATTGAGCAAAAGTTGCAAGGAATCATACCTAACGCAAATAAAAACAAGTGGCTGAATTTAATTTCAATGGGTACACATTACACATAAAGAAACTCCCTTAAAAAGATAGAGTTTAAGCAACGTATTTATCAGAACAAAGGACAACTAATGAATTTTTCTTTACACACCATAGTGCAAAATCAAGACAAAGCACTAAGATTCAAAATTTAAGGCATCAATCATTGTCAATTTGAAGAAAGCACCAAGCAAGATGAACCCTAAACTTTTGCTTAAGATTGAGGACAAGTGAGAAAGAACACAAGATATAAGTCTCTAGGTTGTCCAAAAACACAACATAGCTTTTCAAAAAGCCCAAGAAAAAGAGAGTGGACTAGTGAAACAGACTAGTCACGCATGTCTAAATTTGAGGTGGCATCAAAAGACCAACAACCTCATAGACACAACCAAGAACAAAAGAGAGCAAATCAACCGAGAGAAGGCTTAGGAAGGCAACATTGGTGTATGAAAATGATAAAAACAACCAACAAGAATGTTGCCAAAACACATGCATCTCAAAGAAACTCCCCCAACAAAATAAATTAGCCAACAATCCAAAACTCATATAGCACAGCAGACTCATAAGGATTTCAAGAATTATGTTAGGCTAAATCATTGAATGTGGGAACAACTTATTAAGATGACTGGCCATAGACCAAAGTGGCATCATCCAAACACGACCACATATAAGCACAATACCAGTGTTGAAACAGAAGGTGTAAATGAGACAAGGAGAAGACAAGTGAGCCTTTATGCTTTGTTTCATAACCAATGGTCTTTCTTAGAGGGAAAATTAATTTCACCAAAAAGACACAAGATCCTTATTAAGCATATACAACATGACTTGGCGGCCAGAGACATAGCTAAGGAATAAGAGACAAGACCAGAGACACGGTCAGAAACGAAAATAGAACATGATGACTAGTCAACCACAATCAGCGTATGCATATAGTGACTACTCAACTAAAGCAGTAATCACAATAAGCAACATGTTTAGTATCGACCTTATAGAAGATGAAGGACTTTGCTAATACACAGAGAAGAACTAGCAAACATATCAAGTGATCAAGGATGTTCAGCAATCATTGTCTAGGCCAAGTCTTCAAGCACATGAATTAAAAAAGAAAAGAATTAAAAACCTATGCAAGTAACATTTACAACCAACTCTGAGAGATAGAATATGAATTGCATTTCATGCTCAGAGACAAGGCATATTTTGGAATAAGGAAGTTCAGAGCGAAGGGATACAAGAGATGACATCTTATCTCTTTTGGAGAGACATGTATACAATGAAATTTTATGACATGATCAGAGTATAGGCTCAAAGTTCAAGTATCATCACTCTCTATTCACAAAATATTTGATGATTTATTTTGTGTCACTTGCACATCCCAGACATAAGTGCTTGAATGACCCAATTTTACGGATCTTTGCTCTAGATGCTTCAATCATATCACCTTATACCTTCCTAGAGCCGTGACTACATTGGTCACACTTCCCTTTTCTTTTTTTTTCTTTTTTTAAATTATTGAATAGATTGGCTAAGAGAGTGAAATAAGCTAAGAGATTATAACAGTGACAGTCCAAAATAAAGCATAGACACTTGGCTCACCAAGAGGATAAGATAGCACGAATTAAGTCTCATCTCATAGCTCTAAACAAGAAAGGGGATTATGCACAAGTCAGGCAAAGCACAAAAACATTCAACCTTCACACCATCAGAGATGAGGGATGTGAAACAGTGGCATATCAATTTGAAAGCATTTTTTATTTATTTATAAAAATTGGACTTGATTAGTCAACTACATGCAAGATGACTAGTCAACAGTTTTGAAATGTGCTGAAGACAAGGAACAGACATGTTAATCAATCAATTGAGCAAAGGCCAATGGACTGTCTAAGGGTGACATGTTTCTTAAAGTCCAAGGCCTTGGTGAGTATGTCTGCAAGTTGTTTCTCAGAAGAAACAAACTCTAATGTTAAAATGCTGTCTTCCACAAGATCTCTAATAAAATGATGTCTAATGTCTATATGCTTTGTTCTGGAGTGTTGAACTAGATTTTTGGAAATATTGAATACATTCATGTTATCACAGTAAATAATAAAGGATGATTGAGAAAGACCATAGTCTTCCAACATCTGCTTCATCTAGAGTTGTGTGCAACAACTTCCAGCTGCAACATACTCAGCCTCAGCAGTAGATAATGACACAGAGTTTTATTTTTTGCTATGCCAAGCAACAAGATTGTTGCCAACATAAAAGACTCTCCCAGAAGTACTTTTCCTATCATCACTACACCCAGCCCAATCAGCATCGCTATACCCAACAAGATTGACACTAGTGTCATAGGTATACCACAAACCAAAATCAATAGTTCTACTCACATATTTTATGATTCTTTTGACAGCAAACAAATGAGACTCTTTAGGATCACTTTGGTACCTAGCACAAAACTCCCAGTCAAGTAGAGAAGGCTTCCTATCATGCTTCTATAGAGAGTTTTCAACAGGGACAGATGAGCTGGGATTCTGAGGTTGATTATGACAAGCTGACAGGTTAACTGGAAACAGAATTGTCAAGAATTGAATGGTCAACTGGTTTGCAAAGGTTGACAGGTCAACCACTAGATCCAGACCTGGAGATTCTCCCTCAAGCATAGAAGAAAAAAGACCACCCTCATCTAATGCCATCTCAATAGAGGTAACAAAATCATCAATATTGACATGATGGTTCCGATCCTATAATTGTATACTCTATAGGCTCGGCTTGAAGTGGAATACCCAAGAAAAATTCATTTTTCACTTTTAGAGTCAAACTTAGCAAGGTGCTCCTTATCTCTTAAGAAATAATATGTGCTACCAAAGACTCTAAAATAAGACACATTGCTTTCCAAAGCTCATAGGGAGTTTGATTGGCACCATACCTCAAAAACACCATGTTTGAGATGTAACAAGCTGTATTTATAGCTTCAGCCCAAAAAAGATTAGCAAAATTTTTGCTATTGAGCATCACCCTAGCCATCCCAACAAGAACTCTATTTTTTTCTCTCCACAACACCATTTTGCTGAGGTGTAATAGGTGTAGAGAACTCATGTTTAATTCCTATCTCCTCACAAAATTTCAAAAACTGAGAATTCTCAAACTCAAAACCATGATCTATTCTAATTCTAACAAGAGGCAGATGACTAGTCATCTGTACTTTTTGTAAAAGATGGTAGACATATTTAAACCTTTGAAAGGTTTCTGATTTTTCAAGCAAGAATGAGACCCAATTAAACCCAAAGAAGTCATCTACAATGGCTAGAATGTATTCCTTGCCACCAAGGGAAAAGGTTTGGACAAGACCAACAAGATAAATGTGAACAAGTTCAAAAGAACATGAAATTTTGTTGATCACCCAAGATTCAAAGCACTATGAGAGAGATGATTGAAAGACATGCATGCAATGACCACATTTAAAAAAAATAAAACAAATGAACCCTAATAAAACAAAAGAACAAGGTGCAAATGCATGACAACGTATATAGACTCTATGAAGCACACACAAACAAGAGAACGGTCTAGATACATAAGATAAAGAAACTAGTCACCAATGTGAGGAAGAACATGGTCTTCCTTCTTGATCCAAACTTGCTTCAGTTTTGAGACTTTATGAGGCAAAGAGATCACCTTAGGAACTTTGACAACTTTATAAAGAAGATCATTCACTTGAGTTTGAAGTGAGTCATCATTTACTTTCTTGAAATGAACAAAAGACATTTTCTCAAAATTCCTAAGCTCAAAACACTTTGGTCTTATGTGTCCTAATGTGCCACAATAATGGCAAGTAGGAATGAACCTTTTTGGTTTTGGGAAACCAAATTTTGCAAGTGAAGAGTGTTTATCCCTTTTACAAAGAACAGATTTTGCAAGCTCACATGTTTTAAGAGATGAAACATGGTTCTTAAAGCCATTTGCATTTGTTGCTCTAGACACATTCCTTATAGCATTACACCTAGGTCGAATGTGACCTTTCACACCACAATGGTGACAAGTAGGAATAAATCTTTGAGTCCTAGTTGGCTCTAAAACATCAAACTTTGTATTTGACTCCTTGACAAATGTGGTCAAAGGAGGAGGAACACATGATCTAGAACAACCATAACCAAAACCAGTTTTGCCTCCATGAACCTTACCCATATTCAACATTTTATCCGCCTTTTTAGCCCCTATGGTAAGCTTGATCACCGTGTCATTTGCCTCATTTATCTGAGTCAACAAATTCTTGTTGGAGGCTTGGAGAACCAAGTTGTTTTCATTGAGCACATTCACTTGGTTTGAAATGTCATTTTTAATGACAATCAATGAATCCCTTTCACTCTCCAATGTCTCAACATTTTCACTTAATTCATTATTTGCTTCTTTAAAAGTCCAATTAAGAATTTCCAGGTTCTTTACTTTCCCTTCAAGTAAGAGATTTATCTCCTTAAGCTTGGGAGTTTCAATAAAACGGACATCATACTTTTCACACATACCCAGGTATGACTGGTCATCCTGTTCCCTGTATGACTGGTCATCCTGCCTATCATCTCCAAACACAGATTCATTTCCTGAATCAGATTTTCCTTCCTTAACTACATGAACTCTAGCAAGGCTAGAGTTATGAACAGAACCAACAAGGGCAAACTTATTTGCCTCTTCATAAGATGAAGTGATATAGTTATTGGAATCATCACTATCATTATCACTCCATTGTGCACTAATTGACTCTTCTATCTCATTAGACTTTGTCATGTGGGTATTTGCATATTCCACATCAATGTGACCAGCGCCGCCATATAGATAGCACTTTATAAGACCCTTCAAACTTTTGTCCTCCTTAAAGCCATAAGAGTTCAAAAAATTCCTCTCCTTAAAAACATTGTCTTGACACACACATGCAGACGAACTAGGAAGATTTTGACAATTCCTAGTGACTTTGGTTTTATCTTTGACAACCCTCCTATATTTCTTAACAAACAAGGCAAGCTCATCATGAATGCAAGGAGCAATTTGATCCATCTTTCTATTTACACACCTATTACCAATTAGCACCCAAAGGATCACTCTATTTATGTTAAAAGATGGTGCTCTGATACCAATTGAAATTGGTACTTAGGTGACAATGGGTAAATTTAAAAGATATTCAACCAAGAATGCAACAAACTTCACACACTCTAGACCTTGACCAAATACTCTTATGACTAGTCAACTGTCATGTATGAATTATACCAAACAATAACATACACAGAGCATACCAAGATGTACCTGCAAGCCTAGAGAATTACTAGTGACAACCTAGGCACTCAGAAGGACCCGTCAATCTAGGCATCCCCTGTGCTAGCAACAACTATGGTGAAAGTGTGTGAAGACAGCATAATCAAGCAAACACCAAACAACAGAAAAAGATGACTAGTCAACCGCACAAACCCAGATGACTAGTCAACTATCAAGAACACAAACCCAGAAAATTTACAGAGATGGAAACCAGAAATTGTTCACCCAGAAACCCACCATTGGGAAAAACTGGGGGTCATCAACCGACGAGGCAATCCACTAAGCAAAAAGATTCTTACAAAGAACACTAGCAAGCCCAAGAAATTCCTAGGTCTATTTAGGAAGATGAGCTATACCTCCTTTGTGCAATCTTCTTCTCCAACTTAGCAAAGCTTGAAGCTTAGTTCTTCATGGCAATGGCAGCTCATTCTCCAGCTCTTTCACCCTATGGCACTAGCTTGCAAGCTCTAACTCAGATAGAAATGAAATTTAGATTTATGGAGAAAATGACCAATTTCTTCAAGAAACCATACTCTTGAAGAAATCAATCTTGAATCTGACCTAGATATATATGATAGAGTGTTTGATCTAGCAAGATGAAGTTTTCATATTTCAAATACAGTTTTCAAAAAGAAACAATTTGGAAAACTCAAAGATGAAAAATATGAAGGTTACTCTTGAGGAAGAAGAAGAAGAGAAAGTTTGCTATGAAATTTTCCAAAACTTGTACCCCAAAGTGACGGCTGCCAAATGAGGAATCCTTTGGCCTTTAACCCTAAAAATTCCCTAGGTCAGAATCAACACATGGTAGCAAAGAGAGAAAGGAGAATAGGACAAAATTGTTGGTTATCCAACTGGAAATCCTACAGAGTAAGGATGACTAGTCATACGAGAAATAGATGACTAGTCATCATTTTATGAAATCAATTTAATGCAATGTGATGCAATGCACAATTTACCTTTGTCAATTTGCTTAAACCTCCATAGGATAGTTGTTAGTTAATAACACCTAGAGAAGCTATTCTTAATCTAAACTTTAGCTTGATAAAAACAATAAAATCCTATTACAAAATTGTCAAGGGAAGCCAAAAGAAAAACTCAAAATGCATACATTGACAACCAGGATGAACATGGAGTCCCTTTTGATTTCTCTTTCTCCGAAGTTTTCTTTTCTTTTATTTTAATTGAAGTGTATTTTTATTGCCAAGTATTGTCAAATGCAATGCAACAGGGTCCCATGCAATGCAAGTAGGTTTGTGTCAATTCAGAGGATAACATAAACCTAAAACTAGGAAACGAAAAACCAAAATTTAATGCTAAGATGGATGGCTCTTATTAATAATATATTTTTGGGTACTTGATCAGTGCATAATTACATATCTTTTTGTACCCTTCTAACTTATGATTTGGTTATGTTTTTGAGTTAAACTTGTGCTTTTAATAAAGTTTGTGTATGTTTCAGTGTAATAAGGATGAGACTCATTACATGCATTTTGAAGACAAGTTAGCTCAAAACAGTGTCTGCAGATCAGTCACATTCACGGATTAACCTGTACTTGCTCAAGAAGAACCAGATAATGAGCCATACATCATTGGAAAGATACGGAAGTCTAGTTTCCGTAGCATTTTACGGTTCATAATTTGGAGTCTTCTAGAGGAAGTTATCCATGATTTAGCAGCTCAAGGTCAAAATTCGGCAGCATCTGCGTTACTGGGCCAAAAATGACATTTGAAGGTCTTTCCTATTTTTCCTTGAGTTGGGCTGCATATGCTTGGAAATATTAGACAAAGGGCTTGAAGATCCATATTTTTCCAGGATTTTTTGGAGTGAATAACAAGCCCAAAATCAGCCCACAAGCTGACTGCAATGCAATGTCATGCATGACTATCTAGTGGGATTTGTTGGTGAAGTGCACTAGCCAAAAGAATGAGTTTCTAATTACAAGCACTATTTAGTGGGAGTTGTTGGTGAAGTGCACTAGCCAAAAGAATGAGTTTCTAATTACAAGTGTTATCTAGTGGGAGTTGTTGGTGAAGAACACTAGCCAAAAGAATGAGTTTCTAATTACAAGTGCTATTGGCATAAACCATATTCAATTCAAATATTCCCCTTCCATTCTCCCTATAAATAGCACTCCAATTCTAAACACAATATCATTCAACAATCCATCAATTCACTTCATCCATTACTCATACACATTTAGATAGAGAGAGAGAGAGAGAGAGAGAGAGAGAGAGAGAGAGAGAGAGAGCTAGTTGCAAAAGGAGCAAAGCTTGGAGCTGTCTTGGGAATTCCTTGCTGCCATCATCTAGTTCTTTTCTTCTCTTTATCCTATCTTATGTATTTCCATTCTATATTGTTTTTCAATTATTAAATATGAGTAACTAAATTTCTTCTTAGTTAGAGGTGAATTCGAAGCCATGAACATATGTTTTATATGAATTGATCACTTCCAGTTATGATTTCGTAAAGTATGAATGTGATTTACTTTTCTGTTTTATTCAGGACTTATTCTTGCATGTT
Source organism: Prunus salicina (assembly GCA_020226455.1). Classification (NCBI taxonomy): domain Eukaryota; kingdom Viridiplantae; phylum Streptophyta; class Magnoliopsida; order Rosales; family Rosaceae; genus Prunus; species Prunus salicina. Next base: position 26,079,547 of record CM035342.1, on the reverse strand, counting down.
TATTAAGGATGCATACTTAGTTTGCATGCAGGGATTTGATGCTAGAATATGAGGGAATTTCACCTAATCGTTATGAACTTATATTCACAAGTAGTAAAAGTCACTAGTCATGATTGTGTTAAGTAAATTCCTGGCAGGAGTATCATGCTTTTCATAGTTACAATTGCTTTGTCAAAGCTTATGATTTTCATAGAACTTAATGATCTTTGATATGTATCTCTATCATGCTGTTCATATAGGGAACTTGATAAGAATAATTTGATTGAGTCGCTGAGTCCAATTCAATGAACTTAGGAAAATCTGAGAGTTAATTAGTGCAGTTCACAATTAATTTGGGGCTTTGTCATTCGTACTTTATTAAAAGAGTAACTGGAGATCGATTTGTATGCATTTGTAACTTAATTTACAAATGCATGCAGTATTTGTGGAGAAAATTCTAAGGGTTCAACCAGATGTGAAATGGCTTTATCTTCTATTTGTTGGAAATTAGGAATGTTATTGAATTGTTATTTAGTTTCCTTTTATTAGTTGATTGTAATTGATTTGGAGTAGTCTCCAAGTAACCTAGTTTTTCTAGTTAAGCTTGTAATGTCTCTATAAATACTTAGCCTTTTGGCTCTATCAATAACAACCGAGAATTATTCTTCTTAACAAAATCTCTAATTTCACACTATTAAGAGCTTCGGATACCAAGTCAGCCACTGATCGCATGCATGATCAGGTTTATATATAAATACGTATATAACAATGACCAAGTAATTTTATTTTATCCTATAATGACTTTCATGTATATAAATTCAGATAATAGGGAAGGAGTTGTTCAGGGTTCTCAAAGACATATGGGGCACATATTTTGATTCTTTCATAGCAGAAAAAGTTGTAGCTGTTCCAGGAGACGTAACTTTTGATGACCTGGGAGTGAAAGAGATCAAGTTGAGAGAAGAAATGTGCAATGGAATTGAAATCATACTTAATTCTGCAGGAACCACAAACTTTGATGAAAGGTAATTATTATATATGCATATAAGTATATAAATAAATATGCAGTTAGAATTTCCATGTATATAATATTTGGTTTACAGATATGATATTGCATTGAGCGTCAAAACATTTGGAGTTCAGCACATAGTGAGCTTTGCAAAGAAATGTCTCAAACTAGAGATGCTGCTCCACATGTCAACTGGTTAGTGTTTATTTTTCTTCTCTTGGTTCAAATTAAGAATCTTTTCAGAGAATGTAAAATTGGAAAATGCTTGGCTTACCACATTATCTTTACATGCAATGCATTTACATGCATTTGATATCAGGAATGGACCACATGCATATGTTGTTTTCCCGTGGCCTTTTCATTTTCAAAATGTTAAATGTCGAGTTTCATAATAATTGATCATCTCAATTTTTTCCCCATTTCCATTTCCTTTGATTTGCTTCACTGATATGTTGAATGTTTTCCAGCTTATGTATGTGGTGAAAGGGGAGGACTTATACTAGAGGACTCATCTTGCATGGATGAGAAGGAAAAGGAGATCACTAAATTTGATTTCAAAGTGCAAGAGAAGAATTTGGTGGAAGAGAAACTGAATGAACTAAAAGCACAGGATGCGACAGAAGAAGTTATTACCACCACAATGAAGGATATTGGCATTGAAAGGTTTTTTTTTAGCATTGATCTCTGCACAAAGACAATTCTAAGCCACAAATTTTGATTAAAATCAAAAGAAAGAAAGATAATAGTGTTCATAGAAATCTGGAAATTTTATAGCAACAAAATGTCATTTTTGTCTCACTTATCCTTTAAATGATAGGGCTAAATTGTATGGATGGCCAAACACCTATGTATTTACAAAGGCGATGGGAGAAATATTTCTAGGCCAATCAAAAGATCATTTACCCATTGTCATCATACGTCCAAATGTGATTCCCAGCAGTTACAAAGAGCCATTTCCAGGTTGGGTTCAAGGTTTCAGGTATGTAAACATTTCTTTGGGAAATATAAACATCCACAAAATTCTGGAACCAGTATAACTCAACTCCAACATTTCTGATCGTGTAAAATTTAATGCCATATGCATTGAATCTTGGTTGTTACAGAACCATTGACAGCGTAATTGCTGGTTATTGTAAAGGAAAAGTGACATGTCTACTCGTGGACCCTATGTCAGTATTTGATGTGGTAAGTTTAATTAAACTTCTTGGGACCCTAAACATCAAAGCGACACCCGCCATGTGGTATTTACTATAATTGTTGGGTGGGCCAAAAATTGTGAATTTAAATATTGTGTTTATCTAGAAATAATACAGAGCAATTCAATTTTTTGAAATTATGCAGATTCCTGTACATGGTGGTACATTCAATGATTGTAGCAATGGTGGCAAATGCAAATAAATCTTCGAGCATCATTTACCATGTGGGAAGCTCTTTGAGAAATCCTATAAATTTCCTTAATATTCACAGTTTTGTCTTCCGATACTGCACCGAAAAACCCTGGATTGGGAAGGATGGAAAGCCTGCAAAGGTTGGCAAGCTTAAATTCTTCAAGACTATGGCTACTTTTCGCATGTACATGAAAATTCGCTTCTTGCTACCTTTGGAGGTTTGTAATTTCACCGTTAATAGCAATGTTATATTTATATATTTATATGCATAATATTACCTTATTCTTCTTTGAAGGGTTTAAAGTTCGTGAACAAAGCATTTGGTGGATATTTCCAAGATCTGTATGTTAACTACAGAAATTCAAATTGGTGATGCGCTTGGTAGAGCTATACGAACCTTATATGCTATTCAAGGGCATGTACGTATATGCTAGCTCTAGTTTGGTTATTAATTAAACATGTGTTTTTATCCACTACAAGGAAAAATCCATTTGGCGACCAAATATATTTGGTCGCCTAATGTATCTTTTTGGTCGTTGATTAATAGTGCCGACGAAACGTTTGTCGCAATCAAGTCGTCGCAGAAGGCTCGTCGTAGATACTTGAAACGACGACCAAAAACTATTTCGGTCTTTGATTCTCATAAGCAACCATAATTCTTGTCGCCCATTCCTCACAATTTCGTCGTTGATCCCTTTCCTCATTGGCGAGCAAAGTTTGATAAATGGAGCCAAAGTCCAACGAATTGGCGACCAAATAAACATTTGGTCGTAGTTTACCTTTGGCGTCCTGCAGTTTTGGTCTTAAAAAGTGTAAATGTTGATCGTTGAAGGGACGTATGAACCTTGATTTATTGGCGACCAAATAAAAATTTGGTCTTGGTTTATATTTAATGTCAATATTTTTGGTCGAGAAAAATCTGTCTACTTCCAAATTTTTGTCTCAAATTGTTAATGTATGCATTTTGAGTTTTTCTTTTGGTTTCCCTTGACAACTTTGTAATAAGATTTGTATTGTTATTTATCAAGCTCAAGTTTAGATTAAGAATAGCTTCTCTGGGTGTTCTTAACTAACTTCTATCCCATGGAGATTCAAGCAATTTGACAAAGGTAAATTGTGCATTGCATATCATTGCATTAAACTGTTTTCATATAATGATGACTAGTCATCTGTTTCTCGGATGACTAGTCATCCTTGCGCTGTAGGATTTCTAACTGGATAACCAATTTTCTTGTCCTATTCACCTTTCTCTCTCTGCTGCCATGTGTGATTTTGACCTAAGGGAATTTTTTTCTGTAAAGGCTATGAAATTCCTTCTTTGGTAGCCGTCTCTTTTGTGTGGAAGTTTTGGAAAGATTGGTTTGCTATCTTTCTCTTCTTCTTCCTCAAGAGAGATCCAAATATTTCATCTATGAGCTTTTCCAAATTGATTTCTTTTTGAAAAACTGCATTTGAAACACGAATCTGCATCTAGCTACTTAAATCATTCTCTCATTTATATCTAGGTCAGATTCAAGACTGATTTCTTCAAGAGTATAGTTTCTTGAAGAAATTGGTCATTCTCCTTTGAATCCAAATTTTGGTTTCGGTCTGTGTTGGAGCTTGCAAGCTAGTGTCATGGGATGAACGAGCTGGAGAAGGTGCTGCCATTGCCATGAAGAACTGAGCTTCAAGTTTTGCTAAGTTGAAGAAGAAGATTGCACAAAGGAGGTATAGCTCATATTCCTAAATAGATCTAGGTGTTTCTTGAGCTTGGTTGTGTTTCCTTTGTAAGAATCTTTTTCTACTTAGTGGAGTGTCTGGTCGATTGATGACTCCCAATTTTTCCCAATGGTGGGTTTCTGGGTGAACAAATTCTGTTTTGCATATCTGTATTTTTTCTGGGTTTGTGTTCTTGGTGGTTGACTAGTCATCTTTATCTGCTATCTGGTGTTTACTTGATAATGATGATTTCACACACTTTCACCATAGTTGTTGCTAGCACAGGGGATGCCTAGATAGACGGGTCCTTCTGAGTGCCTAGGTTGTCACTAGTAATCTTCTAGGGTTGCAGGTACTTTGTGACATGCTCTGTGTGTTCTCTTGATTATGGTTGTTCATGACTAGCAGTTGACTAGTCATATGTATATTTGGTCAAGGTCTAAAGTGTGTGAAGATTGTTGTGTTGTTCTGTCTTGTTTGTGTCGTTAAATTTACCCCTTGTCACCTAAGTACCAATTTCAATTGGTATCAGAGCGTCAGCTCTTAACACAAATAGAGAGATCCTAGGATTTGTTTTGGTGTTTAGGTGTGCTCACTATGGAAAAGGATCAAGTTGCTGGATCTTGCAACTCCCCTCCTTATTTTGACGGCAATAACTACGCTGCATGGAGAGAAAAATGGATGTCAAAACTGCCTTCTTGAATGGTATCCTAAATGAAGAAGTCTATGTTGAGCAACCAAAGGGTTTTGAAGATCCACATCATCCAAATGATGTGTTCTGGTTAAAAAAGGCACTCTATGGTTTGAAACAAGCTCATAGAGCATGGTATGAGAGGTTATCCTCTCATCTTCTAGGAAATGGGTATGTTAGAGGGTCAGTTGACGAAACTTTGTTTGTAAAAAGGTTCAAAAAGGATGTCTTGATTGCTCAAGTGTATGTTGATGATATTATGGTTGGTTCTACCTCTAACTTGCATGTTCAAGAGTTTATTCATGTCATGACTAGTGAATTTGAAATGAGTCTTGTAGGTGAGCTTAACTATTTCTTAGGTCTTCAAATCAAACAAAGCCATGATGGGATCTTTGTATCTCAATCAGAATATGCAAAAACTCTTGTGAAAAAATTTGGTTTGGAGGGCACAAAATCTGTAAAAACTCCAATGAGCACTAGTGCTAAAATTCATAGAGACTTGCATGGCAAAAGTGGATCAAACTCTCCATAGAAGTATAATAGGAAGTCTCCTCTACTTGACTGCTAGTAGACCAGACATTTCTTATAGTGTTGGTGTGTGTGCTAGGTTTCAAAGTGACCCAAAAGAGTCTCAATTGTTTGCTGTTAAGAGAATCATAAAATATGTGAGTGGGACTGTTGAGTTTGGGTTGTGGTATACCTATGACACTTGTGTCAATCTTATTGGGTATAGTGATGCCGATTGGGCAGGTTGTAGTGATGATAGGAAAAGCACTTCCGGGGGGTCTTCTATGTAGGCAACAACCTTGTTGCTTGGCATAGCAAAAAACAGAACTCTGTCTCCTTATCCACTGCTGAAGCAGAGTATGTTGCAGCTGGGAGTTGCTGCACTCAACTCCTTTGGATGAGACAAATGTTGGAAGACTATGGTCTTGCTCAATCATGCTTTCTAATCTATTGTGACAACATGAGTGCCATAGATATTTCAAAAAATCTTGTTCAACACTCTAGGACTAAGCATATAGACATTAGGCACCATTATTAGAGATCTTGTGGAAGACAAAATTTTATCTTTGGAATTTGTCCCCTCTGAAAAACAGCTAGCAAATATACTCACCAAGGCCTTAGATTTTCAGAAACATGTCACACTTAGGCAGTCCATTGGCCTTTGCTCAATTGATTGATTAGCTTGTCTGTTCCTTGTCTTCAACACATTCCAAAACAGTTGACTAGTCATCTTTCTTGTAGTTGACTAGTCAAGTCCAAAAAAAAAAAATGTTTTGAAATTGATATGTCACTGTTCATATCTCTCATCTCTGATGGTGTGAAGGTTGAATGCTTTTGTGCTTTGTCTGACTTGTGCATAATCCCTTTTCTTGTTTAAGAGCTATTAGATGAGACTTAAATCGTGCTATCTTGTCCTCTTGGTGAGCCAAGTATCTCTGCTTCATTTTGGACTGTCTTTGTTATTGTCTCTTAGCCTATCTCACTCTCTTAGCCAATCTATTTATAAAATAATAAAAAAAAAAGAAAAGGAAGTGTGACCAATGTAGTCACGACTCCAGGAAGGTATAAGGTGATATGATTGAAGCATCTAGAGCAAAGAGCCATAAAATTGGGCCATTTAAAGCACTTATGTCTGGGATGTGCAAGTAACACAAAATAAATCATCAAATATTTTGTCAATAGAGAGTGATGATATTTTTGCTGTGAGCCCTTACTATGATTATGTCTTAAGAATGCATCGTGTAAGTGTCTCTCCAAGAGAGATAGGATATCATATCTTGTGTCCCATGGCTCTAAACCTCCTTCTTTCCTAAATATGCCTTGTCTCTGAGCATGAATTGCATCTCATTTTCTATCTCTCAGATTTGATTGTCCATGAACACTGCATATGGCTTTATTCTTCACTTTCGTCTTTTTCCTTTTAATTAATTTTCCTTCATGTGCTTGAAGACTTGGTCTAGGCTATTGTGCTAATGCATCTTTGATCACTTGATATATGTGCTAGTTCATGCTTGTGTTTTTAAAACCAAAACCTTGTCTTTCACAAGGTCGATACTAAATTTGATGCCTGTCATGTTATTGCCTTAGTTGACTAGTCATCTATGCTTATGATTGACTAGTCATCTGGTTGTGTTATATTTGTTGCTCGTCCTGAGATTGCTTCAGTTGACCAGTCATCATCTTTGTGGTTGACTAGTCATCCAGTTTTGCCTGTTCTAATATTGCCTTCGTTGACTAGTCATCATCTTTATGGTTGACTAGTCATCAGCTTTTTATCCTGACCGATACATCTTTTTTATTTCGTTTTGGCGGTTATTTTTTTTCTTTTTTTTGTTTTGAGCGGCTCTTTTTATTTTGGGTCGTGTCTTTTGCGTTTTTTTTCCTTTTAGGTTTGTTTTCCCTCTCTTTTGTCATCCTCCTTCTCTTCCCTTTAGTTTGTCCCTTTCAGATACGACACTAGAATACTTTTTCTCCCCTTCTCACTATGTTCTTGTCTCATCGCACCTTCTTCCTTCTGTTTTCTCTTCCCAAATTCTTCTCGTTGCATGCCATGTCGTCTTCCAAACCTTTCCTCACTTACCAGTGCCACTCCAAATCAAAATCCTGTGACAGAGTGGATTTCATACCTTCCATTCCTAGGGCTCCTAGGACTCGCTCCTCTCCCTCTGTTCCTATTGGAGACTCCTCCATTTGTGTCTTCTAAGGCTGCCTCATTCTTTGATGATGTTGTCTCCAAAAGGAAGTTTGTGCCTAAGAGAACTTACCAATTTGATGCTCTCCCCTTAGCAGCCCAGGATTCTGCAACTCAGATTTTGGAGCACTACCACCTTCATTCTCTAAACTCTCTCTCTGGTAAGTTTAATGCTTCTGTCATTAAAGAGTTTTACTCCAATTTTCCTGCTGATCCTAAGGGGTCGAATGAGTATGGTTTCTTGAAGAAATTGGTCATTCTCCTTTGAATCCAAATTTTGGTTTCGGTTTGTGTTGGAGCTTGCAAGCTAGTACCATGGGATGAACGAGCTGGAGAAGGAGCTGTCATTGCCATGAAAAACTGAGCTTTAAGTTTTGCTAAGTTGGAGAAGAAGATTGCACGAAGGAGATATAGCTCATATTCCTAAATAGATCTAAGTGTTTCTTGAGTTTGGTTCTGTTTCCTTTGTAAGAATCTTTTTTTACTTAGTGGAGTGCCTGGTCGGTTAATGACTCCCAGTTTTTCCCAATGGTTGGTTTCTGGGTGAACAAATTCTGTTTTGCATATCTATAATTTTTTTAGGTTTGTGTTCTTGGTGGTTGACTAGTCATCTTTATCTGCTGTTTGGTGTTTACTTGATAATGATGATTTCACACACTTTCACCATAGTTGTTGCTAGTACATGAGATGCCTAGATTGATGGGTCCTTCTGAGTGCCTAGGTTGTCACTAGTAATCTTCTAGGGTTGCAAGTACTTTATGGCATGCTCTGTGTGTTCTCTTGATTGACTGTTCATGACTAGCAGTTGAATAATCATGTGTATTTGGTCAAAGTCTAAAGTGTGAAGATTGTTGTGTTGTGTCTTATTTGTGTCGTTAAATTTACCCTTGTCACCTAAGTACAAATTTCACAAATACTAAATTATTTGGTCGCCAAGGATGTTGATTCTGAGTTTTTTTTTTTTTTTTTTTTTATAAACTGAAAAATATATTTTTTTGAATATTAATAATATACTTTTTTTCTTTTCCTATAATTAAATTAATATAGTTTTGATAAAACTTTTATTAAATGTCCCAAATAAAATTACCACAGGACTTCCCGAACTATAAATTCAACAAAGTACACAACATATATCACTATAAAAACATACCATACTCCATGCAACATTCTTTTTAAAAGGGAAAGGGATTCATAAGCAAAATATAGTGACATAGCATAATTCATAAAATCACCAGTCACATAACCTGAGTTTAAAGTCATCATGTCTACTAAGACATGAAATATAAATAAAAGTTACATCTTACAAATATGTACCTCCACTTTCCTTCAAAAACACACAAAAGTACTTCATCATCTCTTTACGTCTTGGGAGCAGGTGCAACAAGCAACAGAAACATAGGGAGCCATATATACCAAAGTCTATATAAAATTTCAGCTAAATCTATATACTACCTATTATGTGGATGAACAATGTGTGATCATAATCATACTTATAATCAGAAGTATGGTGAATCTGACCAAAGTCACAAATCATAATCTTGATCACACATCTTGGATCATCTTGGATTTGAAACAAAAACCACATGCAAAAAAGGAAGTATAGTTGTGTTAGTAAAAGTTAGACTTAAAAAAAAAATTAAGTTGAACATGTAGCTTACTAAAAGTAAAATTTATCATTTACCCCCTTATTCTCAGCAGCTTCGTTGACCCATACACCTTTACCCCTGTGCATATGCATGTTGTTCCAATTGTCGATAAGTGTAACATGTTCACCCTTCTACATTTTCCCACAAAAAACAAAAACAAATGAGTTTAATAAATCAAAAGGGGTCTAATATGATCAAGACAACACAAAACATTGCTCTACCTCCCGCCTATTCTTTAAAGCCAACAAGTGCACATTATTTGGCTTAATGATTATAATTGAAAAGAAAAATTGAATCTTGGAATTCATTTTATTAAAATATTTTGCTTCCATGCAGTACCACTTCACCTAATTTCAGTCAAACCATTTGATATTCTTGCTTCCTGCCATGCTATTCAGATTATTCAATTTATAAAAATAAAAAGAAAGTAATTAAATTTGCAAGCTAAACTAATGATCCAACTGATATCACATTCACCTTCACTTTATTGCTTTTCCTTTTCCAATAACTAACAAAGGAGGACTACTTGAACTTAGTAGGAATAACATTAAATGTAAAGGTAAAGTATATCCTAATTAACTTCTCTACTGCTTCTTTATGTTTCTCGAGGTCAACATCAAACTTAAACTAACAATTAATCATTAAAAAATATTAGATTATCATTTAAAAGTAAACAATATCTTGTTACCTTTTAAACATAAAAACCATCTGCAACAATAACTTTATAAATAAATAAATAAAAAGCTGACAAAATTAGTACATATGCAAAACTTGATGGTCATTCCATACTTTCCCTTGCAGAACAACTAGTAAATACATATACTATAAGCTATCAGCATATCAGTATTCACGGAATAAGTGATTGACATATTTTCTATAAAAAAAAGTGAAATTTTGGTGAACACTTCAGTTGTTATGCATTTACAGTCTTCTTTCCCTTTTTTTTTTCTTTGTTTGTTCATATGATGGTAATTTGTACAACAATACTGCAAAACAATTTTTCAAAGAATGGGGCAAGATTGCTGACTAAAGTAAAAATTAAGGAAAGTAACTATTGACCTTCAGTGCTGTCGCCATATCCATGTTCTGCTCCAAGGTTACTTTCTTCCACCCGTTAACATTTAGTGGAGCGTTACTCTCCTTTGACAAAGTCTCTGAACCAAGCCCCAGAGTTGGATCACGAGTGTTCCTCTGCTTTGATGAAGTCTCTGAACCCCATTACATGTAACCAGGGGGGGCATGACAAACCTTACCCTGCAAAAACATATATCAAAACAACATAGAATACAAAGAACATGTCAATCTAAATCCCTATAATCATCACTATAGATACTTTCTTCCCTATTTATCACCATAAAAATTATATGCAATTCAACAACCAAAATCATATGCAATAATACAAATCCATCAAAATTTATAAATTTTCATAATCCACAAAATCTTAACTACAAATCCACCAACAGCACAACTGCATAAATTAAAAAAGTACCTCTTAAGCAAGCAATTCAACAACCTGCAGCAAAATGGAGACATATGAAAAAAATTTATATCAATTCTAGAAAATAAAAATAAAATCAGTAGAAGTCAAGTAATAGCAAAAACCAAACTTAGTGCTTTTGGAGATACCAAAAACTCTAATTTCAACCTTGCGAGTGCACACAAGTTTAGTTCATCAAACACTCACAATTTTGGCCAACATCCAAACAAAGGTTCGAAAAGAATTTTTATTCTCTAACCTTTTAACAAACCAGTCCCAAATGAGCTCTGAATCAAGACCAAACTCAACCCCAACTCGTACCAAATCAGGCCCTGCTTTGTGTGCAAATGATTTTGAGTACCTGATCAAAAAAACAATATTAATTGTCACTACTGAAGCTTATCATTCAACAAAACAAGACATCAAAATTTTCCATGACAATGTAACTTATAGTCAGTAATATGGAGAGCAATGGATATGAACAGATGGTTTTATCACTATGTAATCAAATCCCAAATTTTTAATATCTGATGTTCCATTTTATTTGCATTATTTGAATTTAATTTTGTCTAGAACCACACTTATAATCTGAACATGTTTTGCTTATCATATAGCATAATTTCTCTATAGAAAAGGCATGCCACTTTGAAGGGCAAATAAGTGTTGAAAAAAGACTCCAAGAGTAAAAAAGCAAGCGAAAGCGTACATCTATAACATGAAATTTCCAAAATTCATCCTCAGATTTTGGGAGGAGCAGAAGAATTAGAATATTGTTATCTTTGCACGAGGTTCTCTTTCTCCCTTTGGGGGAAGTTAAATCACTCAAAGGGAACCCAATCCCTAATCATGTGTTCACATCCATTGCTCTACATATTATCATCCATATTGATAATTATGAGTGTGTGTGTGTGTGTTTGGAGCCAGACGTTTCTACTAAACAAGAAAGCAGGTAAATTACAGTCTAATAAGTTCAAAGTTTTGTCATCATCATCAAACCACAATCGAACCTTGGACCATCATTAGACCTTGGACCACAATTGAACCTTATTACAATCTAATAAGTTCAAAGTTTTGTAACCTAATAAGCTCAAATACAGTAAAAAAAATTAAAGAAAAACAGAACCTTGGACCATCATCAGACCACAATCGAACAGATATAGATCAAATTTAGAGGAAATTAAAAAAAAAATATTTGTTAAAAGCAACTACCTTCTTCAAATCTGCTCATTGACTGACAATAAAGAAGGTGGATGTAAAAAAATTAAAGAAAAACAGAACCTTGGACCATCACCAGACCACAATCGAACAGATATAGATCAAATTTAGAGGAAATAAAAAATAAAAAAAATTATTTGTTAAAAGCAACTACCTTCTTCAAATTTGCTCATTGACTGACAATAAAGAAGGTGGATTCAAATTTTGAAAGCTTTGAGACTGGATTTTCGCTTGACCTCAAAGAGAAATGGAGGAGTGGGTGTCGATTGTGGGTTGGGTGAATGGGTGAGATTTGGGGTTAAGCAGAGATCTGAGAGAAATAGTGGAGGAGTGGCTTCACGTCATCTCTGTAGGTTACATCGATGACAGAGAGAGTGAGATTTGGGGTTAAGCAGAGATCTGAGAGAAATAGTGGAGGAGTGGCTTCACGTCATCTCTGTAGGTTACATCGATGACAGAGAGAGTGAGTGAGAAAGCGTTGGATTGAACAAAGCAAAATTTTCTCTAGGAGCACTTCCACCAGTTAGCCCCTTGCCATGGCAAGGGGAGCCTTAGAGCATTGGCAGCAAGTGGCCCAAGGGGAGGGTTGGGGGGGGGCAAACCCAAAATGTGGTTTCCAGCAACAAAGGGCTGCCAGGGCAAGCAGTGGGGCCTACAAACCTGGGCTGGCCCGAGGGGGAGGCTGGCCCGAGCTCCAGCCCGCAGGTTGGGATGACGTCAGCGCGCTGACATCAGGACGACGTCAATGCATGAGTTTAAATTTTTTTAATGTTGGCGCGTGCATTGATGCGCCGCTACAGTACTTGCCCAACGGCTGGATTCCACGTGGCTTTGTCTGGGCCATGCGATCAGTTTTTTAAACATATCCAACGGCAGCCATTTTTCCGCGAATAAAAAAATCGAAAAAGCAACCCCCAACGGCTCTCTGCCACGTGGAAGCTTCTGGGCTCTCCGATCCTTTTTTTCCAGCAATCCAACGACAGGCAATTTTTTGCCCAATAAAAAAATGAAAAAAATTGGGAAAATGTTTTTAAAAATACGAAAAAAATACTGAATTTGTTTTCTATAAATACCAACCAATACTCTTCACTTTTAACACCAACAACCAATATTTTGGTAATAAAAAATTGAAAAAAATACCAAAAATTTTCTTTTTTTGTCTTTTTTTTTTTCTTCTCTCTATACCTTATTTCCATTTTCAACATTTAAGTAAATGTCTTTGTCCTTTTACTTTTATTTATTTTTATATTACTCCATTTACTTAAGTTTACAATGTAAATAAGGAAGTACCCCCCATTTGGATTCAAATAAAAATACTAGAAAATCAAATTCCCACCAAATCAAAATATGAAAAATCGTTTTTAGTGCAAAATACGATTTAGGCTAAAAATGATGGCTCATTAAGTCAATATATACTTTATATTAAAATCCCATAAAATCAAGTTTTCTTATTTGATGTGTAAGGAATAAAAGCCGCCAAAAATTTTCTTGAGAAAATGATTTTTCATACGTAAGAACCCAAAAATCTTATTCGAAAATATTATCCAAATTAATTGTTTAAATAAACAAAGTTGTGAAAAAAAACAAAAAAATGAATAGTATTTGCCATGGCAAGCCTTGCACTGCTGGAAACACAATTTTTTTTTGGTGCTAAGGCAGCCACTATTCATATGAATAGTAACTGCCCTAGGGCTGCCCTTGCCATGGCAAGAGGCTAACTGCTGCCAATGCTCTTAGGGCAGCTACTATTCACATGAATAGTGGCTGCCCTAGCCCCCCAATAAAGTGTGTTTCCAGCAGTTTAGGCTTGCCATGGCAAATACTATTCATTTTTTTGTTTTTTTCACAACTTTGTTTACTTAAACATTTGATTTGGATAATATTTTCAGATAAGATTTTTGGGTTCCTATGTGTCAATACTATTCATATCGGATAAAATTTTTGGTTTCAAATTTCATATAAATTTCAAAATTCAAATTTCAGATAAATCAATACAACTAATTATATAAAATACATGAATGACCACTAATTATTAAAACAAAACAAAAAAATACAATGAAATGAAAGGCAAGCAAACTAAGAAATGAAAGGCAAGATCTTATTTTATCGGATAAGATTTTTGGATAAGATTTTATTTTATTCGTTGTATTGGTTGGTATTTATAGAAAGAAAAAAAAGTATGAGGATTTGGTGTTAAAAATGAAGAGTATTGGTTGGTATTTATAGATATTGGCGGACCCGGAATTTTTTAAGCGGAGGTACAATATTGACTAAGTATGAAAAATGGTTTTTCGGAATAATCATTTTCTCAAGATAATTTTTGGCGGCTTTTATTCCTTGCACATCAAATAAGAAAACTTGATTTTATGGGATTTTAATATGAAGTATATATTGACTTAATGAGCCATCATTTTTAGCCTAAATCGTATTTTGCACTAAAACCGATTTTTCATATTTCGATTTGGTGGGAATTTGATTTTCTAGTATTTTTATTTGAATCCAAATGGGGGGTACTTCCTTATTTACATTGTAAACTTAAGTAAATGGACGTCAGCAAGGGCCAACCCGTTTTGCTGGGTCCCACCATCCTGCCCGGGCCTGCCTCCACTGCTGGAAACGGGTTTTTACCCCAAACCCCACTGCTGGAAATGTTCTAATTGTTAAGTAAATGGGATGAAAAGAGAATAAAGCCAGGGTATTTGTTGCGCACCCTTTTCAGCGACCAGATTTTTTGTCGCCCCTTTGCAACGACCAATAATTATATTGAAACGACGTCGTATTACTAAAATAATTGGTCGCCCAAAACTTTAGTGACTTACCATTTTGGTCGCTTCTTTATTGCCAAATTTTAGGCGGGAATGTAAGAATGGCGACCAAAGTGAACCAAAACAGCGACCAAATTTGGTCGCCTAATAATTTTGGGCTTCGCGCCTTCAAGCTCTTACCCCAAAGCTTTGATTAGAGACCAAAATAACATTTGGTCACCCAAATCCATTTTAGCGACTAAACATCGCGTCGCACATTATGCCATTTCTCCTCGCTGAACATATCTCACAAGGTTCTTCATATGCAAAAATCCAACCAGATTTTGGGCGACCATATAGGAAATTTTGGTCGCCATTGACATATTTGGTCGCTCATTAATTCGTTGCTAATCACATTTTTCTTTGTAGTGCTACTACAAAAAACACTTTGCGTGACGAAATAAGTTTGTTGTGCAAAGTACAATTTCGTTGCGCAAAACATACGCGATGAATATTTCATCACGCATAATCCGTCATGCAACACTCGTGAAGAAAGGGTTTGTGCGACGAACCTTAATGTCGCGCAAATCTACCTTGAGCGAAGAAAAATATTGGTCGAACAAAGTTTTGCGCGACGAAACCCTATTGGTCGCGCAAAGTTTTGCGTGACGAAACAATATTGGTCGCACAAAGGCTAAAAACAAAAACAAAATCTCGCGTCCCATTTTTGGTACCGGCCCGAATTTTTAAAGTTTTGTGCGACGAATAATAACGTCGCGCAAGTATTTGTGCAACTAAATATTTTTTGTGTTTTCAAATTTTTTAATTAAAATAAACTAATTTAATAGTTTGCTCGATGAAATATTTTGTCGTGCAAGGTTTTTGACTTTTTGTTTTATTATTTCTTTAATATTAATTTAATTATATTAATTTTTTTTAATTCTGAATTTTTAAATTTAATTTAATTGTACGAAAAGTATTGGTCGCGCAAAGTCTTAAAAAAAATTTAAAAAAATTCGAAAAAAAAAATCTCGCGTCCCATTTTTGGTACCCGCCCAAATTTTTAGAGTTTTGCGCAACGAATTGTTGTCGCGCAAACTTTTGAGAGACAAAAAATTGGTTCGTAGCGCAATATTTATAAAAATAATTGTTATGAATAATAAAAAAATAAAAAATATTTTATTTTACTATTTAAAATATAATTAAGGTTAAAGCTACTTAATAAATATGTATACTATTCAATTTCTTAAGTGTTATACGTATAAAATAAATAAATTTAAAGCTACTTAATAAATAAATATATATATATATACACACACACACCATTCAACGATCCAACCATCAAACTTGTTTGTATATACTTCAAGATCGTATACCCCCAAAATCGCAAAAAACAAACATTCAGATATCTAGTAACGGGACAAAACTTTTCGATGGTTATAAATGAAAAATCACAATTTAACGGTTATTTTAACTCCGATTTTGATGATTTTTTACGGCTACACTCCTTGAACATATATGAATACAATGACTAAATTTGATCTTCAATTTAAAATATTTACACTAGTGGATACCACAAAATCTTATGTTATATTTAACGAAAGTATAAATAAAATTTTAATTGTTAGTGAATATATTGTTTTGATGGCATACGCATTCTACGAAACTAGTTTCAACGATCCAACCGTCAAACTTGTTTGTTTATACTTCGAGATCATATACGCCAAAAATTGAAAAAAAATTAAACATTCGGAGATCAAGTAACGGGACAAAACTTTTCAACGGTTATAAATGAAAATTCACGATTTAACGGTTACTTTAACGCTGATTTTGATGATTTTTTACAGCTACACTCCTTGACCCTATATGAAAACAATGAACTAATTCGATCATCAATTTAAAATATATATTTTCTAACAAAAACCCAATCTGAACTACAATAATATATTTTTCTAACAAAAATTCGATCTGAACTAAAATAATAAATTTAAAGCTACTTAATAAATATATATACCGTTTAATTTCTTAAGTGTTATGCATACAAAATAAAAAACAAAAAATAAATTGGTTTATGTGACGAAATGTTTGGATTACGTCATGCAAAAATTTTAAAAAGTAATTATTTTATTTTATTTATTTTTGTAAAGACTTTGCGCGATGAAACACACTTCGTCGCTAAAGACTTTGTGCAACGAAGTTTATTGTTTCGTCGCGCAAAGTCACTTTGATGACAATGTATTGTCGTCGCGCAAAAGTTTGTCGTGGAAAGTCATTTTGTGTGACGAATTGTGCGAGGGTTTTTTTTTACCAGTGTAGTGATAAATAAACATTTTGGTCCTTTAAGTTCAACCCAAGTCAGATGTTATATGAAACTTTTTGTATTGCTGTCATATTTTTAGTTCTATCAAAAATTGTATGTCCATCTCTATCATGACTTCATAGTTTGAGCTTTTTCATTTTCAGTGCTGGCACTTGTATTCATTCAGAGTTCATAGGAGTGTCTAACCTTCCTTACCCATCTGAATCAATTGGATTCCGAGCCTCGGCATTTACGAATGGTGCATTTATGTGCATTTGGTTTAATCTAAACCATTACAACAGTCAAATGGTTAGATTTATTGCCACATGAGCTACCTTGATTTTAATGCATTTTTATTTCCAACACTGAAGATAATCAAGGTAGCTCATGTGGCAACAACTCTAACCATTGGATTGTTGTAATGGTTTAGATTAACCCAAATGCACATAAATGCACCATTTGTAGATTCAGAGGCTTGAGATCCGAAACAATGGGATCAGGTTGATTCTATGACTTGAGTAAGCTAGTACGAATAGCATCCCTTTTTACTTTCTTATATAGAGAAACAGTGGCTGTCAGTTTTGTTTGTGCCTAATAAAATAACGGTCATAAACTGATCGAAGGGACTTCCTCTCGGCCCTAGCACCTACTCACGAACTGAAACGGCCACGTTTCATTAGGCATTTTGCCTTCTTGAAAACAAAAGAAAAGCTGCGAAGGCAAAATCCTCTCGGCCTTGAGACTGCAGTATTATAGGCCGAAGCCGAAGGCTGTAAGAGATACGGCCGAAGATACTGTGGTTAAATCGCCACGTGGCCTCAGGGTCCCATGCCCCATTTAATGAAGTAATGCCTCTGACTATCGCAGCAAACCCACTAGTCACAAGAAGCATTTAATGCAAGAGGGAAGAGGGGAAGTGACTGAAGTCAGGATTTGGTGATGGAAATCAGAGTGGTTAGGCGCAAACATTCTCACAAGTATTCTTACAACTTGAGGGCAAATCACCAACTATCAGACCAGGGCAACTGTGTGTTAAGTGGTAAGATTCAGCTCATCTGAGATATGAGTTTCATTCAATTTTAAGGTCGCTGTGTGTTTAGCTATATGCGCATGAATGCGTTCATATCCAATGGTAAGTTAGGGTTTTGTTCTTGATGCAGGACATAAATTGTCTGTAACAAGCTCTCACAAAGTGTCGGCGCCACGGATAGCACTATTATTGATATGCATGGGTAAAGTGTGGGTACATTTTGTTGTTGACATGTTAACGGCAGTGATATTATTGATATGCATGGGTAAAGTGTGGGTCCATAATCTGCAAAACAGTGATCTTATGTTTGAACTGGCACCTCCCTTCCTCCCCCTTTCCAAGTATGGCCCTTCATTATTCTTAAATCGAGGATTGTTCGAAGTTCAAACCTAACATTTGTCGACATGTATCCGATTATGTCAGCAGGCTACCTCCAAATGGGAAACTGAGTAATGTTTGGTGGGAAAAAAGTTGTGTTGCTCAACAGTTAATGCCTCTTTTTGTTAGGTACACTGTACACATACGCCGCCTACGTGGGTCACTCCCAGACGTCCATTGTTTGCCAAATCAAGTTGCAAGGACGGCTGAGGCGACTACTTGAATGTGCATGGGCGGTGTTGCTCTTTTTTCTTTTTTCTTGAAACAACTGATATTATTAAGACAATGGCGGCTGTACTGAAATAAAAGAAAAGAAAAAAGTATTCATTGTTAGACATCTCACTCACTCCATAGATAAATAACGGTTTAATATATATGAAAAACATAATTTTATTAATGTTATAAAAAGAAAAATTTATGCATATATGTCAAATTATTATTTTTTTATTAAGAGAAATACATTAAAATTACAAAAATAAAAATTTATGGATACATGTCGTGATTTGTCTTCAAAGAATAATAATTTTTACATATAAAGAGGTAAGTATTTTCCTTTTACGATACACTAGGTTAGCTTACGAAGTAAACACTAGTCCACTCTACACCAGCCGCTCCCAAAATGAAAGCCAATCAACCACCTCCATAACTAGCATGTTGAAGCTTCCTTTATCGAAATTAGCTTACCTCTATCAAAATGGTCATTTTAACCTTTCAACTACGTTTAAAAAGCAAAAAAAATTCTGCTAAAAAATAAATAAATAAAATTTTTGTTTATATGTAAGATCCCACATCGACCAACGGAGAGAGGGTGATGTGCCTTATATGTGCACACCCGCATCCATCTAGCACGAGGCCTTTTGGGAGCTCACTAGCTTCGGAGTCGAGGGAACTCCGAAGTTAAGCGAGTTGGAGGCTAGAGCAATCCCAGGATGGGTGACCCATTGGGAAATTGCTTGTGAGCTCCCAGAAACAAAACCGTGAGGGCAGAGAGGGGGGCCCAAAGCGGACAATATCGTGCTACGGCGGAGCCGATCCCGGGATGTGACATTATACATATATGTTATTCACCATTTGAATTATAACCCCTTTTGCACCGGTTGTTTCTTTGGTGAGACTTCTTTGTAGTTAATATAAAGCAAAATGTCATTATTTGTCCCTGTAGTTTGTTCGTTTATCAGTTTGGTCTTTGTAGTTTCAATTTTGTTAATTTTATGTAGTTTCGAATTCCTAGCAATTTAAGGACACTTTGTAAATTCTATCAAATTCTTTCCAATGCCATCCAAAATATACACCTCCACCTCAGTGACATGTACTTACCTAATCACATAATTGGATGAAAATTTGGACATATCCTTGATTTGCGAGGACATCAAACTACAAGGGTCAAATTGCCAAAATTGAAACAACATAGTCTAAAGTGGAAAATATTGTATTCAACAACATAGTCTAGAGGAAGCAAAATTACTTTTTGCCCATTAATAATGCCTATCTCCCACCCATGTGAAGAGAAACCTTAGGTCTACATCAGTCTGCTCCATCTACTATCTACCCACTGTGTACGTATTCAATGTGTTCTTAGCAGTAGTGCATCTCAGAAGATATGTTGGATGAATTAATGTATGCTCCCCTCATTTTCTCTTATGTTTAAGGCATACGGTATACCTTACTGCTAGCTCACCTGCATGAATCTACAAATAATTATAAATTATTGGGACGGTGAACAACAAACAGTAACCCAATGACATGGCTCATGCATGTAGGTTAAAGTCATTCTCAAGAAAAAAAAACACAAAAAAGGAAAAGAAAAAGTACAACCTTTATAAGTAGGCAAGACTTTCTATATATGCACTCTGAGATTACTCAACCTATCCTTCAGATTTACAATGGAGTTGAAGAGCATACTAGGATATTTGCAGAACAAGACCATCTTAGTAACCGGAGCCACTGGCTTCCTTGAAATGGGTACATTAATTCCATCTCTCTCTCTCTCTCTCATAGTAACTTAATTTACAAATGCACATGCAGTATTTGTGGAGAAAATACTAAGGGTTCAACCAGATGTGAAAAAGCTTTATCTTCTTTTAAGAGCTTCGGACACCAAGTCAGCCACAGATCGCATGCATAATCAGGTTTATATATAATTAATACGTATTTCATAATAGCTAAATAATTTTAATGTATCTTTGACGTACATTTTATTAATGTTTACTTATTTTTATATACATTAAGATAATAGGGAAGGAGTTGTTTAGCGTTCTTAGAGAGAAATGGGGTGCAGAGTTCGATTCTTTCATAGCAAAAAAAGTTGTGGTTGTGCCAGGAGACTTAACTTTTGATGACCTAGGAGTGAAAGAGTTCAAGTTGAGAGAAGAAATGCGCACTGACATTGAAATCATACTTAACTCTGCAGGAACCACAAATTTTGATGAAAGGTATATAGCTATTATATTATATATGCATATAAATAAATATATATATACATATATATATATATATATGGGCTGGCCTTCTCGGGCTGAACTGAGGGCAGGTTGAAGGTTTCAAAATCTAAGCCCAAGCCTTATACAACCTTAAAGCAGGCCGAGTCGAGCAGTCCTAACCATCGAGTCGGGCCGGACTTTGGCCTATCGAGCCTTAGGCTACCCACTTCAGTCCACGAGCTGTGGGCTAAATGATGACCCCTATAAGAAATAGTAACGATTAAAATCTTCTGTTTCATTTTTTAAATTAAAGAGAAATACGCATGATAAATATTTTGAAGTGTCAGTTGCAGATCCCTATATATTACCCAAAACTACTCAAAAGAAACATGTAATAACAATTTACCATAAATTTGGTTTGCAGATATGATATTGCACTGAGTGTCAATACATTTGGAGTTCAACACGTACTGAGCTTTGCAAAGAAATGTCTAAAGCTAGAGATGCTGCTCCACGTGTCAACTGGTTAGTGTTTGTTTTTCTTCTCTAGGTTTCCCATGGCCTACAAGCACTGGCGGATCCATAGAGGCGCAAGGAGGTGCAGCTGCACCTCCCCTGGCCGAAATCTTCCTTGGGGATGCCGGAATTTGCCCCTTTGCTAGTGACCACCAAGTGTTCGACTAAATGCCTCAAAGACTTTGTTTTGTATGCTGCTAAGTGAGACCCTGAATATTTACCTTAGATTGTTGGGCTCGATCTCATGAGCATGTAGGAGAAAACGGTTCATCAATCGGAGCTCCACAACCAAAGTTATGAATTTTCGAAGTTTTTATAGAATATGTGAAGTTAAGTTGCAGAGCCACCGTTTGAGGAAGAAGAAGACTTCCGCATCAGCGCTTCTCTCTTCTTCTTTTTTTCTTTTTTTTTCTTTTTTTCTTTTTTAAAATAAAAAAAATGGTCCAATCCAATAGCAAGCTGAAATATGTCTATTTCTAATTGGCCTAACTTAAAAAATTCATTAAAAACTCATATGTGTTCCGAAAAATTCACCGAAAATTACCCCGAACTTTTAATCACGTGTACTTTTATCTCATGACCTCCAAATCACATGTGCTTTTGGTTCGATTAATTGGCATTGATTTTGGTTAGATTAATTGGTATTGACTTTTGTTAGATTAATTATGTAATTGACATGTATTTTATTCATATTTGATATGAATTTTGGTAAACTAATTGTGTCATTGACAAGGATTTTGTTCATATTAATTGATATATTCCATATAGACTATAATCAATTAGTTATAGATGTAAAACTCTTATTGTTTTAATTATGAATGACATTAGTTTTGTATAAATTCGAAGGGCATTTGGTTGTCTAAATTATTTTTTGAATTTTTAGCCTTTTTTTTTAAACACACTACACGGATGTTAGTACTTGAACCCAGTACCTTACTTGAGTCCTTTGCGAATTTTTAGCCCTTCAAATATTGCACCTCTCCTGAAAAATTCCTGGATCCGCCACTGCCTACAAGGCTACCATATAGCCTTTCAATATCCTAAACTTTATATCCTCAAATTTCATGTCAAAAAAGGAGAGGAGAAGAGTTATGTACTATTACCGCGTCCACAACATGTTTTTTTTCTTTTCTAAGTTTCATCTTTATTTATCATCTCAGAATGTTTTTTCCTGGTCTCAATTTCCTTTGATTTGCTTCACTGATATTTTGATTGTTTTTCAACTTATGTATGTGGTGAAAGGGAAGGACTTATACTAGAGGACTCATCTTGCATGGATGAGATGGAAAAGGAGATCACTAAATTTGATTTCAAAGTGCAAGAGAAGAATTTGGTGGAAGAGAAACTGAATGAACTAAAAGCACAAAATGCGACAAAAGAAGTTATTACAACCACGATGAAGGATTTTGGCATTGAAAGGCTTTTTTGAGCATCCATCCAGCTGTGCCCTATAAAACCACAAGCATGATTCTCAATTTCGGACTTATTTTTCTCCAAATTTTATCAATAAGCAAAAAAAAAGACGTTATTGAAATCGGTACTTAGGTGACGAGGGGTAAATTTAACGACACAAACAAGACACAACAACACAGCAATCTTCACACTTTAAACATTGACTAAATACACATATGACTAGTCAACAGCTAGTCATGAACAACCACAATCAAGAGAACGCACAGAGCATGTCACAAAGTACTTACAACCCTAGAAAATTACTAGTGACAACCTAGGCACTCAGAAGGACCCGTCAATCTAGGCATCCCCTGTGCTAGCAACAACTATGGTGAAAGTGTGTGAAATCATCATTATCATGTAAATATCAAGAGTTTTTTGCAGCAGTGGTCCCTCAACTATACCCCGTTTTGCATTTGGGTCACTGAACTCAATTATTAGTTGCAGAGGTCACTCAACTATGTGTTTCGTTGCACCGTTAGTCCCTACCGTCAAGTCTCTCTAACGGAAGGGACTAATGGTGCAACACAACACCTAATTGAGTGACCTCTATTATTATTTTTTGGAGTTAAGTGATCAAAATGTAACTCTGTGTATAGTTGAGGGATCATTGCTACAAATAATCCTAACTAAAAAGTCTTCAATAATCTTACCACGTCATCTTTTTAAACGGAAAAACTAACGGACTTGACGGAAGGACTACTGGTGCAACGACACACATAGTTGAGTGACCTCTGCAACTAATAATTGAGTTCAGTGACCGAAATGCAAAATGGGGTATAGTTGAGGGACCATTGCTGTGAAAAACCCAAATATCAAACAGAAGATAAAGATGACTAGTCAACCACCAAGAACACAAACCCAAAAAAATATAGATATGCAAAACAGATTTTGTTCACCCAGAAACCCACCATTGGGAAAAACTAGGAGTCATCAACCGACCAAGCACTCCACTAAGTAGAAAAAGATTCTTACAAAGGAAACACAACCAAGCTCAAGAAACACCTAGATCTATTTAGGAATATGAGCTATACCTCCTTCGTGCAATCTTCTTCTCCAACTTAGCAAAACTTGAAGCTCAGTTCTTCATGGCAATGACAGCTTCTTCTCTAGCTCGTTCATCCCATGGCACTAGCTTGCAAGCTCCAACACAGACCGAAAGGAGAATGACCAATTTCTTCAAGAAACCATACTCTTGAAGAAATCAGTCTTGAATCTGACCTAGATATAAATGAGAGAATGATTTAAGTAGCTAGATGCATATTCGGATTTCAAAAACAGTTTTTCAAAAAGAAATCAATTGGAAAAACTCATAGATGTAATATTTGGTTCTCTCTTGAGGAAGAAGAAGAGAAAGATAGCAAGCCAATCTTTCCAAAACTTCCACCCAAAAGAGACAGCCGCCAAATGAGCAAATTCGTAGCCTTTACAGACCAAAAAATTCCTTAGGTCAGAAACACACATGGCAGCTAAGAGAGAGAAAAGAGAATAGGACAAAACAATTTGTTATCCAGCTAGAAATCCTACAGAGCAAGGATGACTAGACATATGAGAAACGGATGACTAGTCATCATTTTATGAAGATTGTTTAATGTAATGATATGCAATGCACAATACCTTTGTCAATTTGCTTGAACCTCCATAGAACAGAAGTTAGAGAAGAACACCAAGAGAAGCTTTTCTTAATCTAAAGTTGAGCTTGATAAATAACAATACAAATCCTATTACAAAGTTGTCAAGGGAAGCCAAAAGAAAATTACAAAACCCATACATTAACAATCTCCCCCTTTTTGGCTTTCCTTGACAACACACTCTCTAAAAACACTTAACCCAAAATCAAAACTAAGGAGATGATGAAGTGAAGGTACCTGCTATTAATGTATGCATTTTGAGTCTTTTTTTTGGCTTCCCTTGACAATTTTGTAATAGGATATTATTGTTTTTATCAAGCTCAAGTATAGATTAAGAATAGCTTCTCTAGGTGTTCTTAACTAACAACTATCCTATGGACGCTCAAGCAATTTGACAAAGGTAAGTTTTGCATTGCATTAACCTATTCCTGAAGATTATGACTAGTCATCCTTTCTCCGTATGACTAGTCAACTTTTGCGTTAGTAAGGTTTTCCAGGTCACTGTTTCCAGCTGGATCCACCCACTGTTTTTGTCATATTCTACGAAATTCTCTGTTGCCTTGTACGATTCTAACCTAGGAATTTTGGTGTAAAAACAGCGACATTCCTCATTTTGCAGCCGTCACTTTGGGGGACAAGTTTTGGAAAGTTTCATAGCAAACTTTCGCTCCTTCTTCCTCAAGAGTAACCTTCATATTTTTCATCTTTGAGTTTTCCAAATTGTTTCTTTTTGAAAACTGCATTTGAAATATGAAAACTTCATCTTGCTAGATCAAACACTCTATCATATATATCTAGGTCAGATTCAAGATTGATTTCTTCAAAAGTATGGTTTCTTGAAGAAATTGGTCATTTTCTCCATGAATCCAAATTTCATTTCTGTCTGAGTTAGAGCTTGCAAGTTGGTGCCATAGGATGAATGAGCTGAAGAAGGAGCTGTCATTGCCATGAAGAACTGAGCTTCAAGCTTTGCTAAGTTGGAGAAGAAGATTGCACAAAGGAGGTATAGCTCATCTTCCTAAATAGATCTAGGTTTTTCTTGAGCTTGCTTGTGTTCCTTTGTAAGAATCTTTTTCTACTTAGTGGATTGCCTGGTCGGTTGATGACTCCCAGTTTTTCCCAATGGTGGGTTTCTGGGTGAACAGTTTGTGGTTTCCATCTCTGTAAATTTTCTGGGTTTGTGTTCTTGATAGTTGACTAGTCATCTGGGTTTGTGCGGTTGACTAGTCATCTTTTTCTGCAGTTTGGTGTTTGCTTGATTATGCTGTCTTTACACACTTTCACCATAGTTGTTGCTAGCACAGGGCATGCCTAGATTGATGGGTCCTTCTGAGTGCCTAGGTTGTCATTAGTAATTCTCTTGGCTTGCAGGTACATCTTGGTATGCTCTGTGTATGTTATTGTTTGGTATAATTCATATTTGACAGTTGACTAGTCATAAGAGTATTTGGTCAAGGTCTAGAGTGTGTGAAGTTTGCTGCGTTCTTGGTTGAATATCTTTTAAATTTACCCCTCGTCACCTAAGTACCAATTTCACCTGCAAGAACAACCAATCTCCCAGGCACAAAAAAACAAGCATATTATCACAGAATTTTTTTAAAACAATATGCAATGTGGAGTTGAAAGTGTTCTCCCCCTTGTTGATAAGGAAAGTGCAAAAAGGCAGAGAGATAGAGACAGCATACAAAGGGATTATTTTTTTGCAGTGTGAAATTGTTGGTCTATTTTTTTCTGGGGCTTTTCACTAATATCCTTACAGAATTTTCTCATTATTATTTCTTATATTCTTTCAGGGCTAAATTGTATGGATGGCCAAACACGTACGTATTCACAAAGGCGATGGGAGAAATACTTCTAAGACACTCAAAAGATAATCTATCCATCGTCATCATACGTCCGACTGTAGTCACCAGTACTTACAAAGAGCCATTTCCAGGTTGGGTCCAAGGTTTCAGGTATGAAGCTTGCAAGCACTCTAAAATTTGACTAGATTTTACTCAGAAAACACGCATAACTCAGTTTGTTTGTTAACAAAATTATAAGCTTATTATGAGATACTGGAACTAATAAAATAGATCAGTGGTTAATTATATTTTTTTCCAAAATTTTCAATTTTTCATTTGGGACTGGGAAAGAAAACAAAAGGCTACTAATTTTTTTTTTTTTTTTTGGTAAAGAAAAGGCTAATTGTGTGCACTGATATAGGTCTCTGTGCAGATTCAAAACAATTTAATGGTACAATGATTTTTATTTGGTAGGGTCTTATAACTAAATTTCAACATGTGTGCAATCTTTGTTGTTGTTGTTGCAGAACCATTGATAGTGTAATTGCTGGTTATTGTAAAGGGAAGCTGACATGTTTGCTTGTGGATCCTATGTCAGTATTTGACATGGTAAGTTTCAGTAAACTTCATGGTTCTCCAAATACTCATAGGTACAAGCACACAACAGTAATTTTACAATCAAAACTATCGATTTTGAAATTATGCAGGTTCCTGTTGATATGTCGGTAAATTCAATAACTGTAGCAATGGTGGCAAATGCAACTAAATCGTCTAGTATCATTTACCATGTGGGAAGTTCTTTGAGAAATCCTATCAATTTCCTTAATATTCACAGTTTTGTCTTCCGATACTTCACAAAAAATCCATGGATTGACAAGGATGGAAAGCCTGTCAAGGTTAGCAAGGGTAAAATATTCAAGACTATGGCTACTTTTCGCATGTATATGCAAATTCGCTTCATGCTGCCTTTGGAGGTTTGTAATTTCCACCATTAACAATAATTATATATATATATGTACATATATGTATACGTATATTTATATATATTACTTTTAATTCTTGTTTGAAGGGTTTAAAGTTTGTGAACAAAGCATTTGGCGAATATTTTCAAGATCTGTATGTCAACTATAATTAGAAACTCAAATTGGTGATGCGCTTGGTAGAGCTATACGAGCCCTATATGCTATTCAAGGGCTTGTATGTATGCATTATTTTGGCTGTCAATTAAACATAAGTACTTTTATCTGTGTCTAATCATGCATTTAAGTTACTTGTTGGCTGCGCAAATCTCTCGGCCTGGTTCTCCGGGCCGAGGGGACGTGCGTTTAACACGGAGTCCTACTTTTGGATGCGGTGCGGTTTGTGCGCGGGCGTGCCAGCACGGTCTACCGTGCGTCAAGTTGGTGGTGTTTGGGTAGTAGATGTTTGGAGTGTTGCGCCTGTTTGGTCTGTGCTTCTAATCAAACGATTGTGGCCGAGAAAGGAACTGGTCTCGGCCGTTAGGTTCACGGCCTGAGCTACAAGGCCGTTAGTGGTGGTGTAGGTGGTGGATTTTGGGCGGTGCTCCGGCGCGTTGCTCGAGGAACAACGGTCGTATGATATATGGAGTGAGTGAGGCGATAACAAGGATGATGCTCCGGCGCCTTGAGAAATCAAGGGTCGTATGATATATTGATGAATGGATGTTGCTTACAATCTATCACTACTCCTAAGAAAACATGTAAAGATATTGAAAGTACATGACAGAAAAATAAGTTGCTCCGTGGGAGGCTTTTGGTTTTGGTGTTGGACCCTTTGCATGTGGTCTTGAGCTTGGGTTTTATAGTGAAAGTCCTGGAGGGACAATCGAGGCTTGACAAGACCTGCATGGTGGAGTCTAATCAGATCAAGCATGGCTGGGTCTGATCAGCATTTGGGATCGTGAAGCATGGTGGTGTGACTCCCATAAATCTCGGCAGATCTCGGCCATCACCCAGATCGAGGGCTCTGCACCTCTGGCCGTGGGAATGCATTAAATGCTCTGGTTTAGTGGTTGGCGAAGATACTGCCAATTGTAAGAATATTTGCAAGAATGTTTGTACCTAACCACTCTGATTTACCAAATCCTTACTTCAATCACTTCCCTTCTGCCCTCATGCATTAAATGCTTCATGCCCTAGTGGATTTGCTGCGACGGACAGAAGCACTACTTCATTAAATGGGGCGTGGGGCCCAGAAGCCATGTGACTTTCTAACCATAATATCTTCGGCCGTGCCCTGCATGTTCCTCGGCCTCGGCCCGCGAGGCTATTTGAGAGGCCGAGAAAACCTTGCCTTAGCGTTTTTCCTTCGTTGTAGGGAAACAGGGAACAACGAAACGTTGCCGTTCCTTTGAGTCTATGAGAAAAAGGCCACGGCCGAGAGGAGGATTCCTCGGCCACAAAGGCCATGATTTATTAGGCGCAAACATTACTGTTTGTTAAAAATGTTAACTCGCAATTGTACAGGCCAATTAGTAGTATAGCAAGACAAGTACGAGGTCGTACCCACGAGGACTGAGAAGTTAAAATTAGTTATGTACTTAGATTACCAAATTCAAGAAAGTAGGAGGTTAAGTCTAAAACAGAATTTAAAGCAAGAGTGATTGTAATTGTTGAACAAATGAGGAAAAACGAAGTTTCAAACAAAAGCAAAGTGAGCAAATGTAGCAAAGAGTATGTTTGTAGGTTGGAAAATAGATTGGGAGACTAGGGCATTCGATTCACCATAACAATTCAATTCTGGGTTATAAATTAGTTAAGTGACAAGTCTAATTCGGATTCAAAGATTGATTCTAGTTAAAGTATGATTAGGCCATGGTGTCTGGTCCTAACCTTGTGTTCCTAATTCCCTAACTTGATCATTTGTTGTCTAACCTAAATTAAGCATTAGGAACCCATTAAGCATAGAAGAACAATTTAAACAACCAAGCATGTATCTAATCCCTGTTGTCGAATGTCCATACATACTTTTCTTATTCATAGTTCAATTCGAATCAAAGCATGGTGTCTACTTTTGATTTAAACCAAGATAGCTAATAAACAAGTTCTAATGGTGATTAATCATCCAAACAAGCATATTAACTGATAAGTATAATGAATAAGAACATGAATCATGAATCAAACTTGAAACTCAAAACTTCAACTTATAAACCCAGAATATTCATGTTAGGTTACATCGAAGCCCTAGTTATGAATTTAGCTACTCATAATGGAAATGAAACTTAAAAAGAAATGAGAAAACATAATGAATGCAACAAGAGTAGAAAAACCCATTTATGAAGTTTGTTTGTGGTGTCCAAGGCTTCTCCAAGTGCTTCTCCACGTCTAATGCTGCTCCAAGAGCTTCCTCACATCTAGAGTATGGCAACTAAAGAGGTGATTTGGGATGAGTGTGGGTGAGTGGTGATGGAAAAGAAAGAGGAAATTCGTAGGAAATTGGAATGGAGGCTTGTTGGAGCTATTTTGGTGTTTTGGGGATGAATGGAGTGTTTGTGGAAGGATGAAGTGAATGAGATGAATTGTGAAAGGGTTTTTAGGTCTAATGGTCCCTGGACTTTGACCCGATTTGCATTTTGGTTTCTCAATTTCCAAAATCGTTCTCGTAGTCGTTCAACTTCATTTTCGTTATAATAAATGGTCCTAACGTCAATTTTATTATCTTTTCTGTTAAATGCAGGGGTAAAATAGTATTTTGGTATTATTTTTAATTTCCACCATCTAAATATTCATTTCACCTAAAAAAATAAAAATAAAAACTAAAAAACATTCTTCCTATCCTCGCCACAGTAGCCACAACCTCTCCAACCCAACCCCACCTAAACACACACAACCCACAACCATCACCAAGCCTTACTTACCCTCACCATCCCACCCAGTCGCAACCTCTTTTTCCACGCGAAGAAATATTAAGTTTTTTTTTTTCATAAACAAAATTGAGGGCATGAAATAGAAAGAAGGGAGAAGCCATTGCATGGAGGGTGGGTATGGTTTGGGTGTGGGTTTTGGGTTTTGGGTTGTGGGAGCGCCATCAATTGTTGTTGGGGTGATGGGTTAATGACTCAGTGTATGAAGAAATATTTTTGTAAATATTTGAAATATCTTTAGTTGCCCAAATTAGTGTAGGTCCAATTCCACTAATATTGGATCACGGCTTCTAAGCCTTAACAGTAGGATTGATAGAAGGCTATGCCTGTATATATGTATTGTACTATTTGACATTTGTTTAATACAACAAAATATTCAACCATTTATTTTCTTGAGATGGTATTAGAGCGTCATACTAGTACTTGACCTTTTCCCTCCCATAAATGGAGAATTACTGAATGATCCACCCAAATACAATGGATTGGTTGGCTGATTGATCTACCTTACTATCACAAGGCCTAATATAGTATATCATGTTCAAACACTAAGTGAATTCATGCATCAGCCCTGCAAACCTCATTGGAATGCCGCCATATGGGTGCTTAAATACATCAAGGGGACTCCAAGTCAGGA
The DNA here is from genome assembly GCA_020226455.1 of Prunus salicina. Lineage (NCBI taxonomy): Eukaryota > Viridiplantae > Streptophyta > Magnoliopsida > Rosales > Rosaceae > Prunus > Prunus salicina. Next base: position 26,048,972 of record CM035342.1, on the reverse strand, counting down.
TTTATTATTTTCTGCCGCCAACAATCTTGCCTTGAAAGCTTTTTGTGATTTAGATTGGGGAGGTTGCCGTGTGACAAGGAGATTAGTTACAGGATATTGTGTTTTTCTTGGAAATTCACCTATCTCATGGAAATCCAAGAAACAAACCAATGTTTCAAGATCATGAGCAGAAGCTGAATATCAAGCTATGGCCAACACATGTTTAGAGCTGACTTGGCTACGCTTTATACTACAAGATTTAAAAGTCCCACAGATATGCACCATTGGTTTGTGATAATCATGCAACTTTATATATTGTAGCTAATCGTGTTTTCCATGAGCATACAAAGCACATCGAAATTGATTGTCACATAGTTCGAGAAAAACTACAAGCTGGAATAATTAGTCCTTCGTATGTATTTACACGCTTCCAATTGGCAGATGCTTTTACAAAGGCCTTGGGAAAGGATCAGTTTGTGACATTGCGTGACAAGTTGGGACTTCATGATATTCACTCTCCAACTTGAGGGGGAGTATTAAGAAATATCTTTGTAAATATTTGTAATATCTTTACTTGCCCAAAATTAGTGTAGGTCAAATCCCATTAATATTGGATCACGACTTCTAAGCCTTAATAGTAGGATTGATAAAAGGCTATGCTTATATATATGTATTGTACTATTTGAGTGTTTAATAGAACAAAATATTCAACCATTTATTTTCTTGAGACGGTGTTGGGTGGAGTTTGTCCATGGCTTTGTTGGATTGGAGGAAGGGAGATATACATACCATTCATTGATTGGTGATGGGTTTTAATGGGCTTTTGACTTGGGGAGGAAGGGAGATATATGGATGGGGAGAGTTAGGTTGTAGCCTTGGGGAAGTGGGTGTGGGGTTTGAGTGTGCGCCAGTTAAGTCTCCTTTTGCTCATCATCTTTGATTTGGTTTTTTTTTTTTTGGTGCATATTGTAAACTTAATGTTAGGTAAAATCATAAGAACCCAATTCATGACTCAAGATCTTGAACGACATGATTTTCACAATAACATTGGACGGAAATTCAATTAGACTTAAATTACATACATACCTTGAATGATTAGTCTTCTAACATATCAAGATATATGTCCTTACTAACCCCTCAGTTCTTTCTCTGAACACATTACCAGTCATTTATACCATAAGAACATTAAATTTTAATTTGTCAAATAGCAGTCACTTCTAAATTAATCATGCGAAGTATAAAAAACATTTAAAGAAAATGTCATCATGCTTTAATTTCGTAAATCATTAATAGAATACCACAATTAACAAAATAGGCATTCTTTAAGAGACTGAAATAGTCATCACCAAACTTTAAAGGATAAAACATTATTGCCAAATTCCAAACAAAATTCCAACTAGATTTGAAACAGTAAGAACATAATATGCTTTCAATAAATCTAAATTATGACCATTAAATTGAATATATAATTCCAAAATATGGAATCAAAAGCAACTTTGCGTTGAACTATTAGAAACATGAATTTTAGCACATAATTTAATTCATCAAGCATCATATGAAAATTCATCTAAAAATTGATTCGAAACACATAAAAACCGAAGACTTATCTTTCTTTTCGAATTGTATTGTGCAAATGCTTCGCCTTCTTCATAAGTGAAATTAATTTATCTTCTTTATCAAAAGGACTTCATTTTGCCACTAAATTAGTCTGCTCAATAATGCACTCATTCATGCTTCGCATACCATCAAATTTTTATGATGGTAAGGTCAGCCAATATTGTCCATGTAATGGACTTCTTAGCAATTCTCAAGAATTCTTTAGCATTGTTCACATTAACGGAGCATAGCCTTAATTTATATTGCAATGTCTATTTATTCGCATAAACATAAAGCTCAATATGTTTGATCTTTTACAGGCTTTATGGGAAGTCTTTAATCCTCAATGCTTTACCATAATAGCAATGAGTTTCTCATTTTGAAATGCCTAATCAAGACTGAGAACACTTTGGTGATACTGAACTTGTTCACAACAAAATGAGAAATTAAATCTAAATTAACTAGATCAAACATGAGAATGAAGCGAACCTAAAAGTGACATTGCAACATAATTTGTAATATGCTCAGAATACTAATGCTTCGAGTGACAAACACGTACAAACATATATAAGACTTATGTAGTCTGAACATCAATAGACGTATCATCATAACTCTCTCCTTTGGGATAAATTATGACAATACCAATAATTAACAATTATGATGCATCTATTTTACATTATTGGTAAATGTATATTCCTAGTTAGAAAAGCTTTGATATCTTTGGATATTCAAAACAAATCTAAATAAGACATATACAAGTTTCCTCATTTATATCACCAATCATATGAATAGTGGATCCACCTTTGGGTGATCCATACATCTTGTGAATGATGAAAATCAATATACTCATGATGCCCGAACCTTGAAAACATTATAAGGTTCAGCCTTATTTATATGCATCCTTAAATCACAAGTCATTGATTAATTATTATTTAATTTGATATTCAAGGAATGTTCTAGCTTGGTCACTTGGGTGACTAACAAACCATTCGTAATATGAATATCAAATTAAATTAACAATTGTATTAGTTAATCAATTACATAAGATTAACTAATACACTTTAATGGTTAATCAATCATTAGATGAATTAATTTGATATTCAAAGAACGTTCTAGCTTGGCCACTTTGGTTACTAACAAACCATTCATAATATGAATATCAAATTAAATTAACAATTGTATTAGTTAATCAATTACATAAGATTAACTAATACAATGGTTAATCAATCATTAGATTAATTAATTTGATATTCAAAGAACGTTCTAGCTTGGCCACTTTGGTGACTAACAAACTATTCATAATATGAATGTCAAATTAAATTAACAGCTGTAATAGTTAATTGATTACATAAGATTAATTGATACACTTTAATGGTTAATCGATCATTAGATTAACCGATAAATATATGATGTCTGTAACACAGTAGTGGGCAATAGAACTTTAGATTGCCTCACCTCATAAGACAAAGTACAGTGACAATGAAATACAATACGCTTACATTTATTTATTTTAAATAACTTTAATTCACCGTACATGTCTACACCTTCGTCGATCATACAAAATAGATAATCTAATTACAAATTTAATTGAATATAATCGCAATTCTTAATTCGGTGCAAATATTATGCAATTTTTCCAAAATTTAGTATTGCATAAAGGGGAACATTAGGCATCCAAGTCATATGAAATTTATAACTACTACATTGAAACCATAGCCCAGCCATCCAAATCAATTATGCAAAACTGATTGATATGTAACCAAAAGCACTTACACCGAGACATAATATGCTTTAATAACATCGCATATATAAATATTTATTGTATCTCTCTAATGCAATTAAAATACATAATTGTTGGCACATCCATATGATTGCACGTAGAACTTCTTCACCAAAACAAATTTCTATTTTTTATTATTCATTCTATGCATAGAGAAGCATGTTCAAATGACCATGGATACAGCACCAGAACCAAAAGGAAATAATATTCATAAGATTGACCATTCATACCGCCAACTAAATGAAAGTAATCCTTCTTGGTTTAATGGTACATATTTCATACGGGCACAACGAATACATACATACACATATATATATATATATATATAATTCGAATAACTATAAATCAAATCGTAAAATCAATAATGGAAAATCACGAAAGCTCTTAATCATGCTTTGATACCACATGTAAACTTAATGTTAGGTAAAATTATTAGAACCTAATTCATGATCCAAAATCTTGAACTTTATGATTTTCACAATAGCGTTAGATGGAAATTCAATTAGACTTAAATTACATACATACGTTGAATGATTAGTCTTCTGCCATATCAAGATATTTATCTTGAGTGATCCGTAGGCGAGCCGTCAGTGTGGAGGAAATAGATTTCTCTCTCTAGCTTTTTGCACGTTTAGAAAACCCTAATACGTGTTTTCATCAGCGTACACATAAAATGGGTTTGTGCGCTATTATAGGCAGAGAGATGACCCATTTTCTAGTGAAGCCCATAATCAATTACCACCCATCATGGTAATAAAATAAGAAACTATTTCTCTTTATTTGACCAATATAACTATTATTAATAATATTTATTAAACCAAGTAAATAATTTATTTATCACATAGGTCACTTCATGCGAACCACACAGAATATTTATAAAAATATTCTTACACATATATGAATCACCCCAGAAAGAAATCTAAAAAATGAACAACTTCAATCATTGTATTACTGTTCAGAAATAGAATGTCTTTACTGGGTTTTTTTTTTCCTCGCCCGTTATATGATATAATGTGTATAAATTGGCACACCGCGGGAAGAAAAAGTGAGAGAATAGCAACAATGTGATACAAGTAGGGGACATCATTATTCTATGATTAAAAACTTACCATTTGTTGATGGGTCAAATTTAAATAAGTACCTGAACTACACGAAAATATAATATAAGGTCAAGAAATAAAAAGTTATATCATGGGCTTGAGTGACCGTGAGTCTTAAAGATTTTCTTGGTGTGCTTTTTGAATATACGTGGTCCATAATTTTTGTTTTTCTGCATACACGTTTTGAAGTAAACAAAAGGCAACAAGACATAAAAAAACAACAAGGAGGGGTTGCAGAAAAAATGAAAAAATAAAAAGTTGGGTGGGTTAGCAGGTGATAGATAAAATGTAGGATGTAGGCGTTAACTTTAAATGATCAAAGACAGAAGATCAATGTAAATTCACACGGCATGCCCCCCCACCCATGTGAACCAAACCCTTTTTCTTCATGTCTTCATTGAACATCAGAGCCATATATATATATATATAGGTGATTAAATTTAGGAGTCTAGCACTTTCGAGAAAAAATCTCACACTTTGATGCCTTTCCCAAGAAGAGATCTTTAGCTGATTAAATTGGGCATTAACAATTGATATGTTAGTGCCGGGTGGTTGAAACAAACGTTAGGTATTAAGTAATTTTAATATATATTTGTAGAGACGATTTATAAAAAAAAGACTTCAAAACTAGACGGTCAGATCACCAAAGTACAATAATGAGTCTCTTGAATAAACTTATTTTATGAATTATATATATGTGTGTGTGAATGAAGTGAGAAATATTCTACATATATTTTTACAAAGCTCTTATGATTTTTAAGCTAATATTACATACATACATAGTAGATATGAGTTTAGTCGAATTGGCTAGAGCAGATGTGTTCCCCACTTTGCACCCGAGGCTATAGGTTATATATATATATATATATTTTTTTAAAGATACATATGTCATTAAATCAGGTGACAATGACTTGCTAATAAAATAAGCTTCAATTTTTTTTTTTTTTTTGAGACATAAAATAAACTTCAATTTAAAAATGAAAACTCTAGAGAAAAAGAAGCCGCGGACGAGGGGACCACTCCTTTTCCTCTGCTGTCATCTATAATTAAAAGAAGTCTCTCGTAACTGATGATGATTATTATTATTCTTTTTTGGGGTAATAAAAGTAGGAACTTTCCTTCTATAAGTACTCTGAATCCAAGAGAACTGATATCTCTACTCAACCTAAAGACATTTTCCCTCTAGTTTTACACAATGGAGTTGGAGAGCATACTAGGATACCTTCAAAACAAGACCATCTTAGTAACTGGAGCCACTGGCTTCCTTGGAATGGGTACCATTTCCTCTCTCTCTCTCTCTCTCTCTCTCTCTCTCTCTCTCTCTCTCTCATAGTAACTTAATTTACAAATGCATGCAGTATTTGTGGAGAAAATTCTAAGGGTTCAACCAGATGTGAAAAGGCTTTATCTTCTGTTAAGAGCTTCGGATACCAAGTCAGCCACAGATCGCATGCATGATCAGGTTTATATATAAATACGTATATAACAATGACCAAGTAATTTTATTTTATCGTATAATAACTTTCATGTATATAAATTCAGATAATAGGAAAGGAGTTGTTCAGGGTTCTCAAAGACAAATGGGGCACAGATTTTGATTCTTTCATAGCAGAAAAAGTTGTGGCTGTTCCAGGAGACGTAACTTTTGATGATCTGGGAGTGAAAGAGATCAAGTTGAGAGAAGAAATGTGCAATGGAATTGAAATCATACTTAATTCTGCCGGAACCACCAACTTTGATGAAAGGTAATTATTATATATGCATATAAGTATATAAACAATAAATAAATAAAAATGCAGTTAGAATTTACATGTATATACTATTTGGTTTACAGATATGATATTGCATTGAGCGTCAATACATTTGGAGTTCAGAACGTACTGTGCGTTGCAAAGAAATGTCTCAAACTAGAGATGCTGCTCCACGTGTCAACTGGTTAGTTTTTGTTTTTCTTCTCTTGGTTTGAATTAAGAATCTTTTCAGAGGATGTAAAATTTGAAAATGCTAGGCTTAACACATTATCTTTACATGCACTTGATATCCGGAATGGACCACACGCATATGTCGTTTTCCCATGGCCTTTCCATTTTCTAAACTTTAAATGTCGAGTTTCATAATAATTTATCATCTCAATTTTTTTTCCCCGATCTCCATTTCCTTTGATTTGCTTCACTGATACGTTGAATGTTTTTCAGCTTATGTATGTGGTGAAAGGGCAGGACTTATACTAGAGGACTCATCTTGCATGGATGAGATGGAAAAGGAGATCACTAAATTTGATTTCAAAGTGCAAGAGATGAATTTAGTGGAAGAGAAACTGAACGAACTAAAAGCACAGGATGCAACAGAACAAGTTATTACCACCACAATGAAGGATATTGGCATTGAAAGGTTTTTCTGAGCATTGATCTCTGCACAAAGACAATTCTAAGCCACAAATTTTGAATAAAATCAAAAGAAAGAAAGATAATTGTGTTCATAGAAATCTGGAAATTTTATAGCAACAAAAATGTCATTTTTGTCTCACTTATCCTTTAAATGATAGGGCTAAATTGTATGGATGGCCAAATACCTACGTATTTACAAAGGCAATGGGAGAAATATTTCTAGCCAATCAAAAGATCATTTTCCAATTGTCATTATACGTCCTAGCGTGATCACCAGCAGTTACAAAGAGCCATTTCCAGGTTGGGTTCAGGGTTTCAGGTATGAAGCTCGCAAACATTTCTTTGGGAAATATAACTCAACTCCAACATTTCTGGTCGTGAAAAATTTAATGCCATATGCGTTGAATCTTGGTTGTTACAGAACCATTGACAGCGTAATTGCTGGATATTGTAAAGGAAAAGTGACATGCCTACTCGTGGACCCTATGTCGGTATTTGATATGGTAAGTTTAGTTAAACTTCTTGGCACCCTAAACATCACAGCGCGACACCCGCCATATGGTATTTACTATAATTTTGAACACAAATATTTTAACTATCCATTGTTGGGTGGGCCAAAAATGCTTATCTAGTTAAATTGTGAACTAATACAGAGCAATTCAATTTTTTGAAATTATGCAGATTCCTGTTGACATGGTGGTACATTCAATGATTGTAGCTATGGTGGCTAATGCAAATAAATCTTCTAGCATCATTTACCATGTGGGAAGCTCTTTGAGAAATCCTATAAATTTCTTTAATATTCACAGTTTTATCTTCCGATACTTCAATAAAAATCCATGGATTGACAAGGATGGAAAGCCTGTCAAGGTTGGCAAGGGTAAAATATTCAAGACTATGGCTACTTTTCGCATGTATATGCAAATTCGCTTCATGCTACCTCTGGAGGTTTGTAATTTCACCATTAATAGTAATGTTATACAGTAATTACATATTATATGTATATATTTATATGCATAATATTACCTTTAATTATTGTTTGAAGGGTTTAAAGTTCGTGAACAAAGCATTTGGCGGATATTTCCAAGATCTATATGTTAACTATAATCAGAAACTCAAATTGGTGATGCGCTTGGTAGAGCTATACGAACCTTATATGCTATTCAAGGGCATGTACGTATATGCTAGCTCCAGTTTGGTTATTAATTAAACATGTGTTTTTATCACTGAAGTTAATTTGATAATGCAGCTTTGATGACAACAATGCTGAGGAATTGCGAAGGATAACAAGGGAGAGGTTCGTTGATGCGGAAGCTTTCAATTTTGATGCAAGATGTATTGATTGGGAAGACTACATTATGCACACTCACATTCCTGGTCTCCAAAAATATGTTATGATGAAACGATAATCGAGAGATGCATTGTCCTTGAGAAAATAAATAAATGCGTTGATTGGTCAATACATTTTGTATCATTGACGGTATATTTACTACTAGAAAAGCTCCGAATAAGCCATGGATATACTGTGGCCAAGATCTTTATTGATACAAATATAGATATATCATTTCTATATTGTTGGTATATTTTAATGTACCTCTATATATTTGTAATGTACCCATTTCAAGGATATCTAATTTTATTTTGGAAGTACTTAATGTATATTCAAAATAATGCACATTCATGAGTCTCAATACGTAACAATCTCCTTCATAAGATTTAATAAAAACATTGGGAAACTCACTATCCAAATCAATCTCCTTGATTAGAGTAATTTTTTCACAATTAAGACAACTAACATATTTGTTAGGTTAAAAGTCATTTTTGATCCATGTGGTTCATCATTTTTACCATTAATCTCCGTTTGGATGACGGAAAATAATACATAAAATTTAAAAGGAGAAATTGACAATTCCATTGTTTGGTATATTAAGCCCAGAATTTATTAAATGACGCGTAGAAAAAATCGTGGAAATTAGGCATCAAATTCTCAAGTTTAATTTCCACCAAAATAGGTGCCATTTCATAATTTCCTAGTGTCATTTACAAAATTCAATATACATAAATCCAAACTGACATCTTCAATTGCCAGAAATTGAAATGACGAAACTCTAAATTACATCATTTTACAATTCTATGTAATTTTCGATTCCTTCTTCCAAAACGAAGGGTTAAAGGTCCCTCTGGTTTCAATTTGATCACTTTTGTCACTGTGGTTTCAATTTAAAGTAATTCAAGGACAGTCCTCAATTTATGTCAAATTTTTTTTCCTTTCGTTACTTGTGGAGGGGCAATTCGGTTAAATTATTAAAAAATCATTCCTTTTAAAATTAAACAATACAAAATAAAAAAAATTTCCTCTCTCTCTCTCTCTCTCTCTCTCTCTCTCTCTCTCTCTCTCTCTCTCTCTCTCTCTCTCTCTCTCTCTCTCTCTCTCTCTCTCTCTCCCTCCCTCCTTAGACCTCAACCACCACCCAACCCAAAGTTACCCTCACCACCACCACTCCAACCCCACCCAACAAGCCACTGCCCAAAGTTATATAAATACATAAATCGGTTTGAATCAGGTGATAATGCTTATGTGCGAACGTTACGTGAGAAAACCGTTGGATCTAATCTAACAGTTGCATCAAAAGCAATTGCAAGTGTAAGTGTTGAATTAGAACGAGGCCTTCTTCTCTCTCCTCCCTCCAAAACGTCGAGTCGAAAACAGACGTCCCCTCCAAAACAAGGGTTTGTTCAATTAAGTGGCCAATTTTTTTATCAGCTATGATTGAGCAAGACCAATAACAGTGAAGAGAGAGCACCCCTATTATTCCTTATTCGATTCCAGGAAGAACATAGAAGTATAGCCCTCATTTTTCTGGGTTTCTCATTCAGGCGAAAGAAAGTGTTCATGTATTTTATATTATCATCTTTGTGCTTCGGTCTTTTTGGTCGGAACATTCATCAATTCTTGAGCAACGTCTTAAGTTGGAAACTAGTGACCGCGATCGTTGTGCTGTTGTCTTGGTTTTGAAATCATTCAGCACGGTCGAAACAGGGGTTGAGGAAGAAGAAAAGTGTTTGGGGTTGACGTCCAGATCTAAAAGGGTGACATTGTCATATTTGTAGAAATTTTGAAGTTGGAAATGACTCACGAGGTAAGTGATATACTGTATTTGTCAAGTTTATTATTGGGCATAAGCATGAGTTACATTAGTTTTGTTAATGTATGCATTTTGAGTTTTTCTTTTGGCTTCCCTTGACAATTTTGTAATAGGACAATCATTGTAATTTCCCAAGCTCTAAGTTTAGATTAAGAATTACTTCTCTAGGTGTTCTTATCTGGCTATATTATGATGGAAAACAATGTGTTTGACAAAGGTAAATTCTGCATTGCACTACATTGCATTCACTAAATTTCTAAAGATTATAACTAGTCATCTTTCCTTCGTATGACTAGTCAACTTTTGTTTCAATTAGGATTTCCAGCTCACTGTTTCTAGCTGGGGCTTAACCATTTTTTTGTCCTTTTCTACGATTTTCTCAGCTACCATGTGTCTATTCTGACCGATGAATTTTTGGTAAAAGCCAAAGAATTCCTCATTTGGAGCCGTCACTTTGGGGGACAAGTTTTGGAAAGTTTCATAGCAAACTTTCGCTTCTTCTTCCTCAAGAGTAACCTTCATATTTTTCATCTTTGAGTTTTCCAAATTGTTTCTTTTTGAAAATTGCATTTGAAATATGAAAACTTCATCTTGCTAGATCAAACACTCTATCATATATATCTAGGTCAGATTCAAGATTGATTTCTTCAAGAGTATGGTTTCTTGAAGAAATTGGTCATTTTCTCCATGAATCCAAATTTCATTTCTATCTGAGTTAGAGCCTGCAAGTTGGTGCCATAGGATGAATGAGCTGGAGAAGGAGCTGCCATTGCCATGAAGAACTGAGTTTCAAGCTTTGGTAAGTTGGAGAAGAAGATTGCACAAAGGAGGTATAGCTCATCTTCTTAAATAGATCTAGGTTTTTCTTGAGCTTGCTTGTGTTCCTTTGTAAGAATCTTTTTCTACTTAGTGGATTGCCTGGTCGGTTGATGACCCCCAGTTTTTCCCAATGGTGGGTTTCTGGGTGAACAGTTTCTGGTTTCCATCTCTGTAAATTTTCTGGGTTTGTGTTCTTGATAGTTGACTAGTCATTTGGGTTTGTGCGGTTGACTAGTCATCTTTTTCTGATGTTTGGTGTTTGCTTGATTATATTGTCTTCACACACTTTCACCATAGTTGTTGCTAGCACAGGGGATGCATAGATTGATGGGTCCTTCTGAGTGCCTAAGTTGTCACTAGTAATTCTCTAGGCTTGCAGGTACATCTTGGTATGCTCTGTGTATGTTATTGTTTGGTATAATTCATATATGACAGTTGACTAGTCATAAAAGTATTTGGTCAAGTTCTAGAGTGTGTGAAGTTTGCTGGGTTCTTGGTTGAATATCTTTTAAATTTACCCCTCGTCACCTAAGTACCAATTTCAAGTTTGTATGTAGGTCTTTAATATTTCACCAGAATATCATTTTCATATCATATGTTAGTTAACCTATATATTTTAAAGCTCTTTATACTGTATTTGTCAAGTTTATTATTGGGCATAAGCATGAGTTACATTATTTTGTATGTAGGTATTTAATATTTCACCTGAGAGTCATTTTCATATCATATGTTAGTTAATATATATATTTTGAAGCTCTTTATACTGTATTTGTCAAGTTTATTATTGGGCATAAGCATGAGTTACATTAATTTGCATGTAAGTCTTTAATATTTCACTAGAGAATTATTTTCATGTCATATGTTAGTTAATATATCTATTTTAAAGCTCTTTGAAAGCATGTGCCAATGTTGGTATGATGGTGGTGAATTCAGGATTAAATTGCAAGAACTGTGAAATGAAGTGGGAAGGACAGGTGACACCGGAAGTAAGGTCGGAGTTGAAACCAAAATTGGGACTTGAATTTGATTGCTGTAATGATATGTTCAATTTCTATAATATGTATGTTGCGGAAGCCGAATTCGGCAGTCGATGTGACGCTTTCGTCCTGGTGGTCATTAGGACGCTCGGACCCTTCCCTACCGTTCGGCATGGTTGGGCTGAGAACGGCTAGTGATTCGGGCGATTTTTATCCCGATGTCCGAGTTGCCGATTCTCAGTGGACGATACATAGCATATCCGGGTGCTTAGTTGGTCTCCTCGAACTTGGCCGATCCCTGAATGCGTTGGGAATTTAAGCAACAACATATGTGGTGATAGAATGGCCTTCATCCGGGTGAGGGCGGGTCGACCGATGATGGCGTTATAAGCGGTTGGACAGTCAACTACTAAGAAGTGAGTGTAGACGAACGCCCTTATGGGGTTGTGCCAATGGCAATTGGAAGTTGAATACTTCCGATTGGCTCCACCACATCGCCCGAGAAGCTTAGAAGAGGAGTGATGTCCTTGTTGAGGCTTTGGTGCTCGATTCCGAGGCCTGCGAAGGCGTCGGCAAAGAGTACGTTGTCCGAACTCCCAGTGTCGATGAGGATTCGGCTTACGTCAAAATCGGCGATGTCTGCCCGAATGATCATAGGATCGGAATGGGGAAAAATAATGCCATTCTCTTCTTCTTCGGAAAAGGTGATGGGCTCCCATCCAAGTCGCCGGACTTTGCTGCTGCATTCTCCAGTGAGGCTGAGGACCTGAGGGTGTCGAACGGCATGTACGTAATTTTTGATGGATCGATTACTAGAGTCAGCGATCGGTGTACCGCCGATGATCATGTTGATCTGTCGCTTGCCCTGATATTCGGGGGCCGAATGTGTATTTAGATATTGGTCCAGCTTGCCTTCGCTGATCATTTTTTCAACAATCCTTCGAAGGGCGATGCATGATTCGGTATCATGGTCGTTGTATTGGTGGTATCGGCAGAACACTCCAGTGTCTTTGTCGACTTGCCGAGGAAGCTTCCGGGTGTTTGGCTTCGGAATTATCTGATTTTCGGCCATGAGGACATGTTCATAAGTCGAGTTGAGAACGGTGAAGACTTTCGCCGGTTGGTCCCTTTTCGGGCTTCGGAAGTTGGTTCGGCCGCTTGGTTCCTTATTGCGTTTGACTTCGTCTTACCGACCTTGGAACCAGTCCCTCCGTTTGTCTCCCGTTACGTAAGGTGTAGACACGGCGGGTGTCGTTCGGTAGGGAGCCTGGTTCGTGTCTGGTGTGGTGGGAAACAATCATAGATTAGTGCCAATGTCTGTCCTACGCTTGCCGTCGGGCAAAGAGGCGCTGAAGGCATTCCCTTGGAGTTGAAGTGTTCCGCCTTGGCGTGAATGACTGCCTATTTCATGAGTTCGCCATAGGTGGTCCAATTGCTGCTGTGAACTAAATAACGGAATTGAGATGCTTGGAGGCCGCTTTTGAAGGCGTCGAAGGCCGCTCGGTTGTCGGTTTCCGGGCACCGAGAGTACTCATGGTTGAACCTAGCTACGTACTCCGGAAGGGGCTCGTTGTTTCCTTGCCGAATGGTGTAAAGGTCGTCGGTAGAGTAAAGTCGATCGGTCTATATCATGAAATGATTGAGGAAAATTTGTTTTAACTGATCGAAGGAGTCTACCGTAACAGGCTCCAGGCGATAAAACCAATTTAGGGCTGCCCCAGCCAAGGTGGATGGGAATAGCAGGCACTGGCCCTCTTCGGTGAGTCCTTTGCAACCCAGGGTCGATTGAAATGTATGAATGTGTGTTACGGGGTCTTCCACTCCTTAGTAGAACGAGATTCAGAGTGCTTGGACCCCCTTTTCCGGTCGGTAGGATCGGATTCGGTTAGTGAATGGTCCTGGCTGTACCTTTCCCCAGGTTGGTGTTCGGATCTGATTCTGCTCTTCCGTGATCCGATTGACTTTCTGAATGAGGGAGGTCGTTGCCGAAGGTTTCTGACGGTAGGCCGACGTTGTGTCATTGTGTCTCACGGCCCGCCGTTCGGCCGAAGTTTCCGATCGGACCGCCTCCAATGATCGTTCCTCCTAGCCGACTCGGATGTTGCCGATTGGCACGAGATCGTCATTCCGGGATAGATCGGAATGTAGTTGGATTCGTATGTTTCTTCTATACCGATCGCGTCGTACCTCCGTCGAAGGGGAGATTTTGGTCCAAGTACGTCCAGATGCCGATCGGTGAGCTTAGCTTGGACCGGAATCAGTGAAGCCTGCCGTTCCCTACGCCGATCGTTGAGTTTGTCACGACAGTCGGAGTAGACTTGGTATTCCTGGTGGCGTTCCTTTGGAGAGGGTACGAACAGCCTTCGGGAGACGGATGGTCCGCCTAGGGCGGGTTGCTTCCCCGTCGCCCGACCACCAGGCTTCAGTACTCTTTTAAGCGATTGTTCCTGCCAAACCTGCATGGTTTGTTCCAGACCGTCCCGCAGTTGCGCCGAGTGCGATTGCTGGTCGTGGAGCTGTTTCTGGGTGTTGTCCAGTTTGGAGGAAAGGACATTGTTATGTTACTGCATTTTTATCATTTCTCGCTGTAGGGCTTCCATCTTGTCTTCCAGGGTGCCTTGCCGACCGGGCGTTTCTACTCGGGGTGTACCGGGCAGCACAGCGGGGTTCGTTCTGCTGGCAAGGCAAAGGATCGGACCATCGGTAAGTAGAGGCGAAGGTGGGTTCATAGTTAGGTGGAAAAAGAGATATGGGCTGATTGTCAATCGAGTTTCTCACAAACGGCGCCAATCTGTTCGCGCTAAATCTGAACATATAAGATATTAGGCTAACTTACAAGTATGTTGAGGGTCGTGGACCGGAGTGACCTTCTTCCCTCTATGTCCGAAGGTTCGAGCAGATGCCGAAGCTAAACTGAGGAGAGGATATCGGTGTGGTACCTACCGAGGGTATTCCGATGCCAAAATTAGTGACTAAAAGCGATTCTACTAACAGAGTGAAATCACTAGTCAAGTCTGAAAAGTCTTACCTCTTGGGTGGGCCAAGGGCCTTTATTTATAAAGAGTATTTGTGATGCTCTTAGTACTTAGTTTCGATGTGGGACTCGTAGGAGTGTGTTCGGGGGTCGACATGTGCTCTGACAGGTTCTGGCGGGAGTTCTGAGGGGATATATCAGAATCGGATTGATGTGACTGTTTGATCGCTCAGCATACTGTGCCGAAGGTTGGCGTGGGGAGTTTATGGCCCTTAGTCAACCCATGAATCGGTAGATCATGCCGATTGAACATTCGGCATGGCCCACTGAGCTAGTCTTGGTTTTAAGTGTGTTCCACGTGTCACGACGTGAGTGGGCGGTCAGATATGGTACAAACAAGACGTACCTCAACCCTTATGTGTAGCCATCTATTTAAAAGGGTCTAGAATAATAATTCCACATATAGAAAGGAATTATTCTTCCCTAATTTGGCGAGATTGGTGTAATTAGGGATTTGATTTAAATCAAATCCCTAATTAAGGTAAGAATCAAATAAATCGCCAATTAAATCAGGTAACTCCCAATTAAATCAAGTAACTCCCAATTAGGTCAAATAATTCCCAAATTGATTGGCTTAATTATTTGACCTAGGACCTAAGATATTTTGCTTCCACAAATACCATAGGTAATTCATGAAAAAGGAAAACTAAGCGGCAACATCAATTGAATTAATTAATAGATGCGTAAATAAGATTACTAGTGGTAAATTCATTGTCATGTGCTTTCATCAATTTGAATTTCTCATCTTTGTGTGCTTTGACTTTTTATTTTTATTTTATTTTTTAATTTTTGGTTGTTTTAGTTAATTGAATCACTCATTCAAAAACCCCCTTTGTGCTTATGTGAATAAGCTACATGTTTAATTTCTTGTTTATATTAATTAGAGTAGTTAAAGTTTTTTGTAAAATAAATTTGGTTAAACTCAATCCTTGTGGGAATGACCTCGTGCTTGCCTTGTTAAATTGTGATTGACCTTCTGCACTTGTGAAGTACAAGTTGTGTTTGGAAAAATCTTTGTTTTTAGGTTATTTAAAATTCACAACAGAAGCTTCAGTGGAGTTTGTCATGACTCTCTGAATTAAGTTAGTCATGCAAGATATGTGTATACACCAACTTGAAATGGAGTGTTGGTGTGAGTTATTACTTTCTTTTTCTTGCAACTTTTCATGTTGTTTGGTAGATTGATATTGGCGAAGCATAGTGGCAATGGCACGACAGCGAGGGCGACATTAGGAAGCTTGGTTCAATGGATATGATGACCGTGGGAATGACTCTTGAACTGTTGGGCTTTTTTTCCATTTTTCAAATCGAAGTTATAATTTTACTTGCAGACGGAAGTAAGACATGTCAAAGAAAAATAAGATAAGATCTAAATAAGGATAGGAAAAGTTTAGTCCTCCTTGAAATAGCAAATAAATTAAGAATAGAAGGAGGCGGGCCTTTTACCCAAAAGAAAAAAAGGACGTAGGCATGCGACCGTTCACAATGTAACGACCTCTAGTGGAGATTGTGGGGTAAGCCAAAGGTGGAGTCTATTAAACCATTTCTTTTTTTCTTTTTTTTTTTAATTTTTATGTAAGAATAGAGAGAAAAATAATGAAAATGAGAGTCATAATGGGAGTAAAGATGAGATTGAGAGAGAGAGAGGATGGGAGGGTAGAATGGAAGGAATGAGTAACAAAACTGAAAACAAAAACTTGATATTGAAGACAATTTCAAATAGATTTTAGTTTTTGGTTTTTGTTTTCACTTTTGTTACTCCTCCCTCTCATCTTCACTCATTCTCATTCCCCCTCTTTTTCCTCTATACTTTAGCACAAAAAATAAAAAAATAAAAACTAAAATTAAAATGGTTATCAAACAGGTCCTAATGTGTCATAATTTTTTTGTGGGGATTTTATCTTCAATACCCATCTAACCAAATTTCCGAAGCCCTCCCTTTCGTGTTTAATGTTTTTCTTTTATAATAAGTTTTAAAATTATTGTTGCATATTTTCTGGCCTATAGTTTAGATCTTATAAAATACACAGGTCTCTCAAATAAAGTGATGTGGAAGTTTCTTAATTATTAAATAAATGGAGGTTGTTATGACAATATAGCTAATGTTTAAAAAACATTGTACAAATAGTTGTACAAGTACACATTTCCAGTGGCATTATCAATCCGCATCATCATTGACGGAGTGATTAGGGCCTTAATCAGATATTTACATTTGTTGGTAAAGAACAAATGTGAGATTAGAAGCTTTTTAAAAAACATTAATTTAGCTTGAGTGACTTATGTCTTAAACATTTCGTGGCCGGGCTTCCTTAGAAACATGTGATGAATATATTATTCTTTTTTCCTTTGATTTTTTTACGCGTATATGTTTAATCAAGAAAAGCTAACAACGAGGGAAGAAAAAAATATACATGAAAAGGGGGAGTGGGTTGAGAGTGATGATGACAAAAAATAATAAACTAAGTTGAAGACAAGATGTGAGAGTACACACCTTCGTAGAACATTTCCAACTACGTGAAGTAAACCTTTTGTCTATAGGTAACCTTTATGTATTGAAAAGGGCTATCTGTTAAATAATAAAAGTCAGACAGTACTATCCACACTCTACATATTGTTAGCCATTAAGTAATTTATACGTATATGTTACGGTTTCCTTATTATTGAGGGAATTTTTGAATAATTTTATTCATTGGACATCTTGTGGGATCCGCTATGAATGTTATTTCAATTATCCGAGCTAACGTTTATTTTTCAAGTCTTCATGTGTAGATCATTCTTGCAAAAAAATTAGACAAATTATAGAGCATTGAGACATCTAGTTGTGACTAACAAAAATAAACAAATGCAGTGCTTCAGTAAAGCTCTAAAACAACAACCATTAATTGAGTGTTTAAATGGTTTCGAATTAGAGTGATTTTTTGTAAAGGTCATTTTGTAAGGAAAACCTAACAACTAGATAGTTCTGATTGTCGAAACACAAGACGAAGTAGACCCTACAAGAGTGTATCAATTCAAACGAAAAACTGGGAACGCACCTAACCTTTGTCTTTGTCCAAGGTATCTATTTTCAAAAGCTTTCGTTTGTTTTGTGTGACCTAGTTGATGCAGTAAAAAAATGCATTATTACATAGTTACAACCCAGTTTAGCAAGAGAATATTTAATTTTTACCAAATTACAGAAAAGGTTTGGATTTCATCGAAATGATAGTGTTCGGACATTGTGATTTGCTTATATTTTCTTTAATATAAACCAAACTCTTGAACTTATCCCAGACAAAGCATCAAAACTTTAGCTAAGTACACTCCACCAAGTGTTCCCACCATCATTCTCAACGCTGGGAAGCCTCCTAAATTTTAGTTTAAAGTACTGATCAACCCGGACTTCCATCTCAACTTTTCAAAATACTTCTCTCTCTCTCTCTCTCTCTCCCTCTCTCTCCAATGGAGTTGAAGAGCATACTAGCATATCTTCAGAACAAGACCATTTTGGTTACTGGAGCCACTGGCTTCCTTGCAATGGGTATACCATCTCTCTCTCCCTATCCCTCTCTCTCTCTCTCTACCGTCACGTGGTGTTCCCTCTCTGCCGCGACATGGTGTTATTAATCGTAACTTTATTTTATAATTATTCATGCAGTATTTGTGGAGAAAATACTAAGGGTTCAACCAGATGTGAAAAAGATCTATCTTCTTTTAAGAGCGTCCAATACCAACTCAGCCACGAATCGCATGCACAATGAGGTTTATATTTCACTACCATTATTATTACAAAAAATGCTATTGCATTTTCATATACTTTGGAATTGCTGGTCAAATAATTTTATTAATATATTTTCATAAAAATTAAGATCCTTGGAAAGGAGTTGTTCAGAGTTCTCAAGGACAAACATGGTGAGGATTTTGATTCCTTTGTATCACAAAAAGTTGTGGCTGTCGCGGGAGATGTAACTTCTGAAAACCTTGGAGTGAAAGACTTCAAATTGAAGGAAGAAATGTGCAATGAAACAGAAATCATACTTAATTCTGCTGCAACGACCAACTTTGATGAAAGGTAATGTATTACATCCAATTTTATGTGCAATATTGATATTGTGCAATATTTGTAACATATAATTCTCTTCAATTAATCAAAATTAACCAGTTCATATATTTGTGTGCAGATATGATATTGCGCTGGACGTCAATACATTTGGAATTCTGCATGTGGTGAGCTTTGCAAAGAAATGTTTAAAGCTAGAGATGCTTCTCCACGTATCAACTGGTTGGCTTTTGTTAACGTTTTCTTTGACTAAATTTGTCTTCTTTCTATATATATAGTCCCCATTTATTGAAGGGATTTTTCAAATAATTTTATTTGAGGGAAACCCTAAGGGTTTCCTATGAATTTGTTTTCAATGATCCAAACATCTATTTTTTAAGACTATATTCATAGATCATCTTTGCAAAAAATTAGACAAATTGGAAACCGTTTCAACATCCAATTGTGTCCTATAAAATCAATGAACATGGTACTTTAAGAAAGTACTAAAATTTCAATAACTCCATTGAGTAGTCAAATGATATCGGATTGAAATGATTTTTTGTACAGATGATCTTTGAATGATTATCTAAAAAATATAAGGGTTCTTAGATCTAAGTCCAAAACGATTAGCTATCATTGGGTCTAGTCCTCGTGTTTTTTGTTTTAGATGTAGGTCCTTTGACATTTATTACTTTTTTGTTGTATCGATTTTACCCTTTAAGGTAAATAAGGAAAACACATTGAAGATCTAAATTTAATGCATTATTTCCTTGAAATTGAACTCCAAATTTTGAATTTTGAATTTTTTTTCCTTGATAATATTCCTAATATATAGATAAAATACAATTTAATCAATAAAAAGTAAAGACTCGCATATTATACCAATCGATCAGACAAACACCCACATTAAATTATGTACCTGACATACAGGTAAATAATGTTAATACATAAATGTATATATGTACATGCCTTACAGGTAAGTGTTTTTTTCTTGAGTTTTCTTA
Source organism: Prunus salicina (assembly GCA_020226455.1). Classification (NCBI taxonomy): domain Eukaryota; kingdom Viridiplantae; phylum Streptophyta; class Magnoliopsida; order Rosales; family Rosaceae; genus Prunus; species Prunus salicina. Next base: position 26,029,129 of record CM035342.1, on the reverse strand, counting down.
AGCAGTTTTTTCTAAAGGTTCATATTTATATACGTATGTGTCTTCCATGGATTTTTATCTCAGTTGAGTTTAAAGATCCATACCAAGATATTATATGAGTTCAATTAGCTGGCCTAGAGTGTATAACTACTTAGACTAGAGGTAATTTATGGATTTAATTACCTGGACCAGAGGTAATTTATGGGTTTAATTACCTGCATATTGCATACGAGGTGTATGCATAGGTACCTTACCTATTGTTAAGGTATGAATTTTTTATGAAATCTTATTACAATTTTTTATGTCGGTATACCTTGGGAAAATTTCAGAATTCAATAAATAGATTTGCAATTAAATTCAAATCAAATATGATAATTAATATCCTACAAATCAATAACTTACCAGTTTTAGGAATTCATAATTTACCTTATTTATGTTTTAGGTGCATAATTGGAACAAAAAATAAAAAATAAAAAAAAAGTAAATATCAATAAATTGAAATAGGCATGTAATCTTATGTGGCGCAAAAGTCAAAGGACTTAGATCAACAACAATTTCTGCGTGGATTGCACCCAAAGTCTCTCCTCATAATTGGACTTATGCCAAATTTTCTAAAAAATATATGGTTTGGATTAGTGAAACACAATGCAGAGTGGATCCTACAAGAGTGTCCATCAACTAAAGCTGTGTGTGTGTGTGTGTGTAGGAAGCTTCAATTGAGGAATCCCTCAAATAAGCTCATTTGAGGGACACCCTTGTATGGCCCACTACGTATTGTATTTCACTAATCCAAACGTCCATTTTGTAGATATTCATTCAAAGATTATCTCTATAAAAAATCACTTGAATCCGATATCATTTGACCAATTAATTGGATATTGAAATTTTAATACTTTCTTCGAGCACCGTGTTCATTAATTTTGTAAGATACAATTAGATGTCAAAATAGTTTCCTATTTGTCTAATTTTTTGCAAGGATGATCTATGAATGTAGACTTAAAAATTAGATGGTTTGGATTGTTAAAAAAATTCGTAGGGGATCCTAAAGGGTGTCCCTCAATAGAAGGGGACTGTATATACATATGTAACCTAGACTATCCTAGTCTAATTAACCTAGAGCTTGATGAATTACATGTGCAATTACAAAGTTGTCAAGGAAAGCTAAAAGTCTTAACTAAACATAACCTAACATATATATATATAGTTATTCTCTCATCTGAATGTCTGCACGTTATTACCATGCGGATGCCATTGTAATCAGGGAGGAAAGCAGAGGGAGATGTAGTTGAAAATACATGGCGTTCACACGGTAATAACGTCCGAATGTCCGCATAGGAGAATTTGTGTATATATATTGGTTTTGATGTCTTTGAATTTGGTTAACTGATATGTATATTTTCCAGCTTATGTGTGTGGTGAGAGGGTAGGACTCATACCAGAGGACTCACCTTCATTAACGGATGACATAGTAAAGGAAACCACCAAATTTGATTTCAAAGCAGAAGAAAAGATCGTCGTGGAGAAGAAATTGACTGAACTAAAAGCACGAGGTGCTTCAGAAGAAGATATTACAAGCACAATGAAGGATTTTGGCATTGAAAGGTATTGATATAACTAATTGTCCACTATGAACCCGTAATTATAACTTTCTATTTGGCCTACTTTTCCCGGGCTGAATCAAAAGGGAAAATTAGGCTGACATTATTAACAATATTTCTACATAAATTGTGCCTTTGGAATTAAAGTTTTCTCTCATGCTAATTACTATTTGTCTTTCTTTTATACAAAAATAATTAGGGCTAAACATTATGGATGGCCAAACACCTACGTATTTACAAAGGCGATGGGAGAAGTATTTCTGGGGCGCTCAAAAGATGAGCTTCCTGTAGTTATCATTCGCCCAACTGTGGTTACCAGCACTTACAAAGAGCCATTTCCAGGTTGGATTCAAGGTTTTAGGTAATGAGCTCTGCCTGCACCTACAAATTTTACGTTCTGAACTATCATTAACCCCTACAATTTACTACGTGAGAAAATAATATTCTTCTAAATTCCGAATTTGGTCAACTAAGAGTTTGATTTACGTCTAGTTAATAACCCATACCCAGGGATGAATCATGCCCATAGGGGAGGGCTGTATGAGCTATAGCCTATACCCATTTAAAATAATAACGTGAGAAACAGAGAGCAGCCATAGAGAACCAAAGTGGACTGCTGCGAGCGAGGCACACCAATTCAAAATTCTTTGTATCATATGGCCTTTCCTAACTATACGTGTATCATTTTTTGTTATCAATCAGATTTGCTCGTGTCGTTGGGTTTGTTTATAAAGTAAATCCAATCCAATCCAGTCCATTTTAAAATTCTAGATCTATCCCTGACTAATATTCTCTATATTTGTCTCCATATAGTCTTTTTAACATAAGTAGTATTCTCTCTCCATTAAAAATAAATAAATAAATAATTAGTATTCTCTTACCAAACTTATATTGTCATACAAATTCTTATGTTGCTAGATTTTGAATATGAACCATAATTGGTGCAAATACCAACTAAATTTGTATGAATGTGTTTATTCTTGGTGATTACAGAACCATTGATAGCGTAATTGCCGGTTATTGTAAAGGGAAGCTCACATGCCTACTTGCTGATCCTACGACAGTATTTGATATGGTGAGTTTACACTCATATCCCTATTTGTTGGTTATATATTTATATGTATAAGACTAAAGAAGGGTTAAATGTTTGAAATAACGCAGATTCCTGTTGACATGGTGGTAAACTCAATAATTTCAGCGATGACAGTGAATGCAAATCAATCTTCTATTGTCATTTACCATGTGGGATCCTCATTTAGAAATCCTATAAAAATAAATAGTATTCACGATTTTGTGTTTCGCCACTTCACCAAAGATCCGTGGGTTGACAAAGATGGAAACCTTGTTAAGGTTGGCAAGTGCACAATGTTCAGCACTATGGCTACTTTCCGCATGTACATGCAGATTTGCTTCATGATACCTTTGGAGGTTTGTTCTATCACTATATGTGATCATTTATAATATCAAACTTGCTATAGTTTTGTCTCTGTTCATTAATTTCCTTCGATTTATTCTTATTTGAAGGGATTAAAGTTCGTAAACAAAGCATGTGGCCAATATTTCCAAGATGCATACGTTAACTATAGCCGAAAACTCAAATTGGTGATGCGCTTCGTAGAGCTATACAAACCGTATATGTTATTCAAGGGCATGTATGTATTCTCTACTTTTTGTGATTAGAGATAGAGTTTTATCATTTAATTGTAATTATACAAAGGACGAAGCCAAAGTCAAGTCTAAAGTGAACTTCGCCCTCATCCCTTTTATAACCCTTCCTAACATTGGGAAAGAAAAAAAACATATGATACTATTTCACAATTAAATTAGTGACGGGCCTGATTTAAGATGATAAAGTCGTTTATAGTTAAGTTTTAGATTTTGGCACCTCAATTATTAAAAATCCTAGCTTCGTCACTGACAACTAAGGTGTTTTGATTGTAGCTTTGATGACACCAATTCGGAGGAGCTGCAAAAGTTGGCAAGTGAGAGTTATATAGATGCAAACAAATTTAACTTTGATCCGAATTGCATTGATTGGGAAGACTACATTATGAATACTCACATCCATGGCCTCCGAAAGCATGTTATGGTTAAGTGATAGCCAGAATAGATTGCCATTAGATAATAAAATAATGTTTTTGTACGCATGCGTTATAAGTTTGCAATATACAGCCAAAATCCTCAGTCAATAATACTCTCAGGTAGAACAATTAATAGATGGATGATTGTATCTGTAAACCATCATATTGTTCATTTATTTACAGAAACTTAAACCCACCTTTTCTATATATGTCGTGCTTCGATCTTGTAGCATCCATATATTGCTTGTGATTGAAAAAATCATTTTCAAATACTTAATTTGATAGGACATTTGTCAAAAATTATTTTATGTATCATAACACTGCTGGCATGTGCATATTGATAATATATTGCACTGAATGTTTAGTGATACTTTTCTTCCCAAACAACGGGAGCATGGGACACTTTGATTGTTTCCACATAGCTAACTTCTCCTATATATCAAGGTTCAACTCCTCCTGCCTTAGTATTATGATAGCATAAATAGCTCATATAGTTTAGTGATACTTGTCTTCTCAATATTAAAAAAGATTACGAATACCTCGTTTCTCGTTTATATAAAAAAAAATTACAAATTGGTCAATAGTTGAAAATGGAAGTTCAAAATGAAAGCCAATGGACCAAAATAAGCCAACCCCAACCGAACCCTTTGTTGATTCCTAGTATCAGATTAAAACGGGTGACTATTGGACTTGTAATTTGAAGCGGCCTAGGTTTGCGCTGCTTCCTATGTAACCATACCACTCTTGAAAATGATCTTGGATGTAAAATCAATGTTGACTAAAATTGAGAACATTGCTATGTTAAATTTCATATTAAAATCGTTCTTAAGTTTCCTACAATTCTTCGTTTTACTCCACATCCGAATATCCGATTTTTCATTTATTATAAAATTTCCTCTTACCGTTAAAAAAGAGAAGATAAATATCTTGTTAAAAAGACAAACTTTATTTAACAACTAATTAAGTTGTTGACACTTTCCATATTATAACAAATTACATTTGGTGACAAACAATTGTTCATCATCATATTCATATTCATGAAAGCAGATACAATTCATAAACTTGATTGAAATTTATAATGCATCTAGGGAGCCATTGTATACTGCCTTGAGTAAATACAATGACTAGAGCGCTCCAATTCCACCCATTTCAAACCATATATGTATATATTCGACAACCCAATTTTGGTAATCATTTGAAAACGTATTTGACAACCCCAGGAAGATGGATATCCATGAAGTAATCGTCCCAATTTATGCAGCTGGGATCAAAGTAAAACATGTCTGCCTCTGTGGTGTTTTCTCGCACTGCCATTTGCAACTTCATTGTGTTCATATCATCGAAGCTGCATGCAAGAAATTAGGTCATAGTTATAAATCAAAATTATATTTTCCAGCTAGGTAAAATGACATGAAGGACAAGATAAAGGAATCATATGTACATACACTCCTTTGAAAAACAAGTATGGTCTATAAAGTTCCACCAATCTCATCACAAATTTGATCTTTCGATTGAGATCCACATACGTGCCCTTGAAGTACTGACAAAATGCTGTATTAACCACCTCCAATCCCTATTGTGGGAAAAAGAAATTGACAAAAAATACAATATATATCAAGATAGAATAAATAAAATTTTAGAGCTATAGAGTAAAAGATAACAATGGGCATTTTATTGAGGATACGACTGCGTACGGTACGTGACATGCTCACATGGTACTACAAGTCCAACTAAAATATTATAACATGTGCATATTTATTTATATCTAAACCCTAAACTCTAAATGGTGAACCTTATACTCGGTATGGATTTTAATCTATATAAACTAATAATACATACTAAATCAGCATGTCATGTCATGTTACGGGCAAAGTGGCACACATGCTATAATTGAAAAATTATTAGTGTATGTTTGTGCTGGCTAAACCAATTCTATATTATAAACATATGGGCAATGCATGGCTGTCTAAGTTGTGAAGCAAAATCTAGAAAAACTTTACCTTTAGTAATAGTAAGTAACGGATAGTCATGTATCGGTGAAAGGTAGTCATGCTTCCCATAATTGCGATCTTGCTAACTTTCACTGGAGTTCCATCTTTATTAATCCATGGCTTCTTGGTGAAGAAATTGAATCCATAATCCTGAAAATTAGAGTATTTTACAGGATTTCTCATAGAGGACCCCACTTGATAAATTACTTCACCAGGTTGATTTGCATGAGCAGCCATTGCCGCAATTATTGCATTCACCACCATGTCGGCAGGTATCTGCATCAAATAATTCTTTTTTTAAAACAATCCTTAAGAATATAATGAAAGAAATGCATTCATTAATTAGTTGCCTTCTTTCTGCGTGGATGTCAATCTGTGATTTTTTTTAATTTTTTTTTTTTAAGAAGCAAGTATGTATGTTTCCATTTTTATACGAACATGATGCTTACCAAATGCGTACTTGGAGATAAAAGGGTATGAATAATAATAATAACAATAATAAATTGAAGAACTGTTTGGTTAACTCACCACGTCAGCAATTGCATTAATGTCGCAGAGAAAGAATGTTAATTTTCCTTTGCCATAACCAACTGCAAGGCTATCGATGGTTCTGCATGTGGTACAAAAATTAACAGATGAGAGAATCCGCAACAGTTCATTTCAGTTCAGTTCTACAGTTCAATTTATTGAATTTTTTTGGTAACTATTGAACTGAACTGTAGTTTCACTTCCTGTGGTGCAGTTCAATAGCTTATAAATTAAAAATTAATGTTGTCCATGTGTCAATAAAAGAGAGGTTGTAGAGTTATTATAGTGGGCTGGCTTATTGAAATAAATTTCATTTCATAGTTCATTTTATTGACCTCTGAAATGAACTATTGATCTCTGAAATGAACTTAATTTACCACTGCAAATCAAAAGTTCAATTTATTGAAATAAAATTGAAATGACTCTCAACCCACCTGATGATAAAGAGCTAATTAATTAATACTAATAAGGAAGGATTTTTCGATTCACGCACCTGATTCCTTCAACCCAACCCGGAAAAGGTTCTTTGTAAGTGCTGGTGATGATGGTTGGCCGTAAAATGACCAGAGGTAGATTTTCTTTTAGGTCTCCTATAAGCATCTCGCCCATTGCCTTCGTAAATACATACGTGTTTGGCCATCCATATATATTAGCTCTAACAAAATAATTTAAAAAACAATAGGATTTAGAATTTGTCACATCAACTTTCGGTGAGGGGATTCGAGATTGAAACCTCTCTTGACATACTAGGTATCTTGATTGATAGTTTGATTTCCACCAACAGGATAAAGAAAAAATAAATTAAAAATCATGAGTTTATGAGAGGGTACCTCATAAGCAGTGAGAGGTGTACCGCCCAATTAATGAGGGGCTCTCAAAACAGATATACCCCTAACCATGAACTAGATTAATCATTAAAAAGTTGCCCCTCATCAGTTAGCTTCATGTGGCGCAATTGATGTATTTGTTTTTGGACTTATTTTTGTGCGCAACTGTTTTTTTTTTTTTCTTCAGGATTTCACTCTTGACACACAAGGTACGCAATCCATTAACAGTAACAGAGCCCTAGATACACTTGCGGTGGACACATATTTTTTGGTGTCATTATCGGGAGGCATATAATTCCCGATCTCTTTTTATTTTTTATAAGGAAAAGTTAGTTTTTTCTTAGAATATATATATATATATATATATTATACATGCGATGTTCAGGAAAAGGGGAATCGAACTTAGAATCTCATATGCATAAGTAAATACTCTTAACCACTGAATCTATGAACTCCAGTAATTTTTTCTTATTGTTTTATAAATAAACGCTCTTAACTTTAAACTGGTCATGGCCCTTGTGGTACACTCTTCATCCCTCTGACGCAAAGCACTAAATGTGCTATAAGGTAAGGGTCCCATCACCTAGGGGACCGGTTGTTGTAGGGTAAAACGAAAAAAACGAAAGGGTATGAACCAGTTTGGGGTATGGACCAGTGTTACTATCATTTATTAAGAAAAACAGACTTATGAAAACTACATTTTATTATGCTTTTAATTAGGTTTTTGAGTAGATTAAGATTGGTAAAGATTTATTGGCTCTGTCTTTGCAAATTATCGTTTTTGTCTTAATTGTTTCTTCTTGAACTTTCAAGGGAGAAACTTAAATTCATGGTGAGCTTTATCATATGCTTAGCATAGACAAAATAATAAAAAACAGAAAGAAATATGTGTCACCTTGGAAAGTGAAGCACCAAACTCTGTCAGAAATGTTTTTATACCGGCCAGGACAATTTACTTGGTTGGTTTGTGTTTGTCTGATTAGGTTGAAGTTTTAATGTCTTAAGTTCATGTATTATGTTTGGTTTATGTCTCAATCAAATTGCTGTAGACGGATTTTCTAATTAAAGCCCAACAAACTTCGTTGATAAAGATGAATGGTCTCAAGTGCACATCTTCTAACCCCCTAAAATTTGAAAAAAACAAAACAAAATAAATTAAAATATAACCATTTCCTATTCGATGGGACCTTTATGTGTTGAACTACATGAATTGATGCCTATTTAATGAGTAGATGTCTTAGATGTAAATCTCACTTAACATAACTTTTCAACGCCATCTGATGTGCAAATAAGAAATTATCATATCAGTTAGTCTAATATGTTGGCGTCCACGTCTAACAAAATTCATAACCAATTAAATGATAAGACATTCTCTCATCACGTCCAATTAGTTGGAAAAACGTTCAAGATCATTTCCCCAAAAATTAAATCAAGACTCTACCCATTCTAATCTTCTACCGTCAAATTTAAATAAATAAAATCAAACCAACTCAAGCCGACCTATTGAATCAAGAACCTGATCGCGTTCATGTTGGACAAAGACTAGTCAGCTATAAGAACATCTTCGTGTATGGTACAAAAACTTTCAGTCTTGCCTATTATTTAAGGATGGCCTACCTAAAAGCACCTAAAAATAAAAGCTACTATCTACATACAAAAAAAGAAACATAAAAATTCGTAAGTTATGCTGAATTTCGAATGAAATGTTTACTAACATATAGAATGGGAGTGACTCTTATTCTTTCCACTCCCATTCAAGGTCATTCCGGAATTTTTTTTATTTATTTATTTTTTTTTTGGGTCGAAAAGGTCATTCCGGAATTAATTAATAAACACTTTCAGAATCAAAATAAGAATGGAGCTTGCATAAAATCAACAATCGCACTCTTGATTTTTCAGGAGTAGGATTCCATGGTGAACAGATTGCTAGTAATCATGGGTGATCAGCAATCACTCTGACTCATGCTCACTTCGATTTCAAGTTAGTAAACATGTCATAAAGGGTTTGAGGATTTAAGTGCTCAAGAATTAATTATCCAATTATCTATATTTAACCCTCTAATAACAGCTAAACTAATTTTAACAGACAGAAGTAACAATTTTTACCAACCTTTTGAGGCCAAAGTCTTTGAGGACCGAAGTGATTGCTTGTTCTGTTAATCCCTCTGCTCGAAGCTCTCTGAGTTTTTCCTGGACCTGCCTGATTTCACTATCGATATCAAGTCCTGAGGTCCCATTAAGCGTCTCACCCATGTGGTAGGGGTTTTCCAATAAAAGCCCGTCCTTCTCGCCACAAACATAAGCTGAAATCATAACATGGAAATAAATCTACAATAAATTTCATTGTATTCTTTTAAAAAAAAAACCTTGTTGTGTTCCCGTATTTACAGAAAGGACATACGAATTAAAACCACGTTATAATTAAGGTAAGTGAGCAGGACGTTCAGTGATAAGATCAAATTAAGACTAAAACATGGAAAAAAAAACAAATAAAATCAAAGTGATTTATATAGATAGAGATGATGACCTGTGGATACGTGGACCAGCACCTTTAATTTAACACATTGCTTAGCAAAGTTCAAAACATGCTTTGCTCCCAAAGTATTGATACCAAGTGCAACATCATATCTGCAGAATATATGTTCTAGTTTAGTCTATTTCTGATAATTACTTCACATAGCATAGTTCGCAATGTTCTGGCCATACAGATATTTATTCAATCTGTGAATCTAAACCACACGTTTTGACAAAAATTGACCTCGTCTTAAGGTCACCGAATCGCATTTGGACAAGAGTAGTTGCTCTTTATTTCAAATTCAGAAAACTGAGATTTAACAATCAATTACTACCTTTCATCAAAGTTGGTAGTTGCAGCTAAGTTCACAATGACATCTATCTGCCTCAACATCTCTTCTCTCAAGTTTGAATCTTTCAAGCCCAAGTCCTCATGAGAAATGTCTCCAGGCACCACTGTCAGCTTTTCTGAGACAATGGAGTTCATACCTGCTCCCCATTTTTCCCTCAACACTCTAAAAAGGTCCTTCCCAATTATCTATAATTACAAGTAACAAAAAGTGAACAAACTTGGAATAACAAAATCTTGATTTCCATTGCACTTCAAATACATATTCCTTACTTTTTTTAGTGTAGTATTAAGGTGGGCATAAATGGCTAAATGTTGTGCCACTCTTGCCTATTTGGTATATGGAAAAAAGATATATACATGTTGAAGCTCACACTTATCCCTACATATATACCTCATTATGCAAACGCTGTGTGGCTGATTTTGTATCTGCAGCTCTTAATAGAAGATAGAGCTTCTTCACATTTGGTTGAACCCTCAGTATCTTCTCCACAAAAACTGCATCCATTCAAGCACATACATAGCTGACACTTACTACAACAACAACAACAACAAAATAAAGAAAGAAAAAACACCACACAGAGAGAGAGGGTTTAATTTGAGTAGTACTCTTTGCTAGAAAGCCAGTGGCACCAGTGACCAAAATGTTCTTGTTCTGAATGAACTGGAGTATGCTTTCCAACTCCATTGGAGAAAACTTCAATAATATCAGAGAGAAGGAAGGAGAGGAACAAAGAACTAAAGAGAGATAAACAATGGAAAAGTGTATATGCTCTCAGCTAGCTGATCAGCTGAAGCCTAGTGAGGCAATGGTCTAGGCACATTGTAGTATATACTGCAACATATGGGGCAACTATGAGGTAGAGTGCACTCAAAGTAGTTGACAGTTGTTTGCTTGGTAGATTCATTTAAAACGAGGTTTAATTGCTTGAATTATTTTATTTTTCTACAAAATTAAAAACAAATACCAAAAATCCCACATCACCTTTTATTTTTTCTTGTTTTTTTTTTTTTGTTGTCCCCTCCAATTATGGCTACATACATACGTACACTCCCATTATTTGGTGAACTTTGCTTAGTATTTTGAAAGGGTGGATCATCTACTACACTACTATTACTAACTTAATGAAAAAGGAAAATTGTGGGTCGCATAGTGGGATTAGCAACAGTTTTGGTGTACAGTCAGATATATCCCATAACCCAACCTACCCTCTTCTGCAAATATTAAAGCTTCTGTGCTAGATTTGTCCTCATCGCCATGACATATGCCTAGCTAACATTTTTTATTGTTTTCTTTGTTAGATCACTAATTAAAGACTCACGAGCCCAGAGCTTGAAGACTTGAGTATTGGTTGTAGGACCATATACCAACCCAACTGTCCCGCTCGAACGTCTAATATATAGATGGCACTTGTTATATCAACTATTGGTTTATAAACTTTATATAAGGAAAATGCTAGGTTTACTATATTTTTATATCAAAAATCATTCTATAGTTAGGGTTTTATCTATGGCCCTTATGTGAGGTCTTATCTCTTAAACATTGGATCAGGTTAACCAATTTAATCCAACGATTAAGAGATATGGTCTCACCTAAGGGTCATATATAAGGCCTCACTAATAGAGGTGAGCCTCATTGTATTGGTAGACTCCCCCTTTATTATAGAGCTGGTACACAATGTGGTAAGTCTAGCATTTGGTATCTTCTTTTTCAACATATTCAAACTGATCTTAAGTTTGAATCTCCATTTTTCTTATTGATTAAAAAGAAGATATGTGCACTTCTATATATCATGGGTTGTTGGTCTTAGGGTTTCCCATACTGATTTTAAATGGTATCATAGCATAGGAAAATCCTAGCTCTTAGTTTAAGTCATCCACCACCAAAATCTTCTTCCGCTGCCATAACCTTCCATACCAGCCGTTGGACTGTGGGCAAAGATGACCACGAATCAAACTCATCTGGAAGCAAGCATGATGCTTCCGACCCCTTCTTTATCAACCATTCCAATCACCCAGGAATGGTCCTTGCTTCCAAGCCACTCAATGGAAACAACTACACGACGTGGTGTCGCTCCATGCACATCTCCCTAAATGCGAAAAATAAATTAGGATTTGTATTTGGTATTGTCATATCTCCCTCAGCAACCATTAATCTTGATGGTTTTCAGCTTTGGGAACAATGTAACAATATGGTTATGTCGTGGCTCCTCAACTCTATTGACTCACACATCGCTGGGAGTGTGCTTTACTCCACTATTGCTCGTGAAGTCTGGGAAGACCTTAAGGTCCGTTTTTCTCAAGTTAACGCTCCCCGGATTTTTGAATTGCAAAGGGATATTGCTTCCCTCTTGCAAGATCAATTATCTGTATTAGCATATTATACCAAATTGAAGGCTTTGTGGGATGAGATGTCTTCTTAGGGTCAGTTTGGCATTGCTATGCTGTGAAAATAATCGCCGTCAGATTTGTTGTAAGAGAAATCTGCTGTGAGAGAAAGCATTTTGGTGTTTGGTAAACTTTTTGTTAAAAATGTTGTTGGTACTAATTCCCACATAATCAGAAAATGATTCTCGCATAATCATTAAACCTAGTGCATGTTCGAAACTGATTCCCGTATAATCAGAAAATGAAAGCACCTCATTAGTTTTCCTTTATAGCTTTCTCTCATAGCAATTTTTAAACAATAAGTGATTTTCTCATGGTTTACCAAACATGCTGAGCTTCTCAACATTTTAAAAAAATCACTTATCACCCCAATTAAGTAATGCCAAAAGGGCACTTACAATGATATCTTTTCTTGCTCATGCAGCTCCATGAAGAAGCGTCAAGAACAAGATGATAGTATCTCTTTAATGGAATTTCTTATGGGTTTCAATGAGTCCTACAGTGCCGTTCAAGGTCAGATTCTACTTATGCAGCCGTTACCCACTTTCCTTCAATCCTACTCAATGATCACACAAGAGGAGAAGCAAATAACATTAGGCACAAACCGATCTTCCAATGAACCAGCAGCCATGGTGATTCGTGACAATTGTTCGAGTGCTTCAAACAATTCTGAGAGAAAACCCCTTCATTGTACCCATTGTGATATGGACCACCATACCATTGATATCTACCACAAATTGCACGGCTACCCTCTAGGCACAGATTTCACAAGCCTGGTTCAACCTCCGGTCAGAACTTCAGCAAAGCTTCTTGAAAATGGGTTGGTCGTAGTGCTGCCAATCATGCCACTTCTAGCAGTGGTCCTTCTTCGCAAGATATTCAAGCTGCCATGCCTTACTTGTCTGAAGACCAGTGCAAGAAAATTCACTCGATGGTGAGTGAGAATTCTGACTCATGCCAAGGAGCACCACAAGCCCATGTTGCTGCCTCCAACTGATCTTCAAGTATTTCTAAAGTGTTACCATATTTATGTTGGATTATTGACAACAGTGCTACCGACCACATCATGTCGAATTCAAATTTACTCGACAAAAAGGTTTCCAATTCCTCTATTTTGCCGATCACTTTACCTAGTAGAGAATCGACACCTATTACTTCCACCAGAACACCATCTCTCAACTCTTATCTTTATTTGCGAGATGTGTTGTGTGTGCCTACATTTCAAGTTAAACTCATGTCTGTCAATCGTCTTACAGGAGGATTACAGTGCTCAATGACTTTTTTTTTCCTTCTTGGTGTATTTTGCAGGATTTGAAGATGAGGATGATGATTGGTTTAGGTAAGAAACGTGATGGACTTTATTACCTTGTGGCATTCGCGACCGACATAACACCATCCCACAATCAACCTTCCTGTCACCTAATCACCCAATCCACGAAAATATGACACCTTCGTCTTGGGCAAATTTCCTTTTCTCGCTTTCAACTTTTAGATAAGCATTTGGATTGTTTGTTTAGTTTAAATCATGTTTGTGATGCTTATTGTCATTTTGCAAAACAAACTCGTCTTTCTTTTGCTATTAATTCTATTTCAACTGAGAGACCTTTTTACCTTATTCATTGTGGTATTTGGGGTCCTCACAAAGTTAGTTCAATAAATGGGGCTCGTTTTTTCTTAACCATCGTTGTTATCATTCTTGCTTTACTTGGGTTTTTCTTATGCATCATAAACATGAAACACAAGGGATTATAAAGTCTTTCTTTTCTGGGGTTCAAACACAATTCAATGCTCGCATTCAATCCATTCGTGTGGACAATGGGGGAGAGTTCTTTTCCTTGCAAGAGTTTTTTAGGGAGCATGGTACCATTTACCAAAATACTTGTATTTACACACCGCAACAAAATGGTGTTGTAGAACGCAAGCATCACCATATCCTTGAGATTGTTGGGGCTTTAAGGTTTCAAGCTCACTTACCACTTTATTTTTAGGGGGAATGTGTCCTCACAGCTGTCCACATTATCAACTGGCTCCCTACCTTGCTCCTTTTCAAAAAGACCCATATTGAACTTTTATACAGTAATCCACCCTGCTACTCCTATCTCAGGGTTTTCGGTTGCCTTGTTTATGCTACTAATGTTCACCCAACTAGGAAATTTGATCCTAGAGCTTTAAAAACCATTGTTCTTGGATACGTAGATGGTCAAAAGGCGTATCAACTTTATGATCTTTCCGCCCAAAAATGTTTTACAAGTAGAGATATCTTGTTTGAGGAAACCATTTTTCTTTTTTCATCCAACAGTACAGGTCCTATCACCAGTCCAGATTCTAGCCTACCGACCCCTTGTACTACTGATATTGCATATGGGCCTTCCCCTTTTATGGCCCACGAACCAGAACCATCACCGACTTCCAATCCACTTGAGCCTTCCATTCCACTCGAGCGTGCAGAAATACCCTACCGCCCACCTTCTTCACCAGCCATAATGCCACCTAACCCATCCAAACCTATCACATAACAGATTCCTTCACCAGCTCCAATACCGCCAACCCTCCAGTCGGACTGCCCCAAGGTTCCTAATGTGCGCTTTCGAGACTATGTCTATTCCTAAGTCACACTGCCCAAATCTCCACACTCGTCGTCTTTGTCTTCAGATCCCATTAAAGGTACTAGCTATCCCTTGCGTGATTATATTTCATATCACCGGTACACTCCTGCACACTTTGCTTTTATTACTAATCTCAGTGAAAGTGTAGAACCCAGTACTTATGTTGCGGCAACTTCTGATCCTAATTGGCGCTAAGCCACGTCTTCTAAACTTGATGCTTTGGAGTCTAATGATACTTGGACTCTCACCCCTCTTCCTACTAGAAAGCATCCCATTGGTTGTCGTTGGGTCTACAAAATTAAACATAGTTGATGGTTCTATTGAGCGGTATAAAGCACGTCTCGTAGTTAAGGGCTACTCTCAAATTGAAGGGGTCGATTTCCATGATACATTTTCTCCCACAGCCAAGATGATCATTGTTCGTTGTCTTCTTGCTATTGTTGTTGCCCACTCTTGGACTCTTCACCAGATGGATGTTCACAATGCATTCATTCATGGCGATCTCCATGGAGAAATTTATATGATTCCATCGCCAGGTCTTCAGCGCCAGGGGGACAACCTAGTCGGTCGCCTCAACAAGTCTTTGTATGGTCTCAAATAGGCTTCTCGACAGTGGTTCGCCAAGTTTGCGGAAGCCATCCAAGCTACCAATTTCACTCAGTCTAAAGCCGACTATTCTTTATTCACCTACAAATGAGGGAAGTCTTTTATTGCTCTCTTGATTTATGTTGATGATATACTGATTACGGGAAATAATTTGGCTGCCATAATTCCCTTAAACATTTCCTTCATACCCGTTTTCGCATCAAGGATCTTGAGGACCTTAAGTTCTTTTTGGGTATTGAAGTGTCACGTTCTAAGAAAGGAATCAGTCTTTCTAAGAGAAAATACACTCTTGATATTCTTAAAGATGGTGGTCATCTTATTGTTCGCCCTATTTCTTTTCCCATGGAACAGAATATCAAATTATCAGATACAAGTGAATTTCTTAAGGACCCAGCTAAATACAAAAGGTTGGTGGGTCGTTTAATTTATTTAACAATCACAAGACCTGACATTACATATGCAGTGCATGTTCTCAGTTGATTTATGCATGAGCCTCGACAGCACCATATGGAAGTGGCGCTACGTATCTTGAAATACCTTAAAATCACTCCAGGACAAGGTTTATTTTTCCCTGCTCAGAATAGTTTGAAGCTACAAGTGTACTGTGATACTGACTAGGTAGCTAAGAAGCACGGATACGTATGGAGACCAGCGTATCCCTTGTCTGATACGCACAGAGACACGATACGCAGAGGATACACTGAGATACGCACGGGATACGTATCCACGTCAACGGATACGGTCAATCACAAAAGGATACGTGTATCTGACAAGACAGATACGTGTTAGAAATGTGCCCTAAGAGCCAATACATTTGATGTAATCTCCTTAGAATACATTTCGTATATAAAAGGTAAACTTATTTTGTTATCTATTACATCGTGTAAAGAAACAAATGTCCAGGGTATGCTATATAAGAGATAAAGTAATCTAAAGAAGTGTAGATACATGAGACCTTTAATCTCTAACTGTAGTACCCCAAAATGTTCCTAACCATAGGTTATCAAATGGGCATTGATAAACCGTCAAGATTAGCACATATTATGTATGCTCAATTGGGAGGATGGTTAGTCTCAACCCATTTGTGTAGTTGACACTAATACAAGTATGTGGGTGCTCATTAGTAAATGAGTTCACTGAACGCGATCAATCGTAGTTCTCATATGGAGTATTTATCTATATGTCAAACGAGAACTCATAGTTGCAATAATGCAAATTAGTCCTTAGACCTGAGGCATCATGGTTGTCCTGTAATGCGTTATTGATCTTTGATAGCTCTTAAAGGCAAGTCGTAAAAGATTTGTCTAAAGTGTTGTTGGGATCTCTTAATTCATCATAGGGGCATGTGAATGTACAATAAGGAATCTCTACTTTTGATAAAGAAAGAGAATGTTTCAAGATGTGATTCAGCAAATCTTCGGCCGAAGTATTTGAACATGATTTAGAAAGTGTTTTAGTCATGTTCTATTGAATCACATGAGGTTAATCATATTAGGGGTTTGACATTATCAATCCGTACCCTGAAAATATGATTGGAAACATTGTATAAGAGAATGATCATATTGCATTGCAATTCCAACTGAATAGGTTCTTTGTCTATTCTGATTAGCTTGGGTAGCCATGATATGTTGCTAGATGTCACTCTTGGCTTGTGGAAGTCTTAGGATTGATTGTGATCAATCCGAATAAAGGAAGAATTAAAAGGGGGTTTTAATTCCAGTTGGTTAGAAAGAGTTCTAATTGTTTTCCCACTGCCTTGCTAAATTAGAACCTAATGGATCGCACACCTTAAATGGTTAACTTTGAGTAATACAAATGAGAATGAGGAAATCAATTTGATTGATTTGATGTGGATGATTTACTACGTGTAAAATGGTATTTGGGCCTCCGTAATGGTTAATGAGAAGCCCAAATGGTTGGGTATCAAGCCCAAGGGGTTTATACGCTTAAAGATTATGGTTTAAGTGTCATATGGCCCAATTTTGGAAGCCCAATGGGATTTGTCCGAAAATGCATATATAGATATGTATGGGAATTGTTTCTATAAGCAAGCAAATGAGCTAATTAACACACAAACACAATCCAACATCAACCAAAGGGGTTTGGGAGATCAAAGAGAGAAAAAAAAAAGTTTTCAAGAGTGAAACACTTTCATCTTTCAAAGTGGTTTAGATTGAAACCAATCTTGAGATTCTTGAACTAGCATTCTTGTATTCTCAAGATACTCCTTCTCATCTCAAGGTTCCATTGGTGTCGAGACTTAGAGGCCATATCCTTTTGTGGCTCACAGGAGGAGAAAGATCAAAGAGGAGATCAACAAAGGGAAATCATCAAGAGAAGACCAAAACACAACTTGGTTCATATTATAGCATCAAGGGTAATTAAGACTTATCCTTTTCTCTTGTGCTTTCCTTTATGAAATCATATCAATGTTCATGGCTTAAGATACTTGGAAGAAGTTTTGTTTTTGAATTTAAACAACCACCATATTCTTCCGCTGCAATTAATTTGATTAAATGCAAGTTTAATATTCAAATGAACTTCTTAAAAATGTTTTAAAACCAACAATACGGGTATCCTAATTTGAATCTATGATTTAGGAAAAAAATTTGGAAAAAAATTAGAATTAGAATTTTGACAAAACTAGGAAGTCTTGAACAACATGGATACCTGTTTTGTTTTGGAACTTTGAAGATCTTTTCCTAATTCCTACAAATCTTCATCTTCTTTATATAAATAATGAAGGAAAACCATACCCGTACCGCCACCCATCAATTCATCTTCTTCTTCTTCTTCTTCTTCATCAAATCTTCTTCATCTTCTTCACCACCCAAATAAAAGAAGCCTGGTTCTTCAATTCATCTGTCAGTTTCTCAAGCTGCTCTTTCTAATCTGTGTTTTTGGAGGCCGTTGGTATGTTCACCTCTCTCTCTCTCTCTCTCTCTCTCTGATAGTGTTCTCTGGTCCAGCTTTTTATTTTGCCCTTATACACATATATTTATATTATTATATTATATGTACCAAGTTGGTATACCTGCAAGTTCACATGCCGAGATTTCATATTATTATTATGAATAATACTAGTCTTACCACATTTTTTATACCACAATTTTATACGACATGATGTGGCAGATGATGTGTACATACATACATCATGTAAAATATTAGTTTCTGTTTTTCTAATTTTATTTATTAAAATACACTTCATTCATTTAATTGATGTGGCATATGATATGGACATGCCACATCATGTGGTATAGAAATGTGGGATAATAATGTGGTAAGTGTAGCATTACTCTATTATTATTAATGGCACAACTGATCTGTCAGTTGGGTTCTCTTATTATTATTATTATATTTCATATATATATATATATATATATATATATACTTGCAAGTTCACATGTATGTCTTAGCTATTATATTACATAATCAAACCACCTTCCTCCCTTCCACGTGACAACCAATTTGATTGTTATAAAAAAAAAAAAAAAAAATTGTGGTTAGTTAATTTAATATATTGAATTTTTTTTTATTTTCAGGAACATGAGTCATCCGGATAATAATGCAAGTGCTAATGTTAATCCTACTGAGAATAATGAAATCGAGATAGATGATCATGCGCCATTATGGAAGTATGTTAAAAGGCTTGACAAGTTAGGAAAAGGAGGAGGAAATACTATTACTATGTTTGAATGCAATTATTGTCATAATACTTACAAAGGCTCCTACTCTAGAGTCAAGTTTCAGTTGTTGAAAATGTCGGGCAACGGGATTGCACCTTGCAAAAAGGTTACTGATGAAGTTTTTGCATAAATGAAAAATCTTGTGAGAGAATGTGAACACCGGTTGAAAAGTGCAGCCCCAAGACAAGTGTCTTTGCCTAATACTAGTTCTTTACTTTGTTCTTCTGTGTCTAATGTTGAGCAAAAGAAGAGAAAGGGAATGAATGGGCCCCTTGATAGAGCTTTTTAAAATGAGGCTAGAGAACAATGTGATGCTGAAGTTGCAAGGATGTTTTATACAGGTGGATTGTCCTTCCACCTGGCAAGGAATCCACATTATCGAAACTCCTATTTTCGTGCTTCTACGCTTCCAGGATATGTTCCACCAGGTTACAATGCACTAAGAACTACTCTTTTGCAACAAGAGAATAGGCACGTTGAGCGATGTTTACAACCAATCAAGAGTACATGGAGCACTAAAGGTGTAAGTTTGTGTAGTGATGGGTGGACAGATTCACAAAGAAGACCACTTATTAACATTATGGCAACTTGTGAGAGCGGGCCTATGTTCTTGAAGGGAATTAATTGTGATAAAGAGTACAAGGACAAACATTGTATTGCCAACTTTCTTATCGATGCCATTAAGGAAATTGGTTATCAAAATGTGGTTCAAATAATCACTGACAATGCGCCAGTTTGTAGAGCTGCTGGATTACTTGTTGAGGCTAGATATCCCAATATCTTTTGGACATCATGTGTGGTTCACACTCTTAATCTTGCTTTGAAGAGCATATGTTCACCAAAACAAAATGACGATTGGTATGATAAATGTAGTTGGATTTTAGAGATTGCTGCTGATGTTGGGTTCATAAAAAATTTTATTGTGAACCATAATATGAGATTGACTATGTATAATGACCACTGCAAATTGAAGTTGCTCTCCATTGCTGAAACAAGGTTTGCATTTACACTTGTCATTATTAGAAGATTTAAGGAAGTAAAGGAAGGTCTAGAACAAATGGTGATTAGTCCAAACTAGTCTTTATATAAAGAGGATGATGTTGGCAAAGCAAGAGCAGTGAAGGAAAAGATATAGGATGAATACTTTTGGGATGAGATTGATTATATACTTTCCTTTACAGCTTCTATATATGAGATGATTAGGATGGCTGACACAGATAAACCTTCTCTTCATTTGGTTTATGAGTGGTGGGATACCATGATAGAGAAGGTGAAGGGCAGCTATCTATAGGAAAGAGCACAAGCAACTGCATGAACAAAGCGACTTTTTTGATGTGGTGTATCAAATTATACTGGAGCGATGGACTAAGAGTAGCACACCACTCAATTGTTTGGCACATTTTTTAAATCCTAAGTAAGTATTATGTGCTTATTTCCTATTAAAGTATTTAATCTACTTTTCATACTGTGATAATTTTATAAAATAATACCACACTTTACTTTTAGTTTTTATAGTCCAGAATGGCTGCAAGAGGATCCTAGTCGTGTTGCTCCACACCAAGATGCCGAGATTACAAGGAAAATAAAAAAATGTCTTGAGAAATACATTTCAGATGACCGGGCTAAAAAAGATATCAATGTGGAGTATGCCTCTTTTTCAATGTGCTTAGATGACTTTGGAGCTATTGATGTTATGAATGATAGGTTTCACAAGGAACCAATGGTGTGGTGGATTGTTCATGGATCTTCAACACCAAATCTCCAATCCATAGCTTTGAAGCTACTTTGACAACCTTGTTCCTCTTCCTGCTGTGAAAGAAATTGGAGTACATATAGTTTCATTCACTCTTTAAGAAGAAATAAGTTAACACCCCAAAGAGCTGAAGACTTGGTATTTGTGCATAATAATCTTCGTCTTTTATCAAGGAAGAACCCAAGCTACAAAGAAGGTGTTACTCAAATGTGGGATATTGGAGGAGATGGATTTGATAATTTGGGTGAAGAAGGTGTTGGGATGCTTGAAATTGCTAACCTTTCTCTAGATGAACCATCATTGGAGGTTGCTTTATGTACCGGAGAAGACATTACAAATATTGTAGTCGATTGAAACTTCTGTTTTGTTTATTTTTATTTTTCTAGAGTTTAAATTTGAATTTGGTTTGATGAATTTGAATTTTTATGTTAATTAAAATATGTTTTAAATTATATTGTTATTATTATATTTTAATATAAATTTTTAATTGCCGTATCCATGACGTATCGTATCTTAGTTTTTGGAGATTGCCGTATCCTCATATTGTGTCATATCGTATCACCATATCCGTATCCGTGTCCGTGCTTCTTAGCTAGGTAGGATGTCCAATGACTGGGAGATCCACCATTGGTTATTGTGTTTTTCTTGGGAGCTCTCTAATTTCTTGGAGAACCAAGCGACAGAAGATTGTTTTAATTTCTTTTGCGGAAGCCGAATACAGAGCTATGATGGGTACTTGTTGTGAATTGACTTGGCTACGTTACTACGAGATCTACTCTTTCCGCATCCTGACCCGGCCATTCTTCATTGCGATAACAAAGCAACTCTACATATAGCAGCCAATCCTATCTTTCATGAACGAACTCGGCAGATCGAAATGGACTGCGATTTCGTCAGAGACAAAGTCCAAGACGAATCAATTATCACACAACATGTTTCTTCTTCTCAACAGCTGGCTGATGTTTTCACAAACCTTTGGGCAAAGATCCTTTCATGAGTATAATATGCAAGTTGGGAGTTCTTGAATAGGAATGTTATTTCTATTGATTAGCTGTATATTTTCTTATCTAAATAGGATAGCTTAATTCTTGTATTCTTGTATTAAGTCAGCTTCTATGCTAAATGAAAATCATTCTGGTCCAATATCTTCCCATACCGATTTTACAAAGCTCGGCGAGTTGATGATTCCAGCATAACAGAACCACCGGCCCGGTCTAGTGGGAGACGAAGACCATGAATCTGCAAAAGATGTATCTGGGTCATCCACCTCTCCAACAGTTTTGAAATCGCAAACACCAAATACAAAAGTTAAAAAAGGAAGCAATTTCCCTTCTCTATCTCTCCCTGGCCAAAGCATTTGCTAAAGATGTTATTTTATTATTTAGTATTTATTATTATGGCTATTTTTATTCTATTTTTGGTTTTATGTATTTGACTATTATTTTATTCAAAAGTACAAATTTACCTTCATTAATAGCAGAAAATTGGATGAATTTTCAAAAAACTTAACGGCAATGATTAAATTGGCTGTTTTAATAAGTTCAAAGTGCTAAATTAACTGACTTTTTACTTCGGATGGTTAAGTTCGATTAGGTTCAAATTTGATTAGGATCATAATTAGGGACTCAAATCAAATGACACTTTACTCGTTTTCTAAACAACTATCATTTGGTTTGCCCATATTTTCACATCGATCGAATTATTTTTCCTTTTCAGGTTTTGTTCAAATGGGAACTTTGTGACAAAACAGAAGATAAAAAATGGCCACAAAATGGTGTTTTAACTTCTTGCTATAGCTAGTAGGTGTACTTATCTATTATTATTGTCCTTACAACCAAGATTTCTTTCATGGGTATTGCCAAAAGAGTCCTCTACAGTTGGTACATGCAAGGTTTGTATAGCAGTGGGAAAGATGGATTTGCCCGTATACCAATTTATTATAGATGGTTTATATTATGTTGAAGAATATAAAAGTTCCACGTCGAAAATTTGACAAACTAAAATATAATATAAATTGAGTGATTTCACTGTTAATAGTACGAGGTCTTTTTGTATAAAACGCTACACATGTTAGACTTTGCAATGAATAAATTGAGGACAAAACTATTATGCATTTACAGTCAATTGATTAAGAATGATTAATAATCTCAGCCACTCAAGAACTTTCCACCAATCGACTGATGTTTCATATAGTTGGAGTTTATTGATCTACAATTGTCATAATTAGCTACGCACGTAGTAATCAAGCAGACGCTTTAGGTTTTTGGTAGGTGGGGAAAGTTTGGCCCTTATGGTCACCCCCAATGACCAGTGCCATTCATATCCACCGTATGTTCCACCTTCCCCTTGTGAAAACTGGATTTTAATAACATTGCTTTGTGTTATTATTCATGGAAGTCAAGATCAAGTCCCTACGTTTGCATTTAAGATCTTGTTGGCAGGTGCAACAAAGAAATTCCATGAGAAGGATATAATATATGATATATCATATCATAAAGATCAGCACAAGTTGCTGACGTTGGCTCGGCCAGTTGCCCAAAGTAATAATCCTGTCCTGTTGCACCAAAGGCCAGTTGCCCAAAATAATAAGCCTGTCCTCTTGCACCAAAGTTCAAATCATCCTTCCCATAAATAAAATTAATTTAGAGTTGTTTAGATTATAATTTGTAAGAATAGATAAAAAAATGTCCGCCACAAGCCTTGCTCACAATTATAATATAAATATTTGAATGAGTATCTTAATCAACAATTGTTGTCCTGTACATACTTGAGCAAGGTTTGTCGACATTATTGAAAAATTTGTTTGCTTGACAAACTTCTTTGGATTTGGACAACCGGCACAAGCTATCTGCAAAGTTAGGTAAATTCAAATATTTTGCATACACGAGAGGTCGAACTTTGTTTTTTGTTTTTTTTCTATGCACTTTTAAGATGATGTTAGTATTAAAAGAACAAAAAGTTGTGAATAAATTCAGAACCTTCATAATTACTCTTTTTCTCTTGGAAAGGAAACAAAGAAAATATTATGAATTTAAGAAATCTATTTTTTGAAGACTGAAAAAACATTACAAGTTAGATCCCGTTGGGATCTTAATACCATACAAGTCCCCTTGTAGTCTAGACATTACATCCAAAGAAAAATTACTAAACCAAATACATGAATTATGGTAATGTTATCCCTTTTTTACTAAAAGATTCGCCACCACGTTAGATTCTTGACAAATGTGAGTAATCTAGATATGAGAGAATTTGATGCAACGGCACTCAAGCAAGGGTGTTGAAAACACAAACTACAAACCACCAAGTCCCATTTAGTTTAAGAATACACGGAACTAGGCACAAAAAACACGATACACTCAAACTTGTTGATTCTAAGAATACCTATATTATGAGCACAAGATAGAGAACACTCTCTTTAATTTCAATTTCAATTTTCAACAACTACTAATTTGAAAGGAACATTACATGCTAGTTCTTATCATATAATATTCCCCTCGATTTAATGAAATACAATCTTTTCTCAAAAACAACTACTCATTTGACAAGTCTATGCATACAAGTATTTAAATTCTTAATCTTTCACCCCATACATTGAACCAACACCCAAATTAACACACCAACTACTGAGTTAAGTGCTTTCTATCCCCATGATTCACTTTAATGCTTCCTTATCTGCATCAGAATTTTTCCATCAGCTGCCAAATGTCTTCTGCTATAGACTTCAAGCACCATGGTAGATACGGTGGATATGAATGTCCTTGCATCAGAAAGGGATCGCTGAAATGGTCCTTTTCATTTTTTTTCTTTTGAAAGTGAGCTTGCATGTTAGTCGTCAATGACAAGTACCACTAAAAAGCCCTTTTGGTTTGGGGAACGATTTTTAGGCATGCCTAAAAGCTTCGTGGCTAAAACCTGCTTTTGGCAACAATCTACAACCAACAGAGGCTCAGTGAGAATTCTGCTTTTAATGACCAAAACTTTGTCAATGTCCTCAATTGTGAATAATGCTAAATAATGTAAAAACCAAAAATCTAGAAAATCAAAAGGCATACATTACGTCCTTGGCTAGAACACGAAAGAATGGTTCATTTGTGATGAGTTTAATGAATGGGCTGTGCATGGCACTTTATTGCTGAAAATGCTGCACAACTAACTTCTTTAATAAAATCTTGAGTGTGGTAGTAGCTGTGACCTGTAGAACACCAAAGAATTTTGTTTCGATTACAAGTGATAGTCTAAATTAAAGGAAGAAGAGGAGGGGGATTTCTCTCATACACACACACACACACACACAAATAATGTCATGAGTATTCGAACCTGAAACCTCTTATTTACAAATCAAGACCTCTTTTTTATTGGACTAGACTTCATTGGCAGAACACCAAAGAATTAAAGAAATGGTTCATTACTTTAATTTGGGGCCTCCAATTTACCTAACAAAATAACTATTTAATAGGAATATAATGAAAATGTCACTTCTTGAGGTTTATTGGTTTCTTTCTTGATATATAAGCTGGCAAAGATGCGATAGATTGTCCAACAAAAAGGATACACAGAATTAAGACGATTGGTCATTAGAGCAAATTTTGTGTATCCCAACTTTGTCTGAAAAGTCATCCTTTTATATTTTGGCTCCGAAGTCTTCATGCCGCGTCATCTCGTGTTTGTGTAAAAAGACGGTCAATCAATCCTAACCACATTTATTTACTTAATCATGGCATCAAATCTTATTGATTATTAATCGGCTCATGTTAGAGAGATCATATTTATATTTATAAAACATATTGTGTACTATCTCTCTAGATGAAGCTCACCATCGCTATATTTTATTAGAGAGGTGGTACATAAGTTTATCTGTAAATGTAGTCTCTCTATCCTACCCAAGGTGAGTCATGTTTCCTTATTTTTTTCATCACATTTGAATACCACTAATTTGGCAGGTGAGGTATACATGTCATGTCAATTAATTAATCAATCTCATTAGATGTTTTTTTTTTTCCGATGCGAATTTCATTGGATGTTGGTTGTATGCATTACTTGTCACATCATGTGGTATTCGAATGATGGATTTTTCTGATTTTGGGTTGTTTTCTAATGGGGCTAACTTTGTATTTGGGCTGTCAAGTTCTCCCAAATGCCCAAGAGACGGCCAAGGCCCATAGCGTAAGCAGCTGTTTGAAGCTTAGAATCGCTTGCGGGCGCGCGCTCTTTCGTTCTCTCTTTCTTCTTCATGCGCGGCAAATGCAAGAAGAGAGCATGACTCTAAAGCCCGCTTTGAGGACCCTCGCACAGTCATACACAAAACAAACTCTCAAACAATACCAGCTTTCATATCATACCAAGCCTCTCTGCCACCTTCACGCGATTGCCTTCTCTCCAAAAACGGAGAGCTTCGTGTCCGAATCAAGAAACTATGTAATTGCACACCACCTGCTCGACAAAACTCCCCAGAGAGACCTCTTGGAATACAATCACTTGCTTTTCGAGTATTTTCGCAATGACCGCAACAATGAAGCGATTATCCTCTTTGTGGGTCTTTGGCGGTCTGGTTTACGAGTTAATGGGTCGATCTTGTCTTCTGTTCTTAAGGTTTGTGGGTGCTTGTCTGATCAAGTTGCGGGTAGACAACTGCATTGTCAATGTGTAAAATCTGGGTGTGCAGAGGATGTTAGTGTTGGGACCTCTCTTGTTGATATGTATATGAAGACTGAAGGTGTTAAAGATGGAAGGAGAGTCTTTGATGAGATGGGGGACAGAACTGTGGTGTCATGGACTTCCCTGATTGCAGGTTATGCAAGAAATGGGTTGAATGACCAGGCATTGGAGTTGTTTTCAGAGATGCGACTAGAAGGAAATAAGCCTAACCCGCATACATTTGTGACTGTTCTTGGAGTTTTGGCAGCTAAAGGTATGGTTGAGAAGGGAAGTCAGGTTCATACCATGGTGATAAAGAATGGCTTTGAGTCAATTACGTTTGTGTGCAATTCTTTGATTAATATGTATCTAAAGTCGGGCATAGTTAAGGATGCTAAAGCTGTTTTTGATTGTATGCCGAATAGGGATGCAGTTACTTGGAATAGTTTGATTGCGGGTTATGTGATAAATGGGCTCGATTTGGAAGCTTTTGAAATGTTTAATCAGATGGGGCTTGCAGGTGTTAAGTTCACACAACCGATATTTGTTACTATCATTAAGTTATGTGCTAATTATAAAGAATTGGTTTTTGCAAGACAACTTCAGTGCCATGTTCTGAAGAGTGGGTTGGCATTTGATCGCAATATTAAAACAGCACTTATGGTGGCTTATAGTAAATGCAGTGAAATGGATGACGCTTATAAAATGTTTTCTATGATGCAAGGTTTTCAAAGTGTGGTAACTTGGACTGCCATGATCAGTGGGTACTTGCAGAATGGTGGAACAGAACAAGCAGTGAAGTTATTCTGTCAAATGAGTAGAGAAGGTGTTAAACCAAATGATTTCACTTATTCTGCCATCCTTATGGCCCGCCCTTCTTTTTCTATAGGCCAAGTACATGCACAAGTCATCAAAACCAATTACGAGAAGTCACCTTCAGTAGGAACCTCACTCATAGATGCTTATGTTAAGATGCAAAATGTTCATGAAGCTGAAAAAGTTTTTCATATAATTGATGAGAAGGACATTGTGGCATGGTCAGCAATGCTTTCTGGATATGCTCAAATAGGAGATACTGAGGGAGCTGTTAAAATTTACCTCCAGTTGGCAAGGGAGGGGGTCATACCTAATGAGTTTACCTTGTCTAGTATCATTAATGCTTGTGCTGCACCTACTGCAGCAGTAGAGCAGGGGAAACAGTTTCATGCATGCTCAATTAAACTAAGGTTGAATAATACTTTATGTCTAAGTAGTGCTCTTGTCACCATGTATGCAAAAAGGGGGAATATTGAGAGTGCAAATGAAGTTTTCAAGAGGCAAGGAGAGAGAGACTTAGTTTCATGGAACTCAATGATCTCTGGTTATGCTCAACATGGTAATGGGAAGAAGGTTCTTGAAGTATTTGAAGATATGCGTAGAGAAAATTTGGAAATGGACGGTATAACATTCATTATCATGATCTCTGCCTGTACTCATGCAGGCTTAGTAGATGAAGGTAAAAAATACTTCAATATTATGGTCCAAGATTACCATATCGATCCAACAATGGAGCACTATTCTTGTATGGTTGATCTATACAGCCGAGCAGGAAATCTTGAAAAGGCCATGGATATCATAAATGGAATGCCATTCGAAGCTGGTGCAAATGCATGGCGAGCTCTCTTGGGTGCTTGCCGTATTCACCGCAACATAGAGCTGGGAAAACTCGCGGCAGAAAAGCTCATTGCGCTTCAGCCAAAAGACTCTGCCGCATATGTTCTGCTGTCCAATATCTATGCCGCAGCTGGAAACTGGCAAGAGAGAGCTAAAGTGAGGAAACTGATGGATGAGAGAAACGTGAAAAAGCAACCCGGGTATAGCTGGATTGAGGTGAAGAACAAGACCTACTCATTTTTGGCTGGTGACCTTTCACATCCCATGTCAGACCTTATATATTCAAAACTTGAAGAGTTAAATAACCGATTGAGTGATATGGGTTACCAGCCTGACACAAATTATGTGCTTCATGATGTTGAAGAGGAACACAAAGCAGCCTTTCTTTCTCAACACAGTGAAAGGCTAGCAATTGCTTTTGGATTGATTGCCAAACCTCCAGGGTCTACTATCCAGATTCTGAAAAATCTTAGAGTATGTGGAGACTGTCACGCAGTTATTAAGTTAATTTCGGTGATTGAAGCAAGAGATATTGTTGTCAGGGATTCAAATCGATTCCACCACTTTAAGGATGGTTTATGCTCTTGTGGAGACTATTGGTGACTCCTCATTTGGGAAATGGGTTTAACATGAAGTTTTGAAAGGTTTCTTAAGTCATCAAAAATACCTTTAAGCAAAGCAGCAGCATGGCTTCTTGTGCTACGAAATTTTCATCATGGTGGCAGTGAGAATTGAACCCCTAACTTAAATGGAGAATTTAGGCACACCATGCATCTAGCAGGTGTATTTTTTTAATAGATTTTTATGGTGAGTGACCCAATGGTTTTTCTCATAAAATAAAGAAGCGCCACATACCAAGGTTTACATACCAAGATAACTGTTGATTGCTACATGATCCTACGTCAGTGGGATTTCAAGATAAGAAGAAATCTGAATGAAATTGAGATTGAGGAGCTCTCTGCAATGTTACTGTTATTAGAAAATGTGTGTCTATTGCCAAATGGGGTTGATGCAAGAAAGTGGAGGCTAGAAACTTCAGGGGAGTCCTTATGTAAGTCTTGTGTTTGGCTTTTGTGTCACAGGCAGGATTCCCTATCTTTCCAACCTTTTGGGCAGATCTGGAAAGCAAGGGTTCCACCTAAAGTAAAAGTCTTGGCATGGACTAGCTCACAGGAGGGTTAATACTTGTTATGTGATCAAAAGAAGGCCTTATATGTGTCTTTCACCTCATTGATGCATTTTGTGCAAAGAAGATGGTGGAGGAAATGTGGATAATGTGTTTCTAGATATGTGGTAGAGATTGTATAGGGAAGCCAATGTAAGCTGGGTCTTCCTAAGGAGTTGTGTTGCTTTGCTCTCTGAGAAGCATAGGTAGGGGTAAGAAAGCAAAAGCTCTTTAGGGGTATATGCTGTTAGCTGTTTTTCGAAGTCATTCGGATGGAACAAAATAGGAGGATAGCAGTATGAAGGTGTGGAAGTGGAGGAAATTTGGGTGAGAATGAGATTTTGGTGTCAGTTCGGACTTTAGTTGCTGGATATTTGGATTGGGAAACAGCTCTTTGTCGACAATTACAGTTAGGATAACAGTAGTGTGTTGTTGTTGTTGTTAAAGTTCGTTTTCTTCTCTTTTTTTGGGTTAATTTGGGAACTCATTTGTATTCTTCTTTTATCAACAGAGAAACGGAGATTCAAATTTGGAACCTCTTCATCACTAGCTTATGAACTAATTGGTCATTCATTGTTGCCTTTTCATAAAAAATAAATAAATAAGTAAAAGAAGACCAGATCAACAGTCCCATGAAATTTTCTTTGCCACCACTCATGTTGTAGGAGGTATGTGACAGCACCAATTAATTTTGTACAATGCTAGATAGCACAACTTTGTTCTCTTAACTTTCTTTCTTCAACCTAGGTAGCATTCTCACATTCAATTCAAGTCCACAAAGTCGTTACATGACTTTTGTTTTCTGATGTATTTGGTCATGTGATCCATTTTCCGATTTCTTAGCAAGTTGAAATACTTTGTTGGTTATCCATGGAGTAATATGGTACTACCGCATAATCTCTTCATTAGCAGCTTCATATTCTTTTGTTAAAGTGCTGCGTCAATTCCATTATTAAAGCCTTAGACATATTGAACAGCTTTTGCTCATTGCTTTCTAAGTCGCACCTGCATAACGATTTTGACAGAAACTTCATGAGTGTGGATATCTATTATGATAAACTTAGTGGACTTTGTTAGGTCTTGGATCTTGCATTGTTTCTGCCTTGAAAGTTGCCTCTTACAGTTACAGTTCCAAGCTTAGCACACTTGCATTCACT